>CM053746.1:30620591-30784044 GCA_028658305.1 Pachyuromys duprasi | reverse complement strand
CAACATGTCTTAGTTTGGGTTTCATTGCTCTAAAGGGACACCATGACTACAACGACTCTTACAAGAACACATTTCATTGGAGCTGGCTTAAAGTCCATTATCATGATGGCAGGAAGCATGGCAGCCTCCAGGAGGACATGGTGCTGGAGAAGGAGCTCAGAGTTCTACGTCTGGATCCACAGGTAGCAGAAAGAGACTGTGAACTGCTAAGCCGGGATGGAGCTTCTGAGGCCTCAACGCCCACCCCCGGTGACACACCTCCTCCACCAAGGCCACACCTCCTCCACCAAGGCCACACCTCTCAGTACCGGGCCCTGAGTCTAGGAGCCTTTTTCATTCAAACTGCCATGCAAGTGCAGATGGAAACGTGAAAGTTAACCGGAATGTCAGGACCAGAGAGGATACTGTCCAAACAAACGCTACCATCCCTGCTTGGAAAGAAGCCTTAAACGAAGTGCAGTGTCCGGCCCACAGCAGATGCTCTCCGGACCTTGGTTAGAATTCTCCCCACATCGCTGGGCAACACAGTAGTTCTCATCCCCACTTCACATGCTAGAAACCCAAGGATTCCCAGGGAGGTCTGACCCAAACTTTAAACAGCTCAGAGGCAACACCCCGCCAGGCACGATAGGGCCTGCCCTCAATCTCAGCTCTCAAGAGATAACCGCAGGAGAACTGGTTCAAGGCGACCCCGGTCTACCTACTGCAAGTTCCGGGTCATGTGCAGTAGCTGGCAGTACTAACATTCTTCACAGGGGCTGTAACTTGGAACCAGACAAAGGAAGAAAGGGGTGACATTCATGCCATTTGTTTGAGTTTAATAATTTTTCAAAAACATGTTTGTAGTTTATTTACAAATTTACATTTAGCTTTAATCACTTCCGCCACTTCTTTTGCTTTTAGTTTTCGGTTTTTCGAGACAGGGTTTCTCTGTGTAGCTTTGGATGTCATGAACTCTTGTAGACCAGGCTGGCCTCGAACTCATAGAGATCTGCCTGCCTCTGCCTCCCTGGTGCTGGGATTACAGGAGTGTGCCACCACAATCGGCTTCTATCCACTGCTTAAGAGCTCTGTGCACATATCAACACATGCTTTAGACTCTAACAAAATTTAGCACCAGGATAAATAAGCCACTACTTAGCTCAGGCTGGCCTTGAACTTATGATCCTCCTGCCTCGTCCTCATGAATGCTAGGATCAGAGACACCACTACCACACCTGGCTCATTTTTTTTTCCATATAAAACAATGTGTGGACCCAGTGAGATGGCTCAGAGCAAAAAAAAAAAAAACAAAAAAAAAACAAAAAACCTGTCAAGTCTGAGTTTGATCCTTGGGACTTCCTGGTAGAAAGACTGAGAACTCTTAAAGTAGTCCTGCAACCTCCACATGTGTGTTTTCACACACATATACACACACAAGAAATGTAATTTTTAAAATTAAAAATAAAAAAGACAGTATGCACAGTGATTGCTTCCCCAAGGGGTGAGTAGTAGCGAAGGGCAGAGGAACCGAGTCAAGACAAGGCTTTGCCCTCAGGTACACAGATACTAGGAAGTATTGGTGCCCGAGCCCAGCAGCAAGGTCAAACAGTACCTGAGTGGGGAGTGAGGATTGAATAATGCAAGACACAAGCGATCAGCTTGAGAGGACCGTCAGTAAAAACTGTGGCGGCCCATTTTATTCCACAGCTCCTTTTTCAAAGCAAAACACATCAATACAAGGAGGGGGAGCAGTCAGACTTGTCTTCTTAGACCACCTCTCGGTAGAGCAGAAATGGCCCAAGAGTACATAAACAGGTTAGAGGAGCTTGGTGAAACATCCTGTTATTGTCAAGGGAAAGGCCAGGGCAAAAACATGTTTTTCACTGAATGCTTAATAACAGAGCAGCTTGCCAAACAAGCAGCTCTCCACACATTGGTATTCCCGGTGTATGCCATAAGTAGTGCAAAAATAGTGACTAGTTATGTATGTATATAACCATGATGGCACTTTAAGAGAGGTAGATGTGGTGTAAGGAATGAGGAAGTAGTGAGCATCTCTCTCTCTCTCTCTCTCTCTCTGTGTGTGTATAAACATCACAAAAATCACCATTAACCATCCCACCCACTGTCTCCAGAGCAGTTGCTCACTTTGGTAAGCGCAGGCATGGCTGGGAGCTGCCCTTTTCTGCCATGGGTCAGCATGCCAAGGAATTCGGGTGTTGGCGTGTGCTTCCCACCGAATGGGTGCTGCTTTTGTACATATGTAGTGGAAACACAGAAAGACCTTAAGTTGTCATACTGTAGAAGCCATCTCTATCGCCTTGACTGAGGTCAGAAGTGCTACACTCTGTGGGCGGCACCATTCCCTAAGTTTGGGTCCCAGACTATGTGGGTGTAGCGGGGCTTGAGCACAGCTCGCATCCGTGAATCGTCACTCCGGTCCTGACCGTAGATGTGCCTTGCCGCATTGAGTTCCTGCCTCTGCTTCCCAGCAACGGTGGCCTGTAATCTAGAATCAGAAACCAAACAAATCCTTCTCCCCTGGGTTGCTTTTTGTCAGGGTATTTTGTCCGTGGAATGAGACGAAAATAGAGACTGGTGCCCAGGGAGTGGGGTCATTGCTCTGATAAGCCTGTCATGTGGCTTTGGAGGCTTTGGGGCTTTCCCAATGAGAGGAATGTAGAAGCAGTCGGCACACTGGGCGAGAAAAGCTGCTGAATGCCGGGGGTAGAATCTTATTATAGTGGGAGCTTGAAAGACAAGTGCTGAGAGGGAAGTGTGGCATTGTGGAGAGCAAGCTCATGAATCCAGGCTTGAGCAGGGACAGGGAATGGGGGCCACTTCCATGATGCTCTGACCACGGATCTGAATTTATTCTGCCTGACCTGAGTCTCTGAATGAAGCTGAATTTAGAGATGGCCTCCTTTGTTTGGCAGAGGGAATTTCAACGTGGGAGAGCGGTCTGGCTGAGAGCGGCTGTAATCAGCACTGAATGAGAAACCTCAAGTAGGACACTGGGAAAGGCGTCCTGAAGGCAAGGGTCCCACCCATTGGAGGCTCCATCTTGTAGGGATCTGAATTCCATTAAAGCCTAAACTGAAGGGGTTCTTCGCCTCCTCAAAAGTAACTGCCTGAGAAACTGTTTCTCCAGGACCAGCACCAGGAAGTGGATTGCAGCTGTGGTCCAAGCGGCCTAGGCTACATCTCAAGCTGGAGTTGATGGTAACAAAAGCATTGTCCCCCTGGTCTGGTTTCGCAGGCAACATTACAAGGGCCACAGAGAGCAGCTGAGGCCAGGCACTGTGACAGGATGTTTTTGTTCCTTCAGGGAGGCCCTGAAAAGATTCTATATGAAGCTGTGAGGGTGAAACCTCAGAGTATCGGAGACACGAGAACCACTGGGTGTCTGCCAAGGCTAGCTTCTCGTGTGGAGTGTATGCAGCCTAAGAAGCTGAGCGTGCCTCTGCAGAGCTCGGGCAGAGCTACAAGCTCCGGGTGTTGGACACTGGAACCACCAGACCTGCTGTTTTCCCTGCTGGGTTTCAGTTTTGCTTTGGGGCTCTGCGCTGGCCTCTCATTTCGGAATAAAAAAAGTGTATTCGTTTCATTGTGTGTTGAAAGTGTAAAACCTGCTTGATTTTATTTGAGCTCAAATTAAGAGAGCTTAGACTTTTAAAATACTGTATTGTTTTGTTTTGTTGGGTTTTTTCCATGACAGGGTTTCTCTGTGCAGTCTTGGCTGTCCTGGACTTGCTTTGTAGGCCAGGCTGGCCTTGAACTAACAGCGATCTGCCTGCCTCCGTTTCCCTGAGTGCTGGGATAACAGGCATGTGCCACCACACCGGCCTTAAAATTTGTAATGACTACGGTGGTCTGGCTAGTTTTATATCAGCTTTACAGAAGCTAGAGTCATCTAAGAGGAGGGAACCTCAGTTAAGAAATTTCTTCCATAAGAATGGGCTGTAGGCAAGCCTAGAGCACATTTCCTTAATTGGTGATTGAAAGGGGAGGTCCTAGCCCATTCTGTGTGGTGCCAACCCTGGGCAGATGGCCTGAGTTCTCTAAGAAAGCAGGCTGAGTGAACCATGAGGAGCAAGCCAGTGAGCAGCACTTTCCCATGGTGTCTGCGTCAGCTCCTGCCTTGCTTGAGTTTCTGCCCTGACAAGCGGTACCTCATGATGCTTACTTTATTAGACAGGGTCTCACTGTGCAGCCCCGGCTGGCCTCGAACTTGCTCTGAGGACCAGCCTGGCCCCCAGCTCACAGAGATCCACCTTCCTCTGCCTCCCATGTGCCAGGATCAAAGGTGAGGTGCACAGCATGCCCTTCTGACGGTTGCTTTCCTCAGGTAGGCACAGGTTGTTTTGATTAGGTTGGCCCGTGGGCATGTGGGTTGGAGTTGTCTTGACTACTTTGAGGTGAGAACTCCCAGTATGAGAAGCACCATTCCCTGGGTTTGAGTCCTGACTGTCCCGGGTCGTGGTCCTGGGATGCACAAGAGGAAGAGCTGAGCACAAGCGGACGTGCGCACATTTATTCCCGGTCTGCTCTCGACTGTGCCTATGACTTAGCTGCTTCCAGCTCCTGCTTTGACTTCGCTGTGATAAAAAATAAACCCTTCCTCTCCTGAAGTTGCTTTTGTTCGGCTATTTCATTAAAGCAACTGTCAACTTGACAGAATCTAAAGTAACCTAGAAGACAAGTCTCGACAGGGTCACTGAGGTGTGAAGACTGGACTTAACTGTGGACAACGCCATCCGGTGATCTGGGCTCCCAGACTGAAGGAAGCAGTGATGTGGGCACCGTATCCATCCTCTGCTTCCTGACTGAAGGCATTGTGACCGGCTGCCTCAAGCTGCATTAAAAGCTGAGGTAAGTCCTTCCTCGGGTTGCTTTGGGCAGTTATTTTTGTCACAAGAAGTAACTAATACAGGGGGCACAACACATGAACTCAAGGCTTCCATTCTCAGCACAAACTGAGACAACTTGATGTCGGCCCTGAAAAACAGCCTGCTCAGCACATTTCCTGCTGTCTGATAGATACAGCTTTTCAGGTAGCAAATGTCTCTCTCAGTACCTGTTTGCAAAGACC
Source organism: Pachyuromys duprasi (assembly GCA_028658305.1). Lineage (NCBI taxonomy): Eukaryota > Metazoa > Chordata > Mammalia > Rodentia > Muridae > Pachyuromys > Pachyuromys duprasi. The sequence goes on along the minus strand of CM053746.1, from coordinate 30,778,970 downwards.
AGAAGCCATTTGCACCCCACTGTCAGCACAAGCACCCTAACTGGCCTTACATACAGGGAATAACTTTCCAGCTTTGTCATCATTTAGTTCACAGGACCTTGTCTTTCCCTTCCACCAGATGTCACAGTGGTCCACTCCATGGGTGACATTATACCGACAGGACCTAGTAGTGAACTGAGTAGCAATGAGTAAGATATTTGCATTTCACAGAACAGGAAATCCACTTGATAATGTCAGACTTCTTTTGTGGAATTTCTGGGGGGTTCAGTAGCCTGGGTAGTCTGTGTCAAGATTTCCCTTCCAAAGTAAATGATAAGTTCTTGTATTGGGCTCCCATATAGCTGAAATGGAAAATAAATAAAGCCTTGAGGACAGTGTGTGCCTGTTTGGATTTGGAGGCCACATCTTCGTCACTTGTGGCCTAGTGTTGCAGTGCAGTGGCAAAGTGCTTGCCTATTATGAGCTCCTGGGTTCTATCTAGTACCACAAAATAAATAAAAAATCACCATTCATGAGTAGCCTGCTGGGCGCACTACTCACTCACGCAAAGTCCTCACCACTGCTGGAGCTGAGGCCATCCTAAGAGAGGCATCTCTGTGACGGGTCTGGGCTGCTCTCACTATTCAGGACATCGGATCTGGGTGCTTGAAGTGGTGGCAACAGAGAAGCTGAGCCCTGAGTCTCCACGCAACAAGACCTTGTATCTACCCTTTTATCTTTTGTATATGCTGCACAGGTTTCCTTCCCTCTTCTGCCCTCGTCGCCCACCACAAATGTGTTCATAACAGCAAACCACATCACACAGATGAAGTTTGCAGATGGAGCAAGAGCAGCACCCAGGGGCTCTTATCTCCGGCTGTCCACAGGCAGAAGTGTGGCTGTTTTCCTCTGTAGAGATTAGTTTTAAGGTGCTGCGTGGGGACCAAGTATGGAAGGCACACTGGGAACGGTCCATCCTGTTGAGCGGGGTTGAACTTTACCTGTACATCAAACCTGCAGGCCACAGTGAGGAAGTGATCTGGCAGCTGTGCTGTCCAGCGTCAGTCAGCTAACGTTACGCAAAGGAGATTAGCCTGGAGAATAGGGGGCCCACGTAGCAGAGGTTTCCCTGAAGAGATCTCACCTGGGGAGCTCCTGCCTAAGCCTCCAGCCTGTCCTACAGACTTCAGTCTTGCCTAGCCAGCCCCCACACCTACATAAGGCAATCCCTTGCAAGGACTTAGCCAGATAGGTGACTAAAAGACAAATGGCCTACTAGCATTGTTGGCTATTTCTAGAGTAGAAGTGACTTTCATATAAATCAGAGAAAAATCTTGCTTCTCTGGAGAGTTAAAGATTACTTTTCACTCAAATGAGACCAGGCATTTAACAGTGGCCAGTCCTGAGAATTCAAAGGTTTTGATGGAGTCAGGCAGAAGCAGTTACACTCCTCAAATTGTGTTTAGCACATTTGTGCTCCTCCCGGCACTCGACCAGACCATCACAGACACTTTCGACAGTGCCCAGTACCAGCTACTTCTAACAGGTTGGAACTACCACCTCTGCTAACGGCAATTGTAGCTATGGAGGGGAGTCCACTGGCTGCCGAAGATTCACCCACTATGGTTCTGAAATACTGAGTACTGAGAGATACCTGCACTGGGGTTTTGGCCAAGTGTTTAAAGGCTTACTAGAAGAGTGACACTCACTTATATATTGTTTATCCCTGCTTTCTGCCTCAGTGTGGCAACTACATACAAGTCCAACATACCCAAACAAAAGAATGAGTATGTTCATAGCAGCACAATCTACAATAGCAAAAAATAAACTAATAAAGTTCTTTAATAGTGAGGAAAATGTAGTCTGTTTAATGGCATGGTTCTTGGCCAGAAAGGTAAGGCATTGACAATCATGAGGACACACTAAGCTAGACTCAAAAGCTACATATTACAATATTCCATTAGTGTGAAACGTGAATAGGCAGATCCCGAGACAAAGATTAGTGAGCTGGGGAGGTGGCTCAGCCAGTGCAGTGCTCACCACACAGGCATGAGGACCCGAGTTCAATTCCCCAGGATCCACATTTAGAAAACCAGGTGGAGGGACTGGAGGGTTGGCTCAGCGGTCAAAAACACTGGCTGCTCTTCCAGAGGTCTTGGGTTCAACTCCCACACAGTCACAACTTTGTGTAACTCCAGTTCCAGGGGATCAAATATGTATTCTAGGCACAATACGCACATGTTGTACATACATGCATATCTGTAAAGCACCCATTACAAATTTTTAATAAACTGGAAATAACAGAGGTAGCAACACATGCCAGTAACCCCAGCACAGGGGACGCTGGGACTTGCTGGCTATCCAGTCTAGCCAAATCCGTGAACTCCAAAGGACGGACAGTGGGGATACCCCGTGTCAAGAGGGAGTAAGAATCAACTGCAAGTAACTACAGGGTTTCTCTCAAGGGGACATAAATGTTCTGGACTTGATGTTTACACAAATGTGTATCTGAGAGCAACTAAAATCCACCAGCAGAGTTCAGTAGGGACACAGACCTGGTGACAACCCAGTCCCTCCTGCTACCTCAACCCATGATCAAACCCTGCTGGGAATCAGGAGCCTAAGTTTAAATGTCACTTGTCCTAGCATCCATATGGCCTTAGGTATGTATGCTTCTGGTCCTGGACTTCCTCCCCTGTATTGATACAAATGTGGAGAGGGAAAAGGCTGGTGTAACATGTGTGAAAATGATCTTGACTTCCCCCAAAATCCTTTGTCTCCTCGGACTGTATTAGGCAGGTATTTTCATTTCAACCATCTTCCCATGTGCCACTGAATCCTAAGAGCCACACTTGAAGAGGCATTTTCTTCGTGCACAGATGAAGGTTCAGAAAAGCCGAACAACTTGCTCATATGCAGGGTGGACAGGGGCTGGAACTTTACATATTCTCCCCACAACACTGCTTTTCCATGTTGGACCTCTCTAAAAACCCCCAGACAGACATGTATCACATGAAATGGGCACACTCTGCTCATCAACTTTTCAGCCCTCTTCTGTATTAACACTCCAGTTCTCGTCTTCCGTGGTCATCTCTGCCTACTGGTGTGAACACCCAGTTCATGTACATCAGAAAGACACACCTGAGCATTTAATGAAGATGAGGAGTGTCTTTAGTTCAGGTGAGACCTAAGAGATCAGAACTAAGGGAGTGGCCTCTCCCCCCTCAACCCTTGGGACAACGGGTGAGGGAAGGGAAAATGCTTCGTCCTTCCTGCCGTTGGTCAAGTAGAGCAAATGTGGAGCCAAGGTTCATTACCTAGTTTAGGGTTAGGCCTAAACCTTAAGGTGTACCATGAGAACCCAACACCTTTGCTAGTTAAGCTAGAGCTTTGGCAATGCGCCAGCTGAGTGGGTTTAGGACAATTCAGTTTGCTCATCCCAAAATTTGATGAATGGCTGCTCTTGAGGGCTCAAGCAACATGAAAGGTTTTAAAAATGAAATTCATCTTGCTCCTCTCAAAGAGCTGGCAAACAAGATGGTCTAAGGCTTGCTGGCCCTTCAAGATTCTTCGAGGCCAGGTGATACCATCAAGGGAGCTGCCTAGATGGTGGTATGCTGTTTCTGCCTGGCCAGGAAACACTTTTCCAGCACTTGCTGCAGATGGGCACAGTTATGCTCCAAGACAAAAGCAGTGGAGGACGTGGGCAGATCATGCAGAATGAAAGGGGTCAAGACAACCGTGGAGGGCGGGCACACCATTCTGCAGGTCCAGGTGTCTTGATATTTGAGCAAAGACAATAGCTGCACGTTGGGCCTAGAGTTCACTGGGGCTCAGGATAGGGAGATTGACAGCAACACTGCAGTGGATAACTCCTGTCCAGTGTCACACTGTTAGTCTCCACTGGCTACCCTCCATTCATCCCCAGTGTTCTTACTTGCCCTCCAGGGGACTCCCCCCACGACCCTTCTCAGAGAGGGAGCCCATGAGTGAAAAACAACGGATGTCCCATTTCTGTATCCCACCTAGTCACAGCCTTAGGTGGCCGTTTCTTCTGCAAGAACTCCAGTTCTTGTCTCCCTTTCACAACCTCATGTGACCCTATTTATCATTCCCTTCTACCACAAGATGTGCCTGGTCTCAAGAAATCCTGCAGAATGAAACTAGACTTACCTGTGTGTGCAAGAATGTGTCACAGGCGTGACAACTGGAGAAGTAGGTAACTTTGGACCCTACAGTCCCAACATCACAGCTGAAACGTGAACTAGGGCCTTGTCCTGGCACAAGAGGCTCCAGTCCTGTCAATTACTAACCAGCAAAGGTAGCAACAAGATGGAGTCTGCAGTCCCTTAGCTGGTACCTCACTGTCCCCATCTTCCCAGCAAGATCCTGCCCACCAGCCTCGTTATCTGAAGCTCTGCCTACCTCTAACCCCGATAACACACCCCCACTGTACATTACCCTAGGAAGCACCACCCACCCCACCCACCGTGCGACACCAACAGTACCAACCAACCAACCCTCCACCCCAAAGAAACCCCAACAGCTCAGAAGTGCATCAATCGACCTTTAATGTCCAAAAGAGGCGTGGATGCAGAGCATAGATGTGGCAGGGTCTCAGTCCCTGCACCAGAAATGAGAGATGAACAAAACTAGACACTTCCAACTGGCCAGAGTCTTGGAGGGCAGGGAGAAACAGATCTAGACATTCAGAAGAAGAATGAAACCTAAAATCAAACATTCAGTCTTGTACCCAATGAAAGCTCTGAACAGGGAACTCAGTCTCCACCGTTCCCACCCTCCCCTGCCAGCACTGAAGAAAAACAAAAGCTCAATACACACTAAGGGCTTAGGAGGAAGGGGTGTTCTCCTGCCTTCCCCCCACCCCCAAGAATGGGCTGGGGAAAAAAAGAGCTAGATTTCCCCACCCTTTACAGTGTCAACCCTACATGAGTTCCGAATGTGATTCTTAAGAATCAGCAGCTCAATTGGCAATGACAACCCCCACCCACCCCAATCACCAACAGACAAGGTTTCCCTTGCACCCTTCTCTGGAATCTCCTCTGACTCCCAGCGCTTCATTACTGCACAGCAGAACTGTTCCAAGGAGCCCCTACCTGCCCTCATTACTTCCAAGTCTTGCTTCCCACTAGAGGCTGCCACCAGCCACAAGTTGGCCCTGCCCCCAGATCCAACTCCAGGGCAGATGACAGGTGGCCATCTTGTCCTGGATGACCTTCCAAACTTTTCTAGGAACAGCCACAGGGCAAAGCAGAGCGTGTAAGCTGGATGACTGAGGGGAGGGGGATGGTGCCGACACCAACCCATCCTCACCCTACAACAGGTCACATAAAAGCCCACTCAGAACTAACTGTGCCCCCTACCTCCCATACACCCTGAAGATTCCACTTATCCTGCCCCTTCCCTCCCTTCTACCCCAAACCCACCCCCACACACGCACACAGACAAACACAGACACACACACAAAGAAGAATCGAGGGGGACGTTGATTTGGTTTGATTGCTAAGACCTAACTAAGGAGCTACAGTCACCAGGAATTCCCTTGCCAGCCAACAACAGGGGCTGCTCTAAGAGAACTGAGGAATGAGAAAAAACGGGGCTAAGCAAGGAGCAGACAGAAGAATGTAAAGGGAAGTCAAGCTAGTCCTACTCCCAGTGTCCTACAACATGACCTCTGGTTGGAATAAAGGAGAGTAACCCACAAAGACACAGCCCTTACTTAGAAATCCTGACGAAGACAGCAGAGTCTGCTCCCCACTCCCACACCACAAACACATCTCAGGGCCCCTTAAAGACCACACCCACCCACCCCTGCCCCAAGTCACAGTTCAGTGGACTATTCTCCCTGGTACTAGAGCAGCCCCCCACCTACCTTCCTATCCCTCTCCTTGCTACCCCTAACCTGTCCTCACAGGCCCCAGCCGCCCTCCTAGAGCGGCACCCACCACTGGAGACAGCTGCCGTTTTACTTCCGCCTCGAGACCTACTTCTATTCCTCAGCCCTCCTAAGTCTTTCAGGTTTGCTGAGGCCTTCTATGTTATCTAGGGAGAGAAAGAGAAAAAGGAGGGGTGGGGGAGATTTCCTAGTGCAGTACAACCAAAAAAATATTCTTAAATTCTTAAAAAAAATAAACATAAAGCAGCCTTCTTCCCCAGGCAACTAAACAGAAAGAAGTTTGGTTTTTGTTTACTGCGACACACACATGAAATCGAGTATACAGTCCATGCAGTAGCACAGCCATTGGAGAGGACTTCCTGATGCTGGCCCCAGTGCAAAACAGTCCCAGCAACGCCGCCTGCTTGCCATCGCTGCCGCCGCCACCTAGCCTTCACCTTGGCCACCTAGCCTGACTTGAAGAGGAGGATTGCAACTTGACCCAAGTAAAAATAGATGAAGTGCTTTGTCTCGTGTGTGACATAGCTGCCAAAATTTCGGCCCACGATACAATGCCAGGTAGGGTTATATTTCTTGTCAAATTCCTAAAAAAGAATAAAAGAGGGAAGGAAAGAAAGGTAGTTAGGGTTACTGGAGAAGTGAGACTGGGAGTCACTCCCAACAATTCTAGCACACACATTTGGTTGTCCCCATGTGCCTTGTCCAGTAGCCCACCTCCTACCATGCCACCCCAGCCCGGGCCTCAGCAGCTCAGGTTCTAACGCTGGCAACAGCACGCCTACCCTCATCAATAATAGACACCACAAAGGCTCCATTATCCCTCTCTGCCAAGCTGCTAGCACGCACTCTACACCCTGATCATCTCTCCATCCTCTAGTCAGCCCACACCCAGACCTGCCGACCCTATGATTCTTCAAGATAATAATCAGAGAAACCAAGATGTCATACAGCATATCAAGTGGGGCCTGGCCACCACTGCCTCACACGTTACTAAACAAGCACTAGACACGAGAACAAATGGAGACTAATTGTTGAAGCACCACTGAGCAGCTGTACAGCACCAAGAGTGGTTATGTGCACCAACTCCCTCACTCTACAAACCATCCAAGCCATCAGTTCCCTGGCACCCTACAGCTCAGTTCTAGCTGCATCCTTCAAACTGTGAAAAGACAAAAGCCCTCCACTGTGGGGACATCAGCACTGCCTCACAGCTCTTGTCCACGGGATACACCACACACTTCTCCAACTTCCTGAAAGCACCCCTTGCACACAATTACAGGAGGCACTAAGGAACAAAGGAAAGTGAATGCAACTTCAATCCTGATTCTAGACTGCATAGAGAGCAGCCATCACCGCTTTCCTGGCTCACACAAGGATTCCTCTCATTCTGAGAGACTATGAGTCTACGTTCTCTGCCTGGTGGACTGGCAAAGCCCATCATGTAGCACTGACTCTTGTACCCCTAGTCATAGAGGGGTTTCTCATGACTTCCTTGTCTGGATCCTATCCTCATGGGTAGGAAACAGTTCTGGGAAACTGGAGACCCCACAGGGCACATCTTACTACTATGCCACCACACTCTTATGCATCCTCTGCTTAAAATGCCAGTGCTTAGATGACCAAAGACTGGGCCTATGCCTCTAGTTTAAACATGGGCCTGGGGGGCTCGGGGACTGGACAGCACTGGCTACTCTTGCGGAGGGCCTGGTTCAATCCCAGCACCACAGTGGCTTCAGCCACCTAGTAACTCCTATTCCAAAGGATCTGATGCACTTTTCCGACCTCCACAGGGACCAAGCACACATATTACAGACATACACAAAGGCAAACAGTCATACAGTAAAGATATAAAGAGCACAAAACATAAAAGCCGTGGGTCTTGACTGGAAACCAGGGACCCATGGTCTTGCTCTTGGTTCAACTGCCTCTTGAGTGGTAACCATTTCCACTCAGACATTCATCTGGGATTTTCTTTTAAATGTTTATTTGGGAATGGTGAGTGTGCTACAATATACATATGGAAGTCAGGACAACTTGCTGGAGTCAATTCTCCCCTTCCACCATGTGGGTTTCATGGCTCAAACTCAGGTCATTAGGCTGGGCAGCAGCCACCCTTGCCTACCTATTCATTGCACCAGCGCCATTTAGGAACTTTTCAATCACTGAACTCTACTACTAAACTTCAACCCTCTACATCTGCAAGTTGTACATCCATATAGTCAATCAACCACAGATTTAAACTATTTAAAGAAAATTATACCTGTATCGAACATGTACTGATTTTTCTTTTCATTCCCTAACAATCCCTAGAGAAAGCAAGGGATTAAATATCCGAGCTCATTCTTTTAAGAATGTAGGAAGGGAATTGCTGGAGTTGGCTCAGCAGTGAAGAGCACTTGCTGTTCTTCCAGGGACCTGGGTTCAACTCCCAGCACCACATAGCAGTTCAAAACCACCTTAACTCCAGTCCCAGGAGGTCTCATGACCTCTTCTCGCCTCCACAGGTACCAAGCATGCACATGGTGCAGACAGATATAGGCAAAATATCCATATACGTAAGGTTACTTTTTTAAAAATTAAAAGAATACTGCAAAATATGCAGAACCCACATCCTTTTTTAGGGAAATGTAAATGTTCCATATCAAGAGAATTACAAAGGATACACCACTGTAAATGAAGTTCCCTGAAAATCTGTTCAGGATCATAAAGCACTCATTCAAATTCTTTAGTCTTACTTAATTTTGAATACTGAACAGTTCTCAATTGGGACAGTAATATCAGTTCTGAAGTTTCTCTGCATGGTCTTTCCCTTCCCCCACACGCCTTGCAGGGACCTAAGTATCTGTAAAACTAACTCCAGCAGAGCCTCATCAAGAATCATTAAGGTGACTGCTTTGGCAACTCAGAATCAGTTGCTTCACAGGTTCGAAGGGTTTTGTCTGAAGGGGCTACACCTGCTCTCTAAGAAACTATGACCCCACTCCCGCCCTAGCCCCGCCCACTGTAGCTCAGTGGTCAATCCTCACGCTCCTGCCTTACCTTCTTGATATAGGCAGCAATGTCCTTCTCTATGTTGTACTTCTCCATGGCCTGTGTGGCGCAGTCAACGGCATCCTGTTGCATGTCCTCAGACATGTCTGCGTTCTTGATCACTGCCTTTCGGTCAGACATCGTGACACTGCAGAAGCACAAGAGTAAAGCTGACAACTTCTTGGCGTTGGCACTAGACTAAGCTATGAGTTGGGAGCCTCAGGGCTAGAAGGTGGGAGTGTATGAAACAAGACATGAAGGGGATGTTTACGCTGGGTAAGGTGGCACATGTCTTAAACCCCAGCATCTGGGAAACAGAGGTCATTGGAGCTTTCAGTTCAAGGACAGACTGGTCTACAAAGGGAGTTCTGGGCTAGCCAGGGCTACACAGTAAAACCCTTCTCTCAAGAAAAAAAAAAAATGTAGAGGTTAAGATGCCATGTTTTAAAAATATACAGAAGTTGAGATTTTTTTTTAAACTCCTAATGGCTACTTATTTCATATACCCCAAGAGTTGCAGTGATACAACAATGCATCATCTATCTTTCAGCAAGTTAATTTATCTGTGTTTTTATGTCACCATCTGTAAGATAGAATGAAGCACTATCCTAAGAAATAACCAGAAGAGATAAAGTACATAATGTAAAGACTATTATAAACCAGTGGTCTCAACAGAAAACACCTGCTAAGAATCAGTATCCCCCATTTCTGGTCCTGACTGAACCTTTGTAGTCTCGGCAAGGCATCTGGCCTTTTTGTATCGATTACTTCCATTTTAGCAATGAGGTCAGCTCTCAACTGGAGAGGTTCTTTAAGAATTAACTAAGGTGATATGAGAGCATCTGCAAACAAGAGGGCCTGGACAGCCAGCCTCAACCACCACCTGTTTTTATAAATCAAAGTTACACCACCTTACAATAGCAGAGATGACTACTAGCAACTGTTCTGACCACAAAGCCTAAAATACTGACTGTCCCCTCACAGAAAAAAAAGGCAAACTCCACTTTGATTTTAAAAAGGGGGGGTGGTTACTTCATAAGGCATGGTGGCAAATAGAGACCTCTTAAATACCTCTAACGAGAGAAGCTGTCAGATGTCATCACATCCAATCCTGCTTTCCCACTCTCAATAGTGTTCAATAGTTAAAAGTGCAATAAAAATTCTCAATTCTAGATGTTAGTCAGAGCTCCAACAATTTGTCTTTTCTCTGAATTTTTGCTTCCTCGTGTAACAATTATTTTTATTCATTCAAAAAGCATTAAAGTGAAAACTTGAAATATCTTGATGCGAGAACAGAGCACTTTCCCTTAATAAAAACTGGTTTTTTATTAATAAAAACAGTGGTTCACACCTAAAAGTCTAAACTTGGGAGGAAGAGGTGGGAATATCGGGCATTCCAAGCCGACCTCACCTACAATGAGACCCTGTTTCAAACAACAAAAACACAGGACAGGAAAAACCTGGAGATAGAGGAGGTCTAATAAACTGACATATGAGAACTAAGAAAAAGGAGGTTAATATTTTTATAGCCTTGTTTTATAGCCACGCTTCCGGTGGCATTCACCATCCGGCAAGCAACCAGACTTCTGAGGTTGACCTATCATGGAACCCTGGCAGCCTATAGTTATAGGAGATATTTTACAATAAAAGAAATGAGCTACAAAATCCTGCCCCTATCCTTGACGGCTCTCATCACACACAGCAGTACTGAGTTGCCTCACCTCAACTCCAAAAGCACCACTAGTTGTGGCCCAACCCAACGGAAAAAAGATGCTACCCCTGCCGAGCTACATACCCTACCCACTGAGACTGTCAAATTCCAGGCAGGGCTGCCCTTAACTGCACCCAACGCACCGTGGCCTGACACTATCAAATGAAGCAGGGTGTCTACACTTAAGAGACACCGGCTAGTGTTTAGCTCAGAAGGCTCCACCCCACTACCCCAGAGAAAATTTGGAGGCTCAAGGAGTCTATGGTAAAGAAAAGGTCAAAAGATGCCTGTTCAAGGCTGACTAGGTCTATGACCTTGGGCAAACAATCACGTTTAAAAACTGGAATGACAGAAACGGGGCAAACTCCAGGAGGTTTGAGCAAAGAAAAAGGCTGATGTGGTGAGACCTTTCTAGAAGGGAAGAAATAACAATGTCACCTGGTGGCCTATTCCAGGTTACCACTCTGAAGGGGGCACTGTTTACAAATCCAGAGGTTGGGGGTGGAGCCTGGCTACAGACAACGAAGTATGAAATTGGCACCATTTTGCCAAAAAAAAAAAAAAAAAAAAAAAAGCTCACCTGTTTCACTGCCTCATCCCCAAAGTCCAAAGGACCAACTCTGTCACAGTAATTAAAAGCTATTTTACTCTCCAAGAGAGAGCCTGCGATTACATAATGCCGGTCTTGTGACTACAATGCCACGATTCACCCCTGGCCCCTCAGGCGTCGCAGAAAGGTGAGGCCCAGCCTCGGCAAGCCCTATCCAAGGTGCCAGCGAGAATAGGCTAAGGAGCTAGATGCCCAGCTATCCTTTCCTTCCAGGGGGTGGGGGAGGTGAGCCGGGCCTCCAGATAAAAGGATGGCCCAAGGGCCCCCGGCCAGCTTCCTGAGTCACGAGCCAGGAGCTCCTGCAAAAGGAGCGCTCCAGGACAGTTCTCATCCTCTGCATCCCGGTCTTGCGACAAACAAAAACGAAACAAAACAAAACCCTAGGCCTCCAAATGACCCAGACCGCCCTGCACCATTCCTTAAACCGTACAAGCGTTACCGCCTGGTTTCAGATTTCCGAGGGGGCCGTGCCCCCTCCCCCATACACACACACCCATCTCTTCCTCCAGAGAGCAGGGAAGGGGCACGAAGGGGCAGCACTTGCGGAATGAGAAAGCACCCGCCTCCCCGCCGCCCAGCCGGGTACACAGGCCGGTCCTCCGCCCTCCCCCGCCGGGCCTGGAGGCGCGCCGGAGTGACCGGGCGACCTCGTTGCAGAAAGGACGCCCCAGAGTGTGGCGGCGGCGGCGGCGGCAGGAGCCGCGTCATGCCCGAGTCCTCTCCACCCGCCCGGCCCGGACCCCAGGGGCCTCCGCGCACCGCGGGCGGGATCCCTCCCCGGGGGCTGAAGGGCCTCCTGCCGCCGCCCGAGGGTCTCCGGAGCCGGGGCCGAACAGGGCGAGGGCTCTCCCCGGGCCCGCGCTCACCGTCACGCAGGCGAGTCCGCACAGGCCCCTGGGGAGCAGCGCTGGGCTGAAGCAGAGCGCGGGCAGGGGCGGTGTCCCCCGGGCTCGTCCTGCAGCAGCCGCCGCCGCCGCGGTGTTCCCCTCGCTCCCGCAGCCCAGGGCCGAGCGCACGCGCTGCCGTCCGCCCTCCGAGCCGCCCGCGCTCCGCCTCGCGCCGCCCAGGCCGACCGCCCGCTCCCGCCGGTGTCTCGCCGTCCGCCGCTGAGCGCGGCCGACGCGCGGCCCCTGAAATAGAGCCCCGCCCCCGCCCCCCTGCCGCGCGCGCCGCCGTCCGCGCTCCCCATTGGCTGCGCCCGCCCGGCCCCGCACTGCGGGCTTCTCCCCGCGCCGCTCTCGCTCCACATCTTGTTTCCTCCCACAATGCCTCGGGGCGGAGGAGGGGGTGGGGAAGGGGAGCTGGAGAAGGTGGGGGGAGGGAGCTGAGGCCTCAGAGGAGGAGGAGAGGAGGAGAATGCAGACCCCCTCTCTGCCCAGGCCTGGAGAGGCCAGGCTGGGGAAGTATGAAAAGAGTAGGCCCTGAAAGGAAAAGAGAGAGGCTTGAGACCCCAGTTCAAAGGAAGGGAAGAGTGGAGAGATGGAGATTTCAGATTTCAGCAGAGATGGGCTCCAGGTCCCAACTTTGGGAAGAGGCGGGGGTGGGGGAATTAAAAATCACCAGGGACAGAGGACAATGCCGGACGCCATTTCCTTCTGCGGGCAACACAGCTGGCAACAGGGCTGGCAACACTTGTAAGAGGAGCAGCCAAGCCCCATGATGAAGTAAAGGCATAAGCAGTCCCCAAGGGACCCCCTGCCCTCACATTCTGGAAAGGTCTCTCTTGCTTCCGGCTCACCCTTTGTTTACGAATCTGAGGCCATTCTCCCTACCCATAGCTAGGGCCCTAACCACTGTCTTCAAAAAGAACGGAAGGGCAGCCTCTCCGGTTTTACGGCCCTTGGGTTCTCTGAGGAGAGAGGTGAGAGGTCAGTCGACCCCACCTGTCCAGTTAGACAGGACCAAAGGGGACTGAAAGGAACGCTTATAGGTGTGAGCTGTGCGGCGTTTGAAAAACTTCATCCGTAGCCCTGAAATGTACACAGAATGTGCTGGGTGGTGGTGGTGGTGACCGCAGCGGCACACTCCTTTAATCCCAGCACTCACGAGGCAGAGGCAGTCGGATCTTTGAGGCCAGCCTGGTCTAGAGAGAGAGTTCCAGGACGGCAAGGCTACACGGAGAAAACAAAAACTTGAAAAACAAAAAATGTAGACAGAGCATAGATAAAGACCCCTCGCCAGGTCAGTTTCCTTGGACTACGCTTGGATAGGAGGTTTTAAAGCTCAGGCAGTAGTAGTGTGTGTGTTCTCAAATGTGTTGCTCATGGTACTCCAATCCAGAAAAGACACCCAGAAAATGTCTGTTTTTCTTCCTAAACTTTCATTCACAAAGGCTCTCTGTAAAGTCTTCAGTGGGAGGTCAGACATTCTGGCCTCAGTGGAGATTAGGATATCTCCTGGCATAGCAACTGTGCCCATTTTTTTTCTCTTCCCTGACCTAAACCATGAGTGAGAAGTCAGACTAGCTGTGGCCTTAACCTGTCCTGCTTGGGAGTATCATATTTAGTGTTCACTATGTGTCCAACAAAACTTAGAAAATGGTCATCTCGTGCTTCTGCATTCCACAGCTCTTTCTTTTTCCCATCTATAGTAAAGGACTCAACCAGGCAAGGCCCAGGGTTTCCCTTCATTCCCAGGGTATTCTGATGTCAGCCTATGTTAATGAATGAGGGGTGGGGCACATGAGGGAAGGGGCTAGAGCATGGGGCATCTACCCAGGGCTTTTTCAGAAGCAACTCTTAGGTGGAGAGAGAGAGCTAATACCTTCCAACATCTGAAGGTCACAACTATGATGTTGTACGGGATGTTCACTGCCCAAGGACATGCAATGGAAGGAGCAAGTGTATGAAACTTATTAAAAGAGTGTCTATGCTTGCCCCAGCGAGCTCAAGCCCTTGAGTTAGCTCCCCAAATAGTATGGTTTATAGATAATGATCTTTTTGGCGCCTGCACTCTGTGCCAGGTTCTAAGTGTTTCAAATGTGATACTTTGTGTTCTACCACACTAAACTGTATTTGAAGTGAATGGATTACTGTCCCCCTCTGGATGAGTAGTTTTTAGTGTAGTTCAGTGGCTTGCCTACAGTCACCTAAGCTTGTTTTATGCAAGATTCAAGCTCAGGTTGTTCCAAGCCCTTACCACCTTAGCCATTAGACTACAGAGCCAAGCTAACAGTGAGATAAAAAATTAGTGGAACTTGGCTCTCTGTCTAGCATCTCATACCAGCATTTGCTAAACTTATCTAACCATCGAGTCCTTTAAATTTCTTTTCCTATGTTATCTGCTATTATTTTATGTATGTGAGTGTTTTGCCTGAATGTATATCTGTGCACCACATGTATGGCTGGTCTCCATAGAGGCCAGAAGAGCATGTCAGATCCCTGGAAGTAGAGTTAGATATAGATGTAAGATGCCATGTGGGTGCTGGGAATTGAACCAAGGTCCTTTGAAAGAGCAACCAGTGCTCTTAGCTCTCCAGCCCCCTCCAAAGTCTTGTTTCTTTTTTTCTCTTTCTTTCTTTCTTTCTTTTTTTTTAAAGACAGGGTCTTACTATGTAGCTCTGGTTGTCCTGGAACTCACTATATAGACTAGGTTGACCTGAAATTTACAATGATCTCTCTCTTCCCCCTGTCTCCCAAGTGTTGGGTTTAAAGGTATGCATCACAATGCCCAGCTCCAAAGTCCTTTGTCAATTCCAAACATTAATATCTCCAGGAACAAGAAACTTGTCCTATACTAATTAATGCTATTTATGTAAAATGCTTACCACCTAAGATAATTACTAAGCAGCACTGTAATTATGATAATTAATATAGTCACCTAACTTGGTAGATGTCTATTTGACACAGCTGTTTGAAATTGCCTGTTTTTTTATTTGTTTTTGTTTGTTGCTATTGGTCATGTCTTCTGACAGAAGAGGCTGATTTGGTCTTGTTTGTGGGCCTCTTACCCCCTGTTTGTTTTGACTTCAGGGCCTCTCAGATCATTCCTCAACTTATAAGTTTCACCCATATCCAAGGCTTTTTAACTATGGCCTGGACTCTGGGCACTCTTCTCATCCCCAGATTTCTCTACACAGGCCCTTCAGACTCCACATACACACACACACACACACACATGCACATACACACACACCACCTGATGCTTAGCAGCATTTGGTCCAGGAGTGGATGCCTTTGATTCTAACTTCTTTCCACAATTCAAAAGCTGTGGTGTGTGCAGATCTGGCTATACTATTCAGATCACAAACTTTAATATCTTCTTTATAAAGGTAAGGAGGAAAATGCATGAAAACTCTTGGCCCAAATGTCTGATCCATGTAGCTGATGAATAAACATTAGCTGTCATCAGCTTTGTTTCCCTTCCCTGGAGTTATCTCCACTCAAAGCCACATGTGCAAGCCAGAAACCAGGAAGCCTCCCTGGACTTGTATCTCCCTCCTAAACCCAGCAAATATTCATATACTCACATGGATGTTTTTCCTATCATTATAAATGCCCCGCAACCAGCCTGCTATTCATCACTTCTTAGTTCCCTGCCTCGTTCTTGGCTCTCTTACTCTAGCTCAGTGGTTCTCAGCATCCTAATCCTGTGACCCTTTAATTCAGTTCCTCATGTTGTGGCAACCCCCAACATAAAAGTATTTTTGTTAACACTTCATAACTATAATTTTGATACTGTTATGAATCATAATATAAACATCTGACATACAGGATATCCGATATGGGACCCCTGTGAAAGGGTTGTTCGACCCCCAAAGGTCTGCTCTACAGCAGGAATCTAACAATGCAGACATTCTTCTCCTGTTCAGAAGAAAGACTTTGCTCTGTTCCATAACAGAGCCTCTGCCTTCTACACACACACCTCTCTGCCAGATCTTCCTCCCCACACCTCCCATCCAAGCCTGCTGTTTCTCTAACACCTCAGCTGCCTGCATTTCCCACATGCAGGTCCCACACCTCTGTTCAAATGGTTCTTTAAGCCTTGAGACTTGTAGCTTTCCTTCCCGGCTTACTCTTGCATCTAAGAAGCCTTCCCTGGATCTCAACAGGGGATTTTGTGCCTATCATGTGCTCTGTGACTCCCAAGACTCCTCACCACTAGGTTTGTCTAATATGATCGTTTCTTGCTGATGTGATTCTGTGTATACCAAAGGACCTAATACAGTCCCTGAAACAAGGGGAAATTTTCCTAAGTATTAGGTAGCCTGGGCATGACTATCAGTGGCTGAAAAAGCACAAATGGAAGAATACACTTTCCCTTCTAAATGTCCAGGACTCCACTTTTCTCTGTCAAGAACCAGCAATGCATGTTGTTTACCCTGAGCTCTCCCTGCCCAGAACAAACTGCCAGCTAAGATAAATCATTGTCAGTGCTGGGGAGAGTTCAGCCTTGATTTCTACCTCCTCACTTTCTTCTGATCATTTGGCTGGGATCCTTAGGTAAAATTCAGCTGACTTGGTCTCCTACAGGGATGAAACCACAGGCTTGACACAGAAGTGACAGAAGCCATTTTGCCAAGCCCTTTAATCAGGTGAATTTCTTCAACAGCAACAGGAAGTTGGAGAAGGGTTAGCCTGGGCTACATAGTGAGTTCCATTCCACACTGTGCAACAAAGTGAAACCCTATCTGAGAGAGAGATAGGGAAGAAGGGAGAAGAGTGGGTGGAGAGGGAGAGAGAGAGAATATGATCATAGAGACCCTGTCCTTACTGTCATAAAAACACTTTCCTGTCTCAGTCCCAGAGCGAGATGGAAACAAATGAGATGAGCTGATACAACTTAGAGAGTGAGATGAGATCTATACCTCTCTCCCCCACCCTACCTCCTTCAAGAGTACTGGAGATTGAATCCAGGGCCTCACATATGCCAGGCAAGTTCTCTGCCTTTACGCAGTGCCTCCAGCTCTGCCTTCCTCCTTTTTTGAAATACTTAGTAAATTTGTTTTTCTGTTCTGGGCATCAACCCCAAGGCCTTGCCCATGCTAAGAAAGAATTCCATCACTCTTCCAGCCTTCTTTTGAGAGTAATTTTGGAAGACATAAAACCAAGTAAACAAACCATAACATAGGCACTTTGACTCATCAGGCATACTAAAATGCAGTTAAGTTAGAAAACTACTTTGGGGGAAATCTTTTCACTAGGAAAATGGAATACAATTCAACAGATGGTAGTCCTACTTTTTTTTTTTGTCCACATTTTATATGGATGAGTCCATGCTACCTACCATCCTCAGGTGTGGAGGTCAGAAGGTAAGTAGGTACTTTTTGCCAGTTTGATACAAACTAGTGATACTTGGGAAGAGGGAACCTCAATTAAGAAATTATCTCCAGACTGGAGAGATGGCTCAGAGGTATAAGAGCACTGACTGTTCTTCCTAAAGGTTCTGAGTTTAATTCCCAGCAACCACATGGTGGCTCACAACCATCTACAATGAGATCTGGTGTCTTCTGGCCTGCAGGTGTACATGCTGGTAGAACACTGTATACATAATAAATAAATCTTTTTTTTTTTAAAGAAAGAAAATTATCTTCATCAGATTGGTTTGTGGGTTTGTCTGTGGGTTGTTTTCTTGATTAGTGATTGACGTGAGAAGGCCTGGCCCACTATGGGTGTGCCATCTCTGGGAGGGTGCCCCTGAATTGATAAGAAAGCTAGCTAAGCAAGCCATGGGGAGCAAGGTACGAAGCAGATTTCCTCTATGGTCCACTCTGCTTTAATTCCTGCCTTGAACTCCTGCCCTGATTTCCTGCCCTGTTTTCCTCAGAGATAGAAACCTAATGCATGAATGAGTTGCAGGGATCATTTTTGTCTTTCACCAGATGGTGCCCGGAGATGGAGATTAAACTCAGGTGCTCTGGCTTGGCTGTACCCGCTCAGCCACCTTGCCTGCCCAAAACTAACTTTAAAAAAAAAAGTCTCTAAGGTGCAGAACTCAGTGGCATTTTAAATATAGTTGTTTTTATTAATATTTTAATACATATATAGTTTTATATTAAATATATAAAAATATATGTATATATACTTGCATAGCTTTGTAGCAAGCACCCTGTCAAAATTTAAAACTTTTCATCATTCCCAGAACAAAACCTTCTGGATGTGGTGACACAGGACTTTAATCCCAGCACTGGGAAGTAGGCAGACTGTTGTGAGTTCAAACACAGCCTGGTTTACATAGCAAGTTCCAGGACAACCAGGGGCTGCACAGACGGCCTCAAAAGACAAAAGAACAAGAATCATTACCATTGGCAGCTATTCTCCTGTTCGCTTCCAGTCTTTGCCAGTCTACTTTCTACCCCTATGGATTTGCCTGTTCTGGACATTTCATATACATGGAATCATACAATATGCTGCCTCCTATGGCTATTTTGCAGGTTTACATGTTGCAGTACAACTCAGTGCTTTATGAGAGTGAACAAGTATACTGTACCCTGCTTTCCCAATAGTTGATGGACATCTGGGTTTTTATGCTCTGGGCAATCGAACCCAAGGCCTTGCCCATGCTAAGCAAGAAATCTATCACTTTTTCTGCTTTTTAGCTCTTATGAATAATGCTGCCAAAAAGGTTTGTGTTGATGAAGTCTTCATTTCTTTGGTTGTGGAATTCCCCTCTCTCTAAGAGTAGAATTGCTGAGGGGTTATGGCAACTATATGCTAGCCTTTCAAGGAATAACCAGACTGTTTCCCCAAGCAACTATACCATTTTATATTGCTGCAGGCAGTATATGAAGGTTCTAATCTCTTCATGTCTTCACAAACACAGATTATCTGATATTTGTTCATTTAATTTTGTGTTGTTTTGTGGTTGATATTTTGTTTTGTTTTGGGTTTTTTGAGATAGGGTTTCTCTGTGTAGCCTTGGCTGTCCTGGACTCTCTTTGTAGACCAGGCTGTCCTTGAACTCAGAGATCTGTCTGTTTCTGCCTCCCTGAGTGCTGGGATTAAAGGTGTATGCCACCATGCCCAGCTTCTGCTTTTTTTTTTTTTTGTTTTGAGGGGGGGTGCTTAAGACAGGTCTCATATGTATCTCTGGCTGGCCTGGAATTCATTATGTCCTGGAATTCACTGGGCTACCAGGGTAGCCTCAGATTCAGAGATCTGCCTGTTTCTGCCTTCTGCGTACTGAAATTCAAGGTGTGTGTCAGCACACACTGTCATATATGTATGCATGCACAAATTGGTCTTGTGTAGGACGGGATAGCCTCAAACTCACTATGTTGGCAGGAATAACTTTGAATTTGTCATTATCCTGCCTCTGCTGCCCAAGTGTTGAGATTACAGCCATGTACCACACACCCCATTTTTATTATTGGACTTAAAAAAAAGTGTGTGTGTGTGTGTGTGTGTGTGTTAAAGGATAATTTGTAGGAGTCGGTTCTCTCCTTCCACCATGTGGGATCTAGGATCAAACTCAGGTCATCAGGCTGATCAGCTGAGCCATCTTGCTGACCACGTTACATGACTTCTTAGTTGGAGACAATCGGGCGGCCATGAAGTGGCCTCGCATTGTGGTTTTCAAATTTGCATTTCTTTGATAGCTAATAATGTTTGCCATCTTTTCTCATGTGTTTACTATTTGTGTATCTCATTTGAAGAAATGTCCACTCACATCCTTTATCCATTTTTAAAATTTGGGTTATGAACATTTTGACTTATTGAGGTGTATTTAAAATGATTCTATTGTGTTAAACTATGTCTCCGTATATGAGCGCAGGTACCTGCAGAGACTAGAGGGGTCGGATCCCCCTGGAGCCGGAGTTACAGGTAGTTGTGAGCTGCCTGGTCTGGGGGCTGGGAATTGAACTTGGGTCCTCTGGAAGAGCAGTATGTGTTGTTAAACACCAAGCCTTCTCTCCAGCCTCTATGAATTTTTTTAATCTATTTAATTTTTATTTTATGTGCGTTAGTGTGAAGGTGTCAGATCCCTTGGAATTGGCATTACAGACAGTTGTGAGCTGCCATGTGGGTGCTGGGAATTGAACCCAGGTCCATTTGGAAGAGCAGACAGCGCTCTTAACCACTGAGCCATCTCTTATGTAGTCTTTATATATTCTAGATACTAGACCCTCATAAGACCCATGGTTTACAAAGAGCTTCACCTTTTCTGTGGATTTCAGTTTCAGTTTCTTGACTGTCCTTTGAAGCACAGAAGTTTTAAATGTTGACAAAGTACAATGTGAATTTTATTTCTCCACTTGTGCTTTGATAGTATAGCCAAAAAGTATTACCTGACCCTCAACTTGTAAAGACTTATTCCTGTAGTTTCTAAGAGTTTTAGAACTTCCAATTTTAGGTTAATGATCTGAACAATTCTTTTTTTAAACATAGGGTATTTAGACCTGGCTGATCTGAAACATACAGAGCACTGCCTGCCTCTCCACCCCCTGAATGCTCTGTCTAAAAGTGTGCACCACCATACCTGGCCTGAGTAAATTTATATACATGTAAGGTAGGGTCCATGTCATTGTTTTGGATGTGATACCAGTTATCCTGTGTCATTAGCTGAGGAGACTTATCACAGACTTGTCTTGAGACCCTTGTTAAAAAATAACTTGACTAAAACAAAACAACAGTAGCAACTATAAATGTAAAAGTTTACTTCTGGGGCTGAAGGGATGGCTCAGAGTTTAAGAGCACTGGCTGCTTTTCCAGAGATCCTGAGTTCAATTCGCAGCAACCACAGGGTGGCTCACAGCCATCTGTTACAAGATCTGGTGCCCTCTTTTGGGGTACAGGTGTGCAGAACATTGTGTACATAATGAATAAATAAATCTCGTTTAAAGAGTTTACTTTCTGGACTGTCAGTTTAATATGACATTAATATGATCTACCTATTGACCCTCTGCTAGAACTGAACTGTTTCCATTTCTGAAGCAGCAAACTGACTCCTCCAGCTTTGTCTTTCTCAAGGTTTGGTCAAGGGAAGCAGAGAAGCCTTAGTTATGCACATCGTGGCCCTAGGGAGCCTGAGTCACTCACGAGTTCCACAGCAGCCTTGGCAGCATAGAGAGTTCTAGACCAGCTTGGGCTACATGGAAAGACACTATTTCAAACACACAACACCTCCTACTTATCCATTCCAGGTCTTTTGAGTTTATAATTTAAATTGAAGGAGCTCAAGGAACAGCCTAGCGGTGAAGAGCTTACTGTTCTTCCAGAGGACCAAGTCCATAGCACCCACATCAGGCACAATTGCTTACAACTCCATTCCCAGGGGAATCACTACCCTCTGGTTCTCCAAGGGCACCTGCATTCATATGGTACACATAAACTCATGTAGGCACATACATATACAGATATGTTTTTTTTAAACTGTAGCTGGTATTTTATTTTGGGTTGTATTGAATCTGGGAAGTACTGCTAACTTGGCAAAATTAAATTTTCCAAGTTCTCAAGGTAGCTGGAGACCTACGATATACACAAACAGGTTTAAGACATACAGCACTGGGACGGGTGACTAGTAATTAGCAAGGCGCTCAGAAGGTACAGGGCTGGGGCAACCAATTTGCCTGAAGAACTCGGGAGCAGAAGAGCTGACATTTTAAGAGTGGGTGGGATTTAGGGGAAAAGGAATGCTGTTCAGACAGAAGCACATGGACTCAAGCCAGGACTAGCAGGAAGGCAGATACATCAGGAACACGGTGTGCTGAGGAAAGGAGTAGGTGAGAAAGGCTGGAGCCGGACCTTGTCAGGGCCCAAAGGATGAGCTGAGGAGCTAGAACCTAATCCTAGTGAATCTACGGCAGGGGGATAGCACGATAAACCTTCCTTAGGCATTATAGCACAGATCTTAAAAGCCCCTTTCAAAGGACCATATATGGTGTGTTTGATGCCTAACCCAACCAAGCTTTGGGGAGGTGGTAGACACTTTGAGGTAAACCTAGTGGGAAGAAGTTAGCTCACTGGGGACTCATGCACTCTTGGAGTATTTGGAAAGAGCGTTGCTATCCTTGTTGGCTCACCCCCTCTCTCTGCCTGTCTCTCTCCCCTTCCTGACTGCGTGAGGTACCACGTGCTCCTGCCATGATACACTGCCCTAACACAGGCCCAAAGCAGCAGGACCAAGTGACCATGGCCTGAAATCTCTGAAACCATGAGCCCAAACCGAAACCTTTTCTTCCTGTAAGGCGATTACTACAGGGATTTTTGTCACGGTTTCAGAAAGCCAACCCAGCAGGATCTGAGACACCAGAAACCTAAATCTGTTTTCTGGGGCTCCATGATGCTATCAAGCCCTAGAGAAACCAGCAGAAGTGGCTGCCTTCTCCACTGACCATCCTGGCCCTATCTGGGCCTCTTCTCTGGGCTTCTATGACACACTGATGCCCTGGCTTTATCCTACCTCTCTGATTACTCCCTCCAGTTTCCTCTGCAGGCTCCTCTTCCTCTGCCCATCCTTCAAATTTGGTGTGCCTCAGAATTCTGCTGTAGATCCTGTTCTCTTCTTTAGTGATCTCATGTTGCCATGGCTTCACGGCCAATCATCAGCTAGCAACTTCAAGTGCACTCATAAGTTTTCCCAGACCACCCTCCTCCAGATCTTTAGATTCATCAGCATTAACTGACCATTGGATGCTTTCATATGTACCAGAATAGTGTCCAGTTATGACTAGAGGAAAATTTCATGTCAAACAGTTCAAATAAGGTAGAAGCTTGTTTGTTTTTAAATTACATGTATATTGGTGTATGCCTGCTTTTGTGAACACGTGTACATGCTGCACATATGAGTGTAGGTGCCTGAAGGAGCCAGAAGAGGGCATTGGTTTCCTCTGGAGATGGAGTTAGAGTTGTGAGCTGCCTGATTAGAGTACTGGGAACCAAACTTGGGTTCTCAACAAGGCTGTAGCCGTTCTTGACAGCTAAGCCATCTCTCCTACCCTTAGAAGTTTATTTCTGTCTTATTAAAGGACACCAAAGGAACTAGGTCTGCATCTGGTACAATGTCTCTCCAGTTCTCAGGATCTCAGGACCCTTCTGGTTTTCTGCCATCTTCATACCCTGATGGTCCAAGATAGCAGCTCAGACTTCAGAATGCCTTTCCGCATGTGCTTATACTCTACCGATTAAAACTTACTAAGAAGGACAACACAGCTAGGATTGATATTTTGCTCCTTCTGAGCAGCCATGTGGCCAGTCACATGGTTAAAAAGGTAAGTATTAAACAGTGTGATCAAAGGTACTCCATAAGCACCACATGTCTAGGGGCCCTAGAGAGCACACAGTCAGTAAAGTGCTTGCCACACAACATGAGGGCCCTGGCTCCAGCTCCAGCAGGTGTAACAAGCAGGGAGAGTGGGCAGCAGCAGTAATCCCAGCGCTGAGGAGGTAGAGACAGGCAGATCTCTGAGGCTCAGGGGCTAGCCTAACCTAGTCTCCAGGTCCCAAGTACCAGCAGGAGACCATGTCCCAAAAAAGTGGATGGGTCCTGAGGAATGACACCCAAGGCTGACAACTAGTCTCCACACACATATGCACATACATGTGGACCACATCTACATGTGTGCATGCTTACAAGCAAACACACACAGAGGTGGGGGAAGGGTTAATGCACCTAAAGTAAAACATCATTCCCACCCCTTCCACACCTACTTACTCCAAACCTCTTCCTAACATTTCCATCTTTTTGTGTTTTTTTTTAATTTTTATTTTATGTGCATTACTGTAAAGGTGTTAGAACCCTTGAAATTAGCATTACACACAGTTGTGAGCCGCCATGTGGGTGCTGAGAATTGAACCCAGGTCCTTTGGAAGGGCAGGCAGTGCTCTTAACCACTGAGCCATCATCTCTCCAGCCCCTTGTTTTGGTGTTTGAGACAGGGTTTCTTTGTGTAGCCTTGGCTGTCCTGGAACTTTCTTGTAGACCAGGCTAGCCTCGAACTCACAGAGATCTGCCTGCTTCTGCCTCCCAAGTGCTGGGATTAAATGTGTGTACCACCACCACCTTGCCCAAAAAGTACTTTTCTGAAACCCAAAGCTAAACATAATAGACATTAAAACTGTCCAGGTTTAGGGCTGGGGCAATGCCTCAGTGGTTAAGAGCACGCTACAAAATACCCATACACACAAAATAAGAATGAATAAAACTCAAAACCTTCCAGGCTTGATATACCGGAACATATGTGCAGTCCCAGAATTCTCAAGTCAAGGGCAGGAGAATGGTGAGGTCAAGGGCAGACTGGACCACATAGTAAGATGCTATCTCAACAAAACAGCAGTAACAAAACAAAAACAGGTTAAAACTTATTCTGCCCAGGCTTTCTCAAGTTCTCCGTGAGAAAAATCCTATGATGGTTTGAATTAAAAAAAAAAAAAATGTCCCCTAAGAGAGAGAGATGGCTTAACAGGTACAAAGCATTCAATGCTCTTCCAGAGGACCCGAGTTTGGTTTCCAGCACCTGTGTCAGGGCTCACAACCACCTGTAACTCTAGCAACAGAGGATCTGATACCTCTGGCCTCTGCTGGCACCTGTACTCATAAGCACACCCTCACATGCAGACCATGCACCGACACACAACTAAAAAGAACAAAAATAAATATTTTCAACAACAAAAATGCCCCTTCTGTGCTTCCATAGTTAAGCACTTGGTTCTCAGTGGACGGCACTATTTGGGGAGGTTGGAACCTGGAGGAAGTTGCTGAAGGAAGTGTACCACTGCAGTCTTGAGGGTTTATTGACTAGCCCCGCATCCAGGCTACTGTACGGGTAAAAATGCTATCTCTCGGCTTCCTTCTCCAGCCACCAGGTCTGCCTGCTCTGTCTTTCCACCATGATGGACTCTTACCCTCTAGGACCAAAAGCCAAAAAATAAAGTCTTCCATGAGTTGTTTTTGGTCATGGTATTTTTATCATAGCAACAGGAAGTAATTACACACCTCGTATCTCCGGATGTCCCTTACCTGCTAAACTCCAGCCGCCTGTGCCTCCCTCAAGTCTTTCACTGGCTCTGGCATCTCTGGTCCCGGGGCCCCATGCATGCTGCTCCTTGTATCTGGAATACTTCCCCACCCCTCCACCCCCGCTCTCGACCTGCTTAAAGCTTTGTGCATCTGTCAACCTTGACTTCAGTATATCTCTTCTCAAGGAGAGCTGCAGACCTGGCTTCCATGAGCCTCCGTTATTTCACTGCCCTAGCATTGCCTGGCTCTTCCTAGGGAGATGTGAACCATTTTCTATTTACTCCAGATAAAGCACTTGTGACAGACTAAAGAAATGATTCCACCTGTCGGGCAGTGGTGGCACCCACCTTTAATCCCAGCACTGGGAAGGCAGAGGTGGGTGGATCTCTGTGAGTTCCAGGATAGCCAGGGTTACATAGAGGGACCCTGCCTCCAAAACTTCTTTAAAAAAGGGATGATTCCACCCCAAACTGGCTTAGACCAATGAGTTTATTGGGGCTACTTACAGAAGCACAGGGGAGGGGTTACTTACAGGAGCAAAGATGACTCAAAGGCAAATATGTCTTCAAAAAGCCCACCCCAGCATAGACAAGGACTCATTAAATCTGCCTACTGAAGCTCCATACAACTTGGAGGCAGCTGGGCATTCTGGAGAATACCTTCTCATCAGCTCGTCGTGCCTACATAACTTCAGGGCGGGGGTCTTGTGAATTCTGCAACTTTCTGAGCCTCCTAACTGCCCTTAGATCCCTGAACTTAGGGTGTTCTATCATCATCCAGAATCTTGCAAGTCTCCCTCCAGGAGGGAAAGTTTCCATGCAAAGGAAACAGCTCTCATCTCTCTACCTCACTTTACCCCAGGAAGATGTCCCTTTTCTTGACTGATCAGAACTCTACCTATTGTATTCACTGTACTATTGTCCAGCACCTCTGTCAAAGGCTAACTCATAGCCAGCCCACCAGGAGTTGTTACCAAATGAATGAAGAAATCAGTGAATGACATCCCAAAGCCAGATACATTTCAGGGAGATTTCTTGATATCAACAAGATGGCCATCAAGTCTGTGAGGAAAGGCAGAGGGAAACTTTTTGACAGTATATCTTCAATCCTGCATCAACCAGTTACCACTGGCCCTTCTCTGCTCAGGTCTGTTCTTCCACGAAAGCTTTCTGCTTCCCATAGCCTTCACCCAAACACTTTCAGAAGTGGCTACATGGGAGATTCTTTCTAGAGATGAGTTTCATCCTATACTGGAGATGATGAGAGAAAGGAACAATCTACTTTAGAACTGCTGTTTGCTCAGCACAAGGAGAATTAATGCATGTTTCTAATGTCATATGAGCTTTGATCTGGAGATTTTCCTTCCACAGACAGGAGGTCCAGACCCAAACCCAGAGAAGAATAGTAAGTTAAGAATGAAGAGGTAGAGGCAGACATGGTGGTGGATGTTTAATTCCAGCACTTGGGAGGCAGAGACTGGTCTACAAATAGAGTTCAGGACAGCCAGAGCTACTAGACAGAGAGACTCTGTTTCGGGAAAAGGAGGAGGAGGAGGATAAGAAGAAGAGAAGAATCAGGGCTTGTGAGATGGCTCAGCGGTCAAGAACACTGGTTGCTCTACCAAAGAACCTGGGTTCAGTTCACAGCACCTACATGGCAGCTCACAACTGTCCGTGACTCCAGTTCCAGGGTATTTGGCACCCTCGCACAGACATGCATGCAGGCAAAACACCAATGCACCTAAAAACAAATAAATCTTTAAAAAAAAAAAGTGAAGCCAAAGCTTGACCTGTGGTCCTCCACCGCCGACATGAGCAGACACTCTGGGCCTTAGCTGCTTGCTGGTATTTTTGTTTTAATAGCTTTAAGAGAAATAAATTTTTTTCTGGCTCACAATTTCAAAGGTCTGGGCCCAAGGTTTGGTTCCATTACTTTGGGCCTGAGGCAATGCAGAGCATCTTGGCAGTGGGAGGTTGGGGAGTAGGAGGCTGTGCGACTCCACCGAGGAAGAGGCAGAGCAGACTCATGGGAAAGGGCCAAGATGAAAGCACACATCATCAGAGGCAAGCTACGCCTTCAGTGGCTCACCTTCTCCAGCCAGCCCCTTCCTCTCCATAGGTCTCATCACCTTCCATTATGTTGGAGATTTGAGTCCATCAACAGATTAAACTGTTCACTAGGAAAAAGGCTTCACCATTTCACGGTCTCCAGAAAAATCCTCATGGACACACCAAAGGCATGCTTTATTAGTTTATATGTCTCTCTTAATCCAATCAAGCTGAACCATCACGTTGTGTTGGCATTTGGGTTTCTTATGAC
The DNA here is from genome assembly GCA_028658305.1 of Pachyuromys duprasi. Taxonomy (NCBI): domain Eukaryota; kingdom Metazoa; phylum Chordata; class Mammalia; order Rodentia; family Muridae; genus Pachyuromys; species Pachyuromys duprasi. The sequence continues at coordinate 30,751,508 of CM053746.1, read as the reverse complement.
TCTTTTTTCCCCTGATCCACCCCTTATCCCTCCCATCATCCCAACATTAGGTAGGAGAGAAAGGAGGATAGTGGGGAGATGGGGCATAGTTTTTCTTAGCTACTTCCTGCTGGTTAGGGTCATACGGTTCCTTATGGAAAGTTCAATCTTTGTTTCAGGATATCTCCAGCTTCTTCTCATCCAACTTCATCAGCAGCAATCAGGAGCAGCAGGAGCAGCCTTCTTTCTCGGAGCTCTCTTTTCTCTCTCTGGGCCCTGGCATTTATTGCTTCTCGGAGTCCTCAGAATTAAACTATCTGCTGCCGGCACAGGGCCCCTCTCAGAGCCTGCACCAGGCAAATAGTTTGCTGCTGTGGACAATCTGAATCAGCCCCATATCCTACACCTGGGATCAAAACAAAAAACACATTTATATCCACAACTACACTGGGTTTGAAAATGTAAGACTCACAGTAGACATACCTGTAAGCACCAACACTTTTAAATGGTTGTTTTGATTAGCAGATGTACCTACAATTTTGGGAAGGAGCCAGGCGTGGTGGCACATGCCTGTAATAGAAGCACTCAGAGAGGCAGCAGCAGGCAGATCTCTGTGAGTTCAGGCCAGCCCGGTCTGCACAGCGAGTCCAGGACAGTCAAGGCTACACAGAGAAACCCTGTCTTGAAAAAAAAACAAAACAAACAAAAGTGGGAAGGAGGCTTGAAAGAATGGGTGTGAGCCCACATCCTGTCAACACAGATGGCTTTGTACGGAGGCAGAACCAAAAACTGTCCTCTCAAGCCTGGCCCAGAAGCCTGACCTTCCTGTTCCCAGTCATGGTGGCAAATGCCTTTACTCTGGGAAATTCCGGAGGCAGAAGCAGATGGGTTTCTGGGAGTTTCAGGCTAGCCAGGAATACGTAAGACATTGTTTCAAAAAATCAACAACAAAACAGACAATAAAAGATTCCCACCTGCCCAGCTAGAAGTTGGGGTTCAAGAGCCCCAAACATGCTAAACATGTATTTTACCACTGACCCACATCTCCAGGCCTGAAAAATGGGTAGAATGTACCCTGGAGGCCCTTGCTCCTGGTCCAGGCCCTGAATGACTCAGGCTTTATCAGCCATCACAGCCCTGTCCTATCACACAAGGCAATCAGTAATGCCTGAGGTTCCCAGCCTGGAAGGGCGGCAATCACACCCCCAGCAGCTGCCCGAAGCAGCCAGCAGAAGAGACACTGCTAATCACATGGCTTTGTGCTCTCTTCCCTCATCTGTGAACACTCCATTCCCTTCCTTTCCCAGGATGCCTTTGAAAAGACAAAGGGAGGCCAGAATCCATCAGAGAGTTCTGACTCCCTAACTACACAGTTGGGGATGAGGTGGGGGCAGGGGCTTTGGACAAGCCTTCGACCTTGCTCTATGATTCAGGGCCATTCAGTCATACGTGCATTCCCTCACTCAAAACACATTCAGTGAACCCGTAAAGACAACAGAAAATGCTGTGAGATGGGCAAAGTGCAGATCCAACCCTAGGTAGAGAATGGAAATGTTGGTAAGGGCAGCTGTTCTTGTTTTTGTTTGGTTTGGGGGATTTTTTTCTTCTTTTTTCGGTTTTTCAAGTCAGGGTTTCTCTGTGTAGCCTTGGCTGTCCTGGACTCAATTTGTAGACCAGGCTGGCCTCAAACTCTCAGAGATCTGCCTGCCTCAGCCTCTCTGAGTGCTGGGACTACAGGCGTGCACCATTGTGCCCTGCTTTTGACAGCTGTTTCTTAAGAGGCAGTTTGGTGTCCAGGAGACCAAATCCTGACTTTAACTTATGTGGTGTACTATGTGGTGTCCAGATCATAGTCAATGGTTGAGGGAAGTCAGGACAGGAACTGAAGCAGGGCAGGAACTTGGAGGCAGGAACCAAAGCAGCAGAGTGATTTTTTACAGACTCGCTCCTCATGGCTTACTCAGCTTGCTTTTAAGACAACTCAGGAACCAACTGCACAGGTGTGGCACCAGCCACCTTCCACATAAATCATCAAACAATAAAATGCCCCCATAAAATTGCCTACGGGCCAGTCTAATAGAAGTATTTCTTAGCTGAGGTCCCCTCTTTCCTCGTGTGACTCTTTCCTCATATATGACTTTAGCTCGTATAAATTTGACAAAAATAAAACCACCACCACTTAACCAGAACACCTGTCTGTCCAGTAGTTTGAGCCCTGGAATTAAGAAGAACCATTTCCTTTCACAGTAACTGGGGAAATACACATCTCCAAGAAGCCAGGGTAGAGCTAGCTTCAAGATTAGGAGAGGCCCAGGAATGGCAGTGCTTTTAGTCCCAGCACTTTAGGAGGCAAAAGCAAGTGGATCTCTGTGAGTTCGAGGCTAGCCTGGTCTACACAGTAAATTCCAGAGCAACTGAGGGTATGTAGAGAGACCCTCTCTCAGAAGAAGGAGAAGGAGGAGGAGAAGCAGAGGCAGAAGAAGAAGAAAGTCTAGTATGGTGGTGCATGCTTGTAATCCCAGCACTTTGGGAGGCAAAGGCAGGAAGATCTCTGTGAGTTTGAGTCCAGCCTGGTCTACAAAGTGAGTCCAGGACAGCAAAGGCTAAACAGAGAAATCCTGTCTTGAAAAAGAAAAAAAAAAAAAACATTGTTTATATAAAACCATGTTAAAGTTCCTTTATAGCTCAGAATTGGGACATCTGGCTTCAAATGATGCCTGGGCTCTTAGGATTTGGGATGGCTCTAGATACTAAAAGGAACTCCAGAATAGCCAGGTCTGAGGAAAGGGAGTGATGGTTAATATTGACTTAACAGAGTCTAGAATTACCTGAGGCCTCTGAGCATGCCCATAGGAGATTCTCTCTCTCTCAAGATTTATTTTATGTGAATTAGTGTTCTACATGCATGCATGTCTGCGTATACCTTGTGTGTATCCACAGAAGAGGGTGTTGAATCCCTTGAATTGTGGGTGGTTGTTACCTGTCCTGTGGGTGCTGGGAATTGAACCTGGGTCCTTTGCATGAATAGTAAGTGCTCTTAACTGCTGAGCTATCTTTCTATTTCTATTTACGTGTCCACTGTAAGTGGTACCATTCCCTGTGTGCGATTCCGGACTGTGGGAGTGAGGAGAGGGATGAGCAGCAGCATTCATCTGTCTGCTTCTTGATTGTGAATGTGATGTGAGTATCTGCTTCAAGCTGCTGCTACCTTGAGTCCCACCATGGCAGACTGTACCCTTGAACTGGGAGCCAAAAATAAACCCTTTTCCCTTCAGTTGCTTTTGTCAGAGTATTTTAATTACAGCAACAACAACAACAAAAATAATACAAAGGGCTAGTCACAGTTCTCAACCCTCAGGCCATGAAGGCTTCCAAAGGGGTAGGAGAGGAGTGTGGGGGAAAGGGATGGAGGCAGTTAAGACAGATACCCTGCCGGAGCTCCTGACATCTCCAGAGCAAAGGAAGTTAGCTTGCTTTCTTCTCCCAACTCATGCTACCTCAGGAGCCTGTGGAAAAGCCGCATTCTAATCGATAGCCTCATGAATAAGAGAAGAGGTAACATAACACATCTTGCTTCCAGCACAGAGCTTCCTCGGGAAAATCGAACCTTGACCCACTTCTGCTGTCCACTCTGACTTTCTTCAGAAGAATTGGAAGGGAAGGAACTCTTAAGGGTCATCTCAGGCATGCCCCTGCCTCTGTGCTGGCCTCTGCATGCCTTCATTCAAGGTGTCAGGAGCTAAGAAATGTGCTTTCTTCCTCCACCCCACCCAGGTGAGGCCACTTTCTCCTGTCAGCCTCCTGCAAGCATCCAACCCCCACCTGTTCCTCATGTCCTCTCTTTATTCTCCCCCTCCTGGTAGGCTCACCCTCTTTGTTCAGCTCTGGCCTTCTGCTTTTCACCTCTATAAAAGTAACTTTTATTTTCCAAAGTTAATTGTCGTCTTGGAGGTTTACTGCCTCTGTCTGCTAACTTAGGCATAGTCATGGAAGCTTCTAGCCTCCATACAATTTAATCTAGGCCTAGAATGTTTTCAGCCTCTAAAGCTTACCCTTTCTAGTTCCTTCTTAGCTTTCACTGATTCAACTCAGCTGTTCTGGCTCAAACTTCTCTCCAAGTTGACTGATTCAATTTGGCTTCTCTCAGTTTCTCAAACTAATCCTAGCCATGTGATCTAATCTTCTGTTTCCTTCTCATTCTCTGGCTCAAATTGTCTTTGCCTGTGTCTATCTTGTTCTCTCTTTAACCTTTCTCTCTGTAAAACTCTCCTGGTTTAAAAAAAAGCCTCTGAATTCCACAACCTGAACCGCCAGGAACTCAGCTCCACTACATTGCCTCTCAACGGAACTGCCTGAACAGAACTGACTAAAACTAGATGTCTGCATGTCTCTGAGTGCTGGGACTAAAGGCATGTACCACCACACCTGGACTTAAGCTTTTCTTTACCTGAAACTTGCTCTATACCAGGCTAGCCTTGAACTCAGAGATCTGCTTGCCTCTGTCTCCTGGGAGTAAAGGTGTATTTGTATTCCAGCAGGATCACACAGAACTAGAAGGTCTTTGGGTGTGATCTCTTGCCAGAGCAGCCATGTTCTGAATTAAAATTCCCCTGCAAGCTACCATGGCAGGACATTACTCACTTGTTCCGCTCTCTAAGTCGCTCTCTAAGTCGTGTGTCCTCTCATGTGAAGGAGGCAACCAGGACAATGACTTTGTAGCCCTGCATCAGCCCTCCACAGTACACACGTAAACAACAGTGTTGTTTTGAGACATCTATGTTATGCTTCCTCCCACCCAAACTACCCCCCACACCCAAACAAACACAAGCCAAGGAGGCAGGTTTAATTTTCCCAGGCTGGTGCTCAGCCTAAGAAGCAGTTGGCAAAGGCTCCTGTTTGACCGGACAGAAAGTAGCTTTAGCACTCCAGGAAGTGGTATAGAATTATTTATCTGGTCCCTTGCAACAGACAAGAGTGGCCAGGAGAGCAGATTATCACACCTGGAGAGGTCATCACTAATTTACAAAGCTGCCTTGATGCAAAGCTACCTTGTTCCACTGTAGCCCAGACTGGCCTTGAACTCCTGATCATCCCAGCCTCAGCCTAAGTGTTGAGATCATAGGTCATTGTGCCACCACGCCCAAGAGTAAACAATGGATTTCTGCTCCTACAATCTATAATAGCTGGATCTTGTGGCCCATGCCTGTAATCCCAGCACTCAAGAGGTGAATGCAAGAAGACCGGGAATCAGAAGCCAAATAAAACTGGGAAGAGAGTTCGAGAGTTTTAAAGAACCAAGGCCGGAAATAGAGCTTAGGTGCATATTAGACACCTGCCTAATAGGCCACAGGCTTTGGGTTAAGTCGCCAGCAACACACACCCACCCCCACCCACACACATTTGGTCTTCCCTCCGCAGAGGCCCACACTGCGGTACAGTGCCTGGCCGGTGGTCTCCAGTAGAGCCCTGAGTTCCAGTCCTAGGCTCCTGGCTCTCCCCACAACACAGGCTGAGGATGGCACCCAGCACATGGGTTGTGCCTGTCAGCAGAGAGAAACTGGCAGCAGGCTATGTTTTCTTTGCAAGCTGAGGGTAACTACAGGAAGCTGAGAATTCTTCTGTTCTACTTCAAGGAGGAGGCGAATGGGAGAACAGAGAATCGAGCGAGGCCAATGGCTTGCCAAACGGAGAATTCCTCTAACTTCTAAGATAAACATGGTGTGGAAACCAAACTCGGGGGGGGGGGTATCGGGCATCAAAGAATCCCTGTTAGAAAATATCCAGTTGTGTCACGGTGGTAAGCTAGCACTTATTAAACGTTCTGTGCCAAGCAAGCATTGTGCTGCAAGCTGGGTTTTACTGTAGAGTCAGTGTACAGAGGGCTGGGAACATCTGACTATATAACACCCAAGTGGGCTCAAGTCTTTGACCTTGCTACTCAGATCTGTGCTCTTGAATAATCTACTTAAGCCCCGTGTCTAGATCTACTTCATTAAGAAAATGAGAGTACATAACCTTTTGATTAATATAAAATAAAAATGTTAAAATTAAAAAAAAAGAAAGAAAATGGGAATGCTAATAGTAGCCCTCGTTTGGTCGAGCCTGAAGACCAAGTGAATTGACATCCATAAAGCCCTTAGTACACTGTCTTCCTTATAGTGAGTGTTGGCTACTCTGTTTCTGTTGAACCTGCACACAAAGCTGGTTCATTGTGGAGGCTCCAGGAGGTTGAGTGACCCCTCATGAGATCCCCAGGTATGTTTGATTGACAGAGGATGAGTGTGCCCTCCTAAGTGCCCCCAAATTGTCCCCAAATTTAGGAGGAAGCAGATTCCCAATAGATAGCTCCCTTTGTGTCCCATTGCCATTCTAGCTTGGAAGCCACAGCCTCTACTCCTGAACTGGAACAAGGGTGATCTCCACCCTGCCTCCGAGGCCCCGGCTAGCCCTCTGGGCCCAGCCAGCAGGTCCCTCCCACCGACTATAGCAACAGCCAGACCTGGGAGCCTCCGAGGTACTGCATCACCCCAGGCCTCCCTGGGGGCCTCTACCTTCAAACTACAGCATCCCCACCCACCCCCATCCCCACCCCCGGGTAGGATGCTGGCCGCTCAGCCTGGAGGGACCCTTTTAAGTTCAGAGTAAACAGACTGTCATCCTGGCTCAGCCCTCTGCGGGCTTGCTGCTCCCCGCTCCCCAACCCCAATCCGCAGTGCACAGCCGCGCTGTTCTCCTGCCAACTTGGCAGCTCGTTGCTGTTGTTACTATCAACACCTCTGAGGGAAAAAGGAGAGAAGTCGGTTCTGATTGCCTAGTGAACTGTGCGACAAATTCATGTTGAACCAGAGCGCTCTGGAATGTCTCCCAAGCTCCGGAGACTCCGGGTTGGGCAAGAAAGGTGGGATCTGCATTGCAGAAAACAGATGGGGCTGGAGACCAGTCCTGCGTCTGATCCGAGCAGCCCCCTAACAGGGCCCCTGGTACCAGGGGAGGACACAGGCCGCCTAGGCTCCCTGACCTCCCACGTCGGGGAGTGCAGGGTAGGAATAGGAAGAGTTGCTGCAGGCTGTCGCTAGAGCCTCAGAGGTACAGCACAGGAATGTTGGTAAATGGATCTTGATTTCACCTCAGCCCTTGCCACAGTCCAAGGAACATGAATGCTTCAATTCAAGAGATGGCCTATCAGGGTTTTGTGGTCTGGGTAGCAAAACATGTTTGGGTGTTTTTGTTTGTTTTTCATTTAGACTGTCAGTTTAGTGAGGTATGGACCGGGTGTTTTTCTTTGATCATCCTTGGACTCCTTGTCTCCTCTACTCCTTTAGACTAGGAGCCTGAGGGAGCACACTTTTTTTTTTTCAGTTGGAAACTTTCCAGGGTCAACCTTTTCCTTACTCAAGCCCCTCAGAGCCACGCAGGCCCAGCCCATTGACGTCATAAAGCTATCAGTGCCTTTTTCAGTCTCCTGCCAGGACTCCCCCTACCCCGAGTGGGGGTGGGGCAGCTGGGAAGAACAAAGACTATCCTCAAGGACACAAAGCCCAGTGTAAAGCAAAGGCCCATGTCTTGACAGGACCAGTAGGTGGTCACTGCAGCCTTCTCCCTGCCAGCTCGGCTAAATCCCTAAATCCCGTACTATCCACCTTTGGTATCAGCCACAAGGTATCAGGGACACTCCTGAATCCCATAGCAGGAGGCTGCCCAATCCACCCAAGAATGTGGTCCTGGTTCCTGGCCTGGTGTCACCAGCCTGTTTGCCTTTTTATATAACACACAGAGAACTTCAGGCTCCTCAATGGGCTACAGTCTACAGGGATGAGGACATGAAAATGATGCCTGCATACGACTGGGTTGTGCCCTCTTCTACATCATCCTGCCCTCCATCCTCTCTAGAAGCCCTTCTTCAGAGGTGAAACTGATACCAGGATTCCTTCCAGCTCCCGGGAATCTGAAACCCCTCACCTTCCTAGTGAGAACAACCCAGCTCCACAGAAAACCTTCCAACTTTCCCAGGGCCCAGCTACAAGAAAGGGAACTCAGTCAGCAGGCTGGGATGGAAATGAGCCATGAGAGGCTGTGCCGCTCCGGGCTGCACCTGTGAGCAGCCCCTCACGCGAAGCCCTGTCAGCGTTTCTATGACAAACTCATATTTCCGGATGCTTCTCTTCAGCTTGAAGAGCTTGCCTGTCGGCAGCGAGGCTTGATGCTGAAAATGCACTCATTTTTTTTCCTCAAAAAACAAAAACAAAAAACAAAAAAAAGATTGCATACTACAGAAAAACTTACATTCTCCCTACATGTATTTGTTCTTTCTCTTTATTCTGAGAGTTTTGTGGCATAACGTTTGCTATGGGCTACGTGAAAATAAGTGACACACACATGGGTTGGGGGAAAAATACTGATGAATATGGACAGCCACACCACACTGTGTGCTGAGGCCTCTCCCTGCGAGATAGCCTCTCCATCCATTTGCTTTTCTAAAAGCCTGAACTTCTACCAGTCCTCTCTACTTTTGAGCCTGAAGGGCTCCCCAAGCCCTAGATGACCCCTGGCACTGTGCACCTGCCTCTAATGGGGGCTGACACCAGAAGGCCACCAGCTCCTAACTGAAAGGGACTTACTGTAGAAGGATTCTGAGGCACCTGAAAGGTCAGTGGAAGGGCAGAGAGGGCCGTAAAGTAGAAAACAGAAGCTTCTGGACAGTTTCTATATTTTGTAGTTTGGTAGGCTTACCTACAGGAGTATATGCATACAAATGTGTGTGCGCGAATACACACAGAAACAGAAAGTGTGCACAGATATGCATGTGTGCGCGCACACACACACAGAGGCACACACACACACAGAGGCACACGTACACTTGTACAGAGACCACATGTACAAGCACACCGAGACAGCTGTCCTCTGCCCTCCACGTGTGCCTGATATGTTTGCTGCACCACAATAAAAAAAAAAGGCTTCAGCAACTAAAAGTAACTTTAAAAGGAATTTCAATCATTTTGTCTTTTTAAATTGTGTTAGGGAACGGATGATTTTGCGCACTGTTATTTCCTACCTCCACTTCCAAATGCTAGGGGGCGCTCATGAGCGCACGCCCACGTTCAGCTTAGTTTTACCTTTCGTTGTCATTTAGTTTGTTTTATCTTTTGAAGAGATAGGATCGCTCTGCAGTGTTTTCTTGAAGCCCCGTTCTCTCCTTCCCCCACAGCCACGGCTTTCCACATGCCCGACGTTGCCACCCGCCAGCACCCTAACATCGCCCCAAGGTCTAGACAGAAAACTCAGGTACGTCCTCTCCGGAAGACCAAGTCCGCAACCTGCAAACTCCAGGGACTCTGCAAACGCCTTCCCCTCTCACAAATCCACATATTTTCCTGTTTCCAGTCCTGAACTGAGGAGACTTGATCCTGGGTTTGGCACTTCACTGAAAGGGAAGCGGAACTTCGCCTTTAGGACAGAAGTAAATACTGCTTCCCGAAAGAGAGAATTCAGTTGAATCTGAATCAATATTTCCATTGTGTACAAGACACTGTGCTAAACCCACGAGGTGATGTTTTCATCCTAGCTCTTATGCTTGAGTGTGAATACTTACAGTATCCAGGGAAGGAAGAAAAACTGCTGAGAACTGGGGAAACATGTGTCAAAAGGAGGCCTGAAACGACAGATCTGCCTGGGTTGTGTTTGCTGTGTAGGCATGAGGACCTGTGTTTGATCCCCAGCACCCACATAAGAAGCCTGGCATGGTGGCCACATGCTGGCAGTACCAGCTCTTAACTGCTGAGCCATCTCTCTATTCCCCCCCCCCCAGCTACTATTTTTATCACTTAAAATTTTATCTGTGTGTGTGTGCAGGGGCTCATGGATCTGAGGGACACCAGGTCCCCTTGGAACTGGACTTGGGAGCCACTGAACATAGGTCTGAGAATCAAACCAAGGTCTTCTGAAAACACTCTGCTCTGCTTTGAGCCATCTCTCCAGCACCATCAACCATGCTGTATAAATTTGTTGTTCATTTGTTTGAAATAGGGTCTCTTTCTGTAGCCCTAACTGGCCTGGAACTCAAAGAGATCCACCTGCCTCTGTCTCCCAAGTGCTAAGTAATCTTAGCATCACCATGCCTGGCTCAGTAGAGATATTTTTAAACCCTGGTTAAGCTTGGTTAGCAGACAAATGGTGACGTGAATGAGGGAGAATGGAAGATTTTTTTTTTGAAGATGAGTTTTTATATCCCATTAGCATGCTGATGAGAACAGTCCCCTTGAGAGAGAACATTTGATGATGCAGATGAGAGGATAATTGTCAGAGTGATGCCTTTAATAAGCAGGAGGAGGAAAGAATCCTGCACGAGGGGAGGGGCTAGCCACAGACAGACATGTGGACGGGCCAGTCACAGCACATGGAGGGAAAGCACAGTGTGTGGGCTTGCCCAAAAGGAGGTATTTTTGGTGTTGGATAGGATTATTTTCTGATTCCTTTATTCCAAGTGGGAAGAAAATGATGTCATAAGCCGAAAGTGAGATGTGGGCAGAGCTATGTGGAGGCCTGAGAAAAGAGGATGTGTCGTGCAAACAATCACCAAGATTAAGAGAGTTGGTCTAGCATGATGGTGCACCCCTTTGATCCCGGCACTTGGGAGACAGAGGCAGGTGATTCTGTTATGTTCAAGACCAGCCTGGTCTACTAGACCAACTCTAGTCCTGAGCTCCAAGACAGTCAGGGCTATGTAGAGACCCTGCCTCAAAACAACAACAAAAACTTGATAAAGACTGAGACCTGCCCTAATGGGCAGCAGAAGAGCTGGGCAGGAGATAGGCTGATGGGTTGGCAGTGGTAGTTACCAAGGACCCTCAGTTCCACAGGCTGCCTGGGTGTCCTTACGAGTGCCTCCTCTCAGAGCTACAGGCCAGGAGGGAAACCTGAACAGATGATACCTAGCCCCAGTACTCAAAACTCATTACCTAGCTAGACTTTCTATTTAGGAGCAAGTCACCAAGTCCAGTCCACCTCTGAGGGAGGAGAAGTAGGCTGTTTGTGTGCACCGTCCCCAGATTTGCAAGCTGAAGCCCTAACTCATGGTGTACTTGGAAAGGAACTTCTGAAGTGGTAGTTCTACAGTCTCATGTAGTGTAGGCTGGCCTTGGCCTGTGTAACCCGGATGACCCTGAACTTCTTGGCTTCCTGTCTTCACCTTGCTAGTGTGGGGATTCGGATATGGGCCACCACACCTAGTTTATATGCAGTGCTGGTGTTCAAACCCAGGGCTTCATGCACACCAGGCAAGCACTCTACCCGTTGCCCATAACCCCAGCCTTTCAAGTACTGCTAAATGAATAAGATACATTCTGAGAAATGAGTCATTAGGCAATTTTATTTTATAAAGTTAACTGACTTCAGTGTTACTAGGTGATACACTCTTAAGGAACCTCTGCCCTATGTATGACCCATCAGTGACAGAAATGTCATTTAATCTGTGCATGACTATAATTAAGGTTGAATGAGGTCATGAGGGCAAGACTCTGCTCTGAAAGGAGTCCTGTCTTCTCTGTGTGTGTGTATGTGGCTGTATGTATCCTGTGTACACATGTCAAAATCAAAGGACGATTCTGATGTCTTTCTCTATTACTCTTAGTGTTTTTTTGCTTGGATGGTTGGGTTTTTTCGTTTTGATTTGGTTTGTGTTTGTTTATTTGTTTGTTTGCTTTGGGTTTTTTTGAGAGAATATTTCTCACTGAAGTTGCTTACTTTTGGCTAGGCCGGCTACTGGCTGGTAGATCAAGAGCTCCATCTAATCTTATTATGTTAGGGTTATGTTAGGCTTCAATCCAGGGACAAATGGCTATTTAATAGATCAACTAGGACCTGGCTGTCAGGTTCTTCCAGCATCCCTCAGTCCCTACCCGTTACAGGGCTCTCCTAGCTAGCATAGCCCTCCTCCTCTCCTCAATTCTGCAGCCCAAGGGGCTGGGCTGCTCTTCTGTATATAAACCAACCATTTTGGTTGCCCACTCTTCATACCTTCGGGCCTCCTGGCAGCTGTATCTTGTTCCCTTCTCTCCCATCTTCCTTCCTCCCACCTCTCTGTATATGGCACAGCACAGTCTGGTTATATCCACTTTGTACTCTCCCGGATGTCCCTGCCTCTACCTATGTTCTCCCTTTTATCCATAATAAACCTTCTTCTTCTCCCCCATATTCAAGAGTAGTCAAGTTTCCTTTCTTTTTCTTTTCTTTTTTTTTTTTTTTTTTTGAGACAGGGTTTCTCTGTGCAGCTCTGGTTGTCCTGGACTTTCTCTGTAGACCAGGCTAGCCTGGAACTCAGAGCTCTGCCCACCTCTGCTTCCCGAGTGCTGGGATTAAAGGCGTGTGCCACCATGCCTGGCCTTTCTTTTCCTGTTTATTCATTTTTTGCATTCATTTGGTGCTGAAACCGGGGACTAGCCATGTTCCTTTCCTTTTCATTTCTTTTATTCATTCATTTGGTGCAAAAGCTTGAGAATGGCATGGATACATTTCCTACCCCAGGAACTCAGCCATTCTGAGCCGAGCTGCAGATTTGACTTCCCTAAGGTATGTACAGATCATTTGTGTGCTTCTGCCGGCTTCCACCACTCATAAAATTTGATTCCAAATTCTAGAGTTCAGTTCTTCAGCTGCTGCTTCCCTCTACCTGCCTTCTCCCCTCTCCTTCTCTCCTGGATAAATCTCACCCAGAGCTGCCTGATTGTTTACTGTTATTACAAAAGCCACCACACCTGTGAGCCAGGAAGCTCCTCTCACACTCACTGGGCACCAATCATAAGTTTGGAACATTTTTCTCTCTGACAAGTTTACCATTCCACTTGGGGACGCCTTGGTGGAAATTCTTGTCACCTTGACACTTGACACTTTCTCAGTTACTGGCCTCTCTCAGCTCTGGCCTGCCGCACCCGGCTGGGTCTCTTTACGGGTCCAGCTTTTCCCCTGCTCCTCCCTGGCTTTCTCTCCCGACAGCCTGCCCGCCTGCAGTCCCACTCTTGCTCCAGCCTGCAACCCATCAGCCTGCTTGACGACTCAGCTCCCTCTTGGAACTTCTGGGCACATCCTGTCCTTCCCCTGCACGAGGCACTCCATTGTGTTACTCTCTCTGTCTTCCCCCACAGACGTGTTTTATTACCGACAGCTTGGCCTCAGTACAGATCAATGGCTAAAACTTGGTACACTTGATTTCTAAATTCTCGCAGATTGTAATAACTTTTGCCATAAACAAGTAATTCCAAAGTCTCTTATCTCTATGGTTATACAGCTTCCCACTCTTAAAAGTATTTTATCTTTATGATTTCTCTGCTCTGCTCTCAAAAAAAAATCTCTTAAGACTGTGCTGTATCTTACAAATCTCTTATCTCAGGATTTGCAAATTCACTGGGTATGTAAAGAATCTGTAAAATCTGTAACAAAATTTGCTTAAAACTTATAACAAGGGGTCTGGAGGATGGCTTAGCAGTTAAAAACACTGACTGCTCTCCCAAAAGACCCAGCACACACATGGCAGTTCATAACTATCTGTAACTCCAGTTCTAGGGGATCTGACCTCCTCATACAGACATAAATGCAGACAGAACAAACAATGTACATAAAATTTTTTAAAATATGATTTAAAATAACTTAAAACAAAAAGCTTATAGTTAAAACCTATACATAGAGCTGAGTGTGATGGCACACACCTGTGATTCCAGGCAGGTGGTTCTCTGTGAGCTCAAGGCCAGCCTGGTCTAGAAAGGGAGTCCAGGACAGCCAAGGCTACACAGAGAAACCCTGTCTCAGAAAACCAAAAAACAAAACAAAACAAACAAAAAACCCAAATCCTATACATAGGAATTTAAATTTGCTGCAACACCCTTTATATGTGATTCAACTCTAGTTTAGAATATACTATATATGTAACCATGTGGCTATCCTCCATCTTGGCAGATAATCTTCATCAAGATGTAAGCAACCACATGGATGGCAGCCATCTTTACTAATAGTAAAGGGCACACCCCTTATGACTTTACCATCTTAAGATGACCGTGTAGTTAAAGCAACAGTTATAAAACTTCTCAGTTCTACTGAGTCCTTGGCTTATCATTGTATATCCTTTTTAGAGCAACAAGACAAGCCATCTCTAAAATATTTTGATTGGTATAGATTTTTGTCTGATGATAAAATTTAAGGTTATAAAGGTTTACTCATATTAACAAAAGCTGATTTAAGATGTATGTCTAACTACTTATGTCTTTGCTAACTGTTCAACACCAGGCTTTAGAGAATATAGGTACCAATATATATTTGATAAATAAGGTATATTTGGTAATCAAGGTTTATACATTTCTAAGGTCTCCTCAGCTTCGCAGTAATATTTGACAGCTCCTCTGTCTTTGTTCACTTTGTTAAGCTTTAGCTATTTGCACAAATCACATCATACAAAAAAAAACTATGATAATTCTATTTTGATGCTAAATCTTTAACTCAAATTTTTAAGGCTCAAACTTACTAGACTCTAAAATCCTAACCTTTTATTTATTAAGATACTAACTTGTAACTATTCACTTAGGAACAAGCTTTAGTTAGCTTCCTGTACGTGTTTTCGAGGTATACTTAATAGACAGATGGTGCTCAAACTCAGAGATCTGCTGAATATGGCCTTTAAAATGTTTAAGTTTCCCATAAGAGACAGAACTGCCCTTTCCTAGGTGGAATCCGATGGGCTCCAAAGATGTAGGGGGCACAATGGCTCCACCTGGATTATGAAATACTTATGACAGCCGAAGTCTAACACCATGCCACCCCCACCAAGGAAGCTATAAAGACTACTAGAGCCTAAGGTAACCCATCTTAGGTAATGGGCAAATCTCTGTCATTTTTGTTGCCACACAGACCATTTGGATTATACTTCCAGCTCTAATTTGCCCTTGTCACATCGCTGAGGACACTGACTGTAGCTTTAACAGCTAAACACCAGCTCCTCCCCCACCTCCTCCTTCAGCTGCCTTCTCAGCTCTTCTGCCCTCTCAGTTCTCTTCACAGATAAAAATCTGGAGCTCAGGCCTCACTGGCCTAGAGCTTCTAGGCCTCCGGCTGAGAAAGACAAACAGCTTACCTTGCTACCAGACTCTTAAGAAAGAGATAAATTCACAAAAGAGGTTTCAAAGTAACGTTTTACTATTCCTTTAATTAAAGGAACTTGTTTTCAATAACTGCTCTCACAGGTGTCTGGAGGTAAATAAATGCATATTTTTAAAAAATGATTTGAAGTATGTAAAATTTTTTTTAAAGCTTCAGATTTCTTTCCCTTGCTATGCTATTATTATATTAAGATTTCAGAAGTTCAGAGTCTTAACATTAATCAATGGAGTTCTGAGAAGCTATTTATGTAGCCAATAGGCATACAGCCTATCCAATTAGACAGTCAAGTCACACCTGTTTTAAATGAAAACAAAACAACAACAAAATAGACTATTAAAGGAGGAGGCAACCCAAGACATTTTTCTCTTTCTTCATTTGTTGTTGTTCGAGACAGAGTCTCACTATGTAGCCCTGGCTGGCCTCAAACTCACAGAGATCCACCTGCCTCTGCTTCTCGATTATTCCGTTTATTTTTATTTTGTATGGATGGGTGTTTTGTCTGCATGTGTGTCTGTGCACCAAGTTCCTGCCTGGTGCCCACAGGGGCCAGAGAGGGACTGGAGTTAACAAGTGGTTGTGGACTGCCATCTGGGTGCTAGAAACAAACCCAAGTCCTCTATAAGAGAGGCCAATGCTTTGGGCTACGGAGCCATCCATCCAACCCTCCAAAGCATTTTTGTTTGTTTTTGTTTTTTTTCAGATAGGGTTTCTCTGTGTAGCCTTGGCTGTCCTGGACTCTTTTGTAGACCAGGCTGGCCTTGAACTCACATCAATCCGCCTCTGCCTCCAAGAGTGCTGGGATCACAGGTGTGCACCGCTGTGCTCAACTCCCCAAAAGCATTTTTATTTACTTGATTCATTTTATTTTATCCACAGGGTCTCACTATGTAGTGTTGGCTGTTCTGGAAGCCACAAGGTAGACTAAACTGGTCTCAAGCTTGCAGAGATCGACTGGCTACCTCCCCAGTGCTGGGATCAAAGGTGTGTATCATATCTGCCTCAACCCGAGGCAAGATGAAGCTCGGACATTCAATAGCATTTGCTCCCACTCCTCCTCTGCCTCATGCTCCTTCAGCCTAAGATGGTTTCCATTACTTACAGCCAAAAATGCTCCGACTGAATTATGCCAAAAGAACCAAACAGCCTATGAGTTGTGCAAGCTAAGAATGACTGGGGAAAAAATATCCTAAAGGCTAATGGTGACATTCTTCTTTGGAAAAGAACTATTTGAGTCTAAAATATAGGCTGTGGGGCATAAATTGAGAATTGAGGGCAGAACAAAGAGAGTTGAATTGCTTTGCTAAAGACAGAGAGAAATTTAGTTGGGTCTTTTGGGGGGGGGAGGGGAGGTTGCATTTGGCTTCCTGAGAGGAAATTTTAGTTTGCTTCCAATTTGACTTTATTTTGAAGTGGCACTCTTGTACAGAACCCTAATTTGGACATATTCCAGATTATTTCCTGAAGGCCAAATCCCAAGAAACTGATGACTTGGTCTCAGTACATGGGTATTTATTGTTTTTTGTTGTTGTTTTTGAGACACAATCTCACCCTGGCTGGCCTAGAACTCTCTATGTAAACCAAACTGGACTGGAGCTCATGAAGATCTGCCTGCCTCTGCCTCCTGAGTGCTAGGATTAAAGGCAGCAGCTCTCAACTGGAGAGCCGTGTTCCCTTTGGGGTTGGGCTGTCAAACCAACCCTTTCACAGGGATCACATATCAGATATCCTGCATATCAGATATTTACTTTACAGTTCATAACAGTAGCATCACACAGATGTGGTAAAGCTTGCTTTGCGCTGTGCCCATTTTTATACTTCTGTATTATTATATGTGTATGAGTGGTTTGCCTGCATGTATGTGCATGTGCACTACATTTGTGGCAGGCACCAAAGGTCAGAAGAAGGCATAGGATCCCCTGGGACTGGAGTTATACGTGACTGTGAGCCTGTGTGCTGGGAACTGAGCCTGGGTCCTCTGGAAAAATGACAAGTGCTCTTAACTGCTGCTGAGCCAACTCTCCAGCCTCTTGTGTTTTTTTGTTTGTTTTTGTTTTATAATTTGGAATCAAATTTCTCTGCGGAGAGACTGAAGCAGTTTAAATTGTGGCCAATAAATACAAATCTTGGTCTTAAAATCTTTGACAAACAGATGAAAATTTCTTTAAGTCTGTAGTGTGATGTTAATTGGTGAGGTGGAACTTTTGTTCTGTGGATTTAGTGACCATATCTAGGTCTTCCTGTGTTTTTGTTGTTGTTGTTGGTTTGGTTGGTTGTTTTTGTTTTTGTTTTCCCGGGACAGAGTTTCTCTGTGTAACCCTGGCTGTCCTGGAACTTCCCCTGTAGACCAAACTGGCCTCAAGCTCACAGAGCTCCAGCTGCTTCTATCCACCCTCCAGTACTGGAATTAAAGGCATGTGCTGGTTAGGTCTTCCTTTTTAAAATTTGTGTGTAGGCCAAGTGTGGTGATACATTTTAAATTCCATTACTTGGGAGGCAGAGGCAGAGGCAGGCTATCTCTCTGAGGTTGAGGGCAATTTGGTCTTCATAATAAGTTCCAGGACATGCATAGTGAGACCCTGTTTCAAAACAGAAAGAGAGAGAGAGAATTCTTGTCCTGTCTTGAGGATACAGCACAATGGGGAGGTGGCAGAATGCTTGCCTAGCTTGTGAAACACCCAGCTCAGGGCTGGAGAGATGGCTCAGAGGTTAAGAGCACTGGCTGCTCTTCCAGTGGTTCTGAGTTCAATTCTCAACAACCACATGGTGGCTCCCAACCATCTGTGATGACATCTGGTGCCCTGTTCTGGCCTGCATGTAAGCAGAACACTGTATAAATAATGAATGAATCTTAAAAAAAAAAAAAAAGAAGAAGAAACACCAAGTTCAATATATGTGAGCAACACGGTGATAGAAGTATTATATCCAACCACTTGAGAGGTAGAGACAGAAGAAACAGTTCATTTCAAGGTCATCCTCTGCCATTATAGCCTCTTCAAGGCTAGGTAAGGCCTTAAATTGCCTTCTCACACTGATGCATTGCTGTAATCTCATCACCATGGAGGCTAAAGCAGGAAGATCAAGAGCCGAGCCTATAGCACCCAGGAAGACACTGTCTCAAAGCAAGAACAAAAAATTGCTTTTCCAGTCTCTGTTATGTGTTGTCATTTTCCCAGTAAACACCATACACACACACACATACACACACACACACACTCGCCGCTGTTCTTCCCTACTCATTCAACCCATTACTTTCAAGAAGTTGTCTGGTTTTAAAACTGAAAGTTTCATGTCCTGGAAATGCCCTCAATCCAGGGCAGAGCGGGGACTGGATGTCCTCCCATGATGCTCCAGTCTTTCCTTCAGCCTTTCCGCAGGATGTGCCACTGCTGTGCTGCTCTGGGTTGGCCTTGTACCACAGAGGCTTTGGAGAATCCTCAACAAGTAGGACCCAACCACCCCTCGCTCTATGTCAGTTCCCAGAGAAGTGTTGCCTTGATGAATTTCCAGCTAAAGCCTTAATGTGCTTTGGGCAACAGCAGGTGCTGTGGACTAAATCTGAACTATCTCCCGCAAGCACACGTGTTTGAACATGTGATGGAGCGTGTGATTGCCTGCTGGTGGCACTGTCTTTCGAAGCTGCAGAGCCTTTGGATAACAGAATTAAGTCACTAGGGTGGACCATGAAGGAGATACCCAGCCCTGATTCTTGCCTGAGTTCTCTGCCTTCCTGATTGGCCAAGAGGTTAGAGAGTCCTACTGAGATCCATCCCTTAAGTCCCTTCTGTCAGGCATTTTGTCTGAGTAACTAAAGAAATGATTAATACTCTAAGTAAAAAAGCTCCGGCTTGGGACACAAGAGGGCTTCCTTGCTGATACCTTGAAGATTTTAGGTGTCAGGAAGGGCAACAGGGTAAAGGGACCATAAAGGGAAACTTTAAAGTTGGACCAAGAATCAGCCTGCCCACAGGTTCATCCCAGAAACAACTGTGGACATTTCTCTAGAACCCAAAAAAGACTACCTGAGATCTGAGATCCCAGGCTGTCTTTTCCCTTCATCCCTCCCAGTTCATTTGAGAAATGTTTCAAGACCTGTAATGGCTTCATGCATATATTTATTAACTTGGGTTTATGTCTCCCAAAATTTGGGAAGCGATCCCCTCCCTGGCATATCCTACAGAGATCAGCACTGCCGGAGTGAGCACTTTTGTGCCCGAACAAATGTTCATAAATGTCCAAAGAAAAGCCTCAGAGAAAAGCAGCCAAGGACACAGAATGTGGAAAGCTCTCCTGGGCCTTGGCTCCTTTAGGCCATGCCTTTTTATTCTAATCAAGAGACTGCTGGGAAGATGATTAGCTCACTCAAGGCAAGAACAAAGTCCTGGCTCCCCTTCTTCCTGCGGCACTGAACAGGGCACAGTGGGAGCTAAGTAAGTCCTGTACAGCCCGCATTGGGTGCATCAGGCACCCCAGAAGAGGGAGGAGACGGGGTGGGGGGAGGAAGAGAGTGGGGAACAGGGGGCAGTGCCTGCTGCAGCCTCTGGGCTACTGGGAAGTTCTAACGAAAAGCCTGCCAGATCTTTAAGGAGAGCTCCAGCAGGCTCTGATTGCTCATTGTGTTTGGTTATAATTAGCAGCATATTCTGCGATGGCAAAAGCAGGCAGTGAGCAGGAGCAGGGCTAGGGAAAGGCTCCCACCCTCACAGCCACCAGTTCCCATCCCTGGGCTACAAACCCTGGCCTCCTCCACTTCTGGCCTTGTCTACCCTGCCTCCTCAGCAGGATCCTAGGGCTGGCCTGCCTTGACCATTGATTCTGGGCCAACCTCAAACCCCTTTCATATGCCAAAGGGGAGCTGTCTGCTGACTTGAGAAGTGCTTGGGAAGCCCAGCAGTGGTGATGAATGCCTTTAATCCCAGTCAGAGAAGCAGGCAGATGTCTGTGAGTTCAAGTCCAGCCTGGTCTACAGAGTGAGTTCCAGGATAGCAAGGGCTTCACAGAGAACCCCTGGCTTGAAAAGCCAAAAAAGAAAAAGAAAAGGAGGAGGAGGAAAGAGAAGGAAGGAGAGGAAGGAGGAGGAGAAAGAAGGAAGGGGAGAAGGAGGAAGGAGAAGAAGAGGAGAAGAAAGGAAGAAGAAAAAGGAGGAGAAGAAGAAGAAAATGACAACGAAGAAAAAAGGCAGAAAGGCTTGGGCTAAACCTGGGGGTTCTAGGCCAAATTTTGTCTACAACATAGGAGCAAGGTGACCGCAGGCAACAAACCTCAGCTTCCTGATCTATAAAATAGGGACAGTGAAAACAGTACTGCAAAAAACCCAAATACCTAGTGGGTGTGGTGAGAGTGAGAGAACAGATTTAAGACCCTGGCAAGGAGGGCAGGGCTGTCTGTGCAGACAGCTGTGCAGAGAGGATGGAGGTAGCTTGACTCTGCACACACGGAACCCTTCCTTTCTCCTTTGGCCCAGGCTAGGCTCCTCTCCTCCTCTGTGGCATCTGCTCTTTCACATATGTATGTATTTTTTACATTTATTTATAGGGAGAGGGTACAGACATGTCACAGACATATGTGGAGGTCAGAGGACCACTTATGGGAGTTGGTTCTCTCCTTTCATATGTGGGCCCTGAGGATTGAACTCAGGTCATTAGTCTTGGTGGTAAGCACCTTTATTCACTGAGTCAACTAGTGGGCTCCATGCCTTAGTCTTATCTCGGTTTCTATGTGCTATATGTGACCTGTCCCAGCAGAATGCTGTTGAAATAAAGCTTATAGAACATAGTAATAGAGAACCCACATACATATAAAAAAGTTTCATCCAAACCATGCCTGGCATGGTGGTGGCACACACCTTGATCCAAGCACTTGGGAGGCAGAGCCTGGTGGATCTCTGTGAGTTTGAGGCCAGCCTGGTCTACATAGTGATTTCCAGGACAGCCAGAGCTCTGTAGAGAGACCTTCTCACAAAAAACAACAAAACAAAACAAAAAGCAAGAAAGAAATAAAAAGAAAAAAAAAAACAAAAAAACCAAATACCTATCCAAACCAAATGCAATGCATTCTGGTCTGTTCTATTTTATCCATGTGTAAATAGTATATAATAATTTATACATGGTATATTATTACCCCATTCCAGTTTTACTGCATAAAATAGCCTGGAAGTTTTGCCAAAGTTTAGGACATACATCTGACTTTATGACCCAATGGTGGCTTGAGACCAATGTAACCACAGCACCCCACAAGAAGTGGCCAGTTATCTCTTAAATTATAAATTAAGACTATTCAAATGCAGGCACCGCTGATGGTGCACACCTTTGGTTCCACCACTTGGGAGGCAGAGACAGGCAGAACTCTAAGTTCAAGGCCAGCCTGGTCTACAGAGTGAGTTCCAGGACAGCCAGGGCTATATAGAGAAACCTCATCTTAAAAAAGCAAAACAAAACAGACTGTTCTCTACTAAAGGTACTTACACTCACTTTGTTATTGTGAGAAAGAATTCTAAAGAGCTGGGAGTGTTCTCTAAAGCCATGAGGCTAAATGGTGGAGGTCTGAGCTTGTCCATGGCAATGGTGAGCTTTTGGACCCTTGTAAACTTTTGGGAGCTTCAAAATCAAGCTGTTCCCAGAAAATCAGAGAAGGCATCCATCTTTTGTCTCTCCAGCCTGCAAGCTAAAACTTCTTAAGGAGGGGTTCCTGCAAATCTTCCAAAAGCCACAATTCCAAGGTGCCAGGGAAAGTCAAGATTTATGTAGTCTCAGGCAGACAGCTCTAAGCTGGGATTGTACTTACGGTTTTTTCCACAACAGAATTGGAACATGTGGCCTCATAAGTACTTCGGAGGACAATAGGCTTTAATAGTTTAAAACTGAAACTGTCCTGGAAAGTTCCCAACTTGGAATCACACGGTTACAGGGAGAAGTGGAAAATCCGATGCCAAGAAAGCCAGAAGGGGAAACCGTCTCCCCTATGCACCCAGGTTCTGTCCTCTAATTTGGGGGGAGGGGTGTTTTGGATTTCTCCAACTCCTTAATATATTAGAATCTTCTAATACCCTTGAAGGTGTTTCACGACTAAATACTTCAGTGGCTTTAAGTGCTTTAGAAGGACTGGACCCTGAGAGGTATGTGGAGAGTGAGGATAAGTGGGAACAGTCCAAAATGATGTTTCCTAATGCTTCTCATATCTGCTTAGGTTGGCAGATCCTTCCTGCCTGGCCTGGTGCACTCCTACCTCATCCCCGAACACACACACACACACACACACACACACACACACACACACCCTCTCCCTCCCTGCCCCCACTACCACCACATCCCACCTACCACGCTAAGCCAACACTGCCATCAGCAGCTTGACAGCAGCCAAAGGTGTCTACTATTGTAGAAGAGAGACTGTGGTAGGCTGAAATTTCACAACTGGCTCTTTTCTTCCTGAATCCATTCATGAAAGAGAGTGACGTAATCGTTACCACTGGGACCTCACACTCAAACTAAAACCCTAAAGCTTGAACAGAAAAGTAGTGCTATGAGAGGATCTATGAACACCCTCCAGTCTTCTGTAGCTCATAATTTCTCCTCCTTTCAGGATGGATTCATTCTCTGTTACTATAACCAAACACCCAAGGCTACATATTTTATAAAGAAAAGAGATTTTGGAGATGCAAAGACTTGAGTGCTAGGCCCCAGGCCCCAGGGAAGGTCTCAGGGTGGATGACAAATGGCATAATAGCAAGAGCATGAGAGAGGAGAGAGAGAAAGAGAGAGAGAGAGATTGATTCCAAGCCAGATAAGACAGAGAGAACCTGGGAGCCTGGAACAAAGACTTTCGCTAGGCTCCACCTCTTAAAGGTCCCACTTCCTCTCAAGGCTACTTCCCTGGGACCAAGCTCTGAATTTATGAATCTCTCGAGGGAGAAACCACGCCCAAACCACAGCAAGGCCCTCCTACCTACGCTTCCCTCATCTCCACTCCCCAGCTGCATACCTGACCAATGTGAAAGGTCATTTCCAGATCTGAGCCTTCTGTGGTCTCAGAGCTTGAAGTGGAAATGATGTTGGCTCCTCCAGGGAGAAATCGAGATGGAGCATTCTGGGAGCCCAACTTCTTCCCTGTAGATCTCAAGGAGATGAAGCTGGGCAGATGGAGGGATCTCACAGACCTCTCTGAATCCCATTGCTCTCTGCCAGGCCTCGCCCAGCTCCTGGGCTCAATGTGGTAGGCCCTAAGCTCAAAGCCAATAAATAAGGTCAAAGTTCCTGTAATCATTGCCTTGCTCCAAGCTCCGGCCCCACTCATCCTTGGCCTTGCACCTTCTGGAAACAGTGCCTGTAATTAAAACCCTCTGACTACTGTTGCTTTCTGCCATCTGCCTCCTATGTCTAGGCTTCTGGGAATCTAATTGTCACTAAATTACAGGGTAATACTAATAGGAGGGCGAGAGCCCAGCTAATGGTGCACTTTCCCACTAAGCAACAATTGGAGTAATCACCAGGGTTAAGGCTCCTCACGTTAACTCGAGCTGGCTGGGGAGGCCTAGCCTACGCTCTCTCCCCACCCCTGTCTGAGCAACTGTATACAGTTCATGAGGTGAACTGAAAACACAGAGGCAATCAGATGTAAAGAGACATGATTGAGAGAACATGGGAGAAAGAGAAAAAAAACTCCGATAGGAATTTGGGTCACAGCAAAACTAGAAGCAAAAAGAATTGGGCTCAATATTCAAAACAAACAAACAAACAAATTTGGGAAGAGAACCTAAATAGTCACATAAGGGGTTAAAGACATTTTAGCTCCATTCTGGGGGGGGGAGGCTGGGCAGCAGACTGGAGTAGCCTGATGGAGGAGGGCATGGGAGAGGTAAACACACCCCTCTGCAGAGCACATCCACCCCACAGACATTCCACACACACATCAACGGCCCCTCTGCAGAGCACACCCACCCCACAGACATTCCACACACACATCAACAGCAACACAATCCTATCCAAGAACCAGCGCTCACACCGAGAGCAGGAAAACACCAGGTCTGGACTTCAGGGTGACCACAGTCTGAAAAGACAGCCTGAACAGGATCCAGCTATCAGCGCCTATGCCTGACACTTGTCAATTACCTCTCAGGAAGCCTGCCATAAGATCTCATCTGGGAAGATGAGATCATCGTTCTCATTCTACACATGTGGAAACCCAAGGCTCAGGAGGGACTAAATGGTATTCTCAGGTTCTACATGGCCCAAGTTTCCAAACCCATTCATCCCCAGCAAGGTCTCAATCTACACTTAGAGAAGATAACTATTGTTACCCTCCACCTTTTCATACCATCCCCTCTGGATGCTAGGAAACAGGAATGGTTCCCCTCCCTCCACTAGGGTTAGGGTACCATTCCGGGGGATGCTCCAAGACTTTCAGATCTTGATTGAAATGAAAGCTTTCACTCTGTTTGCTTGCTTGCTTGCTTCCTTGTTTGTTTTTGAGACAGTGTTTCTCTGTGTAGTTCTGGCTGTCCTGGAACTCACTCTGTAGACAAGGCTGGCCTCGAATTTACAGATTGGTCTGCCTCTGCTGGGATTAAAGTCATGTGCCACCACTACCAAGCATCTTTCGCTCTTTCTAATTAATCTCCTTTCCATAGAACGTCTGGCCTGGGGAACAAATCCAAATTCAACTTGTGTCATCAATTACATGTAATTATATGTTTAAATAGACATTTTAGCTGAATAACAAATAGATATTAAACTCCAATTTTAGTATATGTGCTGCAGAAGCAAGCACAATACCAAACTCCAAAGTACTGTGTTACAGTAGCAAGATTTACAAAGTGGTCAGGATACATTTAAACCACAAAAAGTAGATAGGATTTTTGTTTTGTTTTTCAAGACAGGGTTTTGTGTATATTTTTATATAAAGAAAAGCATAATTTGTGGGGCCTTTCCTAATCACTCATCTGTGGGGCTTTTCCTATCTCACAACTGCCGAGACAGAGACCTACAGATTTATTCAGTGAGGTTTAAGGCACTAGAACTGGGCAGATATTCATCTATTCTAACCCTGTCTATCCTAGTCTGGCTACTTCCCAGCTGCACACACCGAATTGCTTGCCGTATTGCCTGTTTGAGCCGCTTCTGCTCCAAGCCAAGTCTTTTATTTCTTCTTCTTTCTTCTCTCCTTGTGGTCCCTACCTGAGACTCCTCGACTGGGAACAAAAGTCATGCCTCCTGTTCTCTCTCACCCAGCTGTAGGCTGAATAGCTTCTTTATTAACCAATCAAGAGAGTTTAGGGGCACATTCTTTACACAACATTGATACAGGGGATTTTCCGTGGAAATGGCAATGCCATGTCTGGACTGGAGCCAGATTTCAGGGCACAGAAATCATCATCTGAATATACAGTGCAACAGACCAAATGCCAACATTTCTGTCCTGGAACTAGCTCTGCAGAGCAGGCTGTCCTCGAACTCATAGAGATCTGCCAGTGCTGGGATTAAAGGCGTGTACCACCACCGCCCAGTTGGATGTTTTCAGTCTGCTTGACAGAGTCACATGTATTTCACCTGGCCTTCCTTAGAGGATGGTGGGGAACTTTTTAATTTTTCCTGAGACAGGTCTCACTATGTAGCCCTGGGTGGTCTAGAATTCCATATGTAGACCAGGCTGCCTTCAAACTCACAGAGATTTGCCTATTTCTGCCTCCCAAGTGCTGGGGTTTAAAGTTATGTTCTATCATATGTGGACTGACTTGGGGTTTTGATCTTCCTGCCTCTACCTCCTGAATGCTAGGATTTCAAGCATGTACCATACCTGGATTTTGTAGTGCTGGGGATGGAACTCAGGGCCTTGGACGTGCTAGGCAAATACTCTATTGACTCAGCGCCATGACCAGACCCTACATGAAACTTTCTTTGGAAAGAATTCTGAGTCTTATCCAAATCTCAGAAAACGTGAGGTGCCAAACCCCAGGAACTGAAATGTTGAGGGATAGACTAGAGTTCGGAGGCAAAGATGTATACCTGGGTAACAGAGAAGGTTGACCCGGTGTAGCAGTCAGCTTTTGTTCTCACAAAATATCTGAGCAAAAGGACCTGAGGAAGAAGAGATCTATTTATTTCAACTGTTCATAGATTTAGTCTATAACTGGCTGGTTTTATTGCTATGGGCCTGAGATGAGGCTGAATATCATGGTTGGAAGATGTGGAGAGTGGCAGGTGAGAAAAACATGGGAACGAGGAAAGACAGGAAACAATATGATTTTCCCAGCATGCACCTAGGGACCTACTTCTTCCAACTAGGCATCTGCTTTTCACCACCTTCTAGTAATGACATCACATTTTGAACATACCAAAGACATAATGCACTGAGTAGGTCAGAGCCCTTGTGATCCAGTCACTTCTCAAAAGCCCATCAGCTGGCAACTTGGGGGCATGTGGATGGTGCAGCCAGGGGAACTGGCCTGAAGGTCAGATGTGTCCAAACCCTGAAAACCTCAACCTTGAAACTGGCAGGAGTAAGGACGGCTCCCTCCCTGCTCTGAGCCTGCATGCCCCATGCACATAGTCTTTCAACACCCCACCCTTGCAATTCTCCAGGTAGTCATGTATCCTGGCACCCAGAATTCCTCTCCATGCAAATGAAGCATTCCCAGCACCTCACCCCAGCCAATGATGTTCACTCACCCCAAACCCCTACCCACTTCCCCAAGGTTTATATAACACTTATCCCCCCCACACTCCCCAATAAAGAGAGCTGGCACTGGAAGAGCTGTGTCACTAAAAGGGCTGTATCACTGGAAGAGCTGTATCGGAGATGGTGGAGATGACGATTACCTCCTCCTCCCTGCTGAATCAGGATCTTGTAGACCCACCGCCTGGCTAAGCTTCATTCTTTCAAGCCCAGCACCTGTACACGTGGGTGCCTGTCCGCTCCGAAGGGAAGAAGAACACTTGGGCTCCAGAGCGACAGGTGACCAAGGGCCCCAATACATAAACCTATCGGAGAGGTTTCATATTGAAACTATGTGGGTTAGAGATATAGCCCAGGTGGTAAAGTGTTTGCCTACTCTGCACAAAACCCTGGTCCACCCTCAGCACCACATAACCCAGGCATGATGACGCTTACCTGTAATCCCAGCACTGGGAGGTGGAAGCAGGAGGACCAAGAGTTCAAGACCATCCTCAACTACACAGTGAGCTCAAGGCCACACTGGGCTACATGAGGCTGTCTCAAACAAACAAAAAAATCAAGCCCAAACATCTGTCGTGACTGCAGGTCTCAGCCAAGAGAGTAGCTTAGAGGATCAACAAGATCTTGGCCAACAGAAGTTAAAGAGATGGCCATATTCTTAAGGCTGAAGGAGTAAGAAATGAACCCAAGGATGATGTTTGCCCCAACTGAGGTCCCAGCAATGAGAGAACATAAAGCACCCACAGAAGAGTCAGCAATAAACACCTGCCAAGTGCAGGAAATATCAGTGCCAGAGCCCCATGCCAGGAACAAGGAAGTGGAAATGTACCTGCTTCTACCCACTGCAACACTGCAAGGATCCAAAACCAAAGCCTGAGGAGTAGGAAGGGGGAACTGGGTGGAGGTGCACACGACTTTAATCCCAGCACTCAGGAGGCAGAGGCAGGCGGATCTCTGAGCTTGAGGCCAGCCTGCTCTACAGAGTGAGATCCAGGACAGCAAAGGCTGTACCAAGAAACCTTGTCTTGAAAAACAACGACAAAACGACAACAAAGAAGAAAGAGGGGCTGGAGGGATGGCTCAGCGGTTACGAGCACTGGCTGCTCTTCTAGAGGTCCTGAGTTCAATTCTCAGGAAACACATGGTGGTTCACAACCATCTGTAATAGTCTGATTCCCTGTTCTGGTGTACATGAAAACAGAGCACTCATAGGCATAATGAATAAAAATCTTAAAAAAAAAAATAAAACCAATGAAAGGGACCATTGAAATATCCCAGTGGGTAGAAGCGTTTACTGCCAAGCAGAATTTGGTTCTAGCTCAGTGGGTGAACGCATTTACTGATCTTGCAGAGGACCCGAGTTCAGTTCCCAGCTTCCATCTGGTGATTCACAACCACCTTTAACTCCAATTCCAGGGGATCCTATGGCCTCTTCTGACCTCTTGTACATATGGTGGTGCATATAAACTCACACAGGCATACACTCATATCAAAATTATATATATGTATATATGTGACTTAATTTATGTGGATGAGTTTTTTAACCTTCATGTTTGTGTGCGTACCAAATGTAAGCCTGGTGCCAATAGAAGTTAGAAGACAGTATCAGATTCCCTAGAACTGGAATCACTAATGGTTGCATTCGGTGGGTGCTGGGAACTGAACACAGGTCTTCTAGAAAAGCAGTCAGTGCTCTTAAACACTGAGCCATCACTCCAACATCACAATTTTATTTTTTTTAAGAGTCCAATCTCCAGGGCTAAAGTGATGGCTGAGTGGCTAAGAGAATTGTCTGAGCTGGGCACGGTGGCACACGCCTGTAATCCCAATACTCAGGGAGGCAGAGGCTGGGGGATCTCTGTGAATTCGAGGTTAGCTGGTCTACAAAGCAAGTCCAGGACAGCCAGGGATACACAGAAAAACCCTGTCTGGAAGAGAGAGAGAGAGAGAGGTGTCTGCTCTTCTAGAGGACCAGGGTTCATTCCTAGCAGCCATCCATGGCAGGTAGCTTACAACTGCCAGTGACTCCAACTTCAGAGGAGTCTAACTCCTCTCTGCATACCTGCAATCATCACAGACATACGCAGAATTAAAATAACAAACAATTTTTTTTACTGTCACTTTTTTTCTAGATGTGCAGTCTGAGTGGGAGCCAGAGGAACCTTACTTTTATGTCATCTTTGGAATCATGATCATATATTTTAACCACTGAGTCGAGACTGTAGTCAGACCTAAAGGAACACAGGAAGACCAGAATTTCAGAGTTGCGTTTGGATGAGTAGAATGACAATGTTTGACCACAGTTAGTGGAATATTTTAAACGACTTGTGCAAGGCAAGGATGTGGCTCAGCAGGCAGAATGATTGCCGAACACCCACAAAGCCCTAGGTTTGATTCCCAGCAATGAATAAACATAAACCTTGCAGCAAATGCCTGTAATCCCAGAACTCAGGAGGTGGTAAAACAATGATCAGAAGCTCAAGGTCATTCTAAGTTAGAGGTCAGCCTGTGCTACATTAAGATTCTGACAAAAAACAAAACAAAACAAAAAACAGTCATGGGATTGGAGAGATGCTGCAGTGGTTAAGAAGAGCACTTGGCTGCTTTTCTAGAGGGCAAAGTTTTGATGCAAAGTTGCTCTAGCCAGCTGGTGGTGACGAATGCCTTTAATCCCAGCATCAATCTGTAGGAGTCTGAGGCCAGCATGGTCTACAGAGCAAGTTTCAAAACAGCCTAGGGTACACAGAGAAAGCCTGTCTTGAAAAACAAACAAACAAAAAAACCACATTTACTCCAAAATGATAAAGATTAACAAGCCTGTAGATAAGAACAAATATTGTATCAATTATAAATAAGACTTTTAAAAAAAGAAAGTAATGGGATCCGCCTGATTTTTTTCTGTGGTGCAGATGTGCCAGGCACAGTGACAAAGGCCTGACCTTGGGTAATCTTTCCTCAGGCCTGCTCTTTCGTCATAGCCTGCAGCTGGTGAAAACACCGCCAGCCAGTTCTGAGTGTGTGTCAGGCTGAAGACTGCCAGCTTGCCTTGCTCTGGAGAAATGGAGAATGGTGCAGCTGAGCCTTTTTATGAAAGTAGCCCTGAGCACAGTTCCTGTTCTATGAGTCCAGATGGGAGGAATTCAGCCCCAGGCTGGGTGGGAGGGGGTGCCCAGCGGTTGGTGCCACTGGTTTCTTGGTTTATAAGGTACTGTCAACAGGCCTCTTTGTACTTAAGGCTGCCTCGGTAAGTGAACTTTCTTCAGCTGAAGCGTGCAGGTGGGCGAGGGAAGATGGAAACAGTCTGTGGAAATTACCCAAGGTGGTTTGGAGGTCAGGCCTCTGGAAGGCTGCCCAGTGTGTTCATGGGACACATCCCAGAAAAAACGTGAAGTCAAGCCGAACATCAATCAGGCCGAGACCTACCACCCCACTCCCGCCTTTTCTGCTCCTATACACCCATGTGTATCATTGCAGCACTGGGAAACAAGGTATTAGAAAGCCAGGAGTGTCTGAGTTTTTGAGGCCAGCCTGGTCTACAGAGTAAGTTCTAGGACAGCCAGAGCTGTTACAGAGAAATCCCGTGGGGGAAGGGGGCGGGGAGGGGAACCGGGCACACTCCTTTCCACTGCAACTGTGTCACCACTGCCTCCTGTCCAAACATCTCTCCTCAGATGCAGTCTGCGTACCACGGCCAGACTGATATCCCCATCTGACTTTAACCTCACCCCTGCCACAAGGGTAAACCTTCCTTCTTAACACAGCCTCTAACCCAGCCCTGGAAGGGCCCAGATCCCCTGACTTTCCTCCTCTGAGGCTTCCCTTCCCCACAATCCTTCTTCTATAGTCATACTTTGATATTTATGAACCCCAAAACACTTCTCACAAACACATACACATAAGTATACACACAGACACACACACAGAATTTATTAAGCCTCAGCCACACAGGACCAAGGGGCCAACAGAGGACTGAAACAGAGACCTGGAGTCAATTGGCTCAGATCTGAGACTTTCTGGAGGAGGCAGCTTTTGTCCATCATAAAATTAGAAAGAGCTCAGAAATTAAGAGTGTTCCATGTTCAGACCTGAAGGACAAGAGTTCAGCTCTGACACCCTTTTCTAGCTTCCCTGAGCACACACATATACAGGTGCACATAAGTAAAATAAAAAAATAATTTTATGAGAAAATTTAAAAAGTAAAGTTAATTACACTAGATAATTTTGAGGTACCCTTACCCCATACTTATAAGTTCTGGGATTCTCCCATCAACCATGCTTTTAAAGCAAAACTTTTACTTTTTATTTATTTACTTATTTTTTTGAGACAGGGTTTCTCTGTGTAGCCCTGGCTGTCCTGGAACTCACTCTGTAGACCAGGATGGCCTCAAACTCAAAGATCTGCCTGCTTCTGCCTCCACCTCCTGAATACTGGGACTAAAGGCGTTCAGCATGACTGGCAAACCTTTGGCTCAGGAATTTCCCAGGCCAGAGTTACCTAAGCTTTGTGACATATTCACTCTTCTACCACTTTTTGTGAATATTTTTAGTCTCTTGGTTTGCCATAGAGATGAACATGTGTACCTATAGGGAAAATTTGGGTCTTTTTTTTTTTTTTTTTTAAAGACAGGATTTCTTTGTGCTGTACTTACTAGATTACTTTGTGCTGTCCTGGAACTTGCTCTGTAGATAAGGCTGACCTCGAACTCAGGGATCTACTTGCCTTTGCTTGAAACTAAAGACATGCATTGCCACGCCCAGGTAACTTGATCCTATTTTAAAACAAAACAAAATTGTATCTCTTGAATCTCGGTGTTTGTGTTTTTTGATAACCTGGCTTGAGGACTGGCTTCAAATGTCTGAAAGATTTCAGATTCTATTGTTTGAGCTTTGACTAGCCACAGAAGGCCCTGAGTTCACCTGGGGCCACTACAACAGTATCCTCAAGAAGAGCATGGACTGTAGACCGGAGCCTAATTTGACTGCCATCTGGGAGGCTCCAGCCAGCAGGGGATGGAGACAGATGCTGGGATTTGCAGCCAAGCATGAGGCAGAGTTCTTGGGGGTCCTGTGGAAGTGTTGGGGGGGAAAGATGGAAGGACTTGGAGGGGACAGGAACCTCACAAGAAGACCAACAGAGACAACTAACCCAGCCCCATTGGGGCTTAGACACTTGAGACATCAACTAAGGAACATGCATGGTCTGGACCTAGGCCCCTGCACATATGTGGTGATGGGGGGTTTGGTCTTCATATGGGGTGCCTAGTGAATGGGGGGGACTGGTTCTAATATGGACTCTATTGCCTGCGTTTGGATAACTTCCCCCTGGCAGTGCTGCCTTGCCTGGCATCAGGGGATGAGGATATGCTCAGTCCCGATGTGACTTGATGTGCTAGGGAAGGCTGATATAGAAGAGGGGAGCTCCCCTTTTCTGGAGGGAAAAAGAGAGGGGAAGGAGGAGAAAGGGAGGACTTAGAGGAGAGGGAGGGGGCTCCCTTGGGATATAAAGTAAATAAACTGAAAAAAAAAAAAAAAAAGAGGATGTGCCGAGGATTAGGCACAATATTTTCAAAGCCCAAACCAGACTGAAATTTCATCCCTGGGGTAAGGTTGGATGGGGACTCTTACATTCCAAGAACCTCACAAGTGATGTTAAGATAGAGAACTGACTGCTATTCTAGAGGACCTGGGTTTGATTCCCTGCTCCACACCGTGACTCATAACCACCTGTAACTCCAGTTTCAGGTGATCTGATGCCCTCGTTTTTTTTTTTTTTAATTTTTGTAAATTTATTTATGTATGTAGTATTCTGTTTGCATGTGTGCCTGCAAGACAGAAGAGGGCACCAGATCATTACAGATGGTTGTGAGCCACCATGTGGTTGCTAGGGAATTGAACTCAGGACATTTAGAAGAATAGCCAGTGCTCTTAACCTCTGAGCCATCTTTCCAGACCCCTGATGCCCTATTCTTGACTTAGAAGGCACCGAGCATACACATAGTACACTGACATGCAGGTAAAAACCCATACACATGAAATAATTTTTTTAAAACTTTAAAAAAAAAAAAGAGTTCAAGAACATTTTCAGCAACACAAGCTATGTGAGACCCTGTTTCAGAAAAAAAACGAAACAAGGACCAGAGAAATAGCTTGGTGGGTAAAAGTGTGTGCCTTCCAGACCCGATGACCTAAGATTCCCAGAACCCGAAATAGACTTCTGGAAATTGTCCTTTGACCTTCATTAGTGTACACATGCACCTTCTGTTTCTCTCATGCACACAATACACACAAGTATTGATAAAATAAGAACTACTGATATTGATAACTACTGGTATTGAGTGCGTATATGGTGTTCAGGGGTGGGGGTGGTGATACACATATATAGCACACATGAGGAACTCAGAGCACAACTTCCCAGAGTTGGTTCTCTACTTCCAATATGAGTTCTGGGGCTCTAAGTCAAGCTGGCATGGCAAGCACCTTTTTCCTCTGGCCTATTGCAATTGTCCAGTGTTTCGTTAATTTTTTTAGTTTGAGACAGGGTCTCTCTGTGTAGCCCTGTTTATCCTAGAACTCATTCTGTAAACCAGGCTGGCCCTGAACTCACAGAGTCCACTTGCTTCCGCAAGGGTCTTGGAAGGGCAGATAGGTGGGGGCTAGAGGTGGAGCACATCTTTTATCCCAACAGAGGCAGGCGGATCTGGAGGCTACCCTGGTCTACAAGAGTCCAGGACTGCCAGGACTCTTGTTAACACAGAGAAGCTGTGTCTCAAATCATCAAAAACAGACAAACAAAAAGGTGAATGGAAGTCCTTTGCAGGGGTGGATTAAACTGCTCCTAGAAGCCACAGGTTATTTAATGAAAACCCCAGCAGCAGAGGTGGGCTACCCCCATACAAGCTGTTGGTCATGTAAATTCCTTAGGCCTCCAAAACAATACAGGCCATTGCCCCTCATGCCTACCAGCACCAGAGGAGATGATAAGACCCTATTCTGAGGACATAGCAGAGAAATCAAGCTGGAACTGAGATGGAAGCTTCCTCCCTACTGGCTAGCTCAGTGCAGGAAGGTGCTGTGCAGGCTGCTGCAGGAGAGCTGTCACCAAGAGCCACAGATCCTGCAGGTCACAGGCAAGAGGTGCAGCAAGTGCTCCTAATCCCTGAACCATCCATCTCCCCAGCCCCAGCTCTTAATTCTTGTGATTAGCAGCATAAGATTAGTACCATCACACAAGATTGGTGACTACTAAGTCACCAAAAATTAAAAAAATATTTTTTAAAATGAGGGGTGAAGAGATGACTTAGTAGTTAAAAGAGCATGTATTGCTCTTCCCAGCACCCATCTGGGTGGCTCAATGTTAAGTCCAGTTCTGGGGAATCCAATGTCTCTCTGGCTTCCTAGGGCACCAGCACAAATGCACACATACACATAATTAAAAAATAATAAAAATTAAACCTTTAAAATAAACATGAAAGTAGACGGACGATCAACTAGGAAGAGGGAAAGGATAAATAGGAGTGAGAATAAAAATGAGGTTAAATGAATGGGTGAATATGACCAAAACACATAGTACACAATATTATGAAGATGTCATAACAAAGACCATAATTACTTAATTTATGCTAATAAAAACTTATAAAATAAAAAGAGTACAAGGGATGCAACTTAGTGGTAGAGCACTTTCCTATCATGCCTAAGGCTGTGAGTTTATCCATCAGCACTGCAAAACTAAATATTTAAAGTGAGGGGCTGGAAAGATGGTTAGGAACACTGGCTGCTCCTTCAGAGGATCCTGGTTCAATCTTAGCACCCAAATGGAGATGGAGTTCAAACAAAGTCAGTTGTTGCTTCGGTTCCAGGAGACCCAGTGCCCTCTTCTGACATTCAAGGGCACTGAAAACATGTGGTATACAGATAAGGGCAGCCAATAGCCTCATACACATAAAATAAAAATAAATATAGCTGGGGTATGATGGTGCACACACCTTTAATCCCAGCACCTGGGAGGCAGAGGCCAGCCTGATCTACAGAGATCTTGTCTCAGAAAACAAACAAAAAACAAAAGTAGGAAAAAAAAAAGGGGTTGGAGAGATGGCTCAATGGTGAAGAGAATGTGCTGCTCTTGTAGAGGACCCAAGTACAGTTCCTAGGACCCTTGGGCAGCTCACCATCTCCTGTAACTACAGCTCTGGGGACCCAATTCTCTCTTTTGGTCTCTACAGGCACTTGCATTTGTGCATGCACAAATCACATATATACACATAATTTTATAACAAACAAAGCCAGGTGATGGTGGTGGAACATGCCTTTGATCCTAACAGAGGGAGGCAGATCTCTGTGAATTCAAGGCCAGTCTGGTCTACAGAGTGAGTTGCAGGACAGCCAGGGCTATACAAAGAAATCCTGTCTTGAAAAACAAAAACAAAAACAAATCCCAAAACAAAACATAAATAAATCTTTAGAAACAATAAAAGGGAAAGTCACACTTTCAAAACTTCAAATAAATATATTTTTAAAATTTTTGTTTAATTTTATTTTATGTACATTAGTGTGAAGGTGTCTGATCCCTTGGAATTGGGGTTACAGACAGCTGTGAGCTGCCACGTGGGTGCTGGGAATTGAACCCGGGTCCTTTGGAAGAGCAGACAGTGCTCTTAACCACTGAGCCATCTCTCCAGCCCCCAAATAAATATTTTATCAAAATAAAGTTTCTACTTGGCAGGATTACGAACACGCAGCAATGAAAATACGTAACACTTA
Source organism: Pachyuromys duprasi (assembly GCA_028658305.1). Lineage (NCBI taxonomy): Eukaryota > Metazoa > Chordata > Mammalia > Rodentia > Muridae > Pachyuromys > Pachyuromys duprasi. The sequence continues at coordinate 30,715,970 of CM053746.1, read as the reverse complement.
GCTGGGTGTGAAAACACACACCTTTAACCCCAGCACTTGAAAGGCAGGGGCAGGTGTATTGTTGTGAGTCCGAGGACAGCCAGAGAAACCCTATCTTGCAAAACCAAAAAAAAAAAAAAAAAAAAAAAAAAAAAAGAAAAAGAAAAAGAAAAGAATTTCAGCTAGGTATGCTGGGGCAAAAAGATAGTTTGAGCCCATCATCAGACTACCTAGGGCAACACCTGAGACCCCTAATCTCAAAAAATAATTTCCAGATGTTGGTTGAAAGGAAAAGGATGGGAAACCACCCATTGTCACGCCTCCGGAAAACAATATAGGACTCATCAGCGTTAAAAAACCAAATAATTATTGGAAGTCATGCAGCACTCCTTTGATCCCAGCACTTGGGAGGCACAGGCAGGTGGATCTCTGAGTTTGAGGCCAAGGTTGGTCTATAGCGCTAGTTCCAGAAGAGCAAGGGCTACACGGAAAAGCCCTGCCTCGAAACACCCAAAATAAACAAATGAACAAAAAGGATGAATTCAACTAGGAAGTGTTCAACTTGAATTGAATTTGACCTTAGAAGACAAAAAGGAGAAAAGAGCTAGAATAGTAATTAACAGAGAAAGAAGTCACACTGAAGATAATCTTTTTGTGACAGATCATTTTGGCAAAATCATATTGTTATCAATGACAACAAAGATGGGGCAATTCAGCCAAAAAGAAAGCAGAATTTTCTGCTTTCTGGTTTCCAAAGAATTAAGGAAACCAGTCCTGAAGTAAAATTACCATGGCAGTATTTTTAGATGTCTTAGTTGGGCTTTGAAAGTGGCTTTTGTTATCTGTGAAATGAAAAACAATCCTTATAACCATTGTCTCTCTACTGACAGCAACATGAAGTTTCCATGGAAACAACATTCTGCTCACTTACTGTTCCGATTTTTCAAAGTACAGTCAGTAAATAATCAATATTCATCTTAATGGGTAATTTACTGGTGATAATTAGAGGAGAAAAGCTTCTTTTTTCTTTCCTGTAATTTTACAAGGGAAAATGAGACACCTATAAATTAAATAAGAAGATATGCACTTTCTTTCGTTTTCTGAAATCATGTGTCACTAAGGCAAGTGGACCGCCCAGGCGTTGGTGGTACAGGCCTTTAATCCCAGCACCTGAGAGGCAGAGGCAGGCAGGTCTCTTGTGAGTTTGAGGCCAGCCTGGTCTGCAGTTAGTTCCAGGACAGCCAGGCTACAGAGAAACCTTGTCTCGAAAATACCAAAAACCAAACCAAAACAAAGCAAGTGGACTATGTCAGTTTATTCCAGTTGAGTACTTAGAACTTTGTGTCTTTTTACTTAGTACTAAAAATAACAGAGTTATCACCAGAGGTCAACATTAGCACAAATGTTTAAAAAAAAAAAAAAGAGTAAAATTTCTGAAAAAATAATCCAGAGTAGGAAAGCCATACTTGAATTCAGTTTACTCTCAGAAACTCCAACAGCACCTTCTGTGATATAACTGCACTAACAATTTTGTTGATTATAGAAATACAGAGGACCTGGCCCATGTGGTTTGTTTTTTTTTTTTCCTGAGACAGGGTTTTTCTATGTAGCCCTGGTTGTCCCTCTGTAGACCAGTTTGGCTTCTAGTTCCGAGGTCCACCTGCCATCCTTTTAGACTTTTGGGACAGTATCTCTCTACATGGTCCTGGCTGTCCTGGAACTCACTACATAGACCAGTCTGGCCTTGAACTTGTAGCCTACCTCTGCTTCAAGAGTGCTGGGACTGCAGGCATGCTTTGCATGCTGTTGAATCAGTGTTCTCACATAGATCGGCCCAGCCTTCAACAGGTAATACAGTAGCAGATGACCTCAAACTCTTTATCTCCCTTCATAGCCTATCCAGTGCTGAGATTACAGATTTGGGCAACCCATTCATACCTTAGAGATTTAACAAAATTTTTACTTTTCAAAAAACTGGTTGTAAAGGCAGGAGGGCTACCGTGGGAAGCTAAAGGGCAGCCTGACTTAAAGCCAAAATCCCCAATTTCCCCCACAAATCAACAAGCATCTTTGATCATTTCAAATTGAGTTTATGTTATTTTGGGGTCACTAAGACATTTACAAAACATAATTCTCTTTGTTGTTTCCTTTTTCTTTTTGCTTTTTTGAGACAGGATTTCTCAGTGTAGCCCTGGTTGTCCTGGACTCACTCTGTAGGCAAGGCTTGCCTTGAACTCACAGCGATCAGCCTGCCTCTATTCCCCCCCCCACCCCCCGCCCCGAGATTACAGGCCTATATCACAGGCCCGGCTTCTTTGTTGTTTCTTGAAGGATGTCATATGTAACCCAGATATGAGCTCATTATCTTCCTTATTATCTTAACCTCCTGAGTGCTGGAATTAGATGTGGGTTACTGTAAAATTAATTTCAACCAGCTTTTATGACTAACAACAAAAAAACTGTTCTTTCCTGAACTATTTATTTGTATTTCAAAGTCATTTAAAAATTTAAATATACTATGTTCTCTTTACTTGAAGGGAGACTAGTCAAATTTACAGTTGATCTCCCAGAAATTCAACAAGTTTTCATGTCAGGCATTTTGCCTAGAAATCTTATACATCACCCTGCCCCTTCCTGTTTCTCATTGTCTTGATTTCTCTAGCCAGTCTTAATATTTAATGGTTTCATTTTAAGCAGCTTTACATCGTCAGACTGTTGTTAATAATAATGTATAGGGGCAGCAGATGGCTCATCTGGTAAAGGTGCTCTTCAAAAGCCTGACAGTTTGGTCTCTAGGGCTCACAAGATGGAAGTGTGAACTGACTCATGTTCTGAGTTCTACACGTGGGCTGTCGCATGAGCCTCCACCCCAATACATAATATGCACCAAATAAAAATTTATAAAAACCTAAAAATAACAGTGTAGAAAATCACCAGAAAAATCTGTGGGGATCTGATTTAGCATATTATTGAGATGGGGGTCTATGTAGCTCTGGTTGGCCTTGAACTAAGAGATTCTGCTTCCCACATGCTGGGATTTAAAGATGTAAGCCTCCACCCCTGGCTGTGTTATGCATATTCTAATCTTAAAAGGCTCTGGGTTTAATCCAGCATTCAGGGGGATCTCTGAGTTCCAGGACAGGCAGGGCTATATAGAGAAATCTTGTTTCAAACAAACAAAAACATAACAAAAGGTCTTGGTTTTACTTTTTTTCAAATTTAAAAGAAAAGGTTTCCCTACATGGCCTGGGCTGACCTAAAACTGTATCACAGGGTAACCTGGATCTTCCTGCCTCAGATTCCGAGGTGATGGCGTTGCAAGCACAAGCTAAAGTTCTGTTTAGTTTTGCTTTTATTACAATTCGACTTAATTAACAACACTAAAAGCCCACATAATTAAAAGCGTGTTATAACAAAAGAAAGGAGCAAAATCGTGGTATCCGACACAAAAATCCTTATTTCAGGTATCTCCATAGAAAGTTTTTTCTCTCCCTAGACTAGCACAGACGCCGGATCTCGGCCCCGAGAAGCAACCGTTGTCTCCAGGAGTTACATCTATTTTATTCCTCGTCCTTCCTCATCCCTTGAAAGGAGGGAAGGAAAAACCGAAGGCACAGTTCACTCGGATGGTCGTGGAGGACCCGTCTAGCCCACTTTCCTAACTGCAAAACGCGGCCCACCGCCGAGTGGCAGGAACGGAAGCCACACGGCTCCGCTCAGGAGCTGAAAACGGAATCACCTGCAACTCCGCCGGCGGCTCCGACGCGCTCCAGACGCCCAGGTTTCCGGAGCAACAGCCCAGCCTCCTCTGGCTCCGCCCCCGGCGCCTTTCCCGCCAAAGGCCGTTACTAGCGCGGAGCATGGTGGGACACGGTGCAGGCTAGGTTTCACCGCGTCTCTTCCAAGCGCCGGGTTGCTTCCACAGAGGGTTTACTCCCGGGGAGACCGGCTGTCGCGGGCTCAGCAGGGACTAATCACCCCTGTAGACCAGAGTGGGTCATTTTTTTTTTTTGCCGCCCCACTAGCCAGTCACTCCACAAGCCCGGGACGCGAGGGACTCTTTCCCCTCCGTGCGGAGGGTGACGCCGCGCGTGCGCGACCGCACCTCTCAGCACCCGTTACGCTCCTGCGCGTGCGCGCTGAGACGGCCCAGCCGCTTCCTCTGGCTTCTCTTCCTCCCCCTCCCCCCCCCCATATCAGTGCGCCGAGCTGATAAAGGCGCCATTTTGGACGGGCCGCGGGAGACGTGGTGCCGCTGAGGGCTCGCTCTGCCGTACGCTAGGCTTGGTGGGAAGGCCTCTCCTCGAGTCCGCGCTTTTCGTCGCCGCCATGTCGGGAGGTGGTGTGATTCGTGGCCCGGCAGGGAACAACGACTGCCGCATCTACGTGGGTAACCTACCTCCGGACATCCGAACCAAGGACATTGAGGACGTGTTTTACAAATACGGCGCCATCCGCGACATCGACCTGAAGAACCGCCGCGGGGGACCGCCCTTCGCCTTCGTTGAGTTCGAGGACCCGCGGTGAGGCAGCGTGGGGCTCGCGGCCTTGAGGAGATAGGCTGGAGTAGTTGGGGAAAGGCTCCGAGGCCTTTAACGTGATGTGTGTGTGTGTGCTGGGGGGGCGGGGAAGGAGGGGCTCCGAGGCCGGGAGCGAGGCGCTATCGCCCCTGCAGGAGTCGAGTAAAGGAGCCGAGTCGGCGCGTTGTCTCCGGTGGCTGGCCGCCTCGGACGTCCCCAGAGCCCATGCGCGGCCCCGGAGCGGGAAACTGAGGCGCTGAGGGCTGGCGTGGTGGTCGGGAGTCCGCCCGGCGTGTTTCTGGGTGGGGGAGGGGCCGGGCCTATTATGCAGCGCATGTGGGCTCCGGCGCCGTGGGGTGCGCATGTGCGCCGGCCCGCGGCTCCCCGAGCGAGCGAGCGAGCGAGCCAGCCAGCCCGGCCCGCGGCGCCCCTCTTCCTCATCTGCCCCCCGTCCTTGCTTTCTGTGATCTCGCAGAGACGCGGAAGACGCGGTGTACGGTCGCGACGGCTACGATTACGACGGCTACCGTCTGCGGGTCGAGTTCCCCCGGAGCGGCCGCGGTACAGGCCGAGGCGGCGGCGGGGGTGGAGGCGGCGGGGCCCCGAGAGGCCGCTATGGCCCGCCATCCAGGCGGTCCGAAAACAGAGTGGTTGTCTCTGGTGAGTTGACTTCGTGCGGGTTGAGATTTTTTTTTTTTTTCCCTCCTTCCTCCTCCTCCTTCTCCCCCGCCTAACTGGTTTGACGACTGCAAGGTTTTGTTTGGTTGGTTTTTGTTGTTAAACTGCTTCGGTCTTTGGGGTGATTACTGTGGTGGTGATTTGCCCAAATTAGGTTGCAGTACTAGCCTATGAAGATCCTTTACAAATAAATTTGGACTCTGGATCTCAGACTCTTACCAGCTCTTTACCTGGAAACACTTAAGTACAATCATTAAGTATTTTAAAATAATCTTTTGTTTTAATGTACTTTATACGCTTAATGTGGGACAGGGTAATTAGTATTAAGTTGGGGGAAATCGCTCTTTCAGGACTGCCTCCGAGTGGAAGCTGGCAGGATTTAAAGGATCACATGCGTGAAGCAGGTGATGTATGTTATGCTGATGTTTACCGAGATGGCACTGGTGTCGTGGAGTTTGTACGGAAAGAAGATATGACGTATGCAGTTCGAAAACTGGATAACACTAAGTTTAGATCCCATGAGGTAGGTTATACACTTATTTTTTTCTTTGGCCAGAATTGGATACAGTGTTCTTAACAGTGGAATTTGAAGGTAAGGATACAGGCAAGGGTGTCCAGGTAAATTACCAGAGACTTGGTCTGTCTTTGTATTCGTTCAGCATGTCTGAAGACAGGTGAAAGCTTAGATCTTTCAATGGAAAGTTCTGTCTATCCAATAGGGAGAAACTGCCTACATCCGGGTTAAAGTTGATGGGCCCAGAAGTCCAAGTTATGGAAGATCTCGATCTCGAAGCCGTAGTCGTAGCAGAAGCCGTAGCAGAAGCAACAGCAGGAGTCGCAGTTACTCCCCAAGGAGAAGCAGAGGATCACCACGCTATTCTCCCCGCCATAGCAGATCTCGTTCTCGTACATAAGATGCTTGGTGACACTTTTTGTAGAACCCATGTTGTATACAGTTTTCCTTTACTCAGTACAAGCTTTTCATTTTTTTTTTAAATTCAAACTGTTTTGTTCAGAATGGGCTAAAGTGTTGAATTGCATTCTTGTGTAATATCCCCTTGCTCCTAACATCTACATTCCCCTCATGTCTTTGGTAAATTGTATTTTAAGTGATGTCATAGACAGGATTGTTTAAATTTAGTTAATTTCCATGCTCTTCAGACTGTGATATTGTGTAAATGTCTATTCTGCTCTGGTTTGTGTGAAATGGGATGTTGGGGGTGTTTGTGGTTATCTTACTTGGGGAAGTTCTTATGTTTATCTTGCTTTTCATGTGTCTTTCTGTAGACATATCTGAAGAGATGGATTAAGAATGCTTTGGATTAAGGATTGTGGAGCACATTTCAATCATTTTAGGATTGTCAAAAGGAGGATTGAGGAGGATCAGATCAATAATGGAGGCAATGGTATGACTCCAAGTGCTATTGTCACAGATGAAATTGGCAGTATTGACCTTATACTAAAAGGCGAGGGTTAAAATTTTTATCTACCTTAAAAGACTTGCAAACATCTTATGCAGTTATCTTTAGCTACAATTGCTTTGCTTTTTAAACCTTGGCAATTGTGGGAAAATTGCCCATTTTGTAACAGTTATTTGCTCCCTTCCCCCCTTTTTGTTTTAATAGGGACTAATGTGGGAAGAATGGCTAATTTGTCAGTGCTTAGTTCCAACTGTTTATGTGTGGCCTGCTGTTGGTGTACATGTGGGTACAGGGTGTCTATTTCCAAACAGAGTATAATATCAATACTGCTAAATCTGCATGTCCTCTGTGTGACTGATAGAGCGTTATTATTTCATTTTTTTAAAGACAAAATGACAGCAAAAATATAATTCCAACATATTAGTGTAGATAATCTAGTTGGGAGTACTTTAAGTCTCACCTCTTTTAATATTCATAATTGACTCATGTTTAATTTACAAGCTAAATTGCAGATGGGAGCAATAGATATAGTTTAGGCTTAGGTGGGTAGCAATACCAGAAAACTTCAATTACATAGCTTTGCAACCACAAAACCTGTGATACCTGTACAGTAACAAGTGTTGGCATTATCAGTTGAACTGTAAATATAAAGTGCTTCTTCCAGTTAGTCTCTATAATGATTAAGTTTCTAAAATTTATCTAAACACCATACAGAAACTTGTTTTGGGGAATTTGATAGTTATTGATGTGCATCTGTTAAACTGATGACAGACATAACTCATCATTCCCCAGAAACCTTTTTTGATTACAGTATCTAACATTTTGCCTCCTCTTTTTTGGTTTTGCTGGTTATAAAGGTTTGGATTGGAGAGGGCTCACTGGATCCCAATCCTTGGAGCTGGATCATTGGATTCAAATCATAATGTGGATAGGATAGGGAGGATGAATTACCAGGATTCATGGAGCGGGATCAGATTACCAGGAACATAGGAGTGGATTCCTTCCTGCCCCAACCAAACCGCATTCGTGTGGATTTTTTTTTCATTCAACTTAATTGGCTATTCCAAAGAATTTTTTTCCTATTTTTGACGATTGGAGCCCTTAAGATGCACGATGGAATTGTGTTTTGCATTTTTTGGTAAAAGGAGCAAAGCGAGGACCTGGAGATATACGCTGGAGCAATCTCCTTGGAAGGATTCAGCACGAGTAGATGGTAAACGATTAAAGGGGAAAAGGGGGGTTTGTTTAACATAGTAAATCAGTAAGTCATTTCTAAATTTAAAGAACAAAATTGGAGTTGAAGAATAAGTAGGTTTCCAATTGGCTATTGCCGTTTTTCTTTGAAAAATAAAACATTTTTTAAAAAACGATGCATGGTTGTCCTTTTTCCTCTTCATGTAAAATTTAAACTTGTTAACTAGTGTATCAGTTATTTCTTTAAATTGATAAGATCTGACTTTGTTTATGTATTAGTATATTAAAGATTTTAATCTAATAAATGATCATAACTGTCTCACTGTTGTGGAAGTCTTAAGGGGGTAATAAATTGAGTACGAGGCAGTTACGTATGTAGTACAATTGTGTAGGGGGTAATCGTCTGGAAATTAAACTTTCATATTTTGCTAAAGTATTAACATGCAGTTGCTGTTTATTTTGGTAATACTTGAGACAAAGGATTTTGTATAAAGTTGGTTGATAGGTAACAAATTTTAGTTTTGAGATAGCCATTGAGACTCATGGAATTCAAATTCAGTATTAACATTAGCAGAGGTATTAGAATGGAACACATCTTTTTTGGAATTGTGGACAGTATGCTGGCAAATTACCTGCTTATTGGGTGAATCAATGCCTTGTATATCTTTTCAGCCATGGAGTATTCTGTCCCTAAACTGTTACATATTAAATCAGCAATTATATCTTAGTCTACTGATAGCCCCTTGAAGCTGAATCTGAGTCTTGCTTTGATAGGGAATAGTTAAAAATAGTTAAAATCCCAAGCTTCTAGTTAGAATGAACAAATCACTCTTTGAGTATTCCAGTAGAAATATCTAGATCTTAAATTTTCCCTGGATTGTAGGCTGATGATTCAGATGTAATATGTAGGGGGAGACCAGGAATCTTGATAAACTGGTTTCAAGGAATTTGTATGAGGTCACCCAATCTACATTTTAATGAACCCTATAGACTTAGACTTGGTATACGTTCTGGAAGAGAAGTTAAACTGAGCTCAAAACCAGGATTTTACTTGAGGAAAATACTCATTAAGGGTGAGTAGCTGCATTACAGAATTCAAAATACAATCAGGAGGTGGAGGTTGCTTTTAAAATAACCCTGAGAGAGAGCACAGTTCAAGGCTTAAATTTGAATGTTTTGAAATATGTTGTATTATTGGAGGTAGGTTTCAGACTGCCTCACTGGTTCAGACTTCGAAGCAATCTATAGTTTTCCACATTCTGGGATTACAGGTGTCAACCACCATGCCCAGTTTACTAAAATGATTTTGAAAGGCTAATGTGGGTTCATTTTGAATGCTTTGTGAACAGGACCAAGAGATAGTCTGTATTCAAGGTTGTCTGTTTTGAAGCTGTTAAGCCTAGATTGAGATGAGTGTTTTCTTTGCCCGACAGGCTTGGGCTTGAACACTAGAGAGCACAGTGTAAAAGGTTCATTAAGTTTTAAGTCTAAGAAAGTAGGGCTATGCCCATATACTGATAATTTTACCAATTTGAAACTACAAATACTACCTTGATTTCCAACCCCCCCTTCTCTGTTCCCTTAGGATATTGTAGGGAACCTATGATTAGTTTTTCTAACCAAGAAAGCAATTAAATCTCTTTAAGCAAGTACTTTCATAACATCTGATTGAGTAACCCAACTTGCTGTTCACCTCATCCTACTGGAGACAAAGGTAAGAAACATTTTCTGATACCTAGTGTGGGATCTGGATTGTAAGAAGAAAAGTTTGGAATGAATATTCTTTTGATTTATGTCCTCCCCCAACCTTATATTTTTAACTTTAAGTGTATAAATCCACCCATCTTAATCCTGGACTTGAGTACTTGATAAATTCTAAGATGTGCTTTTCTTAGTTTTGTCTATGAGTCATGTTTTTCTAGGACTGGTCCTATTTTCAGCTTTCTGTGGTCAAGGTTAATATTTGGTGTTTGCCTTTTTGCTTTGTATATGAAATTTGTGGTGAAATTAAAAATAAAATAAATCTTGTATTTAAATAGTATTAAAAGGAGAGAAAGTACTAGACTGGGTTCTGTTGTAATAACCACTTGTGGCTTATTTCCATTATCGTTTGAAGACAAATTGGCAATCCACAATGCTGAAGATTTAGAAAACCCTGAATATCAGGGGTTTTTGTTGAGCCTATTAAGTGTTGAATCTGGGCCAGATGCCTTCATTGTGTTACTCATGTCAAAGTCACATAGGCCTTGCTGAAGGTTTATATATATAAATGGTATATGTGATGAGATCTTTACATGTAAATTCTGAACAACCGTGAATCCCAAATACATCTCTAGTTTGGGTGGGCAAGGAATTGTAGAATTGTACTAGTACTACAGAGGATTAATGCTGCTATATGTAATTTTGGGAGTGAATAAAAAGCTTACTTTGGAACCTTTATTGAGATTTAAGTTCTCCATCTTTTTAGACTGAATCAGGTACTAGAAGAAAAGGTGTCACCCACACAGTATATTCCATTACTATATAGTTAACACTGTAGCAGACTTACTCGATGGAAGGGAATATTCACCCACCCATAATATATATTGTACTCTTGAGGTAGGTGTTTTGGTTTCAGTTTTTTTTTTTTAATATTTTTTTATTTATGTTGAGTGTTTTGCAAGAGTATTTTGTGTGTGTGTGTGTGTTGCCTTTTGGTACCAGGAGAGAACAGTGGATCCCTCTAGAACTGGAGAGCCATACAGTTTTGAGCTGCTGGGTGCTGGTTATCAAACCTGGGTCCTTTGGAAAGCAGTGAGTGCTCTTAACAGATGAGCCATCTCTCCAAAGCCTGCTTTTCAGTTAAGTAACTTTGCCCATTCTGGTTCTATGAAAACGATGAAAATTGGAATGACGTTAAGAGATTTACTGTGATTGTCAAATAAATCTTGCAAAAATATTTTTGCTCTAGAGCAAAGAACTTAATAGCATACTTTTGGTTTTTTATTTATTTTGTTTTTAATTTTGAAAGCTGTACTCGATAATCCAGAATTTGGTTGTGCTTGTAGGGATCAAAGGAAGAATTACTTTTCTGTTTTTTGTTTTTAGTTTATATACAGTTTTGCTTCCATGTATGCCTACAGGCCAGAAGAGGGCATCAAGTACTTGCCTGGGAATTCAACTCAGGACCTCTGGAAGAGCCATCTCAAGCCCAAGGAATAGTTTGTTTTGTAGTACACAGAAATAAACAAGATAGAATAGATAGCCTGTACAAGTTAATTCCAGGAACCTACTTCAGAGGCAGACAAGTACCACTTTGTGTGTACTGAGGATTTGAACCCAGGTCCTTGGTTCAAATCATACTATTACTGACCTGCAACTTCAGACTTAGATACCTTTGGATAGTGTCAGTGGCTTACACAGGAAAGAAAAGTTAATGCATGGCTTTTATGAAATTCTCATTTTGATAGCAAAACGAAGTTCAGCTAAGTGCTTTATCTTAAAAAAAAATGGAGGCAGTCGTTAAACATCTCTTTATTTTTGTAACAATGTACAGTAAGCTATTCAGTTGTTTTTGGGGTGGGGTGGGTTGAGACAAAACAATTTTGGCTGTCCTGGAACTCACAGATCCATCTGCCTCTGCCTCCAGAGTGCTGGGATTAAAGGTGTACATCGTCACCTCCTGGTGTAACTAAGCTATTCGTGAGTAATATCAACATGAAGCCATCTATCTGCAAACAGAGACTTAGAGGATAGTATGATTCAATCTTACCAGAGACTCAACAAAAACTTGACTAATAGGAAAAACCAGTTGGCCACAAGAGGGAGCTCTGCCGCAAAACCCCAGGAAATAAGCTTTACTGCAGTGCTATTTACAAAATTTGATCACCTACAAAGTTGGATTATTTGATTAATTTATCTGCCTGTGATCATGAGCAATGCCCCATTTCAGCTTCTGGATCCATGTAGGTTTTAAGTAGTCAAAATAATGGGAGAAAAATTAATATACTTTCAGAGCTTCTATGGCAGGTTTAGGAGTGATGTTACAGTATTTCTAATGAACTTTCAATGATAATTTTTTGTTTAGCTATATTTAGGCAGAGTGTACATATCAAGAGCTGGAGATTGCGGAGAATGGAAGTTTACCACCATTAGCTTCTTTGTCCCAATTATCCTACCATCGTCCCTGCCCCTCCCCCCCCCAAAACCCCATAGACAAAATGATGCAAATTTGCCTCCTTTTAAAGAACTTGGCTGTGGGAACATTGAAAACTTGTCACTTGGAAAATCAGATATTGTAAGCGGACAATTTATTTTTGCAGTTGAGAAGACCTTGATCACATTTACATAAATAATTCCATGCCTATCAGTTGTGCCTACATAGGCCTACAAATTTGAAATCTCAGCCATGTGTGGTCATGTACAATAACCACAGCATTTGGTTATTGATAAGCTGTGATAAGATTTCCAGTAGAAGGCCAGCTTGGTCTATAGTGAGAATACATAGAAAGAGGCACTGAATTCACACTGGTACTCTAGAATTTCCTTTGTAATAATTCTTTAGGAAATTTATGCATATTTCTTAGGTATGAATATACTGCCATTTTCCTATTTTCCACTCTAATGTCCATACTAACAGCAAGTAAAACTTTTATAAATTCCAGCTTTCCATTACACTTAGTAAAAGAAGAGTTAAGTTTAAATTCCAAAACTGGCCAAAGTCATGGCAAGGCTGTTCCTGAAGTATTAGAGGACCTTATGAGTTAAGTTTGGGTCACTTTAAGGCCATAGCAATTAGGTCTGAGTTGTTCCAACTGTCAAAAGGAAAACTAAAAGGGACTGAATTCCTGGGCTTAAGTATAATTATTTATCAGTAACATTAGCAAGTCCTAGACATTTTATCTGTAGAAAACTAAAGTGTGACATCACAGTTTAAGACTAAGTTTTACAGGAAGTTGTTACAGTAAACATGTAACAAATAAAAAATGACTTTTGTTCTTTAGACCCCCCCCCTCTGAAGTCAGAAAAGTAAGTTTCAGGAAGGTAATAGCCAAGTTCGATCTTTGCCTCAGTGCCACCACATCTGTTGACTTGAACCAGACTAGTTCTAAGGGTTTCATTTGAGACAAGGACTCACTATATGGCTGGCCTCAGATGAAATTCTCCCAAGTGTGAGGATTATAGGTGGTTGCCACTTCTGGTTGCTGAAGTGAGGGTGGAATTTTGTTAAATTTATCTCATTCCCCCTTGACATTGTAGCACTCTGGTCTGTACTCAGATGTGTTAGTGATGTATGCTACCTGGTTTCACTGATGGGGATTCATCCTGACTATCAAATATGACCTTCCTGAAATGTCACTCCCATAGTCTTCAATTTTACCTTTCCATTTATTTTCTTGTTTTAAAAGCTTATGGGCTGGAGAAATGGCTCAGAGGTTAAGAAGAGCACTGGCTGTTGTTCTTCCAGAGGTCCTGAGTTCAATTCCCAGCAACCACATGGTGGCTCCCAACCATCTATAATGAGGTCTGGTAAGGAGATCTGGTACCCTTTTCTGGCATTCAGGTGTACATGCAGGCAGAAATTATATACATAATAAAAAAAACATCTAAAAAAACTTGTTATTAAAGATTTATTATCTTATGTTTGTGCCTGCATATGCACCTGCAGACCAGAAGAGGCTACGAGATCTCACTATAGATGGTTATGAGCCACCATGTGATAGCTGGGAATTGAACTCGGGACCTTTGGAAGAGCAGCCAGTGCTCTTAACTCCCAAGCCATCTCTCCAGTCCTATTTTGTTTTTATATGTTAATTTTAGTAATTGTATTTTTCAAGAACCAAGTGAAATGCTATCTCAGGTTTAAATTTGACAGGAAATGATAGAAAGTGATAGATGTCTTATTTCCTAAGGTGTTAGTTAATTGATTGGATTATAAAAAATATTTTAGTCCTAACATTGGGTCGCCTATCTTGATTGTCTTGATGGCAACAAGCCAGGATTATTGGTATACATTATAATCCAAGCCTTCTTCAGAGCCTGAGACAGGAGCATCTTGAATTCAAGGTCATCAGGAGCTTGCTATGTAGCAAGACCCACTAGAAGTGGCATCAATTTGGTGATATCTGTAATCCCAGTACTAAGAAGCTAAGGCAAGATAGCTACACAGTGACAACTTTTGGGTGTTTGGTTTCCTTTTTTGAGACAGGGTCCCATGCCAGCAATACTGGAACTTTTTATGTTGTCTAGGCTGGCCTTAAACTCGGATCTGCCTCCCCAGTGCTGGAATCAAATACATGTGCCACCATGCCTATTTTTAAGAAATTGGTGGTATTGTCCCTAAGAGCTAAGTAGTTAAGACTTAATAAGTCTTATTTTCTCATCTTTCCCTGGGTTGATTTTACAGAGGAAGCCTAAATACTGCCTTCTGAATTTAGTGGCTCTTCATCTGATTCATTGCAGATTCCTCAGTGTTTTTTGTTGTTGTTGGACTGTAAATAGATAGCTTTATAGGAATTCATGCATTAAATATGTAAGGTGGTTTGGGGGTTGGATAACTCTTCAGGGTTCCTGGCCTTAGTCTTTAGGCCAATAGAAAAAGAACAAACTTAGGCAGTTTTCTTAAAGCCAGACAAACTCAGAATATACATTTAACTCCTTGTGCTCAAATCCCCACAGCAGCCCCATCTGACTGGAGAAATGGCTCAGCCCTTCCAGAGAGAGGACCTGTATCTGCTTGGAACCACCTCCAGGAGATCTGAGTCCCTCGTGTGGCGTACACATAAAATATTTAAACAATTCAAATAAACCCACAGCTAAGTGCTAGCATGGTGGCAGAGGTAGTAAGATGGATCTCTGAGCTCCAGGACAGGTAGTCTACATAAGGAATTTCAGGTCAGCTGGAGCTACATAGTCAGTCTCAAAAATAACTATCTATGGATTAGCTAATAGCCGAGGGGTTTTTTTGAACTAATGACATTCTATTTCTGCTTTTTGCAGGTTAAAATATGTCATTACATGTATGCACTAAATGCATTCTCTTTAGATTGCTTTATTCATCTGCCAGCAGCATGGCTCTTTAAAATGTTTTATGTATGTGAACTTTTTGTTTCTTATGCATGTATGTGTACCACATGCATGCTTGTTGGATCTCCTGGAACTGGAGTTATGGGTGGTTTTGAACAAGACCTGTTTTGTTTGTTTTGTTTTTGTTTTTTAATTTTCTGCATTTTTTTTGAGAAATGCACATCAGTATGCACAACAGTAAATGTGGATATATTTGCAAAATCTGAGGCAAATTACTTGCTTAGTTTAGGTCTGAAATGCATGTTTTCTCTGGTCAAAATGGGCTTATTTTCAGAGTAGTAGCCTCAGATTCATGTTTTTTAAATGGGAAAATGGATAGGGTAAGTGATGTTTATTGTGATTGTGTTTTGTTTTTAGATAGGTTATTACATAGTCCAGCCTGCTATAAATTCTGCATCTTCCAAATTCATTTCCCAAATGCTAGGAATATAAGGCATGCACTGTCAAATCTGGATTTGGTGTCTTTTTAAGTAATGGCTAAATTACATGGTGCTGACACTTTTTTTTTCCATTTAAATGCCTACTTCATTGTGGACTTCGAAGAAACACCCCCAGAGATGTTAATGGTAGGGCCAGAACATGAATCAAAGTCTTGGGCTTACTATACACATGCTCCCTCTCCCACCCTCACCCCCACCCCGTTTTCTTGATCTTCCTTCTAATTGAAAATTTCTTTACAAGTGATTAACGTGAATACCACCTGTAATATCCACTTAGAACCACCAGGGTGTCCCCTGGTGCTGTCTGATCTGTTTTCAACCCTGGCCTTGGCCCGGAGCCCAGCTCCAAGACAGTGAAATGCTTGACTTCCTGGCTTTACAGTGTGTAGTGCGTAGACAGCTCAGAAAAGCATTTGCCCTTTTTTGGCCCCATGGAAGGACAACAGGTCATACAGAGGTCAGGCTTATCTAGCCACACAGTAACTAGGCAACAGTCCTGTAAAGGCAATAGGATGCCAAAGAACCTGTCAATGGTAAATGTCAAAAGATTCTTACTTTGAGTTTTGTTTTGAAGTAGGGTCTTCTGCTGTCTTGCCTGACCTCAGATTTGCTATATAGGCAAAGATGACTTCTCATCTTCCTGTTTCTACACATCAGGTGCTAGGACTACATGGATAGTAGACTACCATACCTGGTTTATGTGGTACTGAGCTACATCCCCACCTTCTGTATTGGCTGAGTATACACTAAAGTTTATATTAGTAAAATAGATCTACAAATGCAAACGCAATTTTTTTTTCTTTCCTTTGGTTTAGTTTGTTTTTTTTTTTCAAGACTGGTTTTCTCTTATGTAATCCTGGCTGTCTTGGACCTAGCTCTGTAGACCAGGCTAGCCTCGAACTCTCAGAGATCTACCTGCCTCTGCAAGTGCTGGAATTGAAGACCTTTACCACCACTGCTCAGCCCAAATTGAATTGTTAATCATTTGGGATAGGTGAGTTTTAAAAGTTGGTTTGGTGAATATTTGGTGAACATTTCCAGTACGCAGTCAAAATGTTTGCATTATACTTAGCTTGAGTATACAACTGATTAAAATTCATGTAAATGAATTTTACAACCTGGGAAGGTTGTCTTTGAGATGCCCTGGCTAATTCTTTCAAAATGTTCAATGCATTTTTCTACTTTGAATTCTGAATATGGCATGATTGGGGACTATGTCTAAGCTATTTCTCCCTAAGTGATATCTTGAGGGCTGATGACTCTCCAAGCTGCTAGGAGAGACTGTATGAGTATACGGCTGTTTTGAAATACTGGATTTCTGATGTTACTTTAGCTTTCTTGAGTTCCCCTAAATGTGTTTCCATCCGTGCAGACTGCTTCAACACATTGCTGGGTTTTTGTTTTTAGTTTTTATTTGATTCTACGTATATGGATATTTTGCCTGTCTGTATGTCTGTATTATGTAAGTGCCTGGTACTTGAAGAGAGCAGAAGGATGTCCTGGAACTGAATTTATAAATAGTTGTGAGTAAGATATGGGTGCTGGGATTCGAATCTCAGTCCTCTGAAGAGCAGCCGGTGCTCTTAATTGCTGAGCCATCTCTCCAGCCCATTAAAAAAAAAAAAAAAAAGGTTTATTTTATGAGTACTCTATCTGTACATACACCTGCATACCAGAAGAGGGCATCAGATGGCAGTATAGATGATTAAGAGCTACCATGTGGTTGCTGAAAATTGAACTCAGGACTTCTTGGAAGAGCAAACAGTGCTTTTAACCATTGAGCCAACTCTCCAGGCCCCTTCCCCACTTAAACATTTTATTATCATATGGACATATGTGTGTGTCATAGTGCAAGTGTGAAAAGTCAGGGGACAACTTGGTGGAGATCGTAGGGATCAAACTCAGGTTGCCACACTTGGCGGCAGCAGCACCCTTTTAAAATTTGTTCTGGGGATCTCTGCTAAACAACTACATATATGTAGTTTTCTTAAGAGATAAGAATTGATTGTTTCATTGAAATAAAGTTGTGTATTGAACATACATGGGTGCTTCCTCAGGTGTTAGCATTAGTTTTATTAAGTGTACCTATGTAGGTGGCCATAGACAAGTTTCTTTGAGTGAGTTATCAGTTCTAACACATAAGTATCACTAAAGGGGTATTTTTCACCCCAGATTATACATAGTTTAATAAATTGATTTAAAGTATTTTTCATATGTGGAACATAACTACATTGTGACATTATCTAAAATGACAACAAAAAAAGTGTATTACAAACCTAGCAGTGGGCTTTATACCTAATGCACAGGAAGCATTTATACTGCCTTAGATTGATTACCATTTGTTCCCTGTGCTTTCAGTACTGAATGAAATTGGGGAGAAAGTGAAAGGAGAGGTGGGAAGAAAGAGGAAGTTAGAAATAGGAAACAACTGGAAGGTAAGGAAGGTCTTAAATAAGGTAATAAAAGCAGAGGGCAGGATTAGGTCCTGAGAGCTGATAGCTGATTAACTACTGTCAATTGAGTAGAGCCCTGTCAATTGCATTCTGTGAGGTCACAGACACTAGCTAGTCTGCCCTATGTACCATAATTAAACTAGTTCATTGACTCAAAACTATCCTGCCTTCCTCACATTTCTTCAGACTGAGCAGAGAGCCTGCTGCCAGTGTGCACAAAAACTAGGGATCAAACATTTTGACAACAAGCAGGTGTATATATTTACAATTTAAAGAGTAAATGCTGAGTACAGCTTCTGTCCCTGGATAGAGATAACTACTTCACCTGCCTTTTCATGTCACTTATACCCAGACTAGGTAACCAAATGTAGTAGTTTATAGTTCAGAGATTCAAAGTCAAGAAACATTCTTAAAAGAGTTCCTACTGGGGCTGGAGAGATGGCTCAGTAGTTTAGCACTTGTGCTCTTCCAAAGGACCCAGGTTCAATTCCCAGCACCCACATGGTAGCTCACGACTGTAATGCCAGTTCCAAGGGATCTGACACTTTCACACTAACGCACATAAAATAAAAGTTAAATAAAAAATGTTTCATTTAAAAGAGTTCCTACTTCCGGAAGCTGAGGCAGATTTTAGGTTTACCTGTTCTTCTGTTGCCTTCGGTAGGCTTATTTTCTAGATCAGAACAGCTTTTCCAGATCCTAATCTGGCTAGTCTTGTAATGTCACATCAGGACTTAGGTCATTGCTATTCACTTCTTTAACCTAGAGAACATGCTGCATAGGTTCCTCAACATTGGTTTCATGATTTCCCTGTTTCTTTTACTACCAAACACTGGGGGGACAACCCACCTCTGCAAAATGAAAATCAAATTGGCCCAGTAAAAGAAACTGAAGAAAATTGTTTCTGTTGAAGTAAAGTAAATATCTCGGTTTTGTTCTACTTTTATAAAAACATTTGGAAAGACACTACAGTTGGTAAAAAAAATATATATATATATATTTACACATGAATAACATTTTTATATTGACACAATACTGATTAGTTTCACTTTATTTTCAATAAATATATATATATCGTGTAGAAGCAATAGTCACAGAGAAGGGTTCCATCTCCAAATAAGCAACTTTAAAGGGCTTGATGATATAACTGAGGCAAAGTTTGTGGTTTAGTCAGTCAGGCCCACCACGTTTGTAGGACTGTTAAGTTATCCTTTGCTCTGGGGACCTGGGGCATCTAAGGGCAGTGAGGAGCAGGTGTCCGTTGGATTGAAATGTTGGTGCCCGAATGTGTTTTCCAGATGTATTGAATGTCTTTCTTAGTGTATTTTTGACCTGTCTTGGTTCCTTTCCTGCTGTGGCCTCTGCTATTTTGCTTGTGTTCACTATTCCTTTTTGCTTGCTGTTGTTTATTGAGGATCAAATCTAGGGCTTATGACGTTCTAGACAAGTGCTTTGTTTTTTTGAGACAGAGTTTTTCTTTGTAGCCTTGGCTGTCCTAGAACTCATTCTGTAGACCATGCTGACCTCAGACTCAAAGATCCATCTGCCTTTGCCTCCCAAGTGCTAGGATCAAATGCATGTGCCACCACCGCCTGGCTTAGACAAGTGTTCTACCACTGAGTTATACTCTCAGCTCTTATTTGTGGACATTCTGTCATCCAAGAGTAAAATGGAAGCTAGTATTTTGACATAAATGCTTTATTGATGAAACTGATAGGTATATTGTTGTTTTTTTTGACAGAGTCAAAAAGAGTTATGACCTTGGACTCAGTTTCTGAAGTCTTGGGTGATGACCTTTTGTAAAAAAATTGTTTTAATCAAGTTCTCTCAAATACCAGCTGGACTCTACTAGACATATGAGTAGATTTGAGCCTTGTGACTATTCCTGCTGTCAAGGAACTTAAGTAGGTATTCAGGAATAAAGAAATCTTTCTTAGTTGAATATGGTGGCTCACGCCTTTAATCCCAGCACTCAGGGTGGGAGAGGCAGGTAGATTGCTGTGAATTTGAAGCCAGCCTGGTCTACAAAGTGAGTCCAGGACAGTCAAGGCTACACAGAGAAACCCTATCTTGAAGAACCAAAAGAAAAAGAAAGAAAGAATAAAATAAAAACAAAAACAAAAAACCTTTATTTTCCTCTTGTCATTGTGCTAGTTAAAACAGACAGTTAGCAATGACACATTAGTGTGCTTATCCAGAAGAAGGGAAGGAGAGTTCTTCTGCTGTCCTTTCTGGCAAGCCTTTTTTTTTTTTTTTTCCCCTGGCAGGGGTATGCTTTCTCCCATGTTTGTATTGAGGCTGATGTTGAGGAGTGACAATTCTTTATGGCCAGTACTTTTTGGTATCAATCATACCCCCTACTTCCATGCCTCAAGAGTTTTTGTTTGCTAAGGAGCTTTGGCTGACCTGTATATAGCCCAGGTTAGTCTCAAACACTCAACAATACTCTTTCCTCAGCCTCCCAACTATGGGAATGGGAATTGTAGGCCTATGCCACTATTCTAGTCAATTCTGGTTGGTTGTTACTTTGGGTTTTGTTTGGCTTTGTTTTTTTGCTTGGTGTATGTGTACACATGCACACACAGGATGCTAACTTGCCAATTTGAAGTTGTTTTTTTTTTTTTTCTTGAGACAGGATCTCTAAACCTGCCCCTTTTAAGAAAGTTGGAGGGCTGATTGATTGGCTCAGAGTCTGCATGTTGTGTTTTCAGGCCCAAATTTAACCACTGAATCAGTAAAAAATATTTACCTAGCACCTGTTACATATTAAGAGTATTCTAAGAATTTTCTGTGTACATTTTTTCATTTAAGTTGCCCTTGTGGGATAGGTATTTTGTTCTCATTGTCTAGATCAGAGTGGGTGACAGGTTATCCAGCTTGAGATGAAAGGAATCTGAACAAGGTAAATTTGGAACCTGACTTGTTTGGGATGGACGCTAATAGATTTTTTTTTGACACTGAAGAGTTCATATACTTATGTCTGAAAGTAATACCTGATTCAACTGACTGATTCACTGGAAATTGATTTTAATAATATACTGTATGCAAACACTTGTAATCTTGACTGAACTTCAATAAAAGGTCTGTGGAAACAGGCCTTTGAGAAGGGACTGACTTTGTTTATGATATTGTTTGATGATAATCATTTTGATGATACTCTCCTAAAGGTAGAAAAGCCCTTCCTAAGGATGGAGTCCTTGATCCTTGGTTTGATTATATTCCTGTAACAGTTGAATCTGGTTGTTTTTGAGTTCGTGCTCCAAACTTTGATACACCTTTCCTTAATGAAAGATATATAATATTTAATTTTTTAATTAAATTTAAAATGTTGGTGGGACTGGAGAGATGGCGCAGTGATTGAGAGTACACATGCTCTTGCAGAGGTCCTGTATTCCGTTTCCAACACACATGGCAGCGCTACTCCAGTCCCAGAGGATTCAACTCCCTCTTCTGACATCCTTGAGAATCTGCTCTCCAAGTGCACACACATACCCCATAATTAAAAGTACAACTTAAACATTTTAAAGACATGGTTAATTTCCTTTTTAGGCAATATTTTGAGGAATAATCAGGAATTCTGATTTCAGTAATACCACTGACTGATTCACTGGAAGTTGATTTTAATATTATACTGTAAGCAATATACTTATGGTTAGAGATGAAATTAGCCGTTTTCACACTATCCAATTCACTGGAAGTTGATTTTAATAATATACTGTATGCAATATATTTATGGATAGATGAAATTAGCCATTTTCCCTAAAATCCATCTCTTCTGTATGACAGCTTAACTGTTTTCACTTGACATCTACTTCCTGTTCATGGGGAAACCCCTGCTGAGAGGCACTATGAGAAAAACTGCTGGGGAAGGAGATTCTAGATCCCAAAATAAGTATAAGAAATCCCACAGTATTGGCATAAGACTCATATTTATTAAGTACTCGTTTTTGTGGTTCTGAAGCCTCATTTTGGTTACAGTTTAAAAGAGCAGCTAAAGAGAAGCAGCTATGCATGGGAGGAGGGAAAGCAAACATACACAGAGACCTTGAAGGTGTAAGGCAGGGAAGAAGCAGAGACTGGTATCCATTGAATGAAAACGGAAGGACATATTTTGTCTTGTTCCTTGGGTTTGCATCTTTCTTTTTTCCTTAGTTTACATGTATATGTAAACTCATGCTTCCTGAAATGTCAAATGAGACTAATAGACACAGGGGACATGCAGCAGTTTAGCTGATATATATCAGAAACTAATTTTCTGTCCCTACTGTCTTAGGCTGACCAGTTCTCTGGTGGTTACTGCTATTGATCCATCCAAATTGCTGGACTTCTCGTTCATACCCAAAGCCTCCAGGCAGTATCTAATGGGGAGTCAACTCTAAAAGGAACCAGACCATCATTTCCCAGCCCCTTTATTCTGATGACTGATGGAAGAGTGGGCGAGGAATATATTTGCCTGTTTAATGGACAGAAAAACAGATCAAGTTACTGTACCTCTTTATTCTGCAACTATGCTATTTGGATCGTATATATATTGGAGGAAGTTGAAGATGTGTCTTAGAAGTGTCTAGAAGTAATAAGAGCTTGAAATATGTTGAAGTCTTGAAATAATGTACCCATCTGAGGAAATTTTTAAAACTAGTTTATAAAAATACCATAGATGGATGCTGCCCCCTCATTTCCCCACCACAGATTTCTTGGACTAGAGACACATGTTTAATAATAGCTTGTCTCTGATATTCACAGTAGCTACCTCTATGTGAGGAAAGGATAGCAAACATTCAAGACATACGGGCTTATGATCTACAGATTCCAACCAGTAGCAGTGGCTGGCTGACTCCGACACAGAAGACTGGGAACTGCAAAGGCTGGGGTCACCTCAGCGACATCTGACGCTGTCCAACCAGAAGTCTGACTTTTGTGTGTGTGAGGGGGTGGGCGTTGAATAATGTACTAAAAGACTAAAAATACTTGGTCTCTATACTTTCTCATTTGTTTTCATTGTTTTTAACCCTCGTGGGAGAGGGGTTTTCAAGCAGAATTTCTTATGTCTGGAGTAAAAGGGAAGGTTGGGGAAGCGCAGTCCCATCACCCAAGAATAACCCAGTAATGACATCCGAAAGCGTGGGAAGTGTTTCCCGCCACACTAGGCTGTACCCTAGTGGAATTCCCTGCGCAAACTGGAAGGCCACGCAAAGGGTGATGGTGATATCATAGCAAGAGCGCTGAGGGCTTAGTTGGCCAGGAATGAAAATACCCGAGGATAGGGGACACTAGAGGCCAGCGTCCACTATTTCGTAGGTGGAAGCTGTGATGTGCTTGACCGACTGAAGAGCCAGGTGACCAACCGGAGCTCTGACTGCCGCTGAGGGTATGAGAGGGCTCGACGCCGCTGGGCACCAAGTCAGGCACCAAGTCAGAGTCACACGAGGCTACCCAGCTGTGCCCAGCGGGCCAGCGCCAGACCCTGGCGTCCTCCATCTTCTCTCCTGAGCTCCCCCTGCTCCAGCTGCCTGAGCCACGGACCGCAGCATCACACACCCCCGCGGGGGGGGACGCCGCGCCCCATCCCCGCCCCCGGCCCCACCCCAGCCCCCGCGCGGGCGCCCTGACCCCACCGCCCGCGGGCACTGGCTGAGCTCCGAGGCGGCGCGCCGGCGGCGGGGACGCCCGGAGGGGGTCGGAGCGGCTGGGGGCGGCGGCGGCCGGGCCGGGGCTCCCCCCCCGCCCGCGCTCGCCGCCGCGGTGGTGCGTCCCGGAGGTTACCGGAAGTGGCCGCGCTCGGCGCTGCCATGTTGAGGAGCCGCCGCTGCCGCTGCCGCCGCCGCCGCCGCCGCTTTGTTGTCGCCTCCTCCGGCTGAGGAGGCTCCCCGAGCGGGGGGAGTGGGGAGGAGGGGGGTCGGCCGCCGCAGCCATGGAGGCCAACTGGACCGCGTTCCTGTTCCAGGTACTGGGGGCCCCGGGGGGGCCGGGGGGCAAGGGGGGCCGGGCCGGGCTCGGGCGGGCGCTCCTCCCCTCCCGGCTCCGCTCTCCGGCCCGGCCTTAATCCCCCTTTGTTTTTCCGCCCGCCCGCTCCGGCGGAGCCCGGCGGCCGAGGTGAAAGGAGGCGGCCTCACGGGGTGCGGGGGAGAAGCAGGCCTCGGGGTGAACCCGGGGCCCCCCCAAGCACACACGCACACACACACCCTTCCCTCCCGCCCCGAAGGGGAAGGGAGGAGGCCGGCCGCTGTCACCACCCCGCGGCCCAGAGAAAGGAGGGCGCCGGGCCGCTGGCGAGCGCGGGCCGCCCGGCCGGTGTGCGCCCGGCTCGGGCCGCGCGGCGCAGCCCGGGGGTCCCCGGGTCCCGCTCCCGCTCCCCATCCATCTTTCGCTCGCGCTTTCGCGTCACCTCTCTTTTTGTGCGTGTGCTTGTGTGTTGACTTTCTGACCCTCCTCCCACATCCCGCGAATAGCGGGTATCTCTGGCTTCGCCGCCACTCCCCCTTCTCGCCGCCCCCTCGGGTGTCCCCGACCGGGGGGTGTTGCGAGCGTCCTTCCCCTCTGCAAACTTTTCTCCGTTCCTAGCGCAAGTCCTAGCCGAGCCCTGGCGGCTGGTCCCCTCGCCTCTGTCCAGCTGTCCGGCCGCAGGCTCATTGAGCTGGGGGAATCCCCGGGCCGGCGGGGCCGGGCGGGGGCGGGGAGCGGCGGGGGCCGGGACTCCTGCAGGCCCGACCTTCTCCGGAGCGCGCCTCGCTCGCCTCGCTCGCGCCCCGCTCGAGCGTTCGCTCCGGCCCGGTGGGCGACGCGAAGCGGAGAGCGAGCGCGGGGTCCGCGCACAAAGCCCCCCGACGAGTCGCTCGTGGAGTGGAGGGGTCTTCGCATCTTTTGCCAGAGACTTCCAAGCCACTGTAGCGGATACTTTAGTCGTACCCATTCCACTTTAATGCCACTTTAATGCGGGACCCCTGTTTGGAACTTTTTCTCTCTCTCCCTCCCTCTCTCCCTACTTCGTTTCTGTGTGCAAATGCATTGATGAGCAGTAGAGATGAGCTCACGCAGAAACTTCAGAACCGAAGGTTACGAAGCTGGTCCTTTTTTTAAAGTGTGTTCTTCCCGCCTGCCTCTTCTGAGTTATTTTCCTAAATACTTCGTGAAATTCCAAGCGCGTAGCTTGGGCGCTTGAGACCTTTGGAAAGGCAGAATCTTCAAAAGATTATCCTCGAAGCATCTGGTCCCATCCCGGTGGAGTTAACACAGGGAATTGGAGAATTCAGAATTACCCATTGTGTAATCTGGCTTGTCGTATTAAGACATATTTCAAATGTGGGCATTTTGATTTTAAGTAATTAATGAAATAAACAGGGTTACTAAAACTGGAAAGTCTTAAGCTTTTGGAACTCATGAACGTCAGACTTTATCATCCTGATCTAGTATTGGTTTATTGTGCTTTGAAGAGCTTGTTAATAAAGTGATGATCAACTTAAGAATGCACTGGCAAAGACATACAGAACTAGTTGGCATGGGGGTTGGTGCAAAGATGGCAAATGTTCTCTTTAGAAGAAGCTTACAAATAGTCATTTTATAATAAAGGACTGAGGAGCCTTGGAAGTGGTTTAAACAGTATCAGACTGAGTATCTGTAAACTTAATGGAGGCCCAACAAAACAAGTTCTTTATGTAAAGAAGAAACCCACAGTTCATCTTTGGGAAGCTAGTTGAAAAATCCCACGAAATACTTTTTAAAGCTATTTAAACTATTCTTTTCCTGGATAAAGCTAATGCCAACCTGTTAATTTTTTCCACCTGGTGAGGAAATGTGAAAGCTCTTATTGATCTTGGACATTTGGTATGTGCTGTGAAAATTGTTGGGATAGCTGTAATTTAGGGTTGAGGACAATGAGTAAAGAGACTTTCCGTCTTTCCTATGGGAAGGTACAAATAGACATTCAGTTCCAGTGTTCAGTAACTTTCACTGGGGAGATGTAGAATTAAAGTCTGTTTCTTGGAGCTTCCTCTTGAATTTATATCTTTAAGCAGTTTTTAATAACCTGCTTGCTTTCCAGATAACATGATGGAAAGTGAAAGTGTAGCTCTTAACATATTTGATGGATGATTCTTCTAACAGGACATTCAAGATGTGACTCACCGATGCTAATTTGTTTCAGTACAAAATCTTTTACCCTCTGGCAATGGAGATCTCATGGCTCTACCTCCTACCACCCTGGGTGATGAAACAACATTTCTGTTTTGTTTTTTGCCAGTCCCAGAAAAAGGAAAGCTTGGGCAGGGTTAGAGCTGTGCACTTGAGTTAGAAGGTAAAATTTAAAGTTTGCTGTGATGATGCTAGTCTAATAAAAGCTTACTGAGGACTTACATTTGAGAAATAAATCACTTCATGGAAGGTAGGCCACGGATGGCTGTCATTGAACTCTCTCCTTTATAGAACAAGTTGAGGAAAATTGCGCTCTTAGCCAGCTTCATAGAGAAGTGTGGGCTCCCGGCAATCTTTAGAGAGTCCTTTAGTGGTTCTCCGGTACCTCACTCAAGAAACAGGTACCTGGTGTGACCCTCGTGAGTGAACATCAGCAATGCTGTAAACATAATTTATACTGCACAAACATCTGAATTTGGTAACCTGACAGTAATTTCTTTTAGTCCTTCATCCTACTAATGGTTGTTTAGAGTTGAAAAATAGCTCAAATGTTATAAGTTTGAACTTTGTCCAGAAGATTTGCATTCCGCAGCGTCTGATCTGTTAGCCTTTGAAATTGTATATCTTGAGCTTGTTTTAGCTCTTAACTGTTTGCATTCTGTGTGGAAACTTGGGTTCCTTGCTTAGCTCGAAAAAGAGTAAGATCAGAGACCAGATTCTGTGAAGTTTCTGCTGATGTCATCTGGGGAGGTAGATCCCAAGTTACAAGAGCCTCACAAATTAAATGAAAAAATGAGCTGTGATTCAGTGTGAGCATTAAATCTGGAAAGACACCCATTAGTATCTACAATTTCTGAGTGTCATTCTAAAGCCTGAAGGACATTTATTTCAAAGTTGTTACGTTCAGACCATTACCTTTGGATACCACATGTCCTGACCTTTGGGGGAGAGTGTTCCAGACACGGCCGCTGACCTGTCATTGAGTGAATGTGTGGGCTAGATGTTCTTGGCCATCAGAGGAGCTCTGCCGGCATCCTCGGGTGTTTGTTGTTTTGTTTTCTGTGCCTTTAAACAACCTAGCTAATCAAGTGACTACAGAGTGTGGCCGGTAAGAAAAACTGTCTGACGTGTCTAACTAAGATGGTGGGATAGGCTCTTCCTAGGATGTTATATGTTAACGCTTAGTGTGATCCTTTTAGGATTATGAAACTCAAGCATAGGGGCTTGGGCGCACTCTCAAGTATTCAAAAAATAATGTTGGTAAAGAACAGCGTATTAGGAAGAGCTATTTCAAGAACTTTTTCCATTGTTTTCTAAAATTTCCAAACAGTGGTCCAGCTACAGTTTTGCAGTAGAGAAGCACATCTTAACAGTACACATCTACTATCTTATCAGAACGCTCTCCTGGAAGAGGATGGACGTGACTGTGGTTGCAGTTTGGTTTTCTTTTACTAGTGTTGGTAAAGGACGCAGACGCTAGCGGAGGATTCCGGAGCTGAGGAACACCTGACAGGTGTCGTGCCACCTTCGCAGATGCCTTCCCAGTTGATAAATGGCAGCCTTCACGTCAGCCACATCTTTAGTTGAGTTTAGTGATGAGCTTTATAAGTAAAGGTAACAGCTAGCATATGTATTCACAGAGCTAGATTCCTTTCACTGCTTAGCAGCCCCTTTCTCAAGCACTAGTTTTCTTCTGAAAGAGAGGGAGAGACTTTGGTGCTTTTTCTGTCCTGAGTAACAGACAGTAGATGATTGTGTTAGTCATGGTCAGAGTTTGTATGTTGATGCAGCCTAAGGTATTGTTTAATACTCAGTCTGACATGTACTTTTTTTGACAAGTTATTTAAACTCGGTTTCTGTATTGACAGTCAAATGCACAGTGGTTTCATCAGCTAATAAGTCTCTCATGAGCCAGGGTAGTGTATACTTTAGTCCACTGTTTGAAAGTAAGATTGCTGTCAGCAATGTAGATGCACAAAAATTTTGATCAGTGCTTTGTAACTGGAGTTGTTGAGGACGGGTGGTCACTGCAGCTGTGTTGCAGAGAGTGGGCTCTCTGGACTGTCTCCTCCTCTCTTTCCTGTCTTGGAGCATGTTGAGTGCTTAAGGTCACCATGGAGGCTCAATTTCTCAAGTGTAAATGTTTGTTTTAGGCCCACGAAGCCTCCCATCACCAACAGCAGGCAGCGCAGAACAGCTTGCTGCCCCTCCTGAGTCCCGCCGTGGAGCCCCCTGATCAGAAACCGTTGCTTCCAATACCAATAACTCAGAAACCTCAGGCTGCACCAGAAACATTAAAGGATGCCATTGGGATTAAGAAAGAGAAACCGAAAACTTCGTTTGTGTGCACGTACTGCAGTAAAGCTTTCAGGGACAGCTATCACCTGAGGCGCCACCAGTCCTGCCACACAGGGGTCAAGCTGGTGTCCCGGGCAAAGAAAACCCCCACCGCGGCGGTTCCCCTCATCTCCACCATCGCTGGGGACAGCAGCCGAACTTCGCTGGTCTCCACTATTGCAGGCATCTTGTCAACAGTCACTACATCTTCCTCGGGCACCAACCCCAGCAGCAGCGCCAGCACCCCAGCAATGCCTGTGCCCCAGTCTGTCAAGAAACCCAGTAAGCCTGTCAAGAAGAACCACGCCTGTGAGATGTGTGGGAAGGCCTTCCGGGATGTGTACCACCTCAACCGGCACAAGCTCTCCCATTCGGACGAAAAGCCCTTTGAGTGTCCTATCTGTAATCAGCGCTTCAAGAGGAAGGACCGCATGACTTACCATGTGAGATCTCATGAAGGAGGCATCACCAAACCCTATACTTGCAGTGTTTGTGGGAAAGGCTTCTCAAGGTACCACATTTTGCTTTGCTCTTCATTATGGCATCTGTGAGCTTCAGTTTGTGTCTGTGATCCTGGTTTATGTGGGAAGGTATATGAGCAGGTCTGCATTGTTAGAGGAGGCTGGCGATAAATATTCTGTGTTTAGCTCTAACTCTGTTTGGTCTGATTGACAAGTGGAAACACAGCAGTTAAGCTGTTACGTCATTGAGGAGGTACTTTGGTAGCTCCAGGTCTTCTTTTGACACCTGGATTCTATCACTCCAGAAATCCTACCAGTTTCTAGTTTAGTTGGAGAACTGGGGTCACTGTGCAAGTCAAAGAAACCTCCCTGTTAGTTGGGATGACCTTGGATATTTTTAATGCAACTCTTAGGAGGGTCTTTCTCTTGCCTCCACCCTCCCCATTTTTAAATTTGTGTGCTAGTTCATTTTTTTAAAAAGAGCTATTAGAGTTACTTATTCCTGGTATCAGGACTAAAATTTGAGTGTCCGTGATTGTAAAAGAGTCAGGACTTAAAATGAGCGGAAGGAAAATAACAGTGAAGAGTTAAGATTTGTGTTCATGGTTTGAGAGGTGAGGTGATTTGCACCAAGGCGGAGGGAGTTGTAATTCTTGCTTTCTGCAGAACATTTCCCTATAGTCCGCCAAGGGGCAGGGTCATATAAGTAGCATTCTCTCTGTGTGGTTGTTACATCCTCTGCTTGAAACTCTTTTACAGGCCTGACCACCTCAGCTGTCATGTAAAACATGTGCATTCAACAGAAAGACCCTTCAAATGCCAAGTAAGAGTTAAAATGACTTATCTTTAACATACCACAAGGTGCACATTATCTAGAAAGCCAGAGCCAGTCAAGTCTCATGGTCCTCCAAGGCCTTCAAGGCACTGGTTGGCGTGAATGTGCTCCATTAGAATTCTAGTTTTAAAATATGTAAGGCAGTATATTTTTGTAGTAAAAGATGGTTTTTAAAATACAAGCGTATTGTTTTTGTGTAACTGCATTTCCCTTTTCTTAAGCAATGACCTTTTTTTTGGTGTTGGAGGGGAATTTTTTTTAAAGATTTATTTATTTTATTACGTAAGCAATGTTCTGCTTGCATGTACACCTGACTGGCAAAAGAAGGCACTAGATCTGCCTAGATGCTTGTGAGCCACCATGTGGTTGCTGGGACTTGAACTCAGGACCTCTGGAAGAGCAACTACTGCTCTTAACCTCTGAGCCATCTCTCCAGCCCTGGAATTTTTGTTTTTGTAATTAAAAAAAGAAATAACAAAAAACTTACTTCATATGTCTGTGTGTATACCTAAGTGTATGTATGTGTACCATATGTGCACAGGAACCTGAGTAGGTCAGAATAGGGCAATCAAAGCTCCTGGAACTAGAGCATAGAGGGTTGTGAACCACTACGTGAGTGCTAGGAACTGAACTTGGGTCTTTTACAAGAGCAGGCACTGCTCTTAACTGCTGAGCCCCTTTTGTAATTTCTTTTTAAGATTTATTTTTCAATGTCATGTATATGAATGTTTGCCTGCATGTGCATATGTGCACCATGTGCATGTCTGGTGCCCAAGCAGGGCAAAGGAGGTTGTTAGATGCCCTGGAACTAGAGTTCCAGATGCTTGTGAGCCACCATGTGGATGCTGGGAACTGCACCTGGGTCCTCTGCAGGAGCGGCCAGTGCTCTTAAACGGTCATTGTCTTTCTAGCCCGGAGAAGGAGAGAATTTTATATTGCATTTTCTCTTTTTGTTGGGATAACTTATTATTTACTAGATTTTTGTCTGCCGTTGCCAAATTGGAAAATTTGAAAAAAAATATGCTTATATTAGTGATTTTATTAGGCATAAATTGTTATAGTGAAAAAGTTAAGAATTTTGCTAAATCAAATGACTGATGTCGACATTCTCAATTCTAGTTTGTTGCTGGAAGTTTTTTAGTGCTCCTTTCAGTTGTTTGTTAATGACTGATTTTTATTAAGTAAACGACTTGAATTCTAAGAAACGTCTAATTGGAAGAAGGTTGCTAGCTATGCTGTGCATATCAGGTGCTTAATCTGCCAGGAATTTTGTGATAGGTGTTGACCCTGTTCCATAGAGACATCAGATAGATTAATTGTCTTGTTCAGCATTACACTGTTTAGTGACTTGAAAAACTCAGTTTAAATCCAGGCTTTTGTTTCGTCTTGTTTTGTCTTGTTCTGGCAGGGCTGGGAATTGAACCCATGAGACAGGTACTAAGCCCTATCCCAGCTCTAAATATAGGTTTAACTGAGTGTGAGCCTCATATCTTTTCATTACTCTGTGTTGATATGTTTTCTTCCTCCAAAATAGAAGCATCTAAAATTCACCAGATGTTCTAGTATGATCTGTGATTCTCAATAACACATGCAATGAAAATTGTACTAGTTGAGCCAGCCTGCTGGTATGGGTAGGGGTGATGTGTGAAATGAGTTGAACAGGATAGTCTATATTTAAAAAAAGTTCTCCTCCCTCATGCAGACGTGCACCGCTGCCTTTGCCACCAAAGACAGACTCCGGACACACATGGTGCGCCACGAAGGCAAGGTATCGTGCAACATCTGTGGGAAGCTCTTGAGTGCAGCATACATCACCAGCCACTTAAAGACACACGGGCAAAGCCAAAGCATCAACTGTAATACGTGTAAACAAGGCATCAGCAAAAGTAGGTGATGTTTCAGATTGTTTTGCATTTTGTATTGATGAAAATCTAGGCTTTTTCCAATTTGTCAAAGATAACTGCAACTGTGCTCTCAGGACTATATTACTGTTCATCATGTTTCCACCCATCACCAAAATAGGCAAGCAGGCATCAATGGAGAGCACATGTTGGTGTCGGAACTGTGCTTTGAATACATGTATGCAAACAACAGTGTTACGCTTTCCATTCATTTGATTCTAGCCCCACACTTGTCTACTACTAATTATACCCATGGAGCAGAATTTCATCCCAGCTATTTTCAGTGCTGTTGTTTATGAGGGTTGAGTAAGAGCTCTGGTGCTCAGAACTGCAGCAGCTGAGGGTGGTGCTTCACACCTATATTCCGAGAGCATGCGGGGGTGTGTGTGGTGCGTGTGTGCGTGCGTGTGTGTGGTGCGTGCGTGCGTGCGTGCGTGTGTGTGTGTGTATGTGTGTGTGTGTAAACTGGAGTATCAGAAATTCAAGATCAGAGCTGGCTATAGAGTACATTGGAGTCCAGCCTGAGCTACATGAGACCCTATCTCAAAATAATATAATATAGTACAGTAATAATAAACTTGAGTTAAGTATGGTTGCATATACTTATGATCCTAGCACTTGGGAAAGGGAACCAGGAGGATCTGGAGCTCAAGGCTCACATCACCAACAGAAACAGTTTGAGTGAGACCAGCCTGAGCTACACGAGACCTTTTCTCAATACACACATATGGACACACACAGGAACATGGGCACACGGAGAGGGAATATCATAACATTTGAAGATCTGAATATTTGACTTAAGTTCAGAGTTGAAGACAAAATATTTCAGACACATGGATACATTTTAATATTTAATTTACCCAATGTTTTATTTTAAAATTTTCTCTAACTCTAGAAGAAAGTTATTTTCATAATTCTATATCTTATTACATATGTATGTCATGCAACAGAAATGTCAGATTCTATAAATAAATGAGCATGAAGGGCTTATGTAAATGGGAATGTTTAATAGGGTTTTTAATTTTGTTTTGTTTTTGTAGCCTTGGCTGGCATGGAACTCAGAGATCTGCCTTCCTCTGCCTCCTAAATACTAGTTTTAAAGGTATGTGCCACCACACTTGGCTAAGTTTAATGTGTTTTAATCCTATGTACTTGTGCATCTTTGTGAGTATATTGGGTTCATTATCTAACATGCTATACTTTATAAAAGTTTACTTTTAATGTTTGTCTTTGTGGTTAAATATATTTGATAGTTTATTGAATACTGAACCCATGATAACGTCCAACTTCCTTTTTCAAAGATAATTCCCTTTTAATTTAGCAAAGAATTACTTTCTTCCTTACATTAGTTTTCCCTGGTTCTGTAGACTACTGAAAAATTTTATTTAGTGTGTGAACACACACATGACATAGTGCAAGTGTGGAGGTCAGAGGGAACTTTGGGGAGTAGGTCTTCTCCTTCCACTACGTAAGTCCCAGGGATTGAGCCCAGGTCATTGGGCTCAGTGCCAGGTGCCTTTACCTGCTGAGCCATCTTGCTTGGCACTAGTTTTCTGCTTCTCAGCAAACTTATTTGTCTTGCTTGATATAGATACAAGCAGGAAAAAGAATGCACTACATTAAGAGCTGTTAGTTAAGATGGGCGGCAGTGACGCACACCTGTGATCCCAGCACTGTGGGAGGCAGAGGCAGGTGGCTCTCTGTGAGTTCGAGGCCAGCCTGGTCTACAAAGAGAGTCCAGGACAGCCAAGGCTGTCAGAGAAACCCCGTCTCACAAATTAAAAAGAAAGCCATTAGTTAAACGGTAGTGGTCACAGAGGGGCAAGGAGCTGAAGCATCTAGGTCTTGGTGTTTTTCTTTGCTTTTTTGGTTGTTTGGTTTTAGGAATAGGGTCTCACTATAGTTTTGGCTGGTTTAGAACTCATAGTATAGATCATCAGACTGGCTTAGAACTCATAGAGATCCACCTGCCTCCTGAGCACCGGGATTAAAGGTGTGTGCCACCATGCCTGGCTGGGGTTTCTTTACTTTTTGTTTTTGACAGGGTCTTATGCCACGAATGGAAACCAGGGCTTCCTGCATGTTAACCAAGCACTGTAACAGCTGACCTATGTCTGTAGCTCCTAGGTTTGCATTTGAGAACATGACCGCACTTTCTCAAAGTAAACACAATGTTTGTGGTTTGTTTTTGGAATAGCATGCATGAGTGAAGAGACCAGCAATCAGAAGCAGCAGCAACAACAGCAGCAGCAGCAGCAGCAACAGCAACAGCAGCATGTGACGAGCTGGCCAGGGAAGCAGGTCGAGACACTGAGACTGTGGGAAGAAGCTGTCAAAGCCAGAAAGAAAGGTGAGAAGGGGTTTCTCGTGCTGCAGGTGTGGCTCAAGACGCGCGCAGTTTAGAACTCCAGGTGATGGAAGAGGAGCACAGCAGGGTAGGAGTATAGCTTCACAGTGCTGCCTACCGCGTAGTGTTCAGTACAGTCTAATTATTAGCACCAGGGCTTCTGTTTAGGTTTTTATTATTGGGGAAAGTCCTCAGTGCTTCTTGCTGTGTTCTTTCTCTGAATTTACTTTTTGTTATATATACAGTCAAGGTTGGTATGCTTACAGTTCCTTTTTATGGCAGTGTCCTTGTGTTATGGGCTCCTTTTTGTTGTTTTGATTTGAGGCAGGGTCTCTACATAGCCCTGGTTGTTGTGGAACTCTATTTGCAGACTAAGCTGGCTTCAAAAGTCACAGAGATCCATCTGCCTCTGCCTCCCAAGTGCTAGGATTAAAGGCATGCACCACAATGCCTGTCATGGGCTCCTTTTTTCATTTCTAAAATAAGTCTCAATTTTCGACGTGGTTGAGCTATTCATGTTCATTTTCTCATAGCCAATTTTCTGCTTCCTCAGGCTGGTCCTGCATTGATTATTTGGTGTATAATTCAGATTTTACTGTCCTGCTGTCTTTTCTCTTAGCTCTTGGTCTCTCCTTTAGCCCTTCACAGGACTGGCCCTATCTTAACATATCTGCATCTCTGTGGTTGAGGACTTAGTTATAAAAGTTGAGAATGATGATAACTGTAGTAGTTGAAAGTCATATTGTGAAGGATATTTTCATTAGAGAAGGAGTGAAAGTCTTCGAAGTCACCGTAAAGGATGCTTGAGAACTGGGGACGGTTCAGTGGTAAACACTGGCCTTCTCCGCACAGTACCAAAAGTTTGAGCCTCTAGAGTGAGAAGAAGGCGGCCGGGGAAGCAGGGGAGTGGCCACGGGACGGGAACGCCTTCCTCTGAGCAGAGCAGAACCTCAACAGCGGCTCCTCACCCAGGAGGCAGGAAGCCAGCAGCCTTCTTCCGTTCCCACTCCGTGCGCGCTTGTGTTCACTGTTGCAGTGCCCTTTGCTTTGCACAATAAGACTTGATTGTTTAGCTCATCTTCTGACCTTCATTAAACAAAATGCTATTGTGTTCCCATTTGTAGCTGGAGTCTTTCTCTGTTAGTAAACATCACATTTTGGGAGAGAAGAGACTGCTATATTGAAAACCTAAACTTGAATCGGAAATGTCGTTTGTTTGTTTGTTTGTTTGTTTTTGAGACAGGGTCTCACTGTGTAGCCCTAGCTGGCCTGGAGCTCCCTACATAGAACAGGCTGGCCTCAAACCCAGAGATTCATACCCAGCCAGAAGTGCCCTTTAAATATTAGACCTGAATAAAATTCAAATTCCCAAACCTGGATGAAAATCAGATAATCATAGAGGAAGCTTTTTAACTTTATAGGTTTCCCAGGTTCCATTTCAGTTTCTCTGTTGACTCTCCCAGCAATCTATTTAAAAATAAAGCCTCCATAGATGGTTTCCATCATCAGTCCTGTTTGGCAGCTCTTACTATGTAGTGTGAAGCATACAAGATAAAGTCAGACCAATCATAGAAGAGCTGCTTACTGGCCTGAAGCATTCGACCCCTGTGTGGACCCTGTGCACACCTCCAGTCATAATTTGAATGGGTGTCATGTGTCTGTCTCTTCATTGCCATTTTATGGCATATTGATAGGTGGTATTGAACTTTCTTGAGGGGAGTGGGATGGGGTGTTACCTTGCAGAGATTTCTTTTCTTTTCTTTTTTTAATGAAGATTTATTAATTACGTGTATGAAGTTTTACCTTAATGTATGTCTGTGCACAGTATGTATGCCTGGTACCAGCAGAAGCCAGAATAGGGCTTTTAGATTCCCTGGAACTAGAGTTACAGATTGTTGTGAGGCGTCATGTAGGTGCTGGTAATTGAGCCCAGGTCATCTGCCAGAGTAAAATATGGTCTTAACTGTGAGCCAGCTCTCCAGCCCTAGGGAACTTTCACAGAGCTGTTCAGGCACTGCTGGTAATAAGGACTGGGGTTTTCCCAGCATGCCACAGGATTTCCTTGCCTTAGTGAGTCCTTCTTGGTATGCTTAGTGGTTGTGTCATGTGTACAGGTAGCTGATATATCAGCAGTAGAAAGAAGAGGAAGTAGAAGTTAGAGGGAAAGAACTGTGAGTAGTAGCATTCCCATAATGCAAGAAGCTGTATAAGCCAGGATTGATGGAGAAAGCTTTTAATCCCATCACTGGGGAGGTAGAGGCAGGTGGATGATCTTTGAGGCCAGCCTGGTCTACAGGGCTAGTTCTAGGATGGCCAGGGCTATGTATTAAGACCCTGTCTGAAAAAGAAAAGAAAAGAAAAGGAAAGAAACATTATAAACTACATCATTATTTAACTTAGTTTTCTTCTGACTCAGACAGATACAGAAATAGTGTTTATCTTTCTTTACTCATTTTAAAACCTTAACAGAATGTGGCTTCACATCTAAGAAGCCTTTACCATGCTGTATTCATGCGTACACAGCTCTGCTAGGTACAGTGTGCCTTCTGAGAACCACCGGCACAGCTCTGTGGACAGGCTACCTCCCGCTGGCCTGCTGCTGGGTGACCTCCCAGGAAAGGCTGTAGAGCTCAGGGAACTGCATGAAGAAAGCTAGGACACTTAGTCCTACTTAGAATCTCTGTTCTTCAGAGCGCCTTACAGAAGTTGAGTGATCCTCTCAGCATCTCTGTGAGGTAGGTAAGTAAATGTGAACTGAAAACAAAAGTTCAGGGCTGAGCAAGTTGCCCAAGTCCTCCGAGTGGGAACCCTGGCCCCAGGACTGTGCTCAGGAGGTCCTCTCTTCATATTTAATCACTTGGTAGAAACTGTACTTTGATTTATTAAATGTTCTTTTTAATTAAGAGAAATTAATTCAGAAGCTGAATTTTGCTTATAGTTTTGAGAGTCTAAAGTCCCTTCGTCTTCTCGTTTTAGAAGCTGCCAACCTGTGCCAAACCTCCACGGCCGCCCCGACACCCGTGACCCTCACCGCTCCCTTCAATATAACGTCCTCTGTGTCGTCTGGGACGATGTCAAGCCCTGTCACAGTGGCGGCTGCCATGAGCATGAGAAGCCCAGTAAATGTTTCCAGTGCAGTTAACATAACCAGCCCCATGAACATAGGGCATCCTGTAACTATAACCAGCCCTTTAGCCATGACCTCTCCTTTAACACTCACCACCCCCGTCAACCTCCCCACCCCTGTGACCGCCCCGGTTAATATAGCACACCCTGTCACCATCACATCTCCCATGAACCTGCCCACGCCTATGACACTGGCTGCTCCTCTCAATATAGCGATGAGGCCTGTAGAAAGCATGCCTTTTTTGCCCCAAGCTTTGCCTACATCACCACCTTGGTAAACAGTATTATAAAGTCAAAATATGGGTTAAAGTAAATATTTACCAGCAACGTACTTTTAGTTGACTAAAGCTATGAAATTTGGAGGTTTTATTATGTTAGTTAATAAGAGTGTAGTAGCATTTTGCTCCAATTTGGCTGGGGTTCAAAGTAGGGTATATGTGTAAGTTGTCACTGGACCACTTTAGCTTAATCAGAGACCCCCTTTAGCTGACAGCATTGCTTAAACAGGATAGTAGCTGGCAAGGTGAAATGCCAGAACTAAAACCAATCATCAAACCCCATTTCAAAATGGAAAAAAAAAACAAAAACAAAAAAATTAAAAAACAGCATTATTTGTTTTTAATTATTATTGTTTTTAATCCAGTAAAAACACTAGCAGAGTTTTTCCCTCTGTGAAAGGTGGATGATTTTAACCTGAAGTTCTAAACCCACAGACTGAGAGCTAGTGTAGAACTGTCTGTGTTTTTTTTTTTTTGTTCGTTTGAGTAAATAGATGCATTGTCATAATAAAATGCATTTCAGAGAATATGCATTTGACCTTTGGGAATATGTTAATTTCAGGCAGCATTCCCTATGGGAAAGGTGATACCAGCTCTGATATGCAAAGCATATGATAATTTATCATTCTAACTTCAACATATACTAGGGATTGTGACCTGATATTTGGAGTGTAAATATTGCTCAGCATATTAATCCTGATGGAATATAGCATTGTAGTTGACTTTTTAAAAAAAAAGAAAAAACTTAAAAAAAAAAAAAAACAACCAACCAAACAAACAAATTGTGTTTTGATGAGAAAACGCTGCAGCTGGCTGAGGAGAAGTCAGGTGTGCACACAGCAGGCTCCTAGCAGGCCAGTGGGGCCTGTTCAGGCGCAATGGGAACTTTGGGACAGTTTAAATTTCTTGCTTTAAATTGGAAGACATTGGAGGCGCTGGGATGTGATATGCTCCTCTCTCTCCCAATCATCGTCTGTTGGTGTTAACAACAGGCGCAGATGCGTTAGATGCTCACTAGAGTTTATGTCTTCTATTAAATTGTATACAGTTTGTATTCTAACCACTAACTAGGTAGTATGCCCCTTCAGAACAAGCAGAGTGTATCTTTTCCCCCTTCTTCTGTTTAATCAAGTATTGTGCAGATTTGTTCAACTTTGTAAATATGGACATCACTTTTTTTTTTTTTCCTTTGGGGGAAAAAACAAAACAAAACACTTGTATCCGCTTTCTGGCGTTTTCAGGGAGGCAGCTGTCTGCATGCTCCACGGAAACCCTGCAATGATTGTGCACGTTGAGACATGTGCTTTTTGTTTCTTAGTGGGATGCTTTATCCCTGTACATACGGTAGAAACCAAAAGCTAGGGAAACAGATACTCTTTACGCCATCATGCCGCACTTCACGTTTTCAAAGCATTGTGTTAAAGAAAGGTTCATTCAAACCGAGATGCTGTAATTTTTTTTTTTACATTGCAATGTGTTTGGGGTCTTTTTCATTTTTAATCTTGCAATTAAGAGAAATGGAAATGAGTTTTGTTAGCCCTGCAGAATGCACGCAGGACTGTCACACCAGATGACTTCCGTTTATACCCCACTGTGTCAGTACAAACATCAAAATACCTTGCATCTGAAGCAGACTTGCTACATCAGGGACAGGTATCTGTGTGTCATTATACAAAACAGTTCTAGGGGGATGAACTACATAGTAAAAAAAAAACTAAAATAAATAGTACCTAGTGTAAAATAATTTTATAAATGATCTTTTGTACTTTAGGACATTAAATTGTACAACTTTTGTATATATAAAGCTTAGGAACTTTCTGTTTAGCAGGAAGGCAACACATTCCTACACTTTTAATGTATATGTTTGTTATAATGTCCATGTAAACATGCCCTATGTTTGTGCCTTTTAATTAGTTTGTCTCAATAAACAAAATGTAGAGAAAAATATGTAGCTATGGCTTTGTTACAACAGTTCTTATCCACAGTTGAAAAATGGTTTGTTTTTATATGTAGATCATTATGTGTGAGCTGCTGGAAGGGCTCATGTGGGAAAGGCCTAGAAATGGCACTGCTGAGACCTGGGGGCAGTGGTCGCATGTGGAGGAAACCCACATTTCCTGGCCTGCGCTCTGCCTGCTGGGTCCTGTCATCTGTCTTGTGCTGGCAGTCATGGCCCTTCACGGTTCAGACAGCCCAGGCTTCCTCCACAGTGGCCAAGGAGCAGTCCTCAAAGTGGGAAGGTGTGCGCCCTTCCCCCGGCTACAGCGTGGTCATAAGATCCTGAAAGGATTAGTTCTTACAGGGGAAAAAAAAAAAAAGATATATACTAGAAATGATTGTTGTTTTTTTTTTCAATTCATTGTAAACAGGAGTGAGACTTCATTGTATAACTTCAGTTAAAATGCTATTTTGTATGCATTCTTTATTCACTTAAGAAGCTTGTCTGCAATAATAAAGCCACGTTGTGTCTTCTTTGGGGAGGGAGGAGTTGATGACAGGACAGGGTGAGGGTAGGCCACTGCAAAGGCAGGTTGTGTGGTGAAATCCTCCTGTGTCTTGGAACGGAATCTGAGTTGTGACGGTGATGAACTGATTCAACCATGTGCTCAAGGCACCGACGGCCACCACTCTACAGAAAGGCAGAGTATGTTTCCCTCCTGGTTGTAACCTGGTGGAGAGCTTTCCTTTATCAGACTGGCAGCTAAACAGTTGTATTAGATAATCCTCGAATCTGACATCCAGCCTGTTCCGCTTGCTCTAGGGCTCGCTGCTCGGCCTGCATTTACCTTTTACTGTGTATTCATTTCCCTCCCGAGGTGCGCTCCTAAATGAAGGTTTCTATGTACTCGGATGATGATTTTACCTGTCAATACCAGCACTGTATTACTAACATGCAAAATACTGCAGATTTATTTTGACAAATTAAAGTTAACCAGTCACAACTGTTATGATGGATTGCTTAATGCTGCAGAAGCTTCCTCAGTTCACTGTGATGATAGAGAAATGACTGAAGTACTACTACTTCCTCTCCGGGTTTGCACTTCCTGGTACTGGGCTGGGAAGGGAGGGTTGGTTGGTACCATGGTACCTCAAAGAAGGGTGGGTGGAAAGGCACCAGAGAACAGCAGGGGAATCCGCACTGCCACACAGCTCTACTGAACTCACAGTAAGCCAGGCAAGGGTACACATTACCCAGGCATGAAAAGCCTCCAGGGAGGA
Organism: Pachyuromys duprasi; assembly: GCA_028658305.1. Taxonomy (NCBI): domain Eukaryota; kingdom Metazoa; phylum Chordata; class Mammalia; order Rodentia; family Muridae; genus Pachyuromys; species Pachyuromys duprasi. Next base: position 30,675,589 of record CM053746.1, on the reverse strand, counting down.
GACAAGTACCCAGACGACAGTATCACTAAGTAGCAAATCAAGATTCTTCATTTAATGGGAAAGATTTGGGTGCCTCCAGATTTCCTGCGATAATTACTTCAGCGTCTTTATTGATTCTGAATGCAACTAGAGGAATCACGTTCCTTGCGATGATTTATTTGTCTTGGAATAAGGGGAGTTTTATTTCGCTGAGTTGCTAGTGGATCCAGCCCTGTGTGTCTGTCTGTCTCTGTTCTTTCGGGGGCCCTGAAGTTTGGCTGTCAGGCGAAACCTGAATTCGGAATATCGAGGAGTGGAGGCTTTTCACTTTATTATCCTCCAGGACCACCCGATAGAAGGTGGTCCTTGGGCTGGCCCAGTGTCCTGCCCGTTTCTTTGAAGTGTTTTATAGCCTGAAAGAATACAATTTGCACCCAAGTGGATCAGTGAATCTCACCATCTCTGGCCTGGCCCTGGCAGGTGCAGAGTTTTCAAGGCAAAGCCCCTTGGGGCTGAATGTTGACTGAACTGGATAAGTAGAGTCCAGTTCCCTCGCTCTGTGTGTGTGTGTGTGTGTGTGTGTGTGTGTGTCTGTCTGTCTCTGTCTCTCCCTCCCCCACCCCTGAATTTATTCCCTCTCCGGAGTCCTCAGATTTAAACTATCTGCAGCTGGTAAAGGGCCCCCTCTCAGAGCCTGCACAAGGCAAATACTTTGCTGCTGTGGACCATCTGAATCAGTCCCACATCCTACACCTGGGATTAAAACATGTTTCCATCCACAGCAGCAGTGAATAGGTGCCATTGTAGGTTCTGGGAATCCAACCCCAAGCTCAATGGAGGAACAGCAAGCGCTCCTAGCCTCTGAGTCATTTCTCCAACGCCTAGAACCTCAAATTCAATGCATCCTATCTTCACCTAGCCCTCATGTCTTGTTTGGCCGGTGCTGGGCATCGAAGCACATAACGCAATGAACAAGTGCTCTGCGGCCCTCTTCTTTCCTGTCTCCTTCACGACGATATCAATTTAGGCGGTGCTGTCATCCATCCTCATCTCGGGATTAAGAAAATCTGATGGAAGACACGTTGGAAAAGCTACCAGTTGGAGATTAGCCTGCGATGTCGCGGGAGGGGTTCATGATAGAATCCCGAAAGACAAGAGGCTAGGAGACAGGCTATGCGCCTGTCTGGGGTATGGTGTATCTTCTTTGGGAAGGCATTCCGTCCTCTCTCTCCCCACCTGGAAGTACTAGGGTACAGCTCTCTTGAGCAAGCCCACCCTCTGGGACATCAGCCTCCTTTCTCCTTCCGAAGAAGAAAGGGGGGTGCCCCCGCCTGTCCAGGTGGGATGGAGAGAGGCCTTACGTCCCTGGAGACCAGTGGTTCTCAGCATGTGGGTTGCAACGCCTCCGACAGCCCTCTATCTCCAGAAATATTTACAGTACGAGTCATAACAGTACCAAAATTGCAATTATGAGGTAGCGACGGAAACGATCCATGGATGGAGGTCACCACAGCATGAGAAACTGTGTTAAAGGGGCGCAGCGCTGGGAAGGTTGAGAACCACTGTTTCAGACCCTTTTCCTCTTGAGGTCATTCCACCCCTCCTAGGATGGGCACGGTGCGTAAGACAAACGCGGGCGTTGCCATGGCTGCAGCAGCCCAGGTTTTGCGTTCTCCGCCTGCACTTTTGGTTTAATCTACTTTGCCAACCTCTCTCTCTTGGCCGCTCCCAGGCCTCTTTCTCTCTAGAACTGTACGCCCGGGCTGTGGGGGAGGGGCACCAGGCCAACAAACCACTCTTTGGAGAGTCAGCCCCTCCCAGCCTAGAACATCGCTGAGCTGGGATTGGCTGCGGCACACTGGGCCCTGATTGGTTGGGTTGATCCTCTTGCTCATTCACAGATTGTGGGCCACTGCGTCTCAGAAGCCAGTACGTGGGAAAGCTACTTCGCTTCCACACTTGGCGCGGCTGTTGGTACTCATTCCACGTAGACAGGCAAAATTCAATTCCATGGTTTCCCAAATCCGGTGCTAGCTCCTCTAAGGGTGGCTGGTTGAGTCTGTTTATGTATCTTACATCCAAACACTTTGAGGGCAAGCGAGGGAACCAGCCTGTGGGAAGGAGTAAAGGAACAAATTTTGCCATCCAGACCAGACCATGATTTTTCTTGGAGGGCTGACTGCTGGGCTAGCCTTTCAGCCCTTTTGCCAGCACTCGCCCTTTGTGTCATCTATATTTAACGTCACACTCCTTGCCTTTGATCATACTGTTCCAAATGCTAGGAAGGCTTCTCCACCTCCTCCATTTACCTATTTTTATAATGTGGCTAAATGCTTTTGTTCCCTTGAAATTCACTCCTTACCCAAGACCTCAGAGCCAAAGATGACTGCAGAGTTTATGCAGTGTAAAACTCAAAATTAAATATTAAAAAAAAAAAAGTAAAACAGGCATGGCATGTTTTTAAATTTACAGTAAACACTGTAAAATTTACAGTTTACCCAGATTGCAGAATTCACATTCTTTCTCATGCTAAGTCACTGTGGACTTTTTTCTTTTTCTGGTTTTGCTACTTTTTAGGTAACAGGCCTGGCTTGGCCTAGAACTTGCTATGTAAACTCCCCTGCCCTTGAATCACAGATATCCCTGTTTCTGCCTTCCGAGTGCTGGGATTAAAGGAATGAACTACCACCGCGGGCTTTTTTCCCTAATTTTTGTTGGTTGGTTTGTTGTTATTTCCCCGGACTTTCCTGGTTTTGTAGAGCATAGCTGTGACCTGTAAAGACCCCTACGTTCCCACTCTTCCATCACTGCCCAGCCATGAACTTTGCATATCTATATGATACTTTCATTTAACCAGCCAATCTTATTCTAACTTTTTTTCCCTGTGATGGTTAATTCTATTGTCAGCTTGATTGGATTAATAAACAGGGCATTAATGAAGCACACCTTTGGGTTCTATGAAGTTGTTTTCAGAGGATGACACTTGAATGTGGGTGTCATCATCCCCATAAGCTGGGGCCCTCCACTCAATAAAGGAAGGAGAAAGCCAGATGAGTCCTACCATTGCTTCTCTGCTTATTGGTCTGTAGACAAGCAGCCATGATGGACTGCACGCCTCTGAACTGTGAGCCAGAGTAAAACCTTCCCCTGCTGTCGCTTTTTGCCGGTATTTAATCATAGCAAAGGCGTAAATAATTAACATGCCTTCTTTACCCCAGCACATTGCCTATTACATAGCTGACATTTTAAAAGAGACAGACTCCAGACCCACATGGGGCTAGAGTGGTGGCTCAGTGCTTTAGAACACTGGTTGCTCCTCCAGAGGACCTGGGTTCAATCAGGCGCCCCACATGGATCTGTAACTTTACTTCCAGGGAATCCAATGCCCTCCTCTGATGTCAGTGGGCATCAGGCACACACATGGTACACAGACATACATGCAGACCAAACACCAATACATATAAATAAATTAAAATACAGACCCTTGACTTATTCTTTTACTTGAAAGTTCCTCATTTCGTGTTTGTCTGACATTTCCTCATGACGTTCTTCACTGTTACCTGGAATACTGCATGGGCAATGTCCCCAGGGTATCACATTTGAAAGCACAAGATGTCCCTGTGACCCACAGAGATGACATTAATTCTGATAGAATGCTGCCTAGTTATCCCCCTCCCCGAAGCTACTAAGCAACAAGAGAGGCTCATTAGGACTATTCACAACTCCTACCTTTATCGGGAATTCCCTCTGGATTCATATGAATTGGCTTAATTCAGTCTTTACAATGATGGGCAAGGCATCTCTGCACAAGGTGAGGAAGAGAGAGAGAGAGACTTGACAGCGGTGGCGCACATGCCTGTAATCCCAACACTTAAAAGGTGGACGCAATCAGAGGAGAACACTAATCCAGGAGCCACACACAAATAAATCAGGCCTCCCTCCCCCGCGTTCCAGTCTCCGCCCCTCCAGGCTGATCCCAGTCCATCCCCAGAGGACCAGCCACAGGAATGTGACACTTGCCTTCTACCGACAGGCTTGACCTGTGCAGCAGGCCCTGCATGTGGCGGCCGCTGAGGTGCCGCCCCAGGACCACTGTCCTGCCAGCGCCTTAGGGTCCTCTTGTCCCAAGAGGCTTAGCTCCGACTCAGGGAGGGAAGGGTCTCTCTTCCCCTTTTCTCCCCTCTCTCCCTTCTCCTCCCTTCCCTCCCCCATCTCCATAGTCTCGACACATAACCCTAGCTTACCTTACACTTACTATGTCATCCGGACGGGCCAGGACTCCCAGTAACCCCTCTGCCACCAGCAGAGTTAGAGTTGTGAGCCACTATGCCCGCCTCTGTTTCGTCTTATGGAGAGATACCTGGTGAGTAAGCACTCCTGCCGACCCTCACTGCTTTGGAACTATATCGGATGACCTGAGTGAGGCTCTTCCACAGAAGAATAAGATTTTTTTTTCTTCCATTCCCACTAGTGCTCAAGGGCCAATGAGGCAGCACCAGGAAAGAGAATGGGGGAACACCTGTTCCCCTCAAAGAAGGAAGGACCTTTCCTCCAGGGGTCACAGTGCCTGTGACACCTACCCCAAGTCTCACTCAGGAATGTCCGTCCACCCACCCCACTCTCAGTCTCTCTCATTCTCTCTCTCTTTCTGTTCTCACGTGCCTCAGGCTGGCTTCAAATTCTCTGGGTAGCCAAGGATCACCTTGAATATTCTTTCTCGGAACAGTAAGAGTGACAATAAACAAAACAGGCCTCTGTTGTTGAATATGAAGCTAGTGAGGGATGAACTACACAGCCTGACTTACCCATGACTTTGCCAAAAAAGCAGCAACTGATCTAATCTCTCTGTGCCCAGAGAGGTGTTGGTGGCACCGGCTCCAGGATCCACACGTAGTGGGTTGCCATGGTTGCCAGCACAAATGCTTTGAATGCTTGCTGTTATCAACAAAAGTGTGTGGTGAAGTGCTGGGCTCTGGAGTCAGGGGTGAGTCTGTGTCTCGCTCTAGGACTTCAGATGACTAATTTGAGCTCCCTGTATCTCAGTGCCCTCATCTGTAATGCCAGACGGGGCTTTCCTGAAGATTAACATATGCCAAAGTGCTTAAAACAGAGCCAGCCAGACACACTGTAAATGTTCAAAACACACCAGGACCAGAAAAGATGGCTCAAGTTGGCTTCTGACTTCCCCATACGTGCTGTGATACACATACATGCAGGTGCCCAGTCATACAGATGTTCATGCACACATGTGATAGGTGAGTGTAATTTTAAAAGCTCTTTAAGAAAGAAAATGAAAGGTTATCCTCCACTAGTCCTGTTTCCAAGATATTGAGATGGAAATATCCTCTTTGCCATTTTAGAGATTACAGAAGCAGAGCCAGGGTTGGAGAGATGGATCAGTGGCTAAGAGCACTAGCCGGTCTTCCTGAGGACCCAGGTTCGATCCCCAGTACCCACATGACAGCTCACAAGTGTCTGTAACTCCAGTTCCAGGGGATCTGATACCCTCATACAGGCATACATGAAGGCAAAACACCAATGCACATGAAATAAAAATAAATGAACCATTTAAAATGTTGAAAGAAAGAAAGAGAAGAAAAGGCAGCTAAATCACCCAGCAAGGAGATGGTATAGCAGAGATTCGCCTGTATCTTGGCCTGACCATCACTTCATCACTACGTCATACTCCGGGGGTACTACGTCATACTCCGGGGGACTAGACGCAGTTCAGGAGGCACAAGCCAGGCAGAACCTCCCCATCCAGAGTTCTTCTCTTGAGTCTGAATTATCCATAGCAAAGGCTTGCTTCCAAGTTGGTTTGCCTAACAGCTACAGTGCCTCATTGCCTTAGTTCTCAGTGTCTTCAAAAAAGTCAGGGTGAAAATTCCTGCTAATTTTAAATTCTTCTTCTTCTCCTCCTCTTCCCCTTCTTCCCCCCGCCTCCTCCTTCCTCTTTAAAAGCCCTGGGCGCACCATCCACACCAGCTATAGAGTCAGTCCCTGGTTCCACGTTCTAGGCCGTTCCCTGCCACGCCCTCCTAACGCTTCCCCATGTACTTTGACGTTCACCAACCATCTGCTCTACGGGTCACTTTGCTGCTATCACTGCCCCCCACCGCCCTCCCCCCCCCACGATTCAGTCCACCCCACATCTAACCAGAGTGCACACTCACTCAATCAAATGTTCCCTAGCCCCTCTCCGCTATGCCTTTACTCATGTTTTGCACAGAACGGAAACACTCTCATTGCCTACTCAGCCACTTCTGTCTCTCAAGGCCTAGCTGTATGCTCGTGTCTCTAAGGTGCCTTCCTTGGACCCTCCTCCCCCCAACAGTGCTAACCACTTCCTCCCTGTGCCCCCCACAGATATGCATGTCACTTGTCATCAAGTGGCATACACTTTGTGGTATTAGTTACCAGTTACTTCACATCTGCCTTCCCCTTAGACTTAAGTTGCAATGTCAGGGAGGAAGTGCTACATGTTTTTCATCTCTAGGGTCTCGGTGTGGGCATATGAGAGGAAAACAAAAGTGGTCATGAACCTATTTGAAACATCCTATGTTAAATATAACAATAGAGGGACTAGGGATGTGACTTGTTTTCTGTGGTACTTGCTAAGCGTGAACGATGCCCTGGGTTCTGATGCAATGGTGCATACCTATTCTCCTACAGTGAGAATGCTGAAGCGGGAAGATTACAAGTTCAAGGCTGGGGCTGGAGAGATGGCTCATCAGTTAAGAGCACTGGCTGCTGCTCTTCCAGAGGACCTAGGTTCAATTTCCAGTACCCACATGGCAGCTCACAACTCTCTGTAACTCTACTTCCAGGAGATCTGACACTCTCAGACTGACATACTTGCAGGCAAAATAACCAATGCACATAAAAGTAAGTAAACCATTAACAAAAAGGAAATAAATGAAAAAAAATGTTCAAGATTGCTCTTGATTATATACTGAGTTCAATGCTAGCACATGCTACAGGAGACCTTGTCTTAAGAAATAAAAATACAATTATAGGGAAAAATTTGTTTGTCTTTATTTTCCCTTCTTTTAAGAGAGGTGATTTTTTTTTGTTATTGTTCCAGGTCTCATCATCTGTCTCTAATGTCATAATAATGATTTATTAAAACTGTATGTTCGAGCTGGACACAGTGGCACATGTATGTGATCCCAGGGAGGCAGAGTCAAGGCCAGTCTCTGTGAGTTTGAGGCAAGCCTGGTCTACACAGTGAGTCCAGGACAGCTAAGGCTATACAGAGAAACCTGTCTCAAAAAAAAAAAAAAAACCCACCCAAACCCCAAACAAACAAAGAAAACCCTGTATGTTCAAGGTCAGGCATGGCAACATACCTTTAATTTCAGCACACAGGAGGCAGAAGCAGATGGATTTCTATGAATTGGAGGCCAGCCTGGTCTACATAGCAAGTTCCAGACCAGTCAGAGCTTCACCGTGAAACTGTATTAAAAAAAAGTTAGAAGTACTTTAAAGCCATGTGTAGGGAACCTGGGAAACTGAGGCATAAACATTGTTGTGTCTTGTTATCTATGTCTACAATTAACTAGAAGAAAATGAATGGGAACATCTTGCAGTGAGTCTTTCGAAGCATTTTTCCCCCAAAACACTGGATCAGAATGTTCTAGACATTAAACACACTCTGAAACCAATTTTAATGGTTACACGGGATTCCTCATCTATCACCTCCAGGATTTACCCAGAACCAGCTGGACTGCTTATGTGCAAAAGGAGGAACCCAGGGGGTTAGATTTGTTGCCACTCAGTGCAAAAGCACAAAGTTTTTGTCAGAGCAAACTGGGCATGTCTTGGCGCTGGAGGGATAGTTTAGTGGTTAGGAGCACTTCTCTTTCACAGAACCTGAATTTGGTTCCTTGTACCCTCATTGGGTGGCTTTTGGTGGCTCACAACTATCTGAAACTTCAGCTCCAAGGGAACTAACACTTCTTCTGCCCCCCCGAGGACACCCATTCCCATGTGACATATACTCACACAGAGAAACAAAACTAAAGAAAAAAAATCATAGGAAAAAAACCCTCCAAAGCTAGTTATGTCCCATACACCTTGTAAGAAGTTATCCCTGAGCCAGGCATGGTGTCGTATGCCTTTAATCACAGCATTCAGGAGGCAGAGGCAATCAAATTCTGAGTTCAAGATCAGCCCAAGCTACACAGTGAGATCTGCCTCAAAAAACAAAAATCAAGCTGGTAGCCTCCCCAGTTATCCTAAAAGGGGGTAATGTTGTTCCCCTTCCCCCCTTTTTAGAGACTGCGTCTATGATTCGAATCCTTAAGTGAAGCTGGCACTGTGGCGCATGCCTGTAATCCCAGCACTCAGGGAGCCAGAGGCAGGCAGATTGTTGTGAGTTCAAGGCCAGCCTGGTCTACAAGAGTCCAGGATACCCATGGTTCCACAGAAAAACCCTGTCTTGAAAAAGCAAACAAGGAGGCTGGAGAGATGGCTCAGCGGTTAAGAGCACTGTCTGCTCTTCCAAAGGACCAAGGTTCAATTCCAAGCACTCACATGGCAGCTCACAACTATCTGTAACTCCAGGTCCAAGTGTCTGACACCCCCACACCAATGCACATACAATAAAATTATATAAATTATTTTTTTAAAAAAGAAAGAAAACCAAACAAAAACAAAAAGTCTTCAAGTGACACTTGATGTTAAGGTGCCTGACAAGTCTCCTTTAAATCAGCTGAACTGTAGAAGGAGATGGGGGTTATTCAAGTGACCAACCAAGTGGTTTCACCCTCCCTGTCCCCTTCCCCCACAACCGCAGGCCTTGTTAATGTGTTTGGTGGTGCTAGGAGGAAGTGGGTCTCACAATGGCTGGGATAACATGGTCAGTTCCAAAGCCACGAGGGCTTGCTCTTGTGCACCGTTAGCATTGGCCCTGGGCTACACAAATCCTAATGGTGAAACATCCCGCCTGCCTGGAGCCGAGCTATCCAGCAGCAACTGTCCAGCAGCCTCATCCTCGCAGTGTGTAAGGATACATGCCCCGGTAGCCTGAGCTTACCATGGACAGAGTCTAGAGAGAGGCTCTCATCACCTCCGTGTTGTGCGGTGGGAACGGCAAGCATCCCCGCGGTTGGTTCTAGCCAGGCAGGTGGGTGGGAAGAGATCAGGAAGGGGACTAGGAGAAACGCACCCTGGGAAGACCTTACAAAAAGAAGGTTAATTCTGATGCAAGCTTTACCAGGCTCCACTCGGGACGGTGATTTTGGATCACGGGGTATCTACGCCCGTGTGTCTCTCAGGATGCTCCCTGAGAGGACAGACACGTGGAGCGGCCACTCCGGAGGCAAAGACCCATCCTCAGCACAGCCCAGAACAAAAGAAGTCTGAGGGAAAACAGTGCACGCTTGCCTTCCTTTCTTTCTGAACAAGTGTAGCTCTCACTGCTGCTCAGCTCAGTCGCCAGCATCAGTGTGGACTCAGAATCAACTCTGCACACAGATTTCACTGTGCACCAGGACTACTGTGGCTTCCGGGTCTGAGCAGCTTCCCCAGTGTGCAGACAGCCATTTTTGGACTACCCAGTTCCTGTCATGGAAGTCAACCTAATAAACCCCCTTTTGTTTATTTGTTTTTATTATTTTATCTTACTTTTATATCCTGGTTTTTCAAGACAGTGTCTCTCTGAGTAGTCCTGGCTGTTCTGGAACTCACTACGTAGACCAGGCTGGCCTCAAAATCAGAGATCCATCTGCCTCTGATTCCTGAGTGCTGGGTTTAAAGGCATGCACTGCCACGTCTGTAAATCCCCTTTTATGATCTGCTATATAATATTTAGTAACACATACACATATTCAATGTTCCTCTAGAGCCCACCTTCCTACTCTGTAGGTCACGGTCCCAGACTGAGTTGCTTAATTGAATGTGTAGCTTACAAAATTTTTGACAAATAGTAAAAGGTTTCTGAATGCACAGTGACCCAACATTAATTTGAAGTCAAACACTCAAAGAATCTGAGATGTTTTTCTGGCAACATTCACCTATGTTTCACCCGTGACTTCACTGCAGACCTTATTCTGAACATATAACACACACATGCCATCACATCTCAGAAGGACCCAGTTAACAATGCCGGAAACACACTGATTCAGATTCCAGACTATTATATGTTATGAGTGGCAGTATTTTTGTTTTATTTGTTTGTTTGTTTTTCAAGACAGGGTGTCTCTGTGTAACATATCTGGCTGCCCAGGAACTCACTTTGTAGATCAGGCTGTCCTGGAACTCACAGAGACTGCCTGCCTCTGCCTTTCCGTGTACTGAGATTATAGGCACGCACCACTGCACCTTGCTAAGTTTTCTGTTTTTATAGGAACAAAAATTTCATTATAGAAAGCAAAGAGTTTTACTATTTTTCTATGGTCATTCCCCAGCACGGATCACATTATTGTATTTGTTAAAAGTGTTTGATTTTTAAAATCGCTGTTTGAGTTGCTGACTTGGCTGTCATAAAAAGTATTCAGTGAAGCTAGGTAGAGTGGCCCAGGCCCTTGATTCCAGCACTCAGCAGGCAAAAGTAAGTGTAGCTCTCTGAGCTTCAGGTCAGCCTGCTCTACATAGTTGAGACTCTGTCTCAAAAAATTAAGTGAACTTTTGCTTGAGATTAGAATGGAGTCCAGCAATTTTTAAAATGGCCCTAAACATACCTTGCCAAGCCGTACTATGTATTTATTTGAAGTGATGCTCTCAGCATTGACAATTATAACATCAATATATCAAATCTGAAGAACATTGAAGATGTTATACAGCCTGCAGTATTCAGTCAAGACTTAATTCTTCATGTAAAAGCAAGCCTGTGCATCTAATTAGTATGCAATTTTTCACCTTTAATAAATGGTAAAAGTTATATGCATACCAAAAATCACTTTAAGTATTTTTATTATTTATTAACAGTAAGCATTTGATTTGTGTAGCTCTTTTATACAGCTATAATACCTAGGGTCATGTACACAATTTTCAAGCAAAAAAACAGTCGAGAGTTAAAGAAGTCTTGCTCTAGAAAGCCCCGACTAACACAGAGTCCATGATCAATGTGTCCTGTTACTTTAAGGGCTCTAATGAGGCAATATATCATGGCAGAGCAAAACCGCTCATCCCCTGGGTGAGGAGTGAAAGAAAAGGGGGAGGGGGCTAGGTACCACCATCCCCTTTGAACATCCGAAGGGCCCCACCATCTAAGCTCTATCACCTCCTAAGCATGCTAATGCTAGGGACCAGACCAAGGTTTTCATAACCGCAGCGGAATTTAAACTTTACCCTCCAAGGAATGAGGAGTCACCCACCATATTCAGCAGGAAGCTTCAACCAAGTCTGTGCTTCCGAACAGCGGCTGCTAGCGCTGGGGAGCATGGTTGGCCAGCAGGGCTCGGGCGGCAGAGAACTGAACCGGAGCAGGGCATGGAAATTACAGATAAATTCAGATATTAGAAAGCCCTGAGGTTCAGCTGGGCACTGTAGCACAGGCGCTAATCCCAGCACTCAGAGAGGCAAAGGCAGGTAGATCTCTGTGAGTTTGAGGCCAGCCTGCTCTACAAAGCAAGTCCAGGACAGCTAAGGCTACAGAGAACCCCCTCCCCCCCCAAAAAAACCAAAATGAAATCAAAACAAAACAAAAAAAGCCATGAGGTTGGTGTGATGTTGGTCTTTATCCAGGACAGAAACTTTGCCAAAAGGAAAGTGGCCGTGGCACAGCCTGGCATAGCATATCCAATGGCAGCTGTACTCTCCAGACTCAAGAGGAGAGAGGGGAAGGGGTAGGCACATCAAATTAGCTCTTAGTCAGGGTCACTATGGCTGTGATGGAACACCTTGGTGAGGAAAGGGTCGATTTGGCTTAGAACCCAGGACCACCAGCCCAGGAATGGCCTACCCACTGTGGGCTGGGCCCTCCTACACCAATCACCAGTTTAGAAAATGCCCTCCTACAGGCCTGCTTACATCCAGACATTTTACATGGAGACATTTTCTCAACTGAGGCTCCCTCCTCTTCGATAACACCAGTTTTTATCAAGCTGACATAAAACTAGCCAGCACAGCCCAGCGCACCAGAGAGTAGGGGCAGGAATATATTTATAAAAATACTGGGAGTTATTAACATGTAGCAAGCCAAGCACTGTTCTGTGTACTTCAGAATGTGTGGACTGATTGCATTCTCACCAGAGTCCTTTGAAGTAACTGAGTGGGGGCAGGAGAGATGGCTCAATAGTTCAGAACGCCAGCTGTTCTTCCAGAGGGCCGGGGTTTGATTCCCAGCACCCGTATGGTGGCCCACGATCACCTGTAACTCCGGTTTCAGGGTGTCTGATGCTCTATTGGGGCACACACGTGGTGCACAGACAAACATGCAGGCACATGAGCACATCCTAGGAAGCAGAGTTTGCTGGGAGAGCAAGAAGGAACGGGGTACTAGAGAAGGCTGCTGAAGAAATGCGGGGTGTGGTGGGAAAGCCTTGTGAAACAGGGAATCTTCGGTGGGAGTGATTTCAAAGAAGTCTTCACAGCATCTGGGGTTGCGTAAGAGCCAAGAAGCGGGGTGAGAAGGAGGTTCATGGGTTCAGACAACCAGGTGCCTGCCAGGGCCTCCCACTGAGTGTAGCTCCTGGGATGACTGGGGAAGGAGGCCAGACCACAGGAAACCAAAGGTAGAACAAGACTGGGAAAAGTAGGAGATGTTTGTCTCTGTTCTGAAGGAAGCTTAGTATGAATGGGAAGACATTAACAGGGCAATGGCTCGTGGGCAGGGCAGGATCGGGACAGGATTTGTTTCAAAGGGGACGTCTTGAAGTGTTAGCAGGTTTGAAGCAGACAGGAGGGTGGAAAGAAACAGCTACTAGAGTCTTCTGAAGCAGGCAGGAGGTTTGGCTTGCCAAAGGGGTCTCTCGCCAGCTGAGGAGAGCGGAGCACACGGGCCTGAGCCAGGCAGCAGCTGTGGGAAGGAAGTAGGGAAAAGGGAAGGGAGAATGAACTACAGCTGGCACCAACAGAATGCCCAGGAAAAAGAGGGGAGGAACTGAGCTGGTCAACCTCGGTGCCAGAGGCGGCATTGGGATGAGGGGGGAATGGTTTTGAGCTTGCTGATCGTCTCCACGAGGTGTCCCAGGGACCTGCTGCTGGAGACCCCAGGCAGGCAGCAGTTAGGAGGGGCTCGGTTGCAGGGGAGAGACCTGGCCTGAGCCTCTGGGTTGCTCAGAGGCTGTGGTGGCAGTCAATAAGGCTGCCCTGGGGTATGAGAAGCAGAAAGGGGAGCTGAGACAAAGCTATCAGGATCAACCCTAAAGGAGGGGACACTGGTAAAGCCCACAGACAGGGAGGACTTCGAGGACTGCCCACCACAGCGGCTGCCTTTGCTAATGACTTTAATGAAAAGACACTTAAACATTTTATGAGCCATCCAGAGGCATGTACAAACAGGAAAAGATCCAGATTGGTAGTTCCCCTCCTCCCAGTCCTGAAATGTCAACGTGACTGGGACAAACTAGAGAAAGATTCTTCCAGCACTCAGAAAAGTGACAGGTGAAAAGTTAACACCATCATCTAGACCCTGCTGGCCAAGGGGATAAATCTTGAGTTTTCAGTGACAACCCAGAGTCAGCAGAAGCACCGAAGCACTCCAGATTCAGAATCTCTAACCTGGAGCTAGGAACCAGCTCCTGTCAGTTTTCGGGGAGTGGTGTCCCCTAAAACCGGGCGAAGGAGCGTGGGCAGAAGGGAACAAGAGGTTGTTAGAGGTGAGGTTTCTCTCAGGGCATCCTCAGATTCCACCTTGCTGAAGAAATTACCCTTGACATGCAAATGATGGAAACACATTCGTGTCTGGAGCCTCGATTTGTGGTTTGGTTTTTTTTTTTTTTTTTTTAACCATCAGCTGTTTCTGTGGGTGAGCCCTCTCAGCAAAGCTTGCTGACTGCAAGTCTTCGGAGGAGGAAAGGGGCTGTTTCCAAGGCTCCACACACAGGCTCGTCCAGAAGATGTTGCTGATTTGACCTTCATCCTGTCTAAATCCCCTCAGGTAGCTCCGCTTCAAAGCAGGGCTTGGTAGTCCTCCCCTCTGTCCTTCCCCCCTTCTCATCTCCAGATTAATGCAAGACACCAAACCACGTGGAAAGTAGCCAAAGTTGAATCGACCGTTTATTAAACACTTAGTGGAAACCCTAGCCCAGGCTCAGAAGCCTTGAAGTGATGGGGAACGTTGGGTGGGGATAAGATGATAGGTGGGTGGTAACTATTTTGATTTCCCGCCCCAACTCTTACTATCTGCTCTGGCCTCCATATTAGACTTTATTTCTTTGGCTGAGCCATAACTCCACAGAACCACCACTTACCCACACTCCTGATGTCCCAAGGCCCGGAGGCTCACGCACATTCCGCCACCCTCACTTGGGGCTCCTGGTATGTGTCTGCAACCTCCCAGGCCAGCCTTACGTTTAGGTCCCGCTCTTTCTCAAATCTACGGTGTCTCAGGTGTCTTTGCTCAGGCAAGCCCCAAGTCGGCAGAGCCCAGACACAATGCACCCGGCCATAAAGGGAAGGCCCCAGACTCCCCATTTAGCCTCCCGGTCCTCAAGAGGAGCGGTCGGTGCGGGTGACACGAAAATGCCCAGAGAAGACTGTCCTGATGTCCCCCCCAGATGCTCCCTTTCCTCCATCCCTCGCAAGCGCCTTGACCTCCCGACCCCTGTGCCGGCTTCCCGGCCTGGGAAGAGGGTCTGGGGGTCGCCGCAGCCTGGGCCCCGCCGCGCGCGCAGCCCCGCTCCTCCCCGCGCGGCCCCACTTGTGGCCCCGCCGGCAGCCGCGCAGGGACAGCTGCATTTCTCGCCGCCCGCCGCTAGGAAGCCAGCCTCGCCTCGCTTTCTCCGCCTCCCGGCGCCCAGCCGCGCCGCCGCGCCACCGAGCCGGGCCCGCCGCCGCCGCCGCCGCCGCGGAACCGCGCCCCTCCCCCGCCGCCCAGCCCCAGCGGCCCGCGGGAGCGGACGCGCGTGCGGTGCTCGGTAAGACCCCGATTCGCTCTCGCCGCCCCTACCGCCAGCTCGTGGGCGCCTCGCTCCACCCCGGCCCGGCGGCCCCACCTTCCCCGGGAGCATCGCCGAGGCGCGGCCGCCAGGGCCGGGCCGTTGCGAGTTTGAGTCCTCGCGCGGTGGCCCACCGCTCCCGGGGAGCCCGCGCCTCCGCGGCAGTTCCCGGGCCGGGCCGCCCTCCCTCCCTCCCTCCCTCGGCTTGCCCGCCTCGTCCCCGGCCGTGGGGGCAGGGGGTGTGCGGCACCTCGGGGCCGCGATCCGAGCAGGGGTCGCCGGCCGGCGCCGCGGGGAAGGGACGCGAGGCCTGGGGAGCCTGCTCCTCCCGGGGCTCCGCTCCCCGGTTCCCCGCTTTGTGTGGACACTCTCCCGGCTTCGCTCCGGCCTGGGGGCGTAGGCTGAATGGCGATGGCGAGGCGGGGGCCCGGGCTGGGAGCTGAACTCCTTTTAGGGGGAGGGGAGACTCGTTTCCTGCTCCCGCCGTGGACACCGGTCGGCTCAGCCCTTTTCTGGTCCCACCCGGTCCCCTGGGAGCTGCATCTCTCCGCGACCCGGCTGGGGAAAGTTCAGAATGCGCTGTCCCCGCCCCTGCTCCCCCGCCCATCGGGCTCGAAGTGCCTAGGGCGCTGAGCTCCAGGGGGCCGGGGCTTGTCTTTTTGCTTTCGGTGCTCTCGGTTTTCTCCCGGAGTGATTGGTTGGTTGTCTTGCACCCCAGCACGGGCTTGTCCATTTTTCTCACCTTTAATAAAAAGTTTTAGCGCCAAGAAATTTATACTGCTACTAAATCCCTGGGGAGGGTGTTTTAAGAAAGAGATTTTTTTTTTAAAAGATTTCCCTTGTTTGTTTATTTACTTATCGTATGAATAGAGGCTGAGGGGATTGTGGGGAGTGTCGTGAGGAGACACCCTAGAGGTGGTGTTGGATAGAAAACCACGTGTCTTGATCTCCACCTGTTCCCGGGACAGCCTGAAACCCGGGAAATACACCTTTAACTCTTGCAAACCCGAGAGCCACCTGGCCCAGGAGAGAGGGTTCTGGAGGTGTTCGGGGCCTCCCACCCCTGCTCTTTACAGGCTGATGGAGTTAACCAGGTTGTTTGAAGGAGGTGCGGGATACCTGGACTCTCTTTACGGATAGCATCTCATTGTGAAGTTTGTTGTGGCCCCGGTTGGATCAGCTGTGAAGTGGGGCCCTCCATTGTGCTCCCGGCTGGATGGAGCAGGAGACAAGGAAACAGCTGGGCACAGTCTTGAAGAGACCCTGGGTGGTTAGGATAGCTCAGTGGAGGTGACAAGAGAGGGGAGACACGGTCTGAGGGTTAGTCCAAGGGCCTCTTGGGATCTAGGGAAAGCTATAACCTAACCATGCTTCCCAAACATGCACAGGTGCTGGATCATTCATAGGGGTAATATTCTTCCCTTGGAACGAGGGTTCTAAGGAAGAGCCCTGTGCTAGAGTTTGTAATCTAGTTCAGGCCTTTTGGAGCAGGTTCCAGCCGTGGCTACTTAGTAGCTACTCCCAGGAGGCCCAAAGCAGAAATCTTGTGAGGTCTTTTCTCATGCCACTTTGAACTTGTGGCCATGGAGACCCGGAAGCTCTGGCCCGGCTCCCAGCTCTCTCCTGTTAGCCTGAGGACAGGGGCAGTTGAGGTGGCCATTCTCCCAGGACAGAGTTTGCTGTCTTCGTGGTGGGGAGGCCCTAGGCACTGAGTTGGGGCCACAGAGCTATTGAATTAGAAACAGAGGGACAAGTGTGGGGTGGGTATAGGAGACAAGCCTTTTAGGAACCCCTGTTTGCTTTAGGGACAGGAGGTTGAGGGACTTAATGGACAGTACTCTTAAGTGTGGAAGAGCCTTCTGGGGAAGCCTTGAAGCAGGTTTTTCCCAGGAAAACAAGTATTTGCACATCCTTCCACATCTTGAGACTTCAGAACATAAGTGGAGGCCAGACAGGCCATTGGAGTTCATCCCTTGTGCAGTCCCAAGGAGGGTCGTTCTGCTTTTCTTCCCCATAATGCCTTGGCTGCTGTGCTGTTGGGCTGCTGTGCTGGTGTGTCTGTTCAGGACACACCAGCAGCTATACCCGCTCGGGATCTAGGCGGGCCCAGGGGTCTTCCATGGCAGACTTAATCTGCCTCAGTGCCAAGAAGCCTTTCTTAGGCTCACACTGCCTCTGGTGGACCAGAGCAACTGAATGTCCTCTGGATGCTGCTGCTAACATTACCTTTAAGGCCTGCCATAAACAATGAATGCAGTAACAATCCACGGAAATGGAACTCTCATCTCAAAAAATATGACAGTGCCATTTTTTGTGGTGGCAGCAAGGGTCTTCAAAGAGTTCTTAAGTGTGGAGAGACGGCCTGACTCCGCAGATCTAAGTCCAGTGAATGGGGAGTTTTCCTCAGTGAAGGATGCAGTGCCACTTAACATCCGTTCCCCGTCAGAGTTCCCTAAAGTCACTCCGCTGATAGTGAGCAGCAGGGTTGAGACTTTCCTAGAGCCTTGGTGGGCTCACCTCTGACCACTCCAGGTGAGCCGGGGGGTCCGCTGGCTCCTGCCCTTACGACAAGTAACAGGTGGATCTGGAGACCCAAAACGACTGTGGTCTAGCAGTCCCTGATGTGGGAGTTGGAAGATGTGTTGGTGGCATGCAAGGCTCGTGTGGCTGGGGCTTATCTCTCTGCTGAAGCGCTGTGCCAGGTTTGGGTGGATGGACTCAAGATGTGAGTTGCACTGGCTGTCGGATCCCCTCTGCCTCCAGCCACCAGGAATAACCTCTAACATGCCAGAGCAATGTAATAGGTTCCTTCTTAAGAAATCGCCTAAAGTCCTCATCTTCAAAAGAAGTCATGGGGCTGGGCTGAAGCTCAGTTGGTAGAGGGCTAGAGTACTTGCCTAGCATGCACGAAGCCCAGGGGTCAGTCCGCAGCACCATATAAACTGGGCGTGGTGAAGCCCTGGGGAGGTAGAGGCAAAGGGGTCAGAAGTTCAAGGGTCATTCTTGGCTACACAGAGAGCCTGAGACCAGCCTGGGCTATGTAAAAAAAATTACAAGAAGACTATTCATAAACATAGCTAGACAATGGTGGCGCACACCTTTAATCCCAGCACACGGGAGGCAGAGGCAGGAAGATCTCAGAGTTTGAGGCCAGCCTGGTCTATAGAACGAGTTCCAGGACAGCCAGGAAACCCTGTCTTTAAACCAAACCAAATGGAAACAAAAACCAAAACAGAACGTTTCTATCAAGAAATCATGTTTTGGCTTGGTTTTGTGGTACTGGACATCGAATTCAGGGCTTTGCCCACGCTGGCTAAGCATGTACCCTACCATGGAGCTCTGTCCCAGCACCGTATTTACAGGATCCCCAGCGCTCACTCTGAAGCTTTCTAAGCACTTCCCGTCTGGTTCTTAGAAGGCCTCGGAGGAGGTCTCACATGTGCGCCAGGCAGAATGATTGCTCCTTTGATAGAAGCTGTTGCTGTTATTCCTGCACGTGGGCTATAGAGTTCTGAGGCTTCTTACTGAGGAAAGGTTCTTTGGTCAAAACAGAGGCCGGGACAGACGTGGTGTTTTGGGGATGGGACAGCAGTGGAGGTGCAGGGTTGCTGAGACACCGGGGCGGTATAAGGAAGGGGAGCAATGACTCATGGTTGAGTGGCTTTTCTTTTAATGTTAGTGTTGATCCAGAGGGATAAGGCACCTAGGGAGGGCGTGCCAAGAGTAAGCAGTCAAGAGTGGAGTGGAGTGGAAGTCGGTGGGAAATGGCTTCCTGTGAAGGAAGAAACATGGGGGCTGGGGATATGCTGGAGTGGATAAAGTTCTTACTTTTACACACACACACACACACACACACACACATGCACACAGGTGAGTAAAAACATAATTTCACTCCACCAATTGCCATGTTTGTTTGTTTGTTTGAGACAGGGTCTTACTCTGTAACCTGGGCTGGCCTGGGACTTAGTATGTAGATCAAGCTACCCTCAAACTCAGTGATCTACCTGCTTCTGCTTGGTGGGATGTGTTCTTTTTTTTAAATGTTAAAGATTCATTCATTTTATGTGTGTGAGTGTTTTAGCTGTCTGTGTGTTTGTGCACCGCTGTGTTCCTGGAACTAGAATTAGGGCTAGTTGTGAGCTATGGTATGGGTATTGGAACAGAAATCAGATCCTCTGAAAGAGCAACAATTGCTCTTAACTGCTGAGCCATCCCTTCAGCACATCATATTCTTGGGCTGGAAAGATGGCTCAGGGGTTAGTGGTTCTAGTTTCCTCGTGAGACCCTAGGAGACGACATTCATTTTTTTTTTTTTTCAGGTGAGGAAACAGAGACCTCAGCGGTAGATAGAGGCTAAATAACATGCCTGCGGCCATGTATCACACAGTGGAAGAACTAGAAGTGGGCTGAGGGGGCTTGGCTATAGGCTTATACCCTTGGAGACATCCCCAGTGGCTCCCTGTTGAGCTGGGGTGAGTGGCAGTAAAGGGGCTGTGCCATACTCAAGGCCTGCCAATGCAGTAGCCAGGAACAGGTCTGGTAGATTCTGCTGAACGCACTCTGCCAAGAGCTGCTGGCCAGACAAGTCAGCTGAGGCCTGACCTAGGGCACAAGGCTCACCAAGGCGGCCCTGCCCTCAAGAGGCCTGCCATCTAGTCACCCCGGCAGGGGCTGTGACAAGATGAAACACAGGGCCTGGGGGTGTAGCTCAGGGGTAGGATGCCCACGCCCAGCACCAACAAAATGAAACAGGATGAAACACTGGAGAAAGGAAGACTTGGGCAGCTGGAGCAGACAAGGCATGTCGGGGGAGGGGATTTTTGAGTGGAGTGGGATAGAGGTAGCAGCTGTCTTCTAGGCACTTGATCTGGCCCCAGCAGACAGCATGGCCCTGTTCTGTGATGTCATTACAACCCCCAGGCGGCCTGTGGGCACGTGAGAAGGGTTGGGTTTTTGGATCCTGTAATCTTTGCTGGGTGAAGTGTGGCCAGCTTCCTCGATGCACTGCAGTTTTGAGCTTTTGTTTTGTTCCTTGGGTTTTTTGTTTTGTTTTGTTTTTTGTTTTGGTTGTTTTTGAGACACTGTCCCAATCTAGCCCAGGCTGACCTGAAACTTTCTATATTGGCCCAGACTGGCCTTAAAGCCATACCTCAGCCTCCCAAGTACTGGGATTATAGGTATGAGCTACCTTGCCAAGCTAGATATTTTGTTTGTTTGTTTTTGTTGTTGTTTTTGTTTGAGACAAAGTCTTACTTTGTAGACCAAGCTGTCCTGAAATTCACTCTGTAGCCTAGGTTAGGCCTCAAACTCATAGTAATCCTTCTGCCTCTGCTTCTTCCTGCTCTAAAGTATTGGGATTATACACATAAACCACCATGCCTGCTGCTTTTTTTTATTATTATTTTTATTTATGGATGTCTTGCCTGCATATATGTTGGTGCACTACGTTCATGCCCGCTGCCTGCAGGTGACAAAAGAGGGCCTTACATTCCTTGGAACTGGAATTACAGATGGTTGTTAGGCACCATTTGGGTGCTGGGAATCAAGATGGAAGAGTGGCCAGTGCTCTTAAGTGCTGAGCCATCTCTCCAGCCTGGTCTTTGTGGTTTTCAATAGTTAAGCAACGGTCACTTCTCATAATGCCTTCAGCAAACACACTGAAGAGATAGACGTCTTATACGCTTTGGAGGCTAAGAATGCAGCCATTCGCTAGACAGGGGACCAGAGGTGGATGACTGTAAATTTCAGAGGGAGGTCTCAAAGAATATACAGGGAGGATGGATGCTCCAGATAAGCGGTAATAAGCAAGAACAGTGGCTCACTGGAACAGAGGGGGAATCCCGGCCCCTCCCCCACCTCTGAGGGGCTTTGGAAATAACAAGAAGATTAATTTGTCTATGTAGTTTAAGAAGTTTCATCTGCAGACAGGAAGATGAAGCGGAGGTCCCTAGAGGTCCATGCCTGCTCAGCAATGGAGGGATGAAAGGTGGAATTTTTTGAGGTAGAAGGTTGCTCAAATCTGGCTTAACCCCTCCTTGTACTGTGGAGTCATTGAAGAATGCCCGGTGACAGAGGGTAGCCTATCTATGAATTTAGAGCCAAGTTGTAAATCCTACCTGCTCAGCAGCCCTGCCTGGGTCCTTGTCACAGGGATGTTCTCTGGGAGTGACTGGCAGCCTTGGGAAAAGAGGCAAGCAAGCCAGAAGTAACCGGCTGCAGGAAGCATCAGCTCTGTTCAGAAGACAATTGCCCTCGGAGTTCCTGGGTTATGGACTTCACTTTCTAGTCAGCTCCTGAGTGAACTCCGGGCAGAGACTGGGAGCCTCAGTTAACACTGTAGAATGAGTGAGCAAACAGTAAATAATCCAAGTTAGTTCTCTTTGACTGCTTACTTGCTGGGCCTGTGCTATAATCATTGTATGATCCCACCCACTCACAGAAAAGGATCGTGATGGGCTGAGGGCCAAGGGCAAGGTTAACAAAATACATCTGAAGAGTCTTCTCAAAATACATAATTCTTCCAAAGATCATCAAAGGCCAACATGTGCATTTATTATGGTTTTTTCCTGCCTGCCCCCTCCCCACCCCAAACATAAAAGGCTTCAACATTTCAGGGGGGGGGGATGTATTATAACAATCTCAGTGCATTTAACAAGACAGCTACAGAAGTCTCGGAAGAAAACAGGCTTGCTTTCAAAGGGGACTCAATTAAGAATAAATCAGACAGCCAGGCATGGTGGTGCACTCAGGAAGCAGAGCCAGGCAGATGGATTTCTGTGAGTTTGAGGCTAGCCTGCTCTACACAGTGAGTTCCAGGACAGCCACAGATTAATAACTCAGGCAGGCATGGTGGTCCATGGCCTATAATCCCAGCACTCAGAAAAATCTCCAGTTCAAGGACAGCCTGAGTACATAGTGAGATCGTATCTTAAAAGAGAAAATGGGGTACAGGGTGTGGTTCAGCTGTTAAGAGGGCTCACTGCTTCTACATCTTTGTTGAGCAGCTTGCAATCACCCATAACTACAACTCCAGAGGGTCTGATGCCTCTGGCCTTGGTGGGTATTGGTACTCATGTGTAAATACACACGCACACACACACACACACCCTAAGTAATGTTTAAAAGCAGGGCTGGAGAGATGGCTCAGCAGTTAAGAGCTTTGCTTTTCCCAAAGCTGGATTTGGAGCTTTGCTCAGGCGAAGATGCTCTGTGGTTGTGCGGGGTGGCCAGGCTACGGAAATGATTTCACTTGGTTCAGGTCTGAGATTGGTTTCAGTTCCAGGCTGTCCTAGGGGCTGGGCGCTGTAAGAGTCAGAAAGGGCCCTGCTGGGAGGGAGTCTCGCTGTTTGTGAAGTGACAAGGTGGGTGGATGGGGGTTTCCTGGGCTGAGCAGGGAGAAGAGGTGAGAGGGCAGCCATTGAGTGACCGGGGCCTGGGCTGGTGGGGGACAGGTGATGTGGGGTTAGGGGAACATGTGAAGATATCCGTGCTCCTGAGCTCCATGACATATTATGAGACAAGAAAGTCACAGGCTTCGGCCATAGGGAGATCTTACCCACAAATTACCTGGGTGAGGAAGCCTTCCTACAAGCAGGCGGAGAAGGCAAACTAAGCACGCTACAAGTCAAATGCACCTTGTGCTGGCATCCTTAAGATTAGCGCCCTGGTGTCTGCAGAGATGGCTCAGCAGCTAAGAGTGATCTCTGTTCCTCCAGCGAACCCAACACCTACATCAGGGGGCTCACGACCACCTGGAACTGTAGTTCCAGGGGAATCTGGCTCACCCTTCTGGATTCCGAGGACACATATGCGGCACGCTACCCTACTCACTCCTTTGTCTCTCTCTCAGGCACACACCCTTTTTTTGGATTTTTGTTTTATGTTTGAGTGTATATGGGCACCACATGTTCCTAGCGGCCTTGAAAGGTCATGAGAGGACATCAGATTCCCTCCCAACTGCAGTTATGGTCAGTTGTGAGCCACCGTGAGCTTGAAACCAAACCTAGGCCTTCTGCAAGAGCAGCAAGTGCTCTTGAACTGCGGAGCCACCTCTCCAGCCCCTGTACATACTTTTTATAAAAATAATCTTTTAAAGATTTATTGTATTTGTATGTTATGGATGTGCACAGGGGTCCTTGGGGGAGGAAAGATGTTGAATCCCCTGGAGCTGGCGTAATAGCTGGTTATGAGCCTCCATGTGGGCCCTCACCGTAGTGGCACATACCTGTAATCCTAACTCTCAGGAGGCTGATTAGCTTGACGCTGCTCTGGGCTGTATGGTGAGCTCCTGTCATGAACATAAATAGCTAGCTCTGATGGGTAGCATTTTCTTGCATTTGACTTTTTTTTTTTAGAAAGGCAAACACAAGTTGAAGAACTAATCATTGCAGACTTGCAGACCTTTGCATGCTGGCAATCCTCTGAGACCTCAAGCTGTCAAATTTTCCCAAGACAGTTTGGGGCCAGCCTGGTGGTTTCACATTACCCTAGGAGGTTTTCCTCCTGACTGGTTCTGGGTGAGGTATACACAGATGTTTTTGTCCATCTTAGTAAGTTACAACATCCTGCATTTGATTTTTCTTTTTCTTTCTCTCTTTCTCTTTCTTTCCTTTCTTTCTTTCTTTCTTTCTCTTTCTTCCTTCCTCCCCCAACCCCTGCTCCCCCTCCCTGCGACAGGCTTTCTCTGTGTAGCCTTGGCTGTCTTCGACTCACTTTGTAGACCAGGCTGGCCTCAAACTCCCAGAGATCCTCTTGTCTCTGCCTTCCCGAGTGCTGGGATCACAGGCAAACTCTACCACCACTAACAAAAATGACCTCTGCCCAGCAACCATTAATGCCCAGAGCCCCACAGCTCATGCTGAGCCAACTCAGTCTTGAAGTACTAGAAACGTGATGACAGAGCACATACTTCTGTTAAGTGTTTACGGTGAAGCTGGATGATACGGTTCAAACCCTTTGCTAGGTGCAGTGGGTCCTGGACCATGAGGACCTGCTTACGTTTAGATCGCTTCTTTCCACACACAACATTGACTGGCATTTGGAGGTTTCACCAGATTCCTTGCCTCTGTCCAGAAGTCTGGGGTGTGCGTAGGCAGCTTCGTTGAATTCTCGGACTGGGAGCATCCATAAGCAGAGGCAGCAGGCAGCCCTTTGAGCAGCAGGGAAATGCCCCTGGTAGCTTGCTTGCTCTGCCCCCAGGGTGAAGACAATGCAGAAGTTTTTCTTTTTTAGGAATATGTGGGTTTGGCAGACGAGCGTTCGTGTGAGACCATGCCGACACAAACGCTTCCCAAGTGATTTGCGCTGACCTTTTACAAAATTGCTGACAGCCCAGGAGCCTCCCAAGGGGGTCTGAGACATTGTAGAAGCTGGTATGGGCCCCAGCCTTGAGTCACCTTTGGTTGGTGGCACCCTTTCCCTAAGGATGTTCTGGAGTATTTTTCCTGGAATATGAAAAAGAAAATAAATTAATTTTGTTTGGCAAGCCCGGCATCACTCCCTCGAGACACTCACTGCCTTTCTGGGCCTACTGAGTGGAAACTGAATTTTGATGCCGATCCATGAGCCCTCTCAGATTTCCCTGACAGGAAGAAGGAGCATGTTAAAGATATTTCTGAGTGTTCAAATTAGAGTCCACAGCTAGAACTCCTATCATAGCTCCACTGTGTAAGGGCGGAACCATTCTCAGCATTCAATTTTAAATGTCCTTTTTTTTTGAGACAGTGTCTTACCAGGCCTGATGGAACATGACTTTAATCCCAGCACTTGAGAGGCAGAGGCAAGTGGATCTCTGTGTGCATGAAGCCAGCGTAATCTGCGCAGTACGCTCTAGGCCAGCAAGGGGTACATAGTGAGACCCTGTCTCAAAAACAAACAAACAAACCGAAAACAAAACAAAACTCAAAAACAAAGAACTCCCAGAGATCTGTCTGCTTCTGCCTTTGGAGTGCTGGGACTAAGGATGTGTGCCACCACTCTTGGAAGACAGGGCCTTTCAGTGTAGTCCTGTTCAAACTGGAACTTGTTACGTAGACCAGGTTGGTCTTGAACGTGTGACCCTCCTCTTCTCTGCCACGAGACTGCTGGGATCATAGGCATGAGCCACCCTACCCAGCACATGTATGCTTGGGCTTCCCCCGTGATAGTGCCCTACTACTAAACCTTTGTTCCCAGCCTTCCTTGTCCAAATAGAAGCATGGTTAACAGTCCTTGTCACACATGGCTGCTGTGATGGTCCAGGGACCAGCCACATTTATTATATGCTTACTGGATGCCAGGAAACTTTCTTAGCATGTAGGAATTTTACTGTATTTATTAATATTTATTTACTATTATTTTCTAGAGGAGATAATGTTGCTATTATTTATTATTATTAAATGTTTATTTATTTATTTAGAGAGTATGTGTGTGTGCACATGTACCATGGCATGAATGTGAAGGTCACAGGGCAATTTTCCAGGAGTTGGTTTTCTCCTTTGACCTTGGTGGCTTTTTGTTCTGGTTGTTGTTGTTTTAATATTTAAAAATGTATGTATTTAATGTGTGTGAGTGCTCTGTACATCTGTACGTACACCTGCATGTCAGAAGAGGGCATCAGATCCCACTACAGAGGGCTGTGAGCTATCATGTGGTTGCTAGGAATTGAACTCAGGACCTCCGGAACAGCAGCCAGTGCTCTTAACCGCTGAGCCATCTCTCCAGCCCCGTTGTTTTGTTTTGAGGTGGGACTTCCTGTTTCTGCCAATGTACCCCGTCTCTTATTCAGAATGTAGGATTACTTATAAAAGGCATCTGTCTGGCTTTTTGTAATGTCATTTCCAGGGATCCAACACATGTCATCAGGTCTAGCCCCCAGGAGATCAACTGTTACCAGTTTACAGAAGAGGAAACTGAGGCACAAAAGTTAGGTTGACTTATCCAAGCTCATCACCCTGGATGGTCGAGGAGGTGGTATTTACACCCAAAAGGCTGCTGCTGGGTCTGCACACGCCTCACCAGGGTTGCTTGGTCACGAACCTGTGCTGGGGTTCTTCCTTGAGTTAAGAAAGGGATAAACTGAACCCCGGGGCAGGTTAAACGTTCAGAGGGAGATGCTGGGAGGATTGAGGCGCTCAGCATAGGAAAGCTGTTCTTGGAGTTCCCAGGGAAACAACTGTTTTAAGTTTGGGATTGAGCTGAGGCCATTCTGCGGGGACAGAAAAGGGCCTTTTCCGGGTAGCTTTTTACTCTCTGCTGGGAGGGATTGCACCCCTGTAGGTTTAAGGTCTCCTCCCCCTCCATGGCTCTGTATTTGGAAGCCTGTCTGTAGACGGGGTCAGCACAGCTGCAGCGGCTGTAAGGACTGAGCAAACTGCCAGCAGCAGAGGATTCTTGACACAGGGAAGGAAAGGTGAGTCCGGGATGGTTAGTGCACTTAGGGGATGAGTCATGGAGCAGCTTGTGTCCAACAGATGGAGGGCTGGGGACATAGATGACTTCCCTTTTTTTTTTTTTTAATATGAGTTGATTTAATAAGGGAATGGATCATCTTGTTAGTTTTTGTCCTGGAAAAGAAAGAGTTCCAATGACATGGCGTTTGACTGAAGCCAGACACCATCTGTGTCTGTCACCTAGACAGATGCCTAGACCTTGGTGGCTCTTGGCCAGGATAAAGTCCCTCCAGAGGCCTTGGAAGGGCTCTTGGCTTCCTGCTGCTGCTACTCTTTGGCCCTCTAGCTCCTGGTGTGGTTCTGAGACCCACGGTGTGTGTGTGGGGGTGCTTAGAGAGAAGGGGGTAGAGTGTCGTTAAAAGTAAAGGGCCAGGGCTGGGAAGATGGATCTGCATGAAGACCTGGGTTTGACCCCTAGAACCCACAGATAAAAAAGTCAGGAGGTCAAAAAGCAAAATAAGGGCTGGAGAGATGGCTCATCAGTTAAGAGCATTTGCTACTCTCTCAAAGGACCTGTGTTCAGTACCCAGCATCCACATGGTAGCCTACAACCATCCATAGCTCTAGTTCTAGGGGATCCAAAGCTGCCTTCAGATTTCCACAGGCACCAGGCACACATGTGGTATACATATATACATGCAGACAGAACACTCACACATAAATTAAAAAAATATAAAATGAAATTAAACAAGAACAAAAAAATAGCCTGGCATGATGACACACTTCTTGTTTGTTGGGTTTGGTTTGGGTTGGGTTTTCAAGACAGGGTTTCTCTGTGTAGCCTTGGCTAGCCTGGACTTGTTTTGTAGATCAGACTGGCCTCAAACTCATAGCCATCTGCCTCCCTCTCCCTTCCTGAGTGCTGCGATTACAGGTGTGAGCCGCTGTGCCCAGCCAATGACACACAGATAGAATTCTGTGAGTACTAGGCCAGCCTGTTCTACAAAGTGAGTTCCAGGTTAGCCCAGGCTACAAAGTAAGAACCCGTCTCGGAAACTCTAACAAGCTGGGGATAGTGGCATGTATTTGTAATGTCAGAACCAGGGAAGTGAAAAATGAAGGGTTCCTAGGGCTTGCTGGCAAGCCAGCCTCCCTTGTTTGGTGAGTCCCATGTCGGTGAGGGACCTCATCTTAGGGGGAACTCGGGAAAAGAAACGAAAACAAAAGTGGTATGTAGTGGTGGTCCACATCTTTAAACC
This sequence comes from Pachyuromys duprasi, assembly GCA_028658305.1. Taxonomy (NCBI): domain Eukaryota; kingdom Metazoa; phylum Chordata; class Mammalia; order Rodentia; family Muridae; genus Pachyuromys; species Pachyuromys duprasi. The sequence goes on along the minus strand of CM053746.1, from coordinate 30,647,938 downwards.
CAGTACTTGGGAGGCAGAGACAGATGGATCTCCATGAGTTAAAGGCCAGCCTGGTCTACAGGGTGAATTCCAGGACAGCCTGGGCTACACAGAGAGACCCTGTCTCAGCAGCAACAACAACAATGTGGACATCCCCTGAGGAACAGCCCCCGAGGTTATCTTCTGGCTTTCTCCTGCATTCATACACACAAAAGTAAAGGCCAGTGACCTCACAGTGATGGCTATTTTAAATATACTGGCATGAAAATCATTCTGTGATGAACTCTGTAATCAAAGCCCAAGGCTCAATCCTCAGCACTAGGGGAAAAAAAAATGTTTCCTAAAACTAGACAATGGAAAAATAGTTTTGACCTTCTGGGATATGAATGACTGTCACCCCCTGCCGAGGGGGGCAGCAGGACCCTTCTGTGCCAACGCCCGACTCCTGGACTGTCTGCGGGGACATGTTGTTCCCTCTCAGACTCCAGCTGCCAGCCTTCCACGTGTGTCCTACCCAGCCTGGGATTCGGCTGGGGAGCACATCCTGTTCTGAGCCACTCTGTGACCCTTCTGTGGAACTGTGACCTGCAACCTTACCTCAGAATCTGAGCTGAGTGAGACCCCCCAAGGGAATGTAAAGGGTGCCCAGGAGGAGAGTGAAGGGTGCCGTGAGAACTCCCGCATGTTTGGGAACATCAGCAGCACGGTTCCAGGTGCCCAGTCTGGCTGCTGGTCACACATTTCTAAGTGCTCGCTTTTCTTGACAGTGTCTCTGCATTCCATTTGCCTCTGCTTCCTTCCTGTGCCTAGCCAGCAGCAGAGGAGAGGCTGCTGTCAAGAGCTCCCATTGGGAAGAAGTCCTGCTCTCCTCAGACGTTTTTACCTATATAATTTAATTTAGTTCTTATGCCAACCTCTGGCCAGGGATTGCTGTCCTTTTGGATGTGGGAAATGAAGCCAGAAGGCAGCAACTTGTCTAAATAACACACCCACTTTCTGGGTGGACTTCTGTTTGAGGTTTTTGCTTATTTATTTATTTATTTATTTATTTATTTATTTGGGTTTTTTGTTTGTTTTTTTGAGACAAGGTCTCTCTGTGTAGCCCTGGCTGTCCTAAAACTTGCCGTGTAGACCAGGCTGGCCAGATCCACCCCCTCTCTGTTTCCTAAGTGCTGGTATTAACGCTTTGTTTGGCTTTTTGGGACAAGGTATTTTAAAAAAGAATTTATTTTTATTTTATGTACATTGGTGTTTTAACTGCACGTATGTCTGTGTGAGGGTGTCGGATCCCTTGGAACAGGAGTTACAGGTGGTTGTGAGCTGCCATGTGCGTGCTGGAACTGAACTTGGATCCTCTCTAAGTGCATTCAGTGCTCTTAACTGCTGAGCCATCTCTCCAGCCCTTGAGACAAGGTCTTACATGGCCCAAGCTGACCTCAAACTCACTGTGTAGCCCAGGATGACTTTGAACTTCTGGCAGTGTCCCTCTGTCAAGAATCTTCGTGATTAAGGCTTGTGCTACCCGCCTGGCTTATGTAGTACTAAGAATAGAACCCAGGGCGTTGACTGTGCACACTACTGAGCTATCCTCCTAGTCCCAGATTTAAACCTTTATTATATAATAAACGTCAAACAAGCACAGAATGTCAATACAATGAATTCTCTTGTACCCACCACCAAGCCTCAGATACCTTTGGGTCAGCTAGAAGAAGGCGCCTTTCCTCCAGGGTTCAGCCTGGTAAGCAGATGATGGGGTGGATTTCCAGCCTTCTTTGCCCCTCTGGCTGGGCACTTTGTGCTGGGAACAGCCCGTGTAACTGTATATGACAACCCTGCTTAAGTGTCTTTCTTCTCAACTTGCTGTTGGCATAACGAAGAGCACCAACAGCCAGACACATGGCGGAGTGATGATTGCAATGGTCAGCGTTGGGGCTATGTGGGACGGGGGAGAAAAGCTCAGAGACTGGGGACTTTTCCACTTCATATTAATAGTCATTTAGGAGATGGTTCCAGAGGAAACTCCTTACACGCATAAGAGAGAGGAGACAGACGAGCTGTGTCCTACTTCCTGGAGTTACAGGATGCCTTCTCTCGGATGCTTCCCCCTTCTCTTCTCTTCTCTTCCTGGGGGACAAGGGAGGTGCTTGTCTGTGGCCACAGCCCTGGGCTGGTAGAGGGAAGTAGGTGGAGTCCAGGGTGTGAAAACCCAGTGTGAGCTGTTGCTTGGTAGCTACCCTCCTGGAGTTCCTCACTGGAACACTATCTGCCTGCAGGTGGCTAGCTTGTCTGAGACTCTGCTTAGCAGGGCCTTCAGGTCATCAGATGTGGAGCTTCCTCAGGGCAGCTGTTCTCTCTCTCTCTCTCTCTCTCTCTCTCTCTCTCTCTCTCTCTCTCTCTCTCTCTCTCTCTCTCTCTCCTCTATTCTTGGCTATGCCCTGTGCAGTGCCTGGTATTGATGTGCATGTATGTTACACAATTAATGTTACATTGGTATCCCATGGAACAGAGAAATGGTCCAGGCTGCTGCATCATGCCTCCAGCTGCATCACAGAGATGACCAAACTCTGACATCCAGTGGCTTGACTGTGGAGGTGTGCATTTTTGTTATTGGTTTTTGACACGGAGTCTATCTATGTAACCCTTCCTCACTTGGAAACTGCTATGTAGGCCAGGCTGGCCTCCAACTCAGAGACCCACCTTCCCCTGCCTCTCAGGTGCCAGGATTATAGGGTGTGCCGCCACATCTGTTACCAGGTGTGCTTTTGCTCAGCCTGAGGTGCCTGAGGCAGACCTGTGGCCACTCCATCCGGAATGGCCAATGAGGACCTTTGAGGCAATGACAAGGAGGGAAAGAGAGGAGGTAGCAGCTTCTTCCATCCTCAAAAAATACAAAGTATGTGTGTGTGTGTTTGTTCGTACACACACATTTTTTTTTTTAATTAAAGGAAAATTTAGCCAGGTGTGGCATTTAGTAGGCAGAGGCAGGTGGATCTCTGCAAGTTCAAGGCCAACATGATCTACATAGAGAGTTTAAGACCAGACTGGGCTACATAGTGAGACTTTGTCCTCCCTCCTCATTTTTTTTTTTAATATTTATTTGTGTGTGTATATGTGTGAACATGCTATAGCACCTTTACCTGCCAGGCTTTTTCAGGCCCTTGTTTTGTATTTGAGACAAGGCCTTGCTGTGGATCTCAGCCTGCCCTGGAACTCACTCTATACCCGGACTGGCCTGGAACCTCCCCCTTCAGTCTCTGAAGAGCTGGGTGTGCCGCCCGCCACACCTGGCCTGTTACTTCTCTTCTCGCTTCACTGGCCAGAGTTGGTCAGGTGCCATGGGAAGCTGGGAAGGGAGAGGGACAAAGGACTCTCTTCAGCTCCCAAAGGACAGACTTTATATTCCTGTCACTGGTGGTAGTCCACCAAAGGGCCTCTGGGTGAGTCACTTGCCCAGTCACTGTGGTTTCCCTTGGACAGAACACCTGCTCCTCAGGCCCAGAAGGGAGGTGGGAGAGACCACTGAAGGAGGGTCACATGGCACAGCTTTTTCACAACTGCACAATGACATGTCCGTCCTGGGACATTCATTTATGGGTGCCATGTCTGGAACTCTTTTTCTTATTTGCTCAGGGGTGGGGAAAGACCAGTCTATCTTGGATCAGACTCCACTGAGCGCAAGAATCAGAGCTGTTGGAATTCACGGGAGAATTGAGGAACTGAAAGCAGGAAACACAGCTGGCCTCCCAGGTGCCCCTGCCTGGTACACCTGCTGGATGTCCCTGCTTTTGTGAGTGTGAATTTGGAATCATAATCTCTTGGTTCTCAAACATACCCACCTTCTTTCTAATAACCAGAGAGCAAGTAATGTGTGGAGCTTGAACCAAATTTCTAGGGGGAAGAATATAATCGACTCATGTGGGTCAGTTTCCTGCTGGCCCAATCCGCTGTGATTGGTAGACATGGTCGTATGGCACCTCTGTATCATATTCCCTTATGAATGGAGGTGGGGGCATCCTCACAGTAGGAACTTGAGCTGGGAACTTACTTGAGAAGCATCACCAGACTTACCGCCTCTGACCAGATTGCATGGGGTTGGTTGGATGATACTGGAAGAGATCTGAGAACCACTTCAGGGACCACCTCAGTGTAAGCTAGCTGACACGGGGGAGTGGGACCTCACTGAGAACCTTGGGACACTGTACCACCCTAACAGGGCCCAGGTGGATGTATAATGCTGTAAGCTAGGTCAAGGCATAGGAGCTTTTTGTGGGAAAGTCATGGAACAGGATGGGGTGGGGGTGGAGTGGCCAGAGCCAGCCAGGCCGTTGCTGGAGGCAGGTTTATAGGCTACTGGATCATAACCTCGTAAAACAGAAAGCAAATGCGTATCTCTCCTACATAAACACAGCTGCTGCTGCGGTTGAAATGGTGTGACTCAGGGAGAGGATGTTGGTCTGGATTTAGCACTCTGGTCCTTGTCCCTACACTACCCCAACTGGCTGTGTACCTGTAAGCAAACCGTCTCACCCTCTGAGGCTTGCTTTACTTTGCTCTTTGAAGACTCTGTGTTCAAGCATCTTTGTATCAATCGGGTGAAGTCTGAACTGGACAGCTGGTTTTGGAGCCTTGTACTTCATTTGCTAGTGTTGAGACTTGGGTTTATTTCCTAACGGCCAGTGTTTCCTTCCCTCCTCACAGGGTCAGGCTGGGGCATATTGTGAGGATCACAGGAAATGGGTGCTCAGTGAAACATTAATTTTATTATTAGAAACCAAGGCCACAGGGCTAGGGATGTAGCTTGGTTGGGAGGGCACTTGCCTTAGCACACATGTCCCTGGGTTTGATCACACACACCTGGGGAGGTGGAGGCGTGAGTTCAAGGTCGTATATCCTCATTCTGTGAGGAGTTCCGGCACGTCACACAGATATCCTGGAGAGAGACAGACAGACAGAAAGGAGAAAGGAAGGGGAGGGAGAGGGTGAGAGGGAAAGGAAGATAGATGCCAATTCCAGGGACCACGGCCAGATATAGTGATAGAATTCTAGGACTCTTTATGAGTGGGAATGAATGTGGGTTTTTTGGTTTTTTTTTTTTTTTTTGGTCTATTTGGGGGGAAGCAGAGGGGCAGGAAGAACCCCCTGAGAGGGTGTTAGCTGGAACAGGAGCAGAGAGACAGTGCCAGAGGCAGCCTGGGCCTCTCAGAGGCTGTGAGTAGGAGTCTCCTGTTCACCCCTGTCTGGGGTTAGTGTTAGTGCCTGGGTGGACACACAACCTGGGTCCCAGGAGCCAGCTCTCTCCACCTGTCCTTCCACACCTCACCTGTTTCCCTGCTCTTCCACCGGAACCTACATGATGGGTCTCAGGGATGACTCCGCAGAATTCTGGAAGTTTCTAGGCTCTTCCCTTCCACCCTGGGTCAGGTTTGTGAAGGATACTGCCTCTACAGCTTAGGCCTCCTCTTGGACATAAAAGCATTACTATTTTGAAGCTGCAGAACTCAGAGGTTTTTGTTTTTGTTTGGGGGGGGGGCGTTTTGAGACAGGGCTTCACTGAATAGCTTTAGGTGCTCTCACTTTGTAGATCTAGCTGGCCTAGAGCTCACAGAGATCCACCTGCCTCTGCCTCTAGGGTGCTGGGATTAAAGGCGAACGGCACCACTGCCTAGCTTGTTGTTTTGTTTTGTTTGTTTGTTTTTGTTTGTTAACGATGAAAAGGCCCTTTGGACCACAGACCAGTTTAAAGTAAGCCTCTGCTTCTGTTGCGTTCTCCAGGAGCAGACCTAGTCTCTGGCCACTCTCACTATCAGAAGCCCCTCAGAGCCTACAATGTTCAGCACTGTCACCTTTCCTCATTGCCTTTGTCCTCCGGGTCCCTGCAGTTTCCAGCAAGGAGCCCTCTGCCTGCCAGGTCCAGACTGCGGCCTAAGACAGCCCCTCCCTTTCCTCCCTCAGCAGCTGGGGCCTGGCCTCCACCCATCTCTCTTGGATCCAGGCCCCAGTGATAATGAATTACATAAATAAGTCATTGCCATTAGCAGCGCAGCCAGGCTCTGGCCCAGGAGGCAGGGCAGGTCCTGAGGCGGTATGGCTCTGGCAGGCAGGTCCTCAGCGAGGTGGCTCTACGCCCCTTGTGTTTCCACTTGGCGTCTCCGGGAGGGACCTCAGTCCTCTGGTATCTTCCTGTGTTTGTTAGGCTTTTGGTCTAGGGGTTCCCCAGCTATCTACTTTCAGCAGCCAAGGGGCTCAGGACAGCATAGTTGGGCCCCTAGAAGGGCTTAGAGGTGGGGTGTCTGGTGGCTTAGGCTGCTCTTCTGGGCCTGTCTGAGCTTGGCTGGCAAAGGTGCACAGTGGCCATGGCAACCCTTGTCTGCAGGCAGCCCCAGGCAAACATAGGCTTTCAAAGGGGGCCTTGTTCCCTGTGGGAGCCTTTTGGTTTGCTGAGCATTTCAGGCCTGGAGAGGAAAGGGAAGACCAGGGGGTGGGGCCAGTCTGCCCGTGAGGAGTGCGTGCTCCTGCCTGCTCCTGCCCCTTTACCCTGGCCCCAAACATATTTCCTGGAGGCCACGGTTTCCAGACCTGCTTCTTGAGAATGAACGGAAGAGTGAGCAGAGGAGTGTGCCCGGTCTCTAGGCAACGGGCTGTCTGTGCAGCTGAGGGGAGGGGGGAAACTCGTTGTCACACTGGGCACCTTAGTGTGGAAAGCCCTGCACTGATTTCATCAAGTTAGCCAGGGCCACATAAGCATAGGCTTCGCTGAGGATCAAATAGGTACCATTTTATACCTATTTGAGCTGGGAGGTAACTGTTGGTGGACCGATTGCTTAACATACACAAAGCTCTTGGTCTGATACCCACATAGCATAAACAGTGGGTGTGGTACACACATGTTATACCAGAACTGGGGAGGTAAAGGCAGGAGGCTCAGAACTTCAAGATCATCACTGGCTAATTAGGGGGTTAGAAGCGAAGCAAATGAAGAGGAGATGAGAGGGAGAAAGAGAGATGCTAACCTGTTCATATAATGTAAGGCGACCCTTGGCAGTTTGCATGCTTGTATATCACTGAGTGGGTTTAGTGGAAAAATTGATCACGGGGGCTTTGCTGCCTTTGCAGAGGGGCCCAGTTCTAGATTCTCCCCTATATCTTCATACAGAAAAACCAAGAAGGCTGGCACGTCTGTCCTCCAGACACATAAGCTGTGTGGGGCTTAAAAAATTTGCCTGTCAGTGAATGAGGGAATGTGAACACACCAGCACCGTTATGGAAGATGAGTATTCATATCTGATACCCTCCCTCCATTCAGCATTCCTCCTCAGCCTGTCCTGGTGGGCGTGGGGCAGCTCAGATGTGTGTGTAAGGGGTGGGACAGGAGGCAGATTCGACTATATCTGGGATGATCGTACTGGCCACTCTGTCCAGTCATCAGGGGCTCCAGAGGCTCCCTGAGGATGGCATAGGAAAAGATGCCAGCCCGAAAGCAAGCTCAGGAAGGTGATTGTTGGGCCTGTCATTTGCTCTCGGGTCATTGTCAGCCTGAGGAAGCAGCGTCCTGTCTGGTGGACTACAGCTCACTGCTGGCAACCTTGGTGCCAACCTTCCAGGTCTGGTCGGAGTGTGGCCATCCGGGAACATGAGTGTCCAGAGATGGGGACCCTGGCCATTCACACTCACCCAGGAAAGCATGAAGGGTCTTACTCAGGGCTGGACACTGAGCCCAAGATCAGGTGGCTGGGTTCTGCTACCTCCTCCCTCTGTAATTCTTCCTTGTTGTATGGTGCTAACTTAGCTTCACTGGTGTCATTTAAAGGGGCTTCGTCAGCTGGGGTTGGGCTGGAAGGCACTCATGAACTTTCCAAACCTTTTTTAAAAAAAGCAAGTGAATCTTCTGAATGAATGGGGGGGGGGTGCGCTCTTACTTCTCTGTTGCTGTGAGTTAGCGAGGTCGAATCCAGGGCTGCTTGCATGCTAAGCTCCTGCTCTGCCGCTAATCTGCATCCGTAGCCCACCCCCCCCCCCTTTATTTTGAGGCAGACGCTCACTAGGTTGTGCCAGGCTGGTTTTGAACCTGTCATCCTGCTGCCTCAGCCTCCTGAGTAACTGGGATTGCAGCCCGCACCGTCAGGTTCAGCTCTCAAGCCTCGAGCCTCGAGCCTCGGACTCGAATTAGGAGAGATTGGAGCCAGTGGTAAGAGGGCTGCAAGAATCTCCAGTACTGTCAAGAATCTCCAGGGACCACAGCAGGTGGCCAGGGGGCCACTCCTAATTATTTGGCTGCTTACGGCTCTTTCCAGCTGCAGGGATGGCCACAGAGGAATGATTTGTGCCCCCACGCTTTGGCCACAGCATACCCACCCCTTCCTCTGAGGCTTTCGGCTCTTAATTAGATTTCTTAGGTCTCATAGCAGATGTGAAATGTGAATATCTTTTTTTTTCCTCCTTTTTAAGTAAAATATGCTACCTAAATGTGTGAGCAGTTATTCTCATGGGCATGGCTGTCTGAGACTTAGCTGCAGTCTGGAACCTAGGAAGCAGGCATGGTATCTCACAAGGCCTCCCCGGGTAGGTATGCCTGGCGCTGATATTCCTCCGAGTGAGTTCTACTTTTCTTTGTCTTCCCTCAAGCCCTTATGGCAGAAAGGCTGTGGTTTCTGCCATTAAGGAAAAAAAAAAGGATCCCTGGGTGTCCCAGGCTCAGCCTGGAGTTGGGGGAGATGTTTTATAAGAACTGGCTGTCCAGGAACTCACTCTGTAGCCCGGGTTGGCCTTGAACTCACAGAGACATGCCGGTCTCCAGAATGCTGGGATTAAAGGAGTGTGCCACCACTGCCCGGCTGCAGGTAGAGCCCTGACGCTGGAAGTCAGGCCTGCAGACAGCGTCACTGACACCAACAAGACTTGGTCAGAAGTCAGGCACCAGGCACACCTTGGACATTGGAGTCGCCTGCATTTTAAGACGGTGGAGCAGGGCTTGGTAGCTCACGCCTGTAATCCCAGTACTCGGGTGAGGCAGAGTCAGGTGAGGCCCTCCTAGTCTACAAAGCAAGTCCAGGACAGCCAAGGCTACACAGAGAAACCCTGTCCTGAAAAAAATAAAACAAACAAAAAACAACAAACGAAAAAAGAAGGTGGTTCATTTGCACAGGAGAGTCTGAGAAAGCTTGGGACAATGAGCATGACCAGTCTGTGCAAGCCTGGCAACACCCAGACTGGTCTGTGCCCTGTTCAGAGAGGCAAGTCTACCAAACAGATGCTTGCATGTTGTGGAATGTGAACTTGTTAGAAAGGGTTTAAGCCTCCACTACTTGCCTTCTCAATTCTTAGATGAAGGGTTGAATCCTGGCACTTGCTGTTTGTTCTTGGGCAACCCTGTCTGATTTTCACTTTTGTCATCTCTCAATTGGTGATCGTCATGCCCCTGCCTCATAGGCTTGAGTACCATTTAAAAGAAAAAAAAGCACACAAGATTCATGCTTAGTAATTTTTGGCATCCTGTTGATTTCTGACAGTTTGTGGCTGTTGGTAAAGCGTTGTCCCTGTGAGGAGCCAAGCAAAGCCTGAGAGCAGAATACAGACAAAGTTAGAACATGTTTTAAGTGTTGGGAAGAAGCAATAAACACTGTGTAAGAAATCTTTTATCCCTCAGGACCCAGCCACTAACCCTCTCCCTCCTCCACCCACGATGTAGCCGGCTGGATTCTCAGTGCCCAGTTGGTGGCCCATGCTCCCTTTCTGGAAAAACTCAGACTTCCTTCTCAGTTATTTCTTGAGCAAGGAGGTGCAGTGAAGATGTAGAGAATCTAACTCAAGTCAGATCTGTGTTCCGGAGTGGTCCTTCATCGACCTTTGGTTCTTCATTTTTAATTTATTTATTATCATTGTGCATATACATATGTGTGCACTTGCAGTTTATTCTCTCCTTCCACCATGGGATCTGGGTATCAAACACAGGTAGGTAATCAGGCTTGTGTGGTAAGTGCTCTTGTTTGTTTGTTTGTTTGTTTTTTGAGGCGGGGTTTCTCTGTGTAGCACCGGCTTTCCTGGTACTCACTCTGTAGACCAGGCTGGCCTTGAACTCAGGGATCTGCTTGTCTCTGCTTTAAAGTGCTGGAATTAAAGGCTTGCACCATCACACCCAGCTATGGTAGGTGCTTTTCACCACTGAGCCATTTCACCAGCCCAGGCCCTTGGTTCTTACTGTTGTTTCTGGTCCCAGGCCCCTTTGATAATTTCAGTGCCATTATACTGTGCTTGTTTTGTTTGATTATACAGTGCTTGGGGGTTGAACTCAGAGCTTTGCACAAGCTTTGTAAACACTTTATCACACAGCTATACCTCCAGACCCCCTTTTGGTCATCTAAAGAGGACTTTTGATTACCCTTCACCATGTACACACGAATATGTTAAACTGTGCATCTGATTTTACAGGTAGACCTGAAAGAAGCCTGCCTAGTCCTTCAGAGAGGGTTGTAAGTTTCACAACACTTGTACCTGCTATCCAGTACGCATCAAGGAACCTTTGGGAGGCAGGGACATGAGGCAGGTTCTAAGATCTATATTCTCTCTGCTACTTGCTACCCCCCCCCCCCTTCTGTAAGGCTAACCTTCCTTGCAACTGGAGAAATGGCTCATCAGTTAACTGGAGTTAACTGGCTGCTTTTCTAGAGGACCTGGATTCCATTCCCAGAACACACATGGTGGCTCAGAATGTCTGTAACTCGTTCCAGAGAATACAGTGCCGTATTCCGGCCTCCATGGGACCAGGCACACACATGGTATACAGACACGCATACAGGCAAACACCCATATGTATAAAAATAAAATTAAAAACATTTAAAATGCTTGTACTGTAAGACGTACTGTTTAGTTACAGTGACTCCTCACCCTCTGAAGGAAGCGGGCTGCCGTAGCAGGAGCTTGTTCGACCCCTGCGTGATGACCCTCTAAGGCTCTCCTTTGGATGGGTGGGGAACAGAATCCTTGATGTACCTCTGGTTGGGGGTCAGATAGCTATGCCCTCTAGACACCTCGCTCCTGCCTAGATAGTCCATTGCTTTTGTTTTTTGTTTTTTGTTTTTTCGCTCTAGCTATGGAAATCCTTGCCTCTGGGGCTTCCCCAAGACTAGACATCCTACGCAGAGCTCAGAGGTGGAGGGAAACCTCAGTTAGCCCGGAGAAGACATTCTGTCCTTAACCGACTCTGCTTCTTTGGCTTCCAGCTCTCTGCAGCTGGGGGGGTGGTGTTAACTGTGGCGAGAAGGCTGGTGGTAGAGGGGGCGGGGTGCTACTTCAGGACACAGTGCAGAGAAGGAAGAAGTACCTCTCAGCTGCCCCGGAACGAGGAGGGCTTGAACACCCCCCCCACCCCCCCCACCCCCCCACCCCCGCTCCTGCAGCCCAGACCTCTCTCTTCCTTGCAGTTGGGCTGTGGAAACCTATTGCCCCTTCCTACCCCATCCAAACTTTGCTCTCCCTCCACCCCTTGGCTGTGCTGTGAGATTGGCCAGAATTAAAGAATTCCAAGCATTGACCCCCACTGGATCCTTAATTACATTAAGGCACAAAGTGGCAGTGCCAGCACCGGGCGGATCCTAGCCGGCTGTCCCAGGAACAATCGTAGGTCTGTTCTCACGGCCTGTGTCTCCCAGCTGTGCCTCGGTTCAGCTCAGCCTCATTCCCAGGGACGCACGCGGGGCTCTAGCTTCCTTACTTCTTCCCTGATCTCACTGGGTTTGTGTGTCTGCCTTTCCTCACCCTGGGGGCCCTGGACACAGAAGCCTCTTGGCCCATTTCCTCAATCTGCACAGCAGCCCCATCCAGCGCTAATTTTGCTGTGTGCTAACTGCTTTGGTGCTTCTTATTTGTATATGGTACTGAAGGGGAAGCAGGCAGCCCACCCCCACTTTATTTATGTTTATTTATTTAATTTTGTTTTTTCAGCACAAGCTTTCTCCATGTAGCCCTGGTTATACTGGAACTTGCGCTATAGGCCAGGCTGGCCTGGAATTCAGAAATCTTCCTGCCTCTGCCTCCCAAGTGCTGGGATTAAAGGCGTGTTCCACACCTCCCCTCCCCCTCCCCCGAAGCCCCATTTCTTATAATGACACCCTGCAACCCATAGCACCTTCAATTTGTGTATAATTTACTGGTTTTTTTTTTAAAGTGCAGTCTCATACATTTTTCTCCTTCAGATCTATCTTGATGCGGCAGCTGGGATGGGGGGCACATTGTTTCATGGGAGTGATGACACTCAAGGAAAGGCAGGGACTGGCTGGTCTATTTCCCAGGCCAGTGTGTGTGTGAGGGGTTGGGGATGGGGCTGAGACAGGCTCTTACAATTCGGCACAGGCTGAAGCCCAGTGATCTTTCTCTTGCCTTCTTTGGCTTGGTGAGTGTGACCTTTTCAGTCCCTCCCAGCATCTCATCAGAAATGTCCTGGAAAGAGGCTGTTTCATACGACACCCTTGATGGCATCATGAAGGACCTTCTGGAGAGCTTACTTTTATCACCACTTTTTGGAAGGGGGGGGGGAGGGTTAATTAAGATACAGTTACATTACTTTCCCTCTGCTCTTTCCTCCTTCCAACCCTTCCCAACCCACGTGTGTGTGTGTGTGTGTGTGTGTGTGTGTGTGTATTGGCTGTTGATTCTAAGAGATAGAATCTCACAGATTTCTTAGTCCTGTGGCTCTTCCAATCTTTCTATCATCTCTTCTGGGATGTTCTCTGAGCTTTAGGTGCAGGCGTACATTATAGATATTACAGATGAATTGGTTCAGGTTAGGCTTCCCAGGATCAGTTGATCTCCGTATTATGTATGACCAGTAGTGGTTTTCTGTAGTGGTCTCACTGCTAAGAAAAGCTTCTTTGATGCAGAGTGAGAGCTGCACTTCTCTGTGAGGTTGTAGAGTGCAGTTAGGGATTCTATGGTCCAGTAAAGTAGTGACTGACAGTAGGTTCTCTAAGATTCCTGACCTTATTAGCCTGAGGTAGTTGACTAGACTAGAGACCTAGACATGATTTCCCTCCTGTTGAGCAGGCCTTAGTCCAAGTTGATAGCTATTGGCTACTGCCTAGATATGAGTGTTACTATTGTATGTTTAGGGCCATCTTGCCATGTGGTCGCTGCTGTGGTTTATCAGCCCCATAGCTGCATAAGGCTACTGGCCGCTTCTCTCCCTTGGCAGCTTGCAGAGCACCTTCTGATACTATGAAAGCTAGACCCCAGAAAAGAGACTTTCAGGGTAGATCCATCGTGAAGCCTGTGTCTGAAGTGGGTGCTGTCTTCAAAATTAGAAACTTACCTTCAACCTTTGAGAGGCAGCCAAGGGCAGTAGCAACAGCCGTCATTGCTTGGGGAGTTACTTGGATTACCCTGACCAACAATTTGAGTCGGGGTTTCTCATGCCTGGTACTGGGGCTTTCATTAGGCATTTTTCTTTTGGCTCTTGTGGGGAGCATTGCCTAGGTGGCGTAACTTGAATTAAGCCATGTACACATGTATATAACATATACTTATAGGTTATATATATATAATATATAATAGTACGTTATATTTATACTTTTAGGTAAATATGATTCTTTGAAGCTTTAACAAACATCCTTGGTATTTGTCCCTCTTCCTTCAGCACAGAGGTTTTTTGTTTTTGTTTTTTTTTTAAATCAGTCTCACTGTGTGATGTGACCCAGCCTGGCCTTGACCGAGTCCTCCCACCCATCCCTCCGCCTTTCTAGTCTTGGGGTTACAGCTGTGCTCTAGCTGGCAAGCACTTCTCTTTCCCACCTCTCTACTTGACTGTGTTCCTCCCCAGCTTCAAGGGACCGGGGGCAGACCAGACCTTTTTTCTCACTAGACTAGCTTGCTCGGGTCTTTCAAACCTCAGGAGAAAAAATTCGCTAGCCTCCTCATGCTCCGCAGGCTCCTAGCCTGACCCCCAGCACAGCCTCCTGCCCCAGTGATGAAGGTGTGAAGCTGGCCAGTTGGAGGGATCTCAGTCCCTCAGCTCCAGACAGTCCCTCATACTGTCCCTGAGGCAGTCACAGGCAGAGTGTGCAGGCACCCAAGGGCAAGGGGCCCAGGATCCTCTCCGCTGGCAGCATCAGGCTTCTCTTGGGAGCTCCAGCCCCCACATTTAGACCTCACTGGAGACAGCTGCTAGAGTTCCTGGTCCTTTTTGACCTGTTTTCACCCTCACATTTGCAGATGGCTCAGGGACCTGCCATTCTCTCACCGGTGTGTCCCCAGGAGGCTTTTAAGCCCCGTGTGGTGAAACTTGTCTCTTTCATGTCTCTGTGCAGTGGAAAGCCTTCATCCCCTGCCTGGGGCAAAGCACCTGACTGCCCCGTTGGGTGCCAAACTCCTTTAGAGCATTTGAAAAGGGACAGCACTTCTGTTGTTCCCTGGAGAAATTCAGTGCCTCAGGAAAGTATCTCAACAGGCCTCAGGGACCCTCAACCATATATGTGCCTGCCCAGCCCCTTGCAGTGGACAGCTGCCTAGAGGTTGGTAGTCTCCCAGCAGGCCTTAGCTGATTTAACTTAGCGTGAGGTCCGCTTAGCCCTGGATAGTGATGAGGCTCATTAAGGAAAAAGCAGAAGATACTGCATCCCTAACCCAGTAAATGCTCGGGTGTAGATTAAAGCTAGATTTAAAACGGAATGGCATAGCTAAAACGTTCTGACATTTGTCTCTTTCTTCATCTGTGTGTATGCAATGCCCTGGAGTGAGCGTGGAAACCAGAGGACAGCTTGGCAATAGAAGTGTGTTCTCTCCTTCCACCACGTGGTTCAAACCCAAGTCATCAAGATTGGTGACAAGCACCTCTATCCACTGAGCCCTCTTGCTGGCCCTGGAATAGTTTTTAAAAACATTATTCTAATGGCTGCAAGATCTTTTATCCTATGGCTAGACTGCTGCTCACTATTGGCTCCTAACTCATCTTTACTTTAATCCTCAGAATTTTGCAGAGTGAAAGTTAGGAACCACTTGTTGGGTTCTGTGGGTATAATATTAATGTAGGACCGGGCCTTTTGCCAAAGTCCCTTCCTGCCAAGGTTCCAGGAAGAGGGGCTTGCTAAAGACAGGGCTGGATATGAGTTTCTGGTTTCAGCCCTCAGCTCTGTAGTCTGCAAATTCAGACACACATTTGCCTGAAGAAGCTTTTCATGGCTTGTGCAGGGCTGGGATGCAGGGGCAGAAGTTCATTTTGGCTGTGAGGTCCATCAGCTCATGGATTAGGCCTCATTTTCAGCCATGAGCCTAGCTTGGTGCTTAGGTACCAGTGACATGGGGCTCTGACTTGCTCCATAGCCTTCCTTGAAATATTGGTATGTGCCCTGGAGGGACCAGGTGCTGCTCGTCTTTCTAGAGCATCGGTTCTCAGCATGTGGGTCGTGACCCCTTCGGGGGCTGCCTATCAGATATCCTGCATATCAGATATTTACATTATGATTCATAATAGTAGCAAAATTACACTTACGAAGTAGCAATGGAATAAGACTATGTGGGGGGAGGGGTCACCACAACATGAGGAACTGTATTAAAGGGTCGCAGCATTAGGAAGGTTGAGAACCGCTACTCTGGAGAAAGAGGGTTGTTAGAAACTGCCTGGAATAAAGAGATATCTGCCTTTTCTTTTAGTTACACTTGATGGTGATGATGCTTAATAATAATTTTAATAAGCCCCCTCCCGCTCTGTTGAGTTCTATATGCTTTTCCCTTTTCTTCTCTACTCCAGGGAGGCAGTAAATTAAGCTACTGAGCGATTTAAAAGTTTTGAGTAGCAATCTATTGGAGTAGGAGGAATTGAACAGGATCAGATTCCATCCTGGGTCTGTCCTGTATAAATTTCCTTGTTCACTTACTGCTTGAGCCTCAGTTTTCGCATGTGTACACGAAAATAGAGGTATCAGGCTGGCAGAGTTGATGTGCAGATCAAATGAAAGCATTTCTGTAAAGCTGCCTGGCCTGTGCCGGGCATCTAGCATTTAATGATGTCCATGGTTTGTACTTCCACTTTTTTTGTTTTTGTTTTTGAGATAGGGCCTCACTCTGCAGTCTAGCTGTCCTGGAACTCCCTATATAGACCAGGCTGGCCTCCCACTCATAGAGATCTGCCTGCCTCTGCCTCACAGGTGCTGGGAGAAAAGGTATGCACCACCATGCCCAGCTCAGAGTAATTTTTAAGCTGTGTCTTCATCAGACCAGCCCCAGGCTTGCAGCTTTCTTGCTTGGCTGGTGGGAGGGGTCTGGCTTGCCAGAGCTACTCTCTCGCCAGCTTTCTGTGGCTAGGACATCCTGCCACACTACTTTACTCACCCAAGTGAAAGTAACCAGGGCCCTTTCCCTTTCACTGCTCCCTTATGCTCTTGAGAAAGGCCACTCTTTCTGAACACAGGGTAGAGTCACTCCTCATTTGCTGGTGTCTTTGTGACCACAGTTGTGGCCAAGAAGCCAACAGGAAGCCAAAGACAGAGTCATCTGGGGACAAGCTTTGGGTCTTGAGCTTCGTGCCTCACTCTGAGGTCGTGTCCTTGACTGATTCTGGGAGGTACTGTTTCTTGCCTGGCTGGGTAGAGCTTCGAGTTTGCAGAGGAGACAAATACTGGAGGGTTTCTAGCCATCTGTCCATGGCCTGGAGTTTAGGGGGCCCTTCTTCTGAGGCCATGGACCAGGTGCATTAGCATCACCTTGGCCATAATTGGAAACGCTGAATCCTGGGTTTCACACCAAATGTACTGAATCAGGATCTGCGTTCTAGGAAGACTCCCAGGAGAATCAGGTAGATGCTAAGAGCTGAGATGCTGAAATAGACCGCGGTTCTCAGCTCTGGGTGCACGTCAGCATCTCCTGGATTGCTTTTCAAAAATGTACTGGTTTTCTAGGACTGACACTCATCTCCTGAGAAAGGATAAGATCTGGGCATTGAGGGGGCTGGAGAGATGGCTCAGAGGGTCAAAGCACTGGCTGTGCTTCCAGAGGTCCTAAGTTCAATTCCCAGCAACCACATGGTGGCTCACAACTATCTATACTGGGATCTGATTCCCCCTTCTGGCATGTAGGGGTACATGGAGATAGATCACTCATCTACATAAAATAAATAAATCTCTAAAAAAAAAAGATCTGGGCATTGGCATTAAAGAGAGAAAAAAGTCATAGGTGGTACTCACTTTTCTTCCCTGTGCTGGGGAAGTAGAGGCAGGATGGTTGGTAGTTCAGGCCAGGGTTGGTGAGGTAGCTTAATGGGTAAAGGCACCTGCCACCAAGCTTGACAGGTTGTCAAGCCTGAGGGATCCACATGGTGGGTGGAGAGAACCGACTCCTGCAAATTGCCCTCTGACCACCACAAATGGGCCAAGACATGCACCCCTACACTGCCACCACATGCATGCAAAATAACTAAATCATGTGATTTTTACAAAGAGAGGTAGGGGAAGAAAGAAGTGTGTGTGTGTGTGTGTGTGTGTGTGTTGTGGTGGGTAGTAACATGTTGCTTAGGCAATTCCAATGTGTACCTGGCTGAGGAACTGATGTAGATCTCTCTGCCTTTGGAAGACATGAGAATGGCAGTGCTGTGTTAAGCTCCTACTGCATACACACAAAGAACTGTATTCTTGACTGATAGCTTCATTTCAAACCTCCAAAGATTCTGGAGTTTTCCCCCTCTTTATTTGAGACAATGGAGGCCCAATCTGAGTTCTAAGATGAGAAATGGAAAACAAGGCACTAGCCAGAAGGAGCTGAACTTCAGGCATCAAGTTTGCTGCTCCTGGTAGCGAGGGAACAGTGCCAGAGACGGTGCCAAACCCCAGAACAGAACCTTGGAGGACCTGAGGGCCTGCAGAGAGGCCAGGTGTGGTGCACAAAGGAAACAGACCAAACGCCTAAAACTGCCGTTTCTTGTAAAAAAAATTTTTTTTCTTTTAGTTTTTTCAGGACAGCGTTTCTCTGTGTAACAGCCTAGCTATCCTGGAACTTACTCTAGGTCAGGCTGGCCTTGAACTCATAGAGATCTGCCTGCCTCTGCCTCCCGAGCGCTAGGGTCAAATGTGTGTGCCATACAGCCCATTGTGCTTTTCTTTTTAATGCCATCATCAACACACATCTATGTAATTTTCATTTAAAATGCCAAATTTGCCAGGTGTGGTGGTATACTTTCAATTCTAGCACTTGGGAAACAGGCAGATGGATCTCTCTTAATTCAAGGCCAGTTTCGTCTACATAGTGAATTCCAGGGCAGCCCAGGCTACATAATAAGACCCTGTTGGGGGGGGGGGGGCTCAAGTACAAGCTCCTCTGACCCTCCCCTCTCCCCATCCCATCCCACTCCTCAGGAAAAAAAAACACTGAAGACAGTCCATGAAGTCTTTCTAAGTCCTTTTTGCATTTCAAATGTGTTATGGATGGATCTCTTAAAGTTATAATCCCTAACCATCTTTCTTGATTTTATTGCCAGCTGTGTGCGCATGTGCATGTGCATAAAGAAAAGCAAACATTCTAAAGTTACATCGGCAAGCTAAAGCTTGGATGGTTAACCAGCTGGCAGTTGACAGCAGCTAGTCTCCAGCCCTCAGAGTTTGCTAAAGTCCAGTAGGTTTGGCTTCCGTCCTGGGAAGGAGGCTAGAGAGTTGATAAAGATGTTTCTGGCTGAGGACTGCAGAGTGCGTAGGGAAGGTCTTGACGCACAGGCTGTGGGCTCAAACAGACCCACTGGGCCCTCAGTTGCTAGCTGAATGGGCAAAGCAAGAACACAAGCTTTCTGTACCTCTGATTGGGAATAGGAATGGTACCTGTAGGCTGGAGAGATGACTCAGTGGTTTAGAGCACTGTCTGCTCTTCTAAAGGACCCGGGTTCAACTCTAGCACCCACATGGAAGCTCACAACTGTCTGTAACTCCTGCTCCAGGTGGTCTGACACCTTCACACAATGCACATAAAATGAAATTAAATTATTATTTTTTAAAAAGGTACCCATAGCTGGGTGTAGTGGAGCATGCCTTAAATCTCAGCACTAGGGAGGCAGAGGCCAACCTGATCTACAGAATTCCAGGACAGCAAGGGCTACACACAGAGAAACCCTGTCTTGAAAAACCAAAAGAAGATGAGGAGGAGAAGAAGGAGAAGAGAAGAAGAAGAAGAAGAAGAAAAAGAAGAAGAAGAAGAAGAAGAAGAAGAAGAAGAAGTGGAGACATTTGCCTCTCAGTCACTGGGAAAACAAAAATGAACCCAGGCCTCTGGAACACTTAGCCATTGCCTGGTTCAATAAATATTAGTTATTAATATTGTCTAGAGACACATAGCATAAAGTAGTCCAAGCTAAACAGAAAATGCTTGCTGGTTGGCTACTGTTTGGAGCTGTTCCCCTCCACTGTTCCTTTAAAGTCATCACCATCCCCATCATGAGACCTTGTAGGTCATTATACTCATGCTCTTATGGAGAAACTGAGGCCCAGAAATGTTGAGTAACAGTCACATCAACATACTGAGAAGCCTCAAAGCAAACTCAGGCCCAGGTCTGGTGTTTGCTTTTCTGCGTGGCAGCTGTCTTGTCCAGTCAGCTGTGCCCACACCCAGAGGGGCTGTCACAAGGAGCTAGGGTCCTTCAGCGTGGCTTCCAGGAAGATCAGCAGACCCCAAACTATTGTCCTGTCAAACAAATTGTGGAAACCCATGGATTCCCCCATATACTTAAAAATGTATCGTAACTTTAAACAGAGTTATATGCCATGTTCTTGATTCAGGTCTATTTTGGTCAAATCCCTAGAGTGGCAGATTCAGCCCAGGCAGTGTTGGGAAGCATATGCAATCATTCCTAACTGTCAAACTGGATCTCACGGTGAGACCAGCCAGGAAAAGTCTGACTCTGTTTTCACTGTTATGTGTGTTGTGTGTGTGCCAGTGCATGTGGAAACCAAAGGTTAAGCTTGGCGTCATTCTCAGGTGCTGCTGACACCCCCCCCTTGCTTATTTATTTATTTTTATAAATAAGACAGGATCTTTCAGTATGACCTAAGATTGACTCAGCTTATCCTGCCTGGCTTTTGGCCTCAGGGATCCACCCATATTGATCCTCTCAGCACTAGGATTATAAGCACCTAGCTGTGTGTGTGTGCCCGTGTGTGTGCTTGAGAGCATGCATGAGAGAGAGAGAGATTTGGGGGGGGGGAATTGGACTTGGGTCCTGATGCTTACAAGGCAAGCATTTTACTGACTGAGCCATTTCCGTGGCCCCTCGATGTCTTTATTCAAGGAATGTTGTTAGCCAAATGTCCTTGGGTCAGAGTCCTTGCTTCCCAAGTCTACCTAAAATAAGCAGGAGGTGAGATAAGATACAAAGGAAATACAGGCAGCCACCTTCTCTGGGTCCTGAGGACATTCTGTCACCCTGGGACTCCCCTGTAGGACAGTGTGTTATCTCTTCAGACAGGAGATGGGGTAAAGTGTGTGTGTTTGGGTGGGGTGGGGCACTGTGAGGACAGAAGCTTCAGGCTCAGATAGCATACACCAGGAAAGACAACAGGCAGAAACTGATACCCTGGAAGTCTGGAAGTCATGCATGTACAGCTGAGCATCCTTGGGAGTCGATAGGTGGCCCCCACGGGTTCCTTAAATATTCCTGGTGGGATGACCATTCAACTCCAGTCCAGGAAATGTCATGTAGGTGTTTGCTCTGTGAGCACTGCTCTGTGCTTTCCAGAGCTGTGGCCTCTGGGAAGGTTCACTGTGGGAGCTGGGAATCACTCACCTTGGATGTGTGTCACATGTTCATCTCCTCACCCTACAATGATATGTCCTAGCTACAGAGTGGCAAACCAAGTCCAGAACATCAATATGGACACTGAGCCGGCCATGGATTCCCAGGGGAAGCGCCACATGCACCGGTTGGGTAGGGCTACGAGCCTGTCTTCTGAGTCCCTCCTCACTGTATCCACCTCAGTGAGCGTTCCTTGGCCGCACTCACCCCTGGTCTCCATTGGATGAGGCTGCTGTGGCAGGTCATTGTCCACAGGCTCAGCACTGGGTACAGGTGTGTTTGAAGATGGGCTTTGCCTCTTGCCTGCTGCCCTGCTAGTGAATGGAGAGGATATGGTTCCCTCAAGGGGTGGTGAAGAGGATGAGGGGGTCAATGGTCCCTTAGTGTCTGGCCCCCACAGCATGCTCAGGGAGTATTTTTGTTACTATGCTCAGTTTTTGCTCCTGGTCGGGATTATAGACAGGAAAAGACCCAGCTCTGTGAAATCCTGGGGAGAATCCCCAAGGACAGGTCGGTAGCCAACCTTGTATTTTTCTCAATGTGACAACATGTGAGAAGTGGGTGCTTAGCACGAATCACAGGAATCACATCAAGAGCAAGCCAGCGGGCTCAGAAGAGGGCTTGGTACAGTGCTTTGCCATGCAAGCATGAGGACCTGAGTTCAGATCCCCGACACCCATGAAAACAGCAGGGCACAGTGTGCGCCTCCAGTGCTGGGAGGCAAGGGGATCCCTGGAGTTTGCTGATCTCAGGGTTAGGTGAGAGACTCTGCCTCAAAAAAGTAATGCATGTAGTGGCCTGTAGCGCACGCACGCACGCGCACACGCATGCGCAGGGAGGAAAACAAGAGCAAGCTAAGGACTGCTAATGACTGCATTAGAGACCCTGCCATCTGCTGAACATACTGTTGGCCCCTGTGGACCTCCACATTTTGACGGCATCCCAGGCCTCTCGCCCTTGTTCATGGGGAGATGAGGCCTGTTCCCGGCTTTCCCTCCTCTTCATCTAACTCTCCTGGCTCAGGGAGTGAGCATCCGTGCACCACCCCTCAGGGTTCGCAGACACCTGCTGCCGCTTCTGCAGTTCTTTGTTCCCTGCGTTCTTTCGGTCCTCTGGCACCACGTGGGCCTCTCCTCAGCAGATGTTTTATAAGCAGAGCCCTGTGCCCTCCTTCTGTACCCTCCCCTTGGGTATTTTGCCCTCTTTTCTTATAAATTTGCTACTGGAAGTTACTCCCTCGGTCCCTCCCTGCTCCTCAGAAGTAAGTAATGAAGCAGAAAGGAAGCGTCAGCCTCCCAATCCTTGTCCCCGTTGTTTCTAGGAATTCCTTTGTCAAGCAAAGAATCCCTTTGTGAAGAGAAGAATCTCTCACTTGGGATTTCTGTTCGGGTTTTTCTCAGGAGTCAGGGCCCGGCAGGCAGTTTGTTTGCCTGGGGGCCCTGTGGGGGCCAACTGAAAGGGCTTCTAGATTTGCCTATCACCTTTCATCCTTCCGCTGCCTTCCTGTCAGGGCACCGGCCCGCCAACATCGATCATGCTGGCCCGGAAGGTGGTGACGGGCTTGTGTTTCTCACTCTGTGTTTTGTTCCTTTGCTTAGTCAATCGCGTCTCCATGGAAACAGGTGCAGCCTTTGTGTTGCCTTTGCTCCGGGTGAATCGATGCTCCCCACCTCATCCCCTCTTTGGGATCAAAGAGGGAGGTGGGTTCATCACAGGGACTGACAGGGGCCCTTGTGGTGGTCTGGGGAGGCAGAGTGGGGGTGGGGGCAGGGATTAGTCTTCTAGCCAAGCATCCCTACAGCGAGGCAACTGCCATGTCCACGCAGGCTCCCTTCAGCCTCATGAGGCCATAGGGATGAAGTCGGGTATGCAGTGACTCATAAATGCCCCCCCCATCCCAACCCCATCGCCAAGGTTCTCTGTATTCTCAGGGGAGCTGTTGAGCAGCTGGGATGGGTTCCTGAGTGGGGGTTAGCTGGCCAGCACTAGCTCTGCTTCTTTGGTGTGATCGTGAAGGCAAAGCCTTTGACCTTTCTAGGCCTTGGCTAGATTGGAGAAGCTTACATCTGGGGAGAAAGCAGGGCGTTTGGTAGCAGAACTGCATTGGCCCTAAAGAACACCCACATCTGGGTAACTGCAGTTTTTGTCCTCTGTTCTAGGATCAGTTGTAACTTTTTGTTTGGTTCAAACCAGTGACATTCAAAGCCTCTGTCCAAGGAGCATCTTGATTAAAATGCAGCCTCCCCCCACCCCCAGTGTTCTGTCTTTCCTGCTGATGACAACCTGTCAGAGAGCCTTCTGTTCCAGGCCAAAGCTCAAGTGCTGCTGGGAAGCCAGGCTCTGCTTTGTGTCCAGAGAATCCTTCAGTGTTCCAGGCAGTAGGCAGGAAGGGGCAACCCATGGGAGCTGGGAGCTTTCTGCTTGCCTGCCTGCCTGCCTGCCTGCCTGCCTGTCACCCCTGTGTGGATGTGGTGACACCACTAGCCAACAGGTGCACTGATTGGGTGTGCTTTTAGTAGGAACTCGGGTGCTGACTTGAATGCAGTCCTAGCAACTTAGGTGATTAAATCGGCAACCTTGCCTTATTTCTTTTTAAAAGACTTCATTTTAATATCTGACCCCTGGGACGATCTGCTTGTTAAGTTTAGCAAAGGATGCATGTGGCCTCAGATTTTGCATTGTTCAAAAGCCTCCCTTGAGATTGGAGGTGAGGCCATGCTGCCTGAAGAGACCTTCTAAATGGGGTCGGTAGCAGAGAGGAAGTTATCCATTGCTGGCAGAGGAGCCACTTGAAGCTGCAGCTTTCCCAAATTATCCTAGGAAGTAAATACAACCTACCAACACCTCTTCTGGAGTCCAACCTGAATCCTTTTCATTGTTCCATCTTTAAGAAAGAGAGCTAATAAAGAGCAAGTATCCTTCGGGCTTTCCTCAAAGACCGGGAAATTCTCTCCGTAGCCTTGGCCAAATCCACCCAGTGTCTCAGGGCTGCCTCCTTGGCTTCTCTCCTTCCAGTGTCTGAGTTTCCTGTTGGTTAAACAAGGAGCAGAGTAGTTGCCTCATTGGGTTGTTGTGAAAATCAAATAAAGACTGTGAGATGCACCTTGCCAAGCGTCTGGCATATGGTCCATTTTCAATGATGCCAGCAGAATCTGAGCACATTTTATTTCCTGCCTTTTATGCTACTGAGACCTCCTGCTTTTTATTTTTTTGCCTTCTTTTTTCTTTTCAGCCTCTCCTGAGTAAAGCCCCTGGGGCTGGGGTCCTCTTCAGGCACCTAGAAAGGCCAAGTGGGGCCTCATCCCTCTGCTGTCTTCCTCTTAGCTAGCATGGCCTGGAATATCTAAGCCTCCTTGACTGAGTTGGAGCCTTCAGGCCAGGAATGAGTGTGCATAGGACATTCTGACTACCTTTCTAATTGACATTCCTGTGCCAGGGAGGCCCATGGTGATGATGATCCCTGCCCAAGTCCCTTGGAGTTTCTTTCATTGGGGCATTGTCGTCTGTTTCGTTTATTTGTCTTGTAGGGTCTCAGTCTGTAGATCGGGCTAGACTTCAAGTTCACCAGTCTAAGCCTGGGTTGATTTTGAATTGGTCAGGATGTTCCTACATTAGCTGTCATTGATAGTGTTTTCTATTTCTTAGGTTTACTTTATTATTATTGTAGTGGGTAGGAGAGTTTTGTCCAAATGTATGTCTGTGTACTACATCTTTACTCAGTGCTTGTGGAGGTCAGAAGAGGACATTGGATCTCCTGGAACTGGAGTTATAGACAGTTGTGAGGCACCATTTGGGTGCTGGGAATCAAACCTGATTCCTCTGAAAGAACAAGTGCTCTTCACTGCTGAGCCATCTCTTTAGCCTCTGCTTCCTTCCTTCCTTCCTTCCTTCCTTTCTTTCTTTCTTTCTTTCTTTCTTTCTTTCTTTCTTTCTTTCTTTCTTTCTTTCTTTCTGTTTTTTGAGGCAGGGTTTCTCTGTGTAGGCCTGGCTGTCCTGGAACTCACTCTATAGACCAGGCTGGCCTGGAACCTCTGTTTTGTTTTGAGACAGAGTCTAACTATGGAGCCCAAGCACCCCTCAAATGTGTGCGATTATTATTGTTGGGATTTTTGGAGACAGGTTATTATTTATTTATTTTCTGGGTTTGTGTGTGTGCCTAGGTACATGCATGCGCACCATAAGCATTCCTGGTGCCCACAGAAATCAGAATAGGCATTGGATTCCCTGGGACTAGAGTTACACATGGTTAAGTCCTCTTGTGGGTGCCAGGAAGCAAACCTGGCTCCTTGGCAGGAGCAGTGTGTGCTCTCGCCCACTGAGTTGTCTCTCCAGCCCCATTGTGCTCTTGTCTCTGTCTGCCCATTGCTGAGATTCTGGTATGTACCGCCATGCCTCTTGTTTGTGTTCAAATCTCTCCTTTTTTTTTTTTCTACCAAAGAGAATTGTCACTCCATGTTTTGGGCTTTACTATATATATATTTTTTTCTTAGTAATACATATTAGCAGATAGTGAAACTCAGTCACAAAAATGGAAAGTTGTCCAAGGTCTAAGGAGAAACCAACCTGTGGCCCAGAATCTGTTCTCTTTGGCCTGCTTAAAATCCCACGGGGCCAAAGGCCTGAGGTTTTGCAGCCCCAGCTGTGTGAAGGAGTGGGGCTTGGTTTTTTCTTAGATTTTCCCAGCCTTTTGATGAGGAGTCTGTTTTCTCTCCTGCCATTATCGAGATCCAGGCCCGTGTCAGCCCGGCCATTGTTCCCATTTGCTTTGCCTGCTTGCCTGGACATCTGTTCTCCTGATAATGTTTGCTCATAAATCCTGTTCCCTAGTGCAGGGCGGCTTAGCCAGGGAATAATGGAGTCCACAGCCAGCAGCCAACCCCTCACTATGGTTACATGATGGTATGACCATAACTGTATGTGCTCGCTGATGGGTCCCCACACCTGCGTCTCAGGCCAGGGTCATGTGCGTGTGTAGGGGCTGAGGGTGGGGACTATTTGACTACATTTGGAAGGATTCTTCACAGAGTGTTTTCTGTAGGCTTCTGCTATACCTCGTGTTCTGTAATGCTTGGTCTCTGTGAAGAAAGGGATTTTTTTTTTCCTATTGCATTTCAAATGTTATTTACATATGACTTTACTTATTTACTGCATTTATTTGGCTACTATTTTTGTGGTGGTGCTGGGGATCAAATCTGGGATGGTTTCATGAACTGCAGGCTCAGGGAGGGGTAGGGTAGGGTAGGGGCTACCCCACCTAGAAGCTAAGCAGCCTGCCTCTTCAGCAGACACATGATAAGGAGGAAAAGAGCTGGAGGAGAAGCAGCAAGGTAAAGTGGACTTAAAAACAAGCAGTGAAGTTGTATGTGATGGCACCTACCGCGTGGAAACCCCAGCACTTGCAAGGCAGAGACAGGAGGACCGGGAGTTCAAGACCAGCCTTAACTACATAGTGAGTTCAAAGCTAGCCTAGACTAAAAGTGACCCTGTGTCAAGCAAGCAAGCAAATAGGCAAGGCAAGCAATGGAAAGACTAAAATATAGTTCTCTCTCTACCCCCTTGCCCACAGAAAAGGAACATGCAAAAAGAATAAAGTACTCTGTCCTGGGATTTACAGTTGAGTGACAAATGCAAGGAAGCCAGGAGCCAAGTTGTGATGCCTGCAGAGGGCTCAGGAGCAATTGCAGTTTTGCTTCTTTTCTTTGTAAAGATTGTTTTGTTTTGTCCTACGTGTATGGGTGCTTTGCTGGCATGTATGTGTCTGTGTACTGCATGCATGCAGTGCCCAAAGAAGCCAGAAGAAGGCATTGGATCTCCTGGGGCTGGAGTTACAGATAGTTGTAAGCTACCGTGTGGTTGCTGGGAATTGAACCCCGGGTCCTCTGGAAGAGCAGCCAATGCTCTTAACCACTGAGACTTCTCTCTAGCACATGCAGTTTTGTCTCTTGATGTGGGTAGCCACAGGGTGTTTGCGGCATGATAATTCATTACACCTACATGCTTTTGCAGTTTTCTGTATCTATTTAATTTTTAAAAGGTTGAGGGGCTGGCAAATTGCCTCAGAGGCTGGCGAGACAGCTCAGAAGGTATTGCCACCAATCCTCTCAGCCTGAGTTTGATCCCTCAAGCCACACAGTGGGAGAGAACTGACATCCACAAGTTGTCCTCTGACCACCACGTGTGTTCCACAGTGCAGGCACATGCTCACAATACACAGAATGAAAATATTTTCAGAGCTGGGGCCGCCGATGTGGCTTAGCCGGTGCACAGAGTCAGAGTCTGATCCCCAGAAACACATATGCTGGGTGTCTTAGCACAGGAAAAGTGAGGCAGGAGGATCAGAGGTTCAGGAGACTGGTTAAATGAGGATGGTAATGTCTGGAGTGTAGACCATGTGAGGAGGAGGAGGATAGTTGTGTGTATATATTTGTGTTTTGCATGGATGGGAAAGGCCTCAGTCATCTGTGTCCTGCCCTTCCCCCCTCCTCATTTCTCTCTGTTAGTCTGTGTCTATTCTCTTTACTTTCATTTACTTCTCCTGAGCATGGGTTCCTTGGGTGGCGTGTGTGTGTGTGTGTGTGTGTGTGTGTTTGTATGATCCTAAGCACATACCCCACAGACA
>CM053746.1:30532420-30620491 GCA_028658305.1 Pachyuromys duprasi | reverse complement strand
TGGAAGGCTTTTTTCTGGATCTCACACTTCCTCTGGGCTTTGGCTTCCCTCTGCCTAGATATAAGGTTTCCTAGGAGCCAGCCAAAGTTTGATCTAGGGTGAGGCTAGGGTCACGTGTGGTGGAAGGCAGGAAGGCTCCTCTTTTGGAGATAGCTACCCACAGTCCTCTGTCTGCTCCCTGATAATTGGGATAAATCACTTGCAGGTAGAGTAAATCAAGGCTTTGTTTAGGGGATTTTGGTTTTGGTTTTTGTTTTTTGTTTTTTCAAGACAGGGTTTCTCTGTCTTCTCTGCCTTGGATGTCCTGGAACTTACTCTGTAGACCAGGCTGGCCTCGAACTCACAGAGACACGCCTGCCTTTGCCTCCAGAGTGCTGGCATTAAAGGTGTGAGCCACCACTGCCCAGCTAAGGCTACATTAGAGAGTTGGGCTTTTCTCTGGGTTCTAGAACAGGGCTGCCTGATGGAACATGGAAATGCCCTAATGCATGTACTGTTCAGCACGATGGCCGCTAATCACAAGCATGAGAATCAGCCTTCAGATCCCTAGCACCCACATAAATGCTAGGTGGGCAGAAATCCCAGAGCCTGGAAGGCAGAGACATGGAGTCGCCAGAGTGTGCTCACTGCCTGGGAAGACCAGTTAGCCGAACCAGCAAGCTATGGTTTCAAGTATGAGAACTTATGTAGTCTGTAAGGTGGAGAGTGGTCAAGGAAACACTTGACATCAGTCTTGAGCCTCCTGAGGCATGTGAGTCCCCCACAATCACACACACACACACACACACACACACACACACACACACACACACACACAGAGTGAGAGAGGAAGAACAAATGCTACCTGCTCAACAAGCCCTAGATGGCTTGTCCTTTTATAAAAGTTCTGTGTTGAAATCCTATCTCAAGTGAAGCAGAGCTGCCATTGACCACAAACACCCCCACCCCCACCTCGCTTCTCCCCATCCTTGTGTGAGAGATAAGCAAGCAGGAAACCATGCTCTAGCAATTCTACCTTGGGCAGGCCCAGGCCCCAGCTAGTGGCATCCCATTCGGGCAAGGCCAGGCTCCCTCGTAGATCTCCTCTAGGACAGTGGAGCGGTGCCAGCTCCTGGCTGGGGGCAGGCATGCCTGTGTGAGGCCCGGCCACGACAGTAGCATGCTGACATTCCTTACTGCGGATCCAAAGTTTTGGTCCCAAGTAGGATTTTGGTCTTCTGCAAGACACCCCATGTTTTATAGATGTGTATGTTTTTGAGCAAGATGGGTGGAGGGCAAATGACTGGGAGTGCACTAGGGTACAGACGAGCCCACTTTTGATGGTCTGCCTTGAACTTTCCAAGTTCATGACGGGATAAAACTGTATCCACGGAGCAGGTCCGTGTCTCACTTTTGGTGCAAGACACATTTAACACGGTACATGAGGTTGTCAGTGCTCTGTATAAAGCAGGCTTTGTGTCAGGTTTCTTTGCCCCGCTGTAGGCCAACATAAGCGTTCTGAGCCCATTCAAGGCATGTAGCACTGAGGTGTCTGGGAAGTAGGTGTATGAAATGTGTTTGTGACTTATGATAGTTTCAATCCACAGTGGACTTATCAGGATCCAACTCCAGGATCCAGCTTATTCTTCACCCCCACTTTCCCATGCCTACAACCTGGATGCCTTCTGCCATCTCTGTCCCCTGAGTGAGTGGTCTGTGCCCACCACACGCTTTGTTCTCTCAGGCCAGGCTGTTGCCCTATTCTTCCTACAGCAGATTCTCCTACTGTGCTAGGTTCTCAGATACATGTCCCCACCCACCCCCTACCCCTTTTAAAATCTCTCAGTATATTACATCCCAACAATCCCCAATGCCTGTCCAGCAAGTATCCCAGAACTGCTGTCTCTCCCAGCCCGGTGGCATGTGGGACTCTGCAGGCCATGTGAAAAGTCCTCATCAACAGGAGTGCCATTGTATCCCAGCCCACTCTGCAGATGGGGACAGATCCCCTCTGTGTTAGCCAGGATTTCCTGTGTGCTGATTGCTCTTTCTGAATTGCCCAAGTGGTGCTCCCTTCTGCTCCTGGTTCGTTGTACTGTAAAATGCAGTGCCTCATTCTATCCAAGTATGCAGGATTCATTCACTTATGTGTGTGATTGTGTGTATACAAAATATACACTATATGAAAGTTACCATTTAACCTTGAACAATTAAATAATGTTTAGTGTGTGTGTGTATGTGTGTGTGTGTGTGTGCCCCCAAAGGTGTGTGGATGTCAGAGAACAACTCACAAGAGACCTTCTCAGTTCTCTCTTTCCCTTATGTGGATCCCAGGATCAAACACAGGCAGTTGTGTTTGTCAAGTGCCTTTATCCCCCGGGACATCTCTATGGCCCCTTGTTTGTTTGAGTTAGATCTCACGTAGCCTAGGCTGGCCTCAAACTTGCAGTGTAGCTGAGGATGACCTCGAACTTCCGATCCTCCTGTTTTCACTTCCAGTACGCTGAGATTGTAGGCGTGTATCACTGCACCTGGCTCATACAATGCCGGGGTCATGCCCAGGGCTTCATGCATGCGGCAAGCACTCTGTCCACCGAGCTACATTCCCAGCCCCGGTAACCATTTCCTAAGGCACAGCTCTATGGCACTGAGTGCATTCACTCATGGCCGCTGTCCATTTCCAGAACCTTATCATTATCCAAAGAGCAACTCTGCACTCATTTAATAACTCCCCAGTCCATGAGACCAGGAAAAGCTTTGAATTTGCCTGTTCTAGGCCTTTCCTGAGAGTCAAAGCATATGCTATTTGTCCTTCAGGTTTGGCTTATTTTAGTTAACATCATATCTTCAAGGTTCATGCATATTATAGAATATATCAAAATCTCTCTCTAGCTGAGTAATGTTCCATTTGTGTGTGTGTGTATGTATTTGTATATGTGTGTGTGCATACCACCCGTGGCCTATTCAATTAATGGACTATTTCTTCTACCTGTGGACTTCCACAGGCAGCTCTTCTATCAATACTGGTATAGTGACCTGTTTGTACTGCTGTATCAACAGTTTTGTGTAGCTACCCATGAACAGAATGACTGGATCACATGAAAATTGTTTCCTACTTTTCTGAGGCTCTACCAAATTCCTTTGTCACACTGAACCATTTCATATTCCTACTGATACTGCATTTACTATTTTAAAATCTTGCAAAACTACTGACATAATGCAGGGAGCCTGGTGTGATGGTACAGACCTATGTCCCAGCTCTCAAGTGATAAGTGATGGAGGAGGAGGATCAGTTCAGGTTACCTTTGGCTACAGAGCAAGTTTAAGCAAGCCTGGGCTGCCTGAGAATCTGTATTAAAAATTAAATAATCACAGACCATGTCCTTAATCCCAGCAAAGGCGGGTGGATTGCTGAGAGTTCAAGGCCAGCCTGGTCTACAAAGTGAGTTCCAGGATAGCCAGGGCTGTTAGACAAAGAAACCCTGTCTCGAAACACACACACACATACACACACACACACAACTTTAATAAATAAATAAACATAAAAAAATCAAAGTGCTGGCCTTAGAGGGCAGCACCCCTTGCTATTTATTAGTTGCTGCCATTGAGAGATAAGTGGGTAATTTCTCTGTTTACACGGGCTCTACCAGATTGCCGCCTGTGTGGGGGGAATGCAATGTCAGTTGCGTCTTGTACTGGGGAAGCCAGGGTCCCAGAGCCACCTTCCCACAGTCTCGGCTCTTCCTGAATTGCTCCCTGGTGCTGCTCAAGTAACCAGAGCTGTGAGCTTCCTTGTGCCAGAGGGCCACCCACCTGGCCTTAGGAAGTTGGCAGACAGGTCAGGCCACCCTCCCCTCTGGGAATACCACGTTTCATTTCAGCAAGGAACTCAGCCTGAGTGGGGAGGTGAGCAGCAGGCTGGGGTGTGGGGCGGGGTGCATAGGCGTTTAAGTGCACAGAGACACAAGTATGCCTGAAGCTGTAGCTATTAGCACACTAGGGTCTAGTAGTATTGGGGGAAGGATATTCACTATGATAGCTTAGGGGGGAGCCCCAAAACACTTAGTCCCTTCACATGCTCAGCAAGACCTAGTTAGGCCTGGCAAAAGGCCACCTGGGAAGCCAAGGCCCAGACAGTCATTTGCCAGCACCTTTCTCTGCAGAGGCCCCCCGGGCAGCTGCTGGGAGAGAGGACACAGAGGCCTGGAAAATCCATAAACAGAGTAATCAGCCCCTGTGCCTTGGCCCCTTGACTATGTTTATTGCTTCCTGCCCCGGAAAGCCCTTTACAAACACAGCCACTTTGAGGGGGGTGAGTGGGACCTGGTGGGTGGCCCGCTCAAGCTGGGCATCCAGAGTGCTCAGGGAACAGTGTCCCCGAACAAGCCTGCTGATTGTTCTCTGTTTTTTGCTGCTATCCTGCAGATTCCAAGGAGCAGGGTAGGAGGATGGGGATGGATGAAAGGAGGGGGTTGGTATCTGAGACTGCGAAGACCCTCGAAGAAAGACAGTGGCCTAGAGAGCTTTGTACTTTGTCATTGACAAAACAGGGGTCTCACTGATAATTTCTTTTAGAGCCTCAGGGTTAAGCTCTGATGGGCAGAAGCAGAATGAAGATGTTGCCTGCTGGGGAGCCTACAAGGTAGAATAGGGAGTGGGGTCATGGGTGGCCATTCCCTAGGGCCTGTGGACAGCTGTGGTTCAAAGCGTTTATAGGCCTGGCTCAAAAGTCTTCCAGAGACAGGATTTCATGCAATCCAGGCTGGTCTTGAACTTGCTGTGTAGCTATGATTGTAAGCATGCACCACTATGTTCCAAATGAAGTCTGTTTCTCTTTCTTCTTTCCTTCCTTCTTTTTTTTTCCTTTCTTCCCTTTTCTTTGCATTGCATTTTTTGTTTTGTTTTGTTTTTTGAGACAGGGTTTCTCTATCTAGCCTTGGCTGTGCTGGACTCACTTTGTAGACCAGGCTGGCCTCAAACTCAGAGAGCAGCCTGCCTCTGCCTCCCAAGTGCTGGGAATCACAGATAAGAACAGGTTGGTTTTTTGTTTTTTTTTTCCTCCTTGTTCACTGCCTCTTTTCCCTGGTAACCACATTCCTTCCCTGCTTAGAAGGAACTACACTTCATGTCTTTCCTACCAGGACTGGTGGCTGAGATGTGATTCTTTGTTTTTTGTTGTCGGTTATTTTTAAAAGGAAATTGATTACTACACTTATTTATTTATTGTATGTTCAGCAGCTGTAGGGAGCAGGGGTAGGGATATGCCATGGCACGGGTGTTGTCAGAGGACTACTTTTTGGGAATTGGAAATTGGCTATCTTTTCACCATGGGAGTTCCAGGGATTGAACTCAGATTGTCAGGGATGGTGGCAGGAACTTTCTTCTCCTCCTCCTCCTTCTCCTCCTCCTCCTCCTCTTCCTTCTCCTTTTTCCTCTTCCTCTCCCTCTTCCTCCTTCTCCTTTCTTGTCAAGGTGTTAAATAGCCCAGGCTAGCCTGGAACTTGATTTGTAGTTGAAAGTGACCTTGAACCCCTGATCCTCCTGCCTGCATCTTCTAAATGCAGGGATCACAGGCATTCACCACCACACTCTGGGGCACATCTGCAGTGCCAACAGGCTGCCTCGGCTGCAGTTCCAGGGCTCCTGATGCTGGCGAGGGCTCTTGCGGTGTTTTTCTCTCATTTGAGAACAGGATGGCGCTGGAGCACAACACCTGCATGTTTGGAAGAGGAAAGCCTTCTTTAGGGAAGCTGGTAATAGGCCAGCAGCCTTCCCACAGAAGAATGGTGGGGTGGGGGGATGCCTCCAACTCAAGATGCTGGCTCCTTCACCCTGCTGGCTTGAGATGCTCCCGTGTAATGCTGGCTTGACCCTCGCTGACATGGAAGCGCTGCTTCTACCCTCTGCTGAGGCTTCTCTAATTTCAAAAGTTCTGGAGTTGGCATGGTCTGCCTTTGTATGCACTACTAGGACCTGTGGCTTGCTTGTGCTTTTTTTTTTTTTTTTTAAACTTTGTCAGTGCTGGGGATCAAACCCTGAAAGCCAGCACTGTGTAGAATGTCCATGCTAGACAAACATTCTACATACTGCTACGATCCTGGCCGTAGGCGTTTCTGAGGTGAGATTCCATAACATAGTCGAGACTGGCGTTAGGCTTGTGATGTTCACGCCTCTCCCTGCCTTTCGAGCGCTGGGATTAGCGGTGCATGCGTCTATGCCAGGCCTGCCTGTGTTCTAAAGGTGGCCTGTCTATGCCAACTTCCACAGGCGACCTGTGTTTTGGTTGTGCAACTGTGAGCATGCCGTACCCTCCCAGCTGCTTTCTGAAAGTAAAATACTATACAGTTCTTGCTCAAGAACAAAGGCCTACAGCTTAGCCCTGCATGTTAATGATTTTCAAGTGTGGCCACTTCCTCTTGCCTGGCTCGACTTGCACTGCCAGGGGTGGAAATGTGACTGCAATAGTAACATGTGAAGAAAACCCAGACAGAGCTCTAGTAATATCCATAGCTACTCTGTTAAGGAATCAGATTCAAAAAGTGGTCATCAGCAAGCAATGTTTGATCACTGGCCAAATATATAGCGTTATCTCTCTCTCCTTTGTGCGTGCGTGCGTGCATGGCTGTGTAAGCTAGGGGACAATGTCAAGTGTCAACTTTATATAAATTTAGCTTATGTGCATTGGTGCTTTGCCTGCATGTGTGTGTATGAGAGGGTGTCAGATCTTGGAGTTACAGGCAGTTGCGAGCTGCCCACGTGGATTTGAACCTGGGAGAGCAGTCAGTGCTCTTAACCACTGAGCCATCTCTCCAGCCTTCAAGTGTCGATCTTTTTGTTTTATTTTGAGACAAGGTCTTTGCTTTCACTGGACCGGAACTCACTAAGTATGCTAGGCTAGCCTATGAGCCCCTAGGGATTTACCTATCTCTACCCTACTCCACCACTGGGATTATAACCACATGCCACATCTGGGCTTTCTTTTCTTTTCTTTTCTTTTCTATTCCCTCCTTTTCCTTCTCCTCCTCCTCTTCTGCTTCTTCAAGGCAAGGTCTCTCTCTCTATGTAGTTTTGGCTATTTTGGAACTCTCTCTATAAAACTCACAGAGATCCACTTGCCTCTGCTTCCCAAATGCTAGGATTGAAGGTGTGAGTCATTACTCCTGGCTACAAAAACTGGGTTCTGGGGATCAAAGTCAACTCCTCATGCTTGCAGGGCTACCACTTGACCAACTGAGCTGTTGTCACAGCCCCTACATTGTGGGTGCTCTGTTGATGTTCTCTCTCTTTTTCTTTTTTTGAGACAGGGCCTCATTATGTAGCCCTGGCTGGCCTAGAACTCTCCACCTAGATGAGGCTGGCCTTGAACTCCTGCCTCTGCCTCCTGAGTGCTGCGATTAAAGGCATGCGCCACCACACCTGGCTTCCTACAGCCTATTTTTAACGGTGATTATAAAAGGATTCAAGGATTGAGAAAGGTCTCACTGCTTCTGGAAAGTTCTAATAGCTGCTGGCTGCTCTTTATACTGTCTCTGTAATGTGCTGAATAACTTTGAAACCCATTTGTATTCTCTGCACCTTGGTTTTTGTCCTGTGCTGGGAGGAAAACTCATGTCCGCACACCCCAGGCTGCTGCTTCCCACAAGAGTTAGAGTCTCTGCAAGTTTGGGCTTGTGGAATGCTTTGGCAGTGCTTTTGTTTGATGACTGTTGACTTAGGCCAGGTGTGCAAACCCAGTGTTTCCAGAATCCTGGTTGGCTCCGGGCTGAAGCTGGAATGAAGAAAATAGATGTTCAGGGGAGGAGGGAGAGAGTGTGGATAATCCAAAAGCCATTTGTTTAGGGCTTGGAGCCAGAGATAAGCTGTTTCTGCAGATTTTCTTAAATCAACCAGACAGGAACTCTTCGTAATGAGCCTTCAATGTATGTTGACCTAATAGTCCTCAACGCTCACTTCATACATGTGTGAGCCATCTGGGCCCGCAGAGAGGCACAGGGGTGGAAGGGCTCTTGGAGCTCATATGGTCTTCCCTGTCCATTTTCACAGGAGGTCCAAAGGGTAAAGAGACTTGCCTGAAGCCACCTGGCTCCTTAGCGATGGAGCTGAAACTATCATTCAGGTCTCTAAACTATATCACCCTTTAAGACAGTGGTCCCCATGTGACTGTGGATCAGAATAGCCAGGAGCTTGTGAAATGCAGGTTCCCTGGACACATGCTCCCAGCAGTTCTGAGTTAATAGCAGGGTGGAGAATGTGTTCTTAGCAAACCTCTAGGGATATCTGATGACAGTGAATGCCATGCTCTGCAGGTGCTACTGGAATATAAAAAGCATTTGCTTCCCAGGCCTGCAGGAAGGCATACTGTGTATTCCTTGAAGCCAGAGGTGCAGTCAATTCAGGAAGTGAGAGCAGGAGGGACACAGCCAAGCTTTAGTTATTTATTTAGCCAGTTTTGAGACAAGAGCTCACAGAGGCCAGGCTGGCCTTGAACTGCTATGTAGCTAAGAATGATTTTGAACTTTTTAATCCTCCTGCCTCCACTGTAGTATTGGTAATGCAGGTATGCACCACATGCCTATTTTATGAAGTACTGAGGCTTAAGCTTGGGGCTTTGGGGCTGCGTGCATGCTAGGTAAGCACTCGGGCAACTGAATCATAGCGCCGGCCCTTTGCCTGGGTTTAAAGCACAATGCAGGCGACCTGAGCATTAGGAGGCTTGGCACACTCTTTCCTGCCCTGTGAGATG
The DNA here is from genome assembly GCA_028658305.1 of Pachyuromys duprasi. Taxonomy (NCBI): domain Eukaryota; kingdom Metazoa; phylum Chordata; class Mammalia; order Rodentia; family Muridae; genus Pachyuromys; species Pachyuromys duprasi. The sequence goes on along the minus strand of CM053746.1, from coordinate 30,611,769 downwards.
AGGCTAGTTAGACTTGGCACATTTCTGGACAATGTGCAGCACACACCTGACTCAGAGTTGATGTCTATAAAATGGCTAAAGTGCAAGGTCATGAGGATCTTATGACAGGATATGTGAGGAGGGTCTGCCAAGCAGCCATCTACTGCCAGGGTCTAGGTTGTGAGTGATTGCTGGACGTGGGTGAGGGCAGACTTCTGTTTAATACTGATGAGTTGCTACTGACTGCTTCAGTGGAGGGAAAGGGGTTCTGGTTCTGTGATGAAAATGTCCAGGTCCTTCTGGTTTTGAGGGACTGAGATGCAGTGACTTTCTGCTATCCCTAGCAGATGGCATCTTTCCCTGACCGGGATCCATTCCCCACTCCCACCTGCACATCCCAGGAGTTTTCCGTGGTCTGACAGACAGAGACTGTTACTCTTCATTTTCTGGAAGTAGAAGAGATCTTGGCTCTTGGGAAGCAATGGAGGCTGGCGGAGGGGCTCCCGGGAGATCCCGCCCCTTCCCTGACTAACAATTCTGAGAGACAGAACTACAAGCCCAGTTGGCCCTTGGTTGGGCGGGCCACTGCCTGGTTCTGCCAATTCCAGCCCAAGTCAGGTCAGCCTGACCCTACCAATGCTGGAAACATGACAGGCACAGATGACAGCTGGGGGAGGGGACATTGGGGGGATTCTGAGGCCTCAGGTGGCTCCGCCATCAGTCTCATGAAGGGAAAGCCGTGCCCAGCATCAGGAAACAAGAGGGCTCGTGGTACCCATGGGGTATACGCATGTACAATTTCAAACCAGCTTCAGAGCTGGGTGAGAGGGGAAGCAGACCAAGTTCCTGGGTTGGGTGAGAAGGATCTAGAAAATAAAACCCTGAAGAGGGTGTCTGTCTGCGACAGCTGGCCTGGAAGAAGCATGCCGCATGGTTTAAGTGCGCTGGTGAGTGCGGCAACGAACAAGAGCCCATTGGCACACACAGGTCCAAGAGCTGTGTGTTGGAGGAAGCCGCAGGATGTTCCAGGAGAGGCCTGGCTCAGGAGTCTAAGGATCTGAGTCTCATCTCTTCAGCTATTACTCTCTGACCTTTGGCCTCTTATACCTTTTAGAAATGATCACATGAGGGTGCCACTGTCTTTGTGACCAGAGGAACTTCAGTGTGATGGGGGTGATGGAGGTTATCTGGTGGGGAGGGATGCTGGGTACCCCCAGCTGCGGAACAGGAGCCCTATAACTGCTGGACTGTGGAGAGAGGCGTGTCAGTGGGGTGGAGGGAGGGGACCAAGGAGAGTACGGAGCAGCCAGTGGCTGGGGAAGGAGCTGGCGGTTGCTCTAAACAATCCCATCGGCCATCTGTGCTAGGCCTCTCTGGATGGAATTTCTGAACAGTGTCCCGGCTGGTGGGGGGGGGCAGGGGGTTACCGTCTCTGTGGCAGCTGCTGCCTGTTTCTTTGAAGTTCAGCCACGGGCCAGGCACCCCATCCTAGCCTCTGTACCTCAGCCTGGCCTGTCATTCCCAGGCTGCCTAAGCAGTGTTTTTGAGTGCCCTGCGGCCTGCAGGCTGTCTCCCAGAGCCTGAAAACCCCTCCCCAGAGGGCAAGCCCCCTGGAAACCAACCTTCCGTCTTGGTAGGCAGAACGGCTGGGCTACCCAGTCTGGGATAATAATATTCCAGTTACTCTCCCTTTACAGGCTTCTCTGGGGTCTAGGTCTAGGCAGAGGGAATAGGGGGCCCAGCTCCCTGAGGGCTGCAGGATTCCCCCCATCCTGGCACCTTTGTACTACACACAATTCCACCGCAAGGCTGGACTGGGCCCCAAATCACAAGCTGTCCCTGACTCTGCCCTGCTGTGGAGTTTTGGAGTATGAGGGCTTATGCCAGCCCTACACCTGCCCAGTCCCCCTCAGAAGGCCCACCTGAGAGGCGTAGGTCTCCATGTTTTGCAGACTTGCTGAGAGATGCAAGTCACCCAGATAGCTGTAGGGTCAGGGTCTGCTGCACCCACGCTGGATCCCCCCCCCCACACACACACACACACTTGCTGCCTTTGCCCTTTGGCCTCCTATTCCAGACCAGGCAAGTAGCCACCAACCACATCAGGCTCTCAAGCCAAGGTCCTGTTCCCACAGTGCTGAAGGCAGAGACACCCCCATTGCCCACCGGGCATTCCTTTTCCCCTTGCTCTTCACTTTTGTCCCTAACCAAGGTTGGGGCAGAGGAGAAATGTGTGATGGTAATGGTCGGGGTTCTCAGGCTGTCCCAGAAGTAAAGTCTGTCCAAGCAATCCTAGCTGGTGGGAGCGGTGGGGATTCCGTAGCTGTCATTCTTTTTGTTGTTGTTGTCTGGATTTTTTTCGAGACAGGGTTTCTCTGTGTAGTCTTGGCTGTCCGGAACTAGCTCTGTACATCAGGCTAGCCTCGAACTCACAGAGCTCCAGCTGCCTCTGCCGGGCGCTGGGATCAAAGACGTGCGTCACCATGCCTGGCTATGCCTGCCACTCTTAAAGCCCGACCTGCTTTGGGCTGGCTTTCTTCTTAAGGCTTCCCCCCCCACCCCCACCCATCACTGTCTTCTGTTGTTGTTGTTTTCTTTTAATTAGAGAGACCATACGGGGCGGTGGATACAACAGCTCAGTTGGTAGAGTGCTCGCCTACCACAGCAGGAAGGTCAGTCATCCTCAGCCCTGCGTAAGACGGGCAAGGCAGCACATGCCTAGAATCCCAGCATTTACCTGGCGAAGGCAGGGTGATGAGAAGTTTAAGGTCATCCTCAGTTCACATAGCAGGTTGGAGACAGCAAAACGTGGACTCTGGGGCCAGACTGTTGATTCAATTCAGATTCCGCTGCTGTTCAATCCTGTGTAAGCCAGTTCATCTCTCTGAGCCTCAGTTTCCTTATCTATAAAATGGGTAGGGTGATGGTTTTACTGTGGTGATCTGAAGGGATAACACATGACAGGCACTTAGCAAGTGTCTTGTCCATACCAAGCAATCAAAGCACTTGTATCATAATTATCAAGGAAGCAGCTCAAGGGTCCAGGACTGTGGCTCACTGAGAGACCACATGCTTATCAGGCCCGAGGTCCTGGGTTCAATCCCGGCATCAAAATCAACAACGGATGGCCATTGTAGACAACATACATATACAAAATGAACATGAAAAAATCACTGGTGCTGCTATAGTCTTTGGACACTCTTAGGGCTGTTTGCACATCTTTAAATTAATAAATGAACATGGACAGACATTCTGAAAGTATATGAAAACTTCCAGCTCTCCGTCCCTCTCCACACCCACGTGTCCACATTCACCCTCCCCAACCCCTTCCACAGCATGCCACGGTATCACAATTAGACTCACGGGCACTTCCACTGTTCCTTTAAGTCTTGCACAATAAGAGACATATTGAGGGGCTGGAGGGATGGCTCAGTGATTCAGAGCACTGGCTGTTCTTACCGGGGTTCTGAGTTCAGTTCCCAGGACCCATGGGGTGGCTCACAACCATCTATAGTGGGATCCTATGTCCTTTTCTGGCGAGTGGGTGTACATGCAGACAGAGCATCATACTCTGGAGAGCATTTCAGTGGTTCTGATTATGGCTGTGAAGCTCCACTCTGTCCATATTAGGCACGGGTTCAAACTGCAGTATAGGAACGCTCCATAGATGCAGAATTCGTGAAGCATCGAGTAGGAGCACGGTGTACGTCAGTGTGCCCGGTAGAGGCAGGGGTTAGGAGCTTTCATTCCTTAGGCTTTCCTCTGCCGTCCTGAGCTGAGCGCCCAACCCAATGTTACATTACTTGGCCTAGGTTTTTCCAGGCATGTTCACATGCTAAGTTGCTGTAGAGATAGCCCCCGCCACGCTCCAGACTCCAGAGCTCATCATCTATCACCCTCCAAACTCCTCGTGTTCAGAACTGTTGGGCCTGGGCCAGCATGCGCTCACCCTGGAGCTGGGCCAGCTTCCCAGCCCCCGCACCTGAGCTGCTGGTGGCCCCTTCTCCGGGTCTGGGGTGGCCCTTTCTCCGGGTCTGGGGGGGGCCCTTCTCTGGGTCTGGGTCTGGACTGTTTCACTTGATTCCAGGCATGCACATGTTCCTGCCAGTCCGTTGGGTGGAGCCGGGAGCGGCTCTTCTCCACCCAATGAGGTTTCCTCTCTCCAGCCCAAAGTTGAACTGTTGGCTGAGCCGGTAGGGTCTGTTGATAGAGGGGAAAATTGTTGTGGAAATATTCCCTAACCCGCCCAGGTTTTGGTTCTGTAAACAGTCTGTTACTCAGGCAACTTGACAGCTTTGGTGGGATGGGGAATGGGGGCTCTGTAAGGAAACTGGTTTTTTCGTTTGTTTTGTTTTCGCAAGCTTTCTGTTCTTCAATTTCAACCTCCAGACCCCTCTTCCCTCACTCCCTGGACTTAAGCATTATTTTATAACTGGAAGGTAACCCATTTAGCACTCCTCCAGGGTTAACCTGCGCCCTAGGATTTGATGCCACCCCCCACTGCCAGAGTTCTTGCTGTGTGCCCATTCTACTCTCTGTGCCAGGGAACACGGAGTGGCTCTTCCGCCCGCCCGCTGTTGTGTTGAATCTGGAACCAGACGGCTTGAGTTCAGATTTCACTTGATTAGCCATGTGACCTTGAACAAGTGCTTCACTCTCTGTAGCTTGATTTTCTGTCTATACCATGGGAGAGGGCAGGAGAATACTTACTGCTTAGGGCTGCGGAGAGCACGAAGTGCGAAGTGCGCTCACACACAGGAGGCCCCTGCGGTGGTACCTGGTGAGGAAGGAGGCCTGGGCAGTGGGTGGCAGTCATTGTGGCTGCCATTATCATTTGTTTGAGGCGGAGTCTCACCTATGTAAGGCCAGGCTAGCCCTGAAGTCACAGAGGTTTGCCTGCCTCAACCTTAGTGCTGGGATTGCAGGCATGAGCGGTGACATCTGGCTTTAAAAAGTATTACCTGTTATTACATTTAATGTATTTATTTTTTACTGTGTGAATGTGTGCTTAAGCTCACCAAAGCACACAGGTGGAGGTCAGAGGTCAACCTGTAGAAACCACTTCACCTCTACCTGGTGGATCCCTGAAATGGAACTCAGAATGTTAGGGGCGGTGTGGCAAGTGCCTGGCACACACCAACCTGTGCCACCCACCCTATTTATTTGTTTCCTTGTTTGTTTTTGAGAGAGGGTTTCACTATGTAGACCAGGCTGGCCTTGAACTCACCGAGATCCTCCTGCCTCTGCGCCGAGCGCCAGGATTAAAATGCACCCACCACCCTACCCTTGCTTTCTGTTTTGATCTTGGGTTTTCCCAGTGTAGCCCACTTAGCATTCCTCCAGGGGTTCCAGGTATGAGCCACCCACGAGCTTAATACAGGAACTGGTTGTGTTATGAATGCCTGAGGAGCTTCGTCTATAATCATCTTTGCTGGAAGCAGAGTTGGGCTCCTTGGGGCGCCTTTTATGGTTGCTGACTGTCAGGACAGGGATGAAGGGTTGTGTCCTAAGGGCTGAGGATCTCGGGCCAGATCTGCCCCTGGGGGAGGGACATTAGCCTCCTTTAGAGCCTTTTGCCACTGTGCCTCGTCCTCACATACATTTGGGCAGACTTGGTCACTCCTGTTGATGAGCGAGGGGGAGAAATGAGGAAAGGGTCTCCTGTTTTTTCTCCCTCACTTTTCTCCAAATGTTTTAAAGAGTTTGAAACAAACCAAACAATAACAAAAATATGTTCAATGTTCTAGTCTTCCAGATCCACTTAGAAAGAAGAGAAAGGAGTCGTGCTATGTGGTGGCCCTGGGTATGGCCCTCTAACTTCTCACCTCTACTTGCTGTCTAGCCTGGAACCCATGTCTCTTCCGAGAAAAGAGTGTGGGAGTCTTTTATTATTATTCTTTTTTAAAAAATATTCTTTAAATTTATTTTTATTTCTGTGTATATGTGTGTGTGCACCTGCACATATAACATGTTTATTCAGGTGCCCACAGAGTCCAGAAGAGGATTTTGTATCCCTTGGAACTCGAGTTTCAAGCGGTTATGAACCAGCTAATGGATGCTGGGAACTGAACTCTGGTCCTCAGCAAGCACACTTAACTGCTGAGCCATCTCTACGGGACCCACCCCATGCTCTCACTCCCCACGGCACCCCCACCCCCTCCAGCGCTCTTTTAAAAATCCTCAAGTTTAACAGGTGAAAAAAAAGAGTGACTAACACAGAGGAGGGGTAAGGGGCAACCCTGGTCACACAGCAGGGCGTGGCAGCAATGGTTTTCTCCCGGCTTTCCCTCCTCCTCCCATGTCCATCCGGGCTTCTTGCTCGGGCTGCTGTGCCAGGGTTAGAGAATAGGCACAGGTGTGGCTGTCCTGCAGTTCTGGGGACTCTGGGAATGAGGCAGGCTTTGTTGTCGTCCCAGCAGCTGTGACCGTTGGGGCCCGAGTATCCATTAAGCCGTTTCCGAGCCTTGGGCGGGAGCAAAAGGCTCGGCATTTAAAGGTCACCCGGCTTTTGAAGCTACAGCGACATTAATAGCTTGGGAAGAAAACAAGCCTGTGCAGGGGCCGGAGGACAAGGCGGCTCTGTCAGCACTGCCCCTCCTCCCCAGGGTGCTTGGCCGCACACACGCCTGCGCACACCCACACACCGCCGGTAGCTTCTGCCTCCTGCTCGCCCACCTCCCTCTCCTCCCTTTTCGAGCCCCTTCAGTTCAGAAGCCTTAGAACTCGGCAGTCTGCCCCGCATCCACCCCCCACGGTGTCCGAGGTGACAATTGGATGAGGGTGCAGCTGCCAGCGCGGGGCGGGGGGGGGGGCAAGCAGCAGCCTCTGGTTTCACACCGCCTCACCCACTTAAGGTTTCCCCGGGACTTAGCCACGTTTACACATGACCTCATTCTGACCCCTCTGGCCCTGGTATCCTGGAGTCTTGCTGAAGCAGTGAGTCTGAGCCCCACTTCCCCTCCCATGTGGGCAGGGTGCCGATGCCACCCTTCAGGTCTGACGGCTTGCCGCAGCACTAGCTGCACGGGGTCCGGGTGGGCACTGGAGGACAAAATGCCCAGGGTGGATTAATTCCATCTGTTGAGGACAGAGCATAGGAAGTGTTGTCTGGTCGGGCACACTTTTACCCTCCTGCCTCTCCCCTCCCCCCCCCCCATTTCTAAGATGCCTGTGCTATCCGGTGGCTCTTCTGTCCTCTGCGCAGTCCCGGGGTGGGGGTGGGGCACAGCAAGGTTCTGGGAGGGCAGCTGCAGTTAGTCCTTTCCCTGGAGGAGCTGTGGCCTGGGCCCTGGGACACCACCTAGTGGCCTGGCCTGGTGCTGTCACTGGGCTGTGTGTGGTTCCTAGGCACGAAATGAGTCCCTTAAGACCACTGCAGGTGGACTAGATGTTCCAAATGTTCCTCAGCCACTGCCAGAGAGGAAGCCTGGAGTAGATGGGGACAGAGCTGACAGGGAAGGGGGATTGTCCCCTCCCTTCCTTTCCAGAGAGGGAGGAGAAAGTGCCTCATGGCCTCATACCTCCTCCTAGGGTCTTGAGTTCTAACTCCCACATTTCTAGGTTGATGCTGTCCCTGCCTGGGGAAAAATGCAGTGTCTAGTCATCTGTGGGAGTGGGACTGTCCCCTGACCCTGGCCACTGACACTGGTGTAGCCATCTAGAAATGTGTGCCAAGGAGACAGCCCTGAAGACAGGCAGAGAGAGCTTGTGGGACCAGAGCCGTTGCTGAAGCACCCTAACCTCAGTCACTCTGTCTGGAGCTTGCAGTGGGCAATAAAGAAGCAGAGAAGAAAGGACTTTAGACACCCTCAGTCAGTTACTGAGTTTTTTCACTGGTTGCTTCTCTGCCTGCCCACGTAGCCAGCATGGGCTAACTCTACTGGGCGCTGCTGGGACCCTGGGGATTCCACACTGGATATAGCAAATCTGCGCTTAGGAACTCTGTCCTAGTGTAGAAGATGGTCCCTGGCAAGTGTCCTATATATGGTGTTTGTGACAGAGGATAACAAAGCAGGGCAAAGGTCGAGGAACGCTGGAAGACAGACGCTGCATTATCAGGTTGGCAGAGCAGGGCCCCTGATAATGCAACAGGGACCAGAAGGAAGGGAGAAAAGCTATGGGACTCATGGGGGTGGGGGTGGTAAATACAGCAGGTGCTTCGAGAGCCCGAGGCCCCAGAGGAAAGTGTATGTAGTCTTGTTGGTAGAAAGGCAAACACAGGGGCGCTCAGGGTGGCTAGAGAGACTGCATCTGTCTGGTTATGTGTCTACATGTGTCTCTCTGTGGATGTCCAGTGGACAAACACATGTACTTTTTTTTTCTTTCCTGAGACTGAGTCTCTTGTATCCCACATTGGCCTTGAACTTGCTATGTAACTGAGGATAACCTTGAAGTTTTGTTCCTCCATTTCTCAAGTGCTGGGATTACAGGTATGCACCAGCACTTCTGGTATATGGATCGAACCCAGGGCCTCCTGGATGACCTACAAGCACCTTACCAACTGAGCTGCATGCTCAGCGTGCATTTGATGGCGGGAGCTTAAGGGGCCTGGTAGGCCATAGAGAGGCTCTGGGATGCAGTCTGAGGACTTAGCCACCAGGGGCTTTGGGAGTAAGGAAAGACATGCCACCATAATATGCAGTCCCACAAGGAGGCAACCAGGTCCTGACGGGCAGTTTAAAGGCAAAGAAGATAAGGATTGCTGTAGATTGAACGGAGGGTGTAAGGGATACATTCTTAAAGATGGTTCCAAAACTTTGACCTCAGCCATGAAGCTGACTGGACAGAGGTGGTGCATAGACAGGAGGCACAGGCTGGCTTGGACTGACCTGATCTGTCTGTAGGAAACTTATGAGCAGGAGCTAGCATGCAGCTGGTAGAAGATACTTAAAGCCACAGATTTACTTACGGAGTATAGCATGGATACCAAGGCCTGTGACCAACCTACCACAGCCTGTCCCAGCTGGGACTTCCTCATCCCAGGAACCCACATAAGTTCCACCCCAGCATTCCTCCCACATATACACTGCCTCTGCCAGAGAGGAAGCTGAGGTTTGGAGACCTGAAATCATTTTCCCGAGTCACACAGCCTTGCTAAGGTCAGATGTGCGCCCAGCCCTCTGGTCCTCAGGCTGTCTCATCCCTGATACAGAGCTGGTCATAGCCTTTACAAACAGGTCCTCCTAAGGCACGAGGCTGGCTGAGTTGACCTTGGACGAGGCTAGGTGAGCCGTACCAGGGCAGCCTGCCCACCTTCCTGGGCGAGGCTCCAAGTGACTCAGGCCTTGCCGCTTCTCACACTCCAGTTGGAGGTTGGCAGCAGGACGTTCTGGGCCTGGCTCTCCAGGCCCTGGGGGAGGACAGGCATGGAGTTTATGCTTCCAGGTCCTGAGGTTACCCACACCCATTTGCTCAGGGAGAGGTCTAACGGGCCCAGCAGGTTTGATTCACTTCCTCCATCACAAGCTCATCAGGGATTCCTACCTTCCTGTTTTCTTGCCCACACTAGCAGAGGGTTCAAAGAGGTGTCCTGCTCTCTCCAAGGTCACAGAGCTGGGTCTGGGGCAGGGCCAGCAGACCTCCCCCATACTGTCTGGGTCATGTTTCCTTTGATGGAATGTCCTAAACCCAGACACACATGGCTGCATTTCTCAGGCTCCTTGGCTCTTAGCCATGCAAGCCTTACTTGGCATTGTAGCTCTTGGAGGTTGGATGCTAATTCTGGTTTTTCTACCTACCTACTAGCTGTGTGGTTTTGGACAAGCTCCCTGACTTTTCTGAACTAGTTCCTACCATTCATTTTAAGATGGAGATGGGCTAGAGAGTTACAGTAAGTATGAAAGGAGCTTCGATAAAGGTGATATGGGAAAATGCCAGGCACAAGTTCAGCTGCGTACCTCCATTCTTTCATGAGTTTCAAACTGCTTTTCATTTGAGCAGAGTTTGTTACAAAAGGTAGTGTGACTTGGTGACTCTTTCCCCTGGCCTCAGGCTGGCATAAGTTTAGCAAGGAGCAGAGCGGGCAATCTAACCCTCTGAGAAACTAGCCCCTAACTGGTACTGGTTGCAACAGCCTGGCTGTTGGAGGTCTCTGAGTCTTGGCTCTCCATCAAATCCTGTTTCCCTGGCTTCCTATCATGAACTACTTTCTCCAAACCCACAGAGCTGCCTTGGTGGAAAGATCTAGGCTTTTCTATTGTTCACTCCATATTCTTGACCTGTCTGTCTCTTCAGCTGTACTAGAGGGGTGCAGGGCGGCACAATTAGGTGAGCAGGTTTGGTGGTCACCTGAACTGGGGTGTCTCCTACTGCCTCAGCCTCAGGACCTGGCTTGAGCTGGGAGAATCCACATACCCTTCAGTGATCTGGGGGGATTCCTGGGTTGATAGCCAGGGTCTGGGAAAGAGCTGCCATAGCCTGCCTCCGTCCCATGGGGCAATGCAGCCGCACAACCCCTACTCCAGCCTCATGGGGCAGTCTGCGACATTCTGACCTTCCTTCCCGTACAGGCTGAGGACCAGTTTGTTTCCTTTGCATGGAAACAGTGTAAGCAGCCCCCTAAGAGGAGGGTCCTGGGCAACAAAGGGACAGGACTTCCCACAGGAGGGTCAAGAGTAGATTCCAGAACGCCTCTCAGTGGCGTCTCCACAGAGACCCAGCACCCAGGAGACCCGTCAGAAGGGGTTCATGAGATAAGTATAAGCCGATCAATTTTCTTCTTTCTTTTCATGGAGTTGCTCTTGGCAGAGTGACAACCCTGGCCTGTAATCTTTCTGGCTGAGTGCATCAGGGGCAGAGACATTGGGGCTGTGCTCTCAAGGGCCTTCACCAGAGCCTCTGACCCTATGTGTAATATAATATCATCAGGGCTTGGCTTCTGGGGCCTGGTGGCCCAGAGGTTAGAGGCCTCATGCAGGCCCCCAGGGAAGCACTCCTAACCGAACCACTGAGAACCACTGAATTGCCTCAGACCTCCTACTGTCAGGAAGGGCAGGAGGGGAGAGGAGGCCATATGTACTTGGCAACTTTCTTGGGCTCATTTTCATAACCAAATCCATAGACTGATCATTTGAGGCCACACTTTATTTCTCCTAGAGACAGGGATTTGGCCTCCCTTGTCTGTGACTCACTCATCTGGGCAGGCAGGAAATAGAGGGCATGGGATGGTCAATCACAGTTCACTCAGTTGACAGGTGAGCGCTCAATCATGTAACATGAGGAGATGGCTCTCTGTGTTCTGATGTGGGGAGATGTCACAGTGTGCCATCAAGTAGATAAAAGAAGTGGTGTACTGGAATTTATGGCTCAGTCACACAGTAAGATAAGCTCATGCACGTGGTAGCACGTGCAGGGATCAAACACCTACACATGATCTCATTAAATAAGTTCTCTTGGGGCAGGAAGGGACCTCAGTGTCCACTAGCTATTCAGAACCTGTGTGCCTGTAATTTTTCACCTTCAAATCCAACCTGGTAGCTGGGCATAGCATATAGATGGTTATAATTTCAGCACTTGGATGGTGAAGGCAGGAAGATTAGGAGTTCAAGACCATCCTTAGCTACATTGTGAGTTCAAGGCTATACGAGACCCCATCTTTTAAAAAACAAACAGAATGTCAGCAAGATGGCTCAGCAGGTAAAGGCACTTACCAATAAGACTGATGATTTGAGTTTCATCCCCAGGGCCCACATGGTGGGAGGAGAGAACTAACCCCCATGAGCTGGTCCTCTGACCTCCATGTGTGTGCCACCCCTCCACAAAATAAATGTAAATTTTAAAGAAGTTTTAAAAGCCTAATCCAATCCACCTCCCTAGAAATAGGCAGGCACCCAGACTAGGGCTTCTTGAGAATGTTCCACATCATTTTGAGGAATGGGAGGAAGTAAGGTGTTTGGAACTCAGTGTGGTAGGCAGTCGAAGCCATTTCCAGAGTATGAGATCTGACCTAAAGGTGTCACATCAATGGCTTGATGGATCCTCTCATCCCGGGTGAGGTGGCTCACCACTCTTCCATCTTCCCTGCTTCCCTCCGATCTTTCCTGTCACGACAGTCAGCACATGGCCTCGCTGACATGGATTTGATCATCTGATAGTTTCTCCATCAGCAGTTAAGGCCGTAGCTCCCAGCCTAGAAAACAAGAGACTAGGTTGACTCATCAAGCTGAAGAAACCCCTAACGGAGCTGCCTGTGGTAGCAGGCCACCTTTCTACAAGTTGCTAGAATGACTAAACCTTGAGATAAGGTGGAGAAAGTCAGAGCCAGATTTGGGGTTTGTGTTTAATTTTGTATTGCAGTGTATGTGAGCGCACCCACATGTGCAGGCCGGAAGACAGTTTGTAGGAGTCGGTTGTCACCTTCCACCTTGTATGGCCCAGGGATGACCTTGAACTCCTTGTCTGCTTCCCAAGTACTGGGATTACATTCATGCCTGACCAGGTCAGGTTTTATTCTGGGGTGGAGATTGAACCAGGGTTTCATGCGTGTGAGACAAACTCTCCATGCAGTGAGCTGCGCCTCAGCCCTGAACAGAGTGCTTTTAGACATCCAGCGCTGTCCTTTTCCTACACCAACAGCGGGGTCGCCCTGGGTACCGTTTCAATGCCAAGAGGGCTGGGTGCTGTTCTGTTGTTTCAGAGCATTTGCTAGCCCCCCCCCCCAGGGGGCAGGCAGCTAGGTTGACTGTGGCAGGGAACTGGTTTTGGGATAGAATGCGAACAAGACTTAGATGCACAGAGTTCTTTGGGACAGTTTTGGGAAGCCGAGTATGGTGGCGCATGCCTGTAATTGCAGCCATTGGAAGGCTGAGGCAGGAGGATTAAGAGTTGAAGATCAGCCAGGCAACAGTGGCTCATGCCTTTAATCCCACCACTCTGGAGGTACAGGGGAAGGCAGACCTCTGGGAGTTCAGTTCGAGGCCAGCCTGGTCTACAGAGGGACAACTGGGGCTACACAGAGAAACTCAGTCTTGAAAAAACAAAACAAACAAGAGTTCAAGACCAGCCTCAGCTATACTTCGAGTTTGAAGCCAATATGGGCTAAATGAGACCCTATCTCAAAACCACCATAAAAATGAAAACAAAACAAATGAGTAGGAAAGAATATGCATATATTTTTCCTAGACTCCTTTATTTACATATTACTATGCACAAAGCCCTGGGTTCTATCCTCAGTACCTACACTAGGCTAGATATGACAACTGGAGAGAGAACAGGGCTGAGCAGTCTCCCTAGGCTGGGTAGGGGTCACCCTCATTTCCTAACAGCCCACCACTAAAGAGTTCAGGTTTGTTTGCTTCTGCTCCTGATTCTGTCCCTCCTTTCAGGTGACACCATCAGCCCCCTGTGGCAGGATGATTCCAGGATGTGGATGATCCGCAGTCCAGCTACAGCCTGGCCGAAGTCCGCATGCCGCCACCACCCCAGCCCCTGTCCCCTAGCCCGGGCCGTGCATTTCCGCCGGGCGTTTCTGTGGACAGAGAAAGCACAGGAGTGAGTCTTCTGAGCCCCCGAAGCAAGCAAGTGGCTGACGGAGGGACCGTGGGCCAGCGGCTCCTGAGCTTGTTGGAAACATTCTCCCGCAGCGGCTCCACAAGATGACCAGCCTGTTCCGTAGGAGCAGCAGCGGCAGCGGCAGCGGCAGCGGTGGTGGCGGTGCCACCGGGGCCCGCGGGGCCGGGACGGGGCCCGGGGACGGCAGCGCCGCCCCTCAGGAGCTCAACAACAGCCGCCCGGCCCGCCAGGTGCGGCGCCTCGAGTTCAACCAGGCCATGGACGACTTCAAAACTATGTTCCCTAACATGGACTACGACATCATCGAATGTGTGCTGCGCGCCAACAGCGGCGCGGTGGACGCCACCATCGACCAGCTGTTGCAGATGAACCTGGAGGCGGGTGGTGGCAGCGCCTACGAGGACAGCTCGGACTCAGATGACAGCATCCCACCCGAGGTAGAGTCAAGGCCAGAACAATTCAAGAGGCACCAGGGTTGGGTGGGTGGAGTTAGCTGGCTTCCAACCAATAAGCATCTTCTCTTAGGAAACTTATGATCAGGCAGTGACCTATCTTATGGGTAGCAACCATGCAGTCATTCAACAAACACCCAGGGAGCAAGCGCAGACTCAGTGTGTTGCTAGGGATAGTCCAAGACCATGGGCTAAGGTCATCAGAATTAAGGTGCTTGTTTAAAATTTAAGTACATAGGCCCCACTCTAACATTCTGACCTTTCAGTTCCAAGCCTGGTATGTATTTGTTCCTGTTTTTAGAGACAGGGTTTCACTGTGTAGCCCCGGTTGTCCTGAAACTAGTTCTGTAGACCAGACTGGCCTAGGACACACAGAGCTCCACCTGCCTCGGTCTCCAGGCTGCTGGGATTAAAGACATTCAACACTAATTCAAGAAAGGCTCTTGAATGGCAGACTATCACCTTAAGCGGCCAGATCAGACAGTGTTTTTGGAGCTCCCAGGCTAGTGTGGATTTGGCACAGGAGTTGGACCAGAGGTGAGGCACAGGCAGAGGAGAGACACAGCAAGAGCAGAGAAAGGAAGTGAACTGGCCCCAGGACCAGCTGGCAAGATTCCAGAGGGGGTGAGTGACAGTAAAGCTGAGCTGACCTTCCTCCACTTAGAAGATGGGGTTGCACCCCCCTACAGACAGGGAGCAGGGGAGAGTTGCAGAGTAAGGAGCACCTGGGAGTATTTCAGCCCCAGCCCTAAGGTGCACCTAAGCAGGGAGCCATTCCCAGGGTGGGGGGCACTGCCCGCCACAATGAATCAAGGCCTCCCGCTTGGGGGGGTGGCTGTTTTTCTCCGGCTGCGGTTAAGAGTTCTGTGCCCAACCAACCGCCAGTCTAGAAAGACGTGCAGAGCTCAGGGCAAAAGGGTGAGGCATGCTGTCAGGGCCAGAGCGTGGATGAGATGGGCACCAGAAGATGGAAAGGAACTCCACTCCTTTCCTTCCAATCCTGAGGGTTAACCCAGGACCTCATACATGCCCTGCAAGCCCCTGTCATGGAGCCACGCCCCACAGGCCTCTCTTTACAGAGCACCCCCCTAGGCAGCCCCAGGGAGCCTTGCCATTACTCTGTAGCTCAGACCAACCTTGAACTTTCCATCCTCCTGCCTCGGTTCCTCCAGTAACTGGGATGGCAGGCATGCGCCACCAGGCCCAGATGAATGCCTCTCTCTCCAGAGTCCACCCTGTGCTGGGCATCCCAGCTGCTTCGGAAACGCATCTTTTCTGCCTCTCAAACATGAGAAGAGCCACCCCTGTTTACATGAGAATTGGGAACCAGATTTGACTGACCACAGGGTGTGGCCTCCTTGCTCCTCCTTTTCCCTTCCTCCCTTAGTGAGTGCTTCTAGGACTCTCTCTCCATGGAGGAGAAGCTGTACCAGCGACAATGACTTATGACAGTGTGACAGTTCTCCTCAGGAACATAGCAGGGGAATGTTCGCAATGAGCGTGCATACATGCATGTGCGCCTGTGTGCATGCATGTGTGCGTGTGAGCCAGAGATCAACTTGGGGTGTTGCTTCTCAGGAGCCAGCTACCTTGTTTCTTGGGGCAGACTCTTGCTGGCCAGGCTGGCTAGCTAGGGAGCTCCAGGGATAACTACTGTCTTTATATCCCCTGCACTGAGAATGACTCGTGCAGGCTTCCAGCCCAGCTTTTCACAGAGGTGCTGTGTTTCAAGACACACCAAAGCTTGTGTGGCAAGCACTTTCCTGACTGAGCCGTCTCCCCAGCCCTGTTGACACTGTCTTTGCACGGCTTTCTGTCACCTTTTCTTCTGTCACACACCACTTTGACCTGCTCGGATTAGCCAATGGAGCGAACCCTGGAAAATTCACAGCCTTCTCATTGGAGGGAGGTGTACACATGTGTGCGCGTGGAGGTGCCTTCTTTGAGTGTGAACTGGGAAGACTTTCTGCATGCTTTGACTCTCTATGGTCCTGTTGGTCCTGACAGTCTGGTGGGCAGGACGTTTCTTGCTTTGCCCACAAGTGCCGTGGCATCAGAGACCTCTGCGAGGCTTTCCTTAGCCTCAAGCACCCCGTCCTGTATTGCACTTGTGTTCTCAACAGCCTGCTGTCCAGGTCAAGCCCGTTCTCGGAGGCTTTCCTTGGCTGTCTCCCTTCGTGGGCCCATCAGCAGGCAGCTCCAGAGCCTGTGCAAAGTGCTGCAGGAAATTTACGAGCAGCAGTAAGAATGACAAGAACCGCTGACTGGAAAAAGCCCCCCTCTCCAGAGGCTGACGGATGGTGGGCTGGCCCAGGGGATAGCCTTGTCATAGAGAAATGGCTCCTGTCAGATAAACAGCCCAGACCCTGCCTCCCTCCCAGCCTTTGGAACACCTGGCAGGCATTCATCACCCACACTCAGTCAGGCCAGGAGGCCACAGAACCTCTAACACCTTTAGAGCCAGAAAAACTCCTTGTGTCTGGAAAGATGAGGAGTGGGCAGAAAGATGCTGGGGTTCCCCCTCTGGGACTACAGATCTTCCTCTCTGGAGCTGACCTGCAGACCCAAAATCAAGTTGCACTGTATCGTACATGACCCCCTGTAGCCCACCTGACCCCTGTGCTTCGTGAGTCTTGGGGCACACCACAGATCAGAGGAAACCCATGGAACACTCCTCTCCCTCTCACCAGACCAGGCCTGGACCCTGTCCCTCAGAGCCAAGGACTGTCAAAAATGGGGGTATGTGGGCTGAGAGAGGTGTTACCCAGTCCTCCAGGCTCCTAGGATCTTGCTCAGCACCTCCTGTGCTAGGTGGTGGGGGGAGGGGTGTCACTGTGGACCAAGAGCCCATCCCTTGCACCGTTCCCTTTGCCTGGTGTCCCTCTCCTTCCCGGTGGAATGTGGGGTGAGCAGCACAGTGACCCGGCCAGCCAGGCAGCCTCATTCTTCTTGTTCTGCCAAAGCATCTGTTTAAATACTTTCTGCCTCACAGGAAAGAACACTCATTCCGGGGCGGGAGCCTCCTTGGGTCAGGCTGGCGTGTGCATGTGCATGCTCACTGCCAGGGTGTCCTTGCCAATCTCCCTGTTCTGGGTGTGGCTGGACCAGGGGTCAGATGTATCAGTGGAACCTGGACTGGTAGAAGCAAAGACACAGCTTTAGGGGTGTCTTCTAGAAACCCAGGGTTCAAGAGAGGCTGGAGACTCAGGGGTTGAGTCAGGCAGGGCCCCTGAGACCTCCCCAGGTTCTTTGGTGGCTGAGAAAGTGATAGCAGAGCTGTGGGGGCAGGGTGGGTCGAGGCGTGTGAGAGGGATCAACAGGGTGCTTCTGGGGGCGGGGTGGGGGTGGGGCAGATTCCTATCCACCAGATCCCAGGAACTTAGCCTTCGCCCTACCCTGAATCTTTCCCTGCCCTGCTTTCTGCCTCCTGGGTGGAGAGAAAGATCCAGAGGGACAGTAGGCAACTGGGCTGCACACCCTGAGCATCCCCCTGCCTGTACAGGCAGCCTGAGGGAAGGGTGTGACCATGGAGCCCAAGGTCCATGTTGAAGATTCCAATCTAAAGCCAGTGAGTGGTTTTGCCAGCTTCAGCCTCACAGGGCCTGTAATCTGAGCCACTCAGCAGGCAGGGATGTGTGTGTGTGTGTGTGTGTGTGTGTGTGTGTGTGGTCAGAAGTGTTATGTCCTGCTGTCCTTTGAGCGTGACAGGGCCGTTCCCATCTCAGTCAGAACAGCTGTCTTCCCGCAGCCGCCCTTCAGCAAGCTGGGGCCTGTTCCCTCACAGAAGGCAGGAAGGGTCGTTAGAGAACTGTCACCTGTGATTTTAGTCACTCCCTCCCTCCTCCAGCCACCTCCCAGCTGCACATATTTCTGCTCCAGCTGCAGGTGGATTTGAGAGATGCTGGAGTAAACAAGAGGTTAGCTGAACCAGGGACTCCATGGAGCTTTCAGGAGGTTGTTACCCATGCTGGGCTGGGCCTTGTGGTGATACAGCTGGGGTTTTTTTTTGGGGGGGGGTTCCTCCCTCTAAGTAACTCCTAGACCTGGGTAAGATCACTTCTTTGGGCCTTCATCGATGTCCTCTCTTGTTTACATCTTCCCAAGATAAGCAATGCAACAGGTTCAAGGCCAGCCAGGGCATCTTACTGAGACCCTGTTTCAGAATAAAGATAAAGAAAGCCGGCCTGTAGCTCTATGATAGAGCACTTGCTTCATGCATATGCAGCTCTGGGTTCAATTCCAGGCACCCCAAAACAAGTAAAACACACCTAGGCCTTAATTTTCTTGTTGGTATAATGGGATTTAACTTGCCAGACTGTTTGGGGTTAGGATAATAGAAGGTATAAGGGATGTCATCATCAGAGAAGAACACAGGCATACGGAGGACACAGTCTCAAGCATGCAGTCCAGTGAGGTTTCACAACATGTACATACCTCGTGATAGGCACCCAGATCAATAAACTTCTTCCTGCATGGGCCCCAGGGCCCCCCCCCTCCTCCCACCCTCACTGTCTTTTAAGCATTGCTTAAACAGACGCTGCCACCATGAACGACCCTTTGGGGCAGTGTGTCATCCTGTTTGCTGATTGACGGGTCTCAGTAGCCAAGCGTTAGTGTCAATGCATGAGGCTGGCATCGCAAAGGAGCAGCTCCCAGCAGCAATGCGCAAAACTCCATAGTGCACGTCCTCGCCCATACCTGGCTTCATCGAACGCCATTGAGGTTCAAGGACGGAGTACTCATGTCCTAACCAGTAATCATTACTGTGTCTGTCTTTGTTGTCTCTGACTTAGATCTTGGAAAGGACCTTGGAGCCCGACAGCTCCGAGGAAGAGCCCCCGCCCGTGTACTCACCGCCAGCTTACCACATGCACGTGTTCGACAGGCCTCACCTGATGGCTCCTCCAACTCCGCCTCCCCGGTGAGAGTCCGTTCTGTCTCAGGGCATAGTGGGTAGAGACAGGAGCCGGGGCTGCGTAAGACACAGTGGGGAAATCGGTTGTCCCCTACCAGAGATTGTCCTACCAACTGCAAGGTCCTCCTGTTGGCAAAGGACATTTTAGCCAGACGCCCAAGGAGAACTTTCAGAACTTCCACACCGTGGTGCTGGGGAAACGGCTCTCAGTAGGCAGGGTTGTGCCTATTGCACAACTATGGGCTTGAATTCCTAGCCCTACTGCACATAAAAGCTGGGCATGGCGGCCCACATCTGCAACACCACAGCCGGAGTGGCAGAGGCAGGCAGATCCCGGGAGGTCAGTGGCCGGCTGATTTAGCGAGTCAGTAAGTGGAAGGTGAGGGAGATGGTTGCCCGTAAGGTGCCTGCAGAGCAAATATGAGGACCCGAGTTTGGAACCCATAAAAAAGTTAGCGGTAGCAGCGTATGCCTAGGGATGCAATTAATGAAATATGGTACAGCCTCCAGGTTTGGGAATGTGTAATCAAGGGAGAGGCAGGGTAGGAAGCTGAGCTCATGAAATATTGTATTGACTCTTCCCTCCCTCAGCCTGTGGACACATTAGTAGTTAATCATTGTTCAGTCTCCTGCTGTAGCAAGAACCTCAGAATCCCTCCCAACCCAGCACCCCCGGTCACCTGTGGATGATTCTTTGTTACCCCTGGGCTAGTGATGGTGAGGGAATTTTTAAGCAATGTGAAGCTGTGTTGTTTTCTGGTTTGATGTTTGGTTTCTAGTTTGATGACTGGAGACAGGAAAGTGGACAGCAAGGTCCCTAGAGACTTGTCTCAGCTTTGGGACTCTTGTTATTTGGAAGCTTAAAATGAAGCTAGCTGCCAGCGATGTCCATTGCATGGGAAGTGTTTGCACATAGGCCCTGTGTTTGGCGGCTGCTGGAGCCTAGGTATGGTCACTTTGTCCTGGAGCTGCTGTTTCTTAGAATGACAGACTGGGGGACCTGCTGTTGTAATCTCCCCACCCCCTTAAGAGGCGTCTTAGGAGCCCTAGGGCAGTGGTAGTGGAGAACCTGACCCGGAGAGCCAATAAGAACGGCTACTATTTGCTAAGTACCCTTAAGTGCCAGAGACATGCCACTTTAGGTGGCAAGCCCCGCAGTTGCCCATTTCATAGCTGAAGATGCTAGATGCTGAGCCTCAGGAGAGGGTCATGCTGTCTGCAAGGCTAGGAGCTGGGGATTGAACCCAGGTCACCTGACTTTAAGTCTGTCTATCTTCATTGCTATGTCCTCACCTCCCTGCAGAGAAGTCACACTGTAGTTTAGGGAGCTGAGAATCCGGGAAATTAGCTGGGTGGGGTAGAGGTCCTCCATTGAGTCAGGGACAGACAGGGGAGAACTGGGACCTGTCACAAGTGGTATAGAAGATGCAGGCTAGGGGAGCAGGAGTTAGCGGCCTGGGTGAGAGGTCGCCCCTGTGGCAGCTTACCAAGATCAGGGGTAAATGGGTTTCCTTTGACTTCTGGTGGGTTGTTTTTTTTGGGGGGGAGGGGAGGGCAGGGTTTTGAGACAAGGCTTCTTTGTCTAGGTTTACCTGTCCTAAAACTCACACTGTAGCCCAGGCTGGCCTAGAACTCACAGAGATATGCCTCTCAAGTGCTGGGATTAAATGCGCAGGCCATCACCAACCCGCTTGACTAGTGTATTGTTGCTGTTTTCATATCCTCTATTTCATTTGTGTTGTTGTTACTAAAAACCAGAAGGCAAGGACTTGAGAGAGGAAAGGTTTGGGCTCATGGTTTGAGAGGGATTTTAGTCCATAATGGCAGGCATAGCAGAGCTGTTCCGTATGCAAGAGGGCAGGGCCCTGGGCCTTCACATCACTGTGCTTCTGGAAGCAGAGAGAGCTGGCCCAGAGCCAGAGGCAGGCCCACCCCTAGTGACTTCCATCCACCATCTAGACCCTAACTGTAAAACTTCCCAAAGCAGTGAGTGCCACCAGAGCTAGGTGTTGAAACATGCAAGCCCATGGGGGACGTTGCAGATCCAAACCATAACATTTATTCCAAAGAACTTAAATATTTTCAGTTACAATTTGTGTGTATGTGTTGCTTGTCCTCTGGGCCCCTCTTCTGTAGACCAGAATGCAGGGGAGCCACAAACATGGGGGCCCATAAAGCTGCTGCCCAGGCCATGGCCTTAAGTCCACACATCTTAGCAGCAATCTAGCCAAACTGAGGACCGGAAGATGTTCCAGGTGGAGGAAATGGCATGTGTGAAGGCCTGGAGGCAGGGACAGGGGGCCATCTTGCAGAACTCCCCAAAGTGTAGTACACCAGAGTGAGTGGAAAGGGGCACAGGGGAGTCCCCACTCTCAGTCCTGGGGACCCAACGGGGCTTCCAAAGAACACTCACCCTGCAACCACAGGAGACTCCGTGGGGGCTATATCACAGCAGGCTACTGGTAGGCTGGTATTCTAAAAATCTTTGGCTGCTGAAGGTTAGATTTGAGAGGAGATACTGGTTGGCCCCTTTCTGTCATCATGTCTCCGGGATGAGCCTGGAGATTGGGCAAGAGTTTCAGGGCTTAGATACTGTCCTGCTAGGCCCAAGGAGGCAGGATCATCCCAGAGAAACAAACCTGGAATGCTGGGATCCTTTGCTCAGGTTTTGCCTGAATGACCTGTGACAGGATCTGGCTCACTGAACTACGCATCCAGACTGCACTAAAACTGCTTTCTGGAAAGACCCATCTCTGAAATTCTTCCTAGCTAGGTCCAACATCCCACAGGTAAGCAGGGGTCCCCGGCCTCTGCTCAGTGAAGTTCTAGTTTGGAGTCTCCAAGAGCTTACTTAGTCTCCAAAGATCCTCTTAACCTCTGTCTCCTTCCTCCTCCCTGACCACAGTCCTTCCCTCCATCTGCCAGAGTCTCAGAAGCCCCGAGACCCGTCCACAGGCCACCTGCTGTTTTTGTATTGAAATTGCAGCCTTGGAAGTTTTGCCTCACAACTCATTTCTGACATTCCTTTCCAACCACAACGGAGTTGCTGGGCTCCCTGGGCTGGGCCGGCCCCCTACAGCTGAGGGTGACTTCATCAAGAGGCTTGGAAGAGGCTGAGCGGGTCTTTTCTCCAGGACCTCAGCTTGGCAGCCACGGAGACAGAAAGAAAAGCAATTCAGTCAGCCCTTACCCCACAATGTCTAGAAGGGTTTTGGTCAGAGTTTGGTCAGAGTTTCCTTGTGCAGCCATCCTGGGTGGCTTCCAGGTGTGACCTCACCTCAAATGAAGCCTGGACTGGACTAGCCTTCTTCCATTATGGCTGGAAGTGGTGTCTGTGGAACTGACAGATGGCCCTTGGGAGGAAAACAGAACTTGGGACAGGGACACAAGTGGCAGAGCATTGTGGAAGAAACCTGGCCTAGGAATTTGTGTCCTGGGTTCCCCTGCAGGCGCCTCTACAGAGATCCCTGTATGCTAGGCTGCCCCTAGCACTTAGCAGCTGGTTATCCATCTGCTGCTGCCCCCGCCCTCCCCTCATACCCACTGGGCCACCAGCCCAAAATAGAAAAGGAAAGGAAGTTATTTCCACAAGTTAGCAGCAGACGGAAAAGCTCCCCTCCAGTGAGGGGGTGGAGGGATTCCTGGAGCTGGAGGCCAAAATCAAAGCCAGGCTGAGCCCAGCATGCCCCCCCCACCCCCAGCCGCCTGCTCTCTCCATGTGTCATTTCCCTGATTCAGCAGGACACGTGTCCTGCGGTTGCCACGCAGCAGGCCGCTGAGGAGCTGTGGAGCTCCTGGCCCAGCTCCAGCTCCTTCAGGCCTGGGCTTGAGGATGGAGCCTGGGGTCAGGGCAGCCAGGCCCTTCTTCCTCTCCAGGCCTGGCTGTCTGGTACAGGCACACCTTGCCTGGGAAGAGAAACTCCATAGAACCCTTGGAAACAAGAGCCTAACTCTGGCCTCCAGCTATTCAAGCTGCAGCTTGTCAGGGGGCAGTGGGGGCGGGGTGGGGCATGACTCCCAGAACCTTGGCAGGAGGTCAGCAAGGTCTAGATTTGATAACAGAGCACCAGGGGCCAGAACAGGGTCTCTCCTGTGCTCCTCACCCTTTGCTGGCTGTAGTTGAGCCAGAATGGGAACCCAGATCTGCTTTATTGTCTAGGAATCTTAGGAGCTCCCTTCCTCCACAAACAAGGACAGGATGGACTGTTGGCAGGATGCTTGTATCTACCACTTAACAGTTCGGCACTGTGCCAGCTAGGGACACAAGCACAGAAGCGTCTGAGAACCCCCCTCCCAGTCTGCAGGGGACATTCATAAAGTCTGTCTCTAAATCCACAACGCTGACATTTGCACCACACACCCTGAATGACAGGAAAGTAGCCTAATCCCAAGGCCAAGGATGAGGGGTTAAGGAAAGCAGAGCTGCCTGAGGGGAGCCACAGTGATGAGAGGGAGAGACCCCCACTGGCCCTCGCCTGGCTGCTAGCCTTTTTGGCGTACATTTCCCTCATTCAGCAGAACGCAGGCCTCTGCCTTCGTCCTGAAGGCAGTGTGGGCTCGGGACACTCTGAGTAAGATCTCCATCTGCCCCAGGGCCTGTGATGAGTCAACAGAACTGTGGCTAGTAGACCTGTTCTCTCACCTCCCATCCCCCAGGATTGATGTCCTGGGCTCCGGACAACCTGCAAGCCAGAGGCGCTACAGGAACTGGAACCCACCCTTGCTGGGCAACCTCCCAGATGACTTTCTCCGAATCCTGCCCCAGCAGGTGGACAGCATTCAGGTAACTGGCTACCTTAAACTTCCACACCTACCCACCTATCCAAGCCTCCTTTCTGGGCTAAGTCACAATCTGTTGATTCTTGGTTTTCAAGCCCAGGCGGAAGAGCTGCTTCTGTAGATTAGAGTTTGTAAGAAAAGAAAGAATCCACAGCCTGGCTTCCTGGCTTCCTGTCTGGCCTCAGGATTCCAACTGGGCCCCGGGAAGGTGTCTGCCTGCGGAGGATCTCAGGATGGAGGGAGGGGAATGCTGTAGCTAATGGCAGGGCCCAGGGCTGCGCCTTCCTCTTTCTGGGAGCTTCTTTCAGATGTTGGTGTACTCCAAGACGCCCCTGCTACTGGGGCCATGCAACTGGTGTAGGCAGGTGGTTGAGCTGTTTGCAAATTGATTTTTAGGATGATTTAGGTTCCAGAAGCAGGAACGAGGTTACCCTAGGTTGGGAGGAAGAGTTCTCTTGATGTCCTTCCTGCTTTGAATGCAGAGACAGTTCTGAGTCGTCCCAGCGAATGCTGGCTGATGACTGGGTCCCATTGGGAGGAGGGAACGGTAGGATGGGCTGGAGGATTCTGGGAAAGTGCACACGTGCGTACATGGATTTAAGTAGGTGATCTGTGTGCTCACTCTTCCTCAGGGTCACCCCGGGGCCTCCAAGCCGATGAGTGGAGAGGGAGGCCCACCTCCAGTGCCAGGGCCCGCTGCCTGCGACAGGGACAGCCGCTGGAAGCAGTACCTGGAAGATGAGAGAGTTGCCCTCTTCCTGCAGAACGAGGAGTTCATGAAGGAGCTGCAGCGCAACCGTGACTTTCTCCTTGCCCTGGAGAGAGGTGGGCACCGAGCCTCTCCACGAAAGGAGAGAATGATGGACAGTAGCCTCAGGCCTTAGGAGGCGTTGTGCTGGAAGCCAGCATGCCAGGCGCTTTCTAACCTGCATAAACTTGGCCCTCCCTGGGTCTCGAAGGAGCTCCAGGATACAGCCAGTGGGGGTTGGGAACATCTGGGAAACCACAGGAAGAAGGGTGTGCCCACCTGGGCCTTCTCCCCTGCCCTGCATATCTGTTTGAGCTCAGCATTAGCATTGGCTTGAATGACAGAGGAGGCAGGCTGCCTTTCCCGTGAACTTCTAGCCATTAGGCAGAGGTACCATGTCTCGAACCCCAGGACAAGGTGCCAGAAGGGAGGCTTCCTGAATGGAGGAGGTTAGACCAGGGTATTTTCATGATGTACGGATGGGTGGATTTGCTCCCCAACCCAGGCTGCCTTTCCTTCTTGAGGTAGGATTTGGAGACAGGGCTGTGGAGGTGGTCTTGTAAAGGTCATTGAGGGAGGGAATCTGATGAGATGGGGTGGGGGTGGGGAGGAGGAGCAGATTATACAGCTGGCATGTTGGGCTGGAGCCAGACAGGCAGCGGTGGTGCACATCCTTAATCCCAGCACACAAGGAGGCAGAGGCAGGCAGATCTCTGAGTTCGAGGACAGTCTGGGCTACAGAGTGCCAGGACATCCAGAGCTACATAAAACAAACAAACAAACAAACATGTATTGACACCCCCTCCCCCCAAAAAAGGCTTGGCTGTGCATGCAGCTGAAGCCTGCAACCCCAGCATAGAGCAGGCTGAGGCATGAGAACCATGAGTTCCAAGAGAGCCTGGGCTCTATATCAAGACCCTAAAATAATGTAATAAATTGGGCTTGGACTCCCAGGAAGCTGCCAATCCTGGCCTTCCAACATCTCGAATGCTTTTCAGGTGGTTGTTTCTATTATCACAACCTCCTCGAGAGCTGGTAGACCCCGTGGTTGCATATTTTGTGTGCATGTGTGTACTTATGTGTGCTTCAAGGGGTTCGGCCCTCAACAGCCTCCGATGTGCCCCCCCAGGCACCCTGGAGCTCTTTTCCCTGATAGGAACTGTCTCCTTTTCCAGATCGATTGAAGTATGAATCCCAGAAATCCAAATCCAGCAACGTGGCAGTCGGGAATGACTTTGGCTTCCCCTCCTCTGTCCCAGGTAAGCTCTGCTGTCCTGAGAGAGAACCCACACCCCAACTTTACCTTCTGTATTGAGAGGTTAGGGGTAGGCTGAGGAGACAGACTAAGTGTGGACCTGAGGCACTTCAGCAAGCCAGGAGGGAGGCCTTCTTTGGGGTGAGATAGCCGCTTCACTGAGTGGCCCTAGGTTCTTGCTGGCCTGCGAGCTGTGGGTTGCCATAGGCTGGCTGGCCTCCCAACTATTTCTGGATCTTGGGCTACCAGAGGACATGCTGAACCATGTCATGTCTCTTAATAGCAACTGAGAGTAGAAAGACCTCCGAGCCTTGTGAGGTGTGGCCTAATGAGGCTTACTGCCTAATTAGTAAGCCAAGCAAAGGCAACACACATGTTGACTATATCCAGTGCACGGAGAGAAAGAGGGTGAGATAGTCCAGGAAGGCCCATTTGTTCACTTAAGTAGCTTAGGATTGTCTGCCCTGAGATGTCACCTGCAGTATGTGAGCAAGAGACATTCTGAGCTTGGAGCGCAGGGTTGTTTAGCAAGAACTGCCCCAAGAGGGCCAGAGAAGCCCTGTGTACAAAGTCTGTCCTATAACTGCCCCCAACTCATTTCAGACTACCACGTGACTTCCCTCCAGTACCAGCAGCATTGGGGCTAAAAGGCCAGACAGTATTGCTAGGATGCACAGGTTGAGGTTGGGAGCCCTGGCCAGTTACTGCCCGGCACCCCATGTACATATTCAAAAAAGGCTCAGCAGTTTTTCTGGGAACAGAGAGAGCCTCCATCCTACAGCTGAGCCAGGAAGGCAGGAACAGAAGGGGAAGGCGCCCCGCTAATCCCAGCTCAGAGAGAGAAAATCCCATAGAACTGATTCATAAGCAAGAGGCTAGGCGCTTAGGCCCCGCCAGATGTTCATCTGGGAGTTTTTCACAGAGCTTCTCGTCCTTGATCCCAAATTAATGAGGGACACTGGGGCTGCTGAGCTGGATCAGAGGGACTCAAAGGGAACTTAGTAGGCAAGGTGACTCAGGATGAGCCAAGTTACAGGCTGGTGAGCTGCGGCTGAAGGGCGGTGAGAGAGAATTGGGAGGCTCCCCCCCCTCCCAGGTGGCACACCGGGTTCTCACTCTTACCTCAGCCTGCTCTCACTCCTGTCCAACATCTGGGAGGAGGATGGGCTCTGCCCAGCGTTCTTGGCTCTGTGTCCTCTCTGCTTCAATTCACCGGAGTTAGGGAGCACAGAGGGTCAACATTCTGCTCTGGGTGCCAGAGAAGCCTGGTCTGTGGTCCCTGGGGCCTTCCATGACGTAAAGCTCCCCACCCAGCTCATTTCAAACTAGCATCATGACTTTGAGAGTACGGGACTGTTATCGAAGCTGGGGCCCAATGCCAGCCAACTTCCCACACGGGCAGCAGATCTTAGGACTGCCCCCATCTGCTCAGAAGAGGAAAATGCTCCTTGCGAGAAGGACTCTTGCAACTCTCCTCAAACTCCTGTGGTTAGGGAAGAAGCCTGCACTTTTGCTGTAATGAAAGGACAGACGGAAACCACCATGGAGGGCCACCCTCTGACCTAATTCCCTGGGGCCGAGGCAGCTTCCCACTTGCTCTTAGTGGGACCTTTGAGACCCAGTGGACCTGGTCCCTCAGCAGGTGTCTCCTCCTTCCAGGAACCAGTGATACCAACCCCACTGCGTCAGAAGATGCCTTATTCAGGGACAAGTTGAAACACATGGGAAAATGTGAGTCCTGCTCTTGTCCCTTCCTTCTCTCAGCTCTCTTGAGGCAGGCCCCGTGGCCTCAGGAGCGGGCTGGGCCCCCTCGCCAACCTGACGGTTTTAAATGCTATTGCCTCTTGGTGAACTCAGGTGACATTTTAATCACAGGCCAGCTCCCCCAGCCTGCCTTCCTTCCTTTATTCTGCAGCTTGAATCTGGAGACAAATTAAGTTTAAATCTCTTGAGCCAGCTGTCTGCAGAAAAATAATGCGTGTCAGCGCTCACATTCTCTGTGGTGTGAGGGCTTGGCTGAGACAGGAGTCCCTGCCTGAGTCTGTTTTCTGAGGGAATGGGAGACATTTTGGGGACAGAGGACCTCTTCCCACTGCCCGATTTTTGTCCTCCTCCTCTTTCCAGTCTCACAGACCCATAACCAGTGGGGATGAGGCTGGGATCCTTTCAAGGTTTTATTTCAGGGGAAATTTCCAATGAGTCATGGAAATCCTAGCACCAACTGTGGAGGTGGCTGGGGAGGGACGGGAAGGGCCGTCGCAGCCGGAGGCGGGAAAGAAAGCCAAGATCAGCGGCTGTTGCCTCTAGGGAAGGAATACCCGGATCTTGGACTGGAGGCAAGCCATGTACTTGATCAGTGATGGCCTGTGCTGCCCCTGGAGGCTGACCTGGGACGGCACACTTGCTCCCTCGGTGGCACTGGTGTCTGTAATTCCTGTCACTTTCCTCTTCCCAGTCCCCACCCAAGGGGCCTGGTGCTGCCCTGGCTGCCCCCAAACCTGGAGGGAAGCCATCTGATGCTCTGGCTGGCTGGAGCACGGAGCGCTCACAAGTCTCTCTGCCCCAGCCACGCGTAGGAAGCTGTTTGAGCTCGCCCGAGCCTTCTCTGAGAAGACCAAAATGAGGAAGTCAAAGAGGAAACATCTACCGAAGCTTCCGTCGTATCCTTCTGCTTGGCACTGGGTTGGGGTGGCGAGCTCTAGGAACAGTGAAGTGATGGAGGTCCCCGCTGGACCCCTTGAAACTGCACCTTCCTCTGGTGTGGGAGCTGTGGCCTCCCCTCCTTGCTTGGGAATCAGGACACCCTGTGAACAGCTCCTGTGCCCCTTCCCTAGGACACTGTCCTTCCTCTGCCTTCTCTACTTTCGGCCATGAGTCATCTGCACTTTGGGAGAAAACATGGTCCTCCCTTTGAAATCTGCAAACCTCTCCCTAATTGAGCTGGTTTTTGCTAATTTGCTAATTGGGCAGGTTCATAGCCACCCCCACCCCTCTGCAGCCTTGTCTCTGGAGGCCTGCTTTTTCACTTCTTGCTCTTTGAATGAAAAGATATTTCCCTGTCTACATATCCGAGTTCTCATCCCCGCTTATCCAAAGGAGCCCAGGATATCGAAAGCTGAGTAGCCAAAGGGGGACAAGGGGAAAGTCACCAGAGATGGGGGCAGAATAAGGGGGGAAGGGGGGAGGGCCTGGCTAGCTGCTTGGCTGATCCTAGGAGAGGGGCCTGTTAGGCAGTTTGGGGACAGGAGAGGTGGTAGAAGCCTCATGAGGTTGGCGGGTTGGGGGGACAGAGCACAGGCAGGCTGAATCAGCTGTGACAGTACACGCTCATCTCTGGGCTGGTTTTCCTGAGCAGTCTGGCAGGCTGGGGGCTGCTGCGTCGACAGCCAACCTCCTGGATGATGTGGAGGGCCATGCTTATGGTGAGGCAGGGCGGGGAACATCGGACTCCAATCTGCTAGTGATGAGCGCCCCTTCAAGAGGAGGTCCCGGCTATTTAATGTTCAGCAAGGAGGGCAGCAGTCTGGGGGACATGTCAAGGGTTGGCAGGCAGGTGGCCCACGGAAATGTGGATCCTTGTCATGTGGTGCATGCAATGCCACCCCCTTCCTGTAGTCTCTGAAGGGGAGCCCAGCGTGCCAGACTCTGTTCCTGGAGAATGTTCTTTAGGGAGTGAGGGACAGACTGGCAGGCCTCAGAGATGGACAGCAAGTTAGAAAGCTTCAGTCTAGCCAGGTGGTGGTGGCACATGCCTTTCCTAGTACTGGACAGGCACAGGCAGAGACAGTCCACTTAGAGCTCAGTGGGAGAGCCAGCCCAGCACAGGGTTGTCATTTGACTCTCTCACCACACGCACACACTGCTACCTGGGGATCAGGATCCAAGCAAAGGGACGGAGTTGAAGCAGCTCCCCTGTCCCCCCTGGGGACAGGCCGGAATGAGGTTCTGCAGGGTGGAAGATGAGGTTTCCCCTTGCCTTTCAGATGAAGACTTCCGGGGAAGGCGGCAGGAGGTACCTAAGGTGGAAGAGGCCCTAAGAGAAGGACAGTAAGAGGTACTGCTTGGGGCCACAGCTTGCAGGGGCAGCTTGGGCAAAGACCCTCCACCTACCATGTGTCTTCCAAAGGATCCAGAGGTGCTGGGATGCAATATCCCAACACTGATCCTGGTTTACTTCTACTGTGGCAAGACACACAGTTTCCCCCCTGCAAACCAGCATGATATATATATATATATATATATCCATATCCCAGATGTGGTTTCTCTGTGTAACAGCCCTGGCTGTTTTGGATCTCACCTTGCAGACCTCAGACTCTCAGAGATCTGCCTGCTTCTGCCTCCCACGTGCTCAGTGCTGGGGTTACAGGCGTGCACCACCCACTGTTTACTTTTTTTTATGCAATTTTATGTAACCCCGCTACCCTTGAATGCACTGGCGATATAGACAAGGCTGGCTTTGAACTTCAGACCCTCTGGTCTCCTTTTCCCAAGTGCTGGGATTACAGACTTACTATATCACACCTGGCTTTTAAACTTTTAAGAATTCGGTTATTTTTTTCATTTGACAAACAACAATAATTGCACCTGCCTTTGACAGCTGCCCTGAACAGAAAAACCAAATCAGCTTTTAACCTTGAAAAGCTTGCAGCTCCACAGAAAAGAAATTCCAGGACACACGGCGAATATTAAGAGGATAATGTAAGAAACATTGTGGTAGCCATGAACATGCAGAACCATGTTCAGTCTTCTGCCTAGGTTGGATGGTCAGGGATCTGCTGAAGGTCAGGAAATAGCCCCTGGAATGGCTACTTCCTTCTAGAGCCCCAGGGCTGGGCTGCCTTTCTTCCTGTCTCCCTTGTAGAGTCTTCTGGGGGACGTGCATAGGGAATGCCAGCATCTCCTGCAGAAACTGGGCATGCCTGTCTCTCTCTGGGTGCCCAGTGAGAAAGCTGCCTGCCCACCCACCTGCTTTGCTTGCCCAGCTGCTGTCCCGCTTCCAGCTTTCAAGGCTTTCCTGAGCTGTGGTGTGGCAGGTCTGTTTTCAATATGGAGGAACAGATGCTCCTCCTCGGGTGGTTGTGGAGGTGAGATACCCAGGCAAGAGAGGGCACCGCCAGCAAATGTAGATGGCACCCTCTTCCCTCTTGTCCCACGTCCACATTCTTGTCTTCAGCCCTCTTCTGTGTTCCCCAGGCTTTCCTCACCCACAGAGTTTCACCCCAGCTTCCCACTTCTCTGGAGTACCCAAGTAAGGGCAGCTAGGAAAATACTCACATTCCTACCCCATTTTTCATCCCACTGGTTCCCAGGGAAAATGAGTACCTCCCAAAGCCACCCCATCTCAGGACTTGCTCATCACTTTTGAGTCTTCCAACTTTCCCCCCTCCCAGGTCCCCACTGTAAAAGCCAGCATCCTGCTTTGTCTACTGCAACTTGGCAGCCTCCAGAAAGAGACTGAATCAAGGATGTCACTTGGCAGGTCCAGGGCCTGCTGTGCATTGGTGCTCCTGTCCACACTCAGGGTTTGGCTGAAACCCTTCCTGGCTTGACTATAACCCCAGGAGCCCTCATTTTCCTCCCTGCTCTTAGCAGCCTTCCTATTCATTGCTCTGCCTCTGACTTTCCTCAGCCTTTCCCCTTCCTGCTCTAAGGGCCTAACTGTCCATTCTACAGTAGCTGCTCTTCCAGATCAGCTAGGTCCCTGCTGCACCCTGTGGTCTCTACAGGGCATCCTGTCAGCTCAGTGCCAGCCAGTCTCTCCTCCCTGCTTCCTTTCTCCTTCTACTTTTCCCATCACAGTCTTGACAGATTTGTCAGTCAAGTCTTTGTTGCTCTACCTGTTAATCCCATCACCAAACACCACTTTTTGTTTGTTTTTCAGACACTATTTCTTTGTTTAGCTCTGGCTATTCAGGAACTAGCTCTGTAGACCAGGTTGGCTTCAAACTCATGGAGATCTGTCCACTTCTGCCTCCTGAGTGCTGGGATTCCAGGCATGCGCCACCACTGCCTGGCCACCAAGCACCACTTTAGCCTTATGTCTGCCATGTTTGTTTGTTTGTTTTTTCCTGTGAGTCTTCTGAGCAAAAGTCTTAAGAGCTCAGCCTGGTGTCTGAAGCCCACCAAATTCTAGCCTGGGATTGCTTTTCTGCCCCTTCAAGTCCTCTTACTTAGTGTAAGCCACTTGGAGATACTAACCAGACACAGACTGGGTGGGTCAGTCTCCCACCTGTGAGGCCTCCCCATGCAGGGGCTTCCTTCCCATGCCATTCTCCCACCCCTTGTCTTGCTGCTGAGGTCCCTGCAGTTGAGCAGGGTCCCAGGATGATCTTGAGCCATTGCAGGAAGGAGGAGGTGCCTCATATCCTCCAGGAACCAGTGACAGGGAAAGAGCAGGGTACCCCTTTGAAGAAAACATCACACATCTTCCCTGCTCCCCAGGTGCTGTCGGCTTCACCTTGCCAGAGCTGCTCGGACCCTGTGGAGGCGACCAGAGAGCAACAGCAGTGCCCTCCAGCTGCAGCCGAGACAGATGGTGCTTGCACACCAAGGCCCAGGCTCCTTCAGCCACAGCCCAGCCACTGCCACTTTCCACAGGACTTAGAACTTTCAGAGTTGCTTGTGATTGGAGGAGGGACAGAAGCCAGCCACAACACCACTTGTAGTCTGGCTCCTCTACAGGGAATGAGCAGAAATACAGGAGCCACCCCTCCCTTCAAAAGAAAGAGAAAGTAAGAGAAGAGAAGAGAAAGGAAAAGAGAAAGTCAAGACCCTAGGAAGCGTCAAGGTTGCAGTTTAGGAACTGCGAAATGACCCATCCTGAGGCGATTTGAGCCTGATAAGGGTTCTCCCGCTTTCCCATCTCTACTGGCCTGTCACAGTGGGTCTGAACAACTCCCCCCTTTCGGCCCTCTGTGGCCTTTTTTCCCCAAAGGTCTGCACCTCAGCCTTGCTCCTGACTGCTGACTCCTGACCCCGCCCCCTTCACGGAACTCTGGACACTCTGGCCTTGTCAGGTCCAGCTCATAGGGCTGTTTCTATTAAGGGCTGGCTGTCACCTCCAGCAGCCTCCCCTGGACCCAGCAGGGATGGGGGACGGTGACCCCGGAGCTGGAGGGATTCTGTCTAGGCAGGGTCTTTAGTTTGGCAGAGGACAGAATATGGTTGTAAATTTACATCACAGTTCCTCAGGGGCTGAACCAGTCCTTCTGTTTTATAAGATGGGGAGGCGCTGGAGTTTCAGGGTGGGGGTGACCCTCAGCTGAGAAGGGGCAGGGCTGAAGTGCAAGTTGCAGAGGCTGCCAGCCTGGGGCAGGGGAGAGGCCTGGTAAGTACCTAGAAACAAGAATTTGCTGGGTGCCTCAGGTGGAGAACCAAAGGTGACTTGAGGAAGAACACTCAGATTCTAGGAACTCTCAGCCGGCACCAACCACTGCCAAGGGGATGGAGGCGGCACCCACGTGCGGCTGTCCCATGACCTGGGAACGGAATGCGCTAAGCTTTAGAGAGAACCAGGAAGCCTGGGAAGGCGCAGGGTGGGACCCTGGTTGGATGCGTGGGTGGCGGGGGCTGGCAGGAAAAGGGGACATAGCGGGAATGGAACTGCAATCGCTTCAACTCCTCAGCTCCTGCAGGTTGGTCGAGCTTCCCCGGGCTCGGGAGAGCAGTGCGCGCAGGGAGTAACCAAGTTTGGAAGCTTGTGCAGTGGGGGTGGGGGACCACGCTGGCACCGGGCCAGGCCCGTGACCCCTGGAGAGGACAGCTCCCTACCTCCCGGGAGTCCTGGGCAGCTAGACTGAGCTCCAGACGTGTCTGGGCCTCCCCTGCTCCAGGGCCAGCCGCACTCGGGGAAAGCCCTAGGTCTGTGTGTGTCACTTCGTTGTTTTTTTCCCCCCTCCTGTGTGTGGTTTGTTTCCTTGGAGCTGTTTCATAGGAATTCCGGTAATAAAGACTTGGTGTTCTCGTGGTGCTCTGATGTGGCTGGCGGCGTGGGCTGGACCCTCCCTCCTTTTGCCTTCATAGGGGAGAGAGTTTGGCTTCTGGGCCAAATCCTTGGGCCACCTGCCTCGCTTTCCCCCATCCCCACCCTCCCCTCCCGCGGGCTGGCGCGTTCTCTGGGTTAACTCTCAAGGCTGTTTCTAGGGTTCAAAAGACTGGGGACACCTGCTGTCTGTGCAACCTGCTGGCTTTGTCTAGCGCTGCTCCTTCCTTCCTCTTTGTCACGGGAAGAACCACTTGCTGATAATCGAGAAAACGGTCTTGAGAAACACAGCCCGTTGCAAAAGTGCCTTTAGGTGCCTTGCTGCATTAAACACAAAACTTGTGGATTGTTGGGCCTATTGGAAGCTCCAAGGTGTGCGTTACAGAGGTGTGCGCCTCACACCGGAAAGGGAACACAAGGATCTTCCTCTAGAAGTGTCTCAGCTTCCTCTGCCCCCAACTTAGCTGGACTCCATTTCGCCCTTACACTGGGAGGGGGACAGGCTGCTGGCTACTGAAAGAGGAAACGAATGCCCTCTCCTGAACCGGTAATTCAAGGTTAAAAATTCTTCCTTGTGTGGGGCCAAAGGCCCTCCTTGTGGCTTTTAACAACACATTTTTCTTGTTCTGGGCTCTGGGTCATCCCGCCAAGGCTGTCCCCAAGGACACAAACAACTGTTCCCATGCCCTTCCATCAGGGTCCTGCCTTGACCCCAGCAGATACAGGTGGGCTGGCATGGCAGTGTCCTCGAAACCGCTGTACTAGGCAAACTAAGATTCTCTTCCACCTTGGGCCAGTTGTTCATCAGTGTCCTAGAGCTATGCAGTACTAAACAAGGAACCTGTGAGGTTGTAGGAATGCTTGTTCTCAGGGTTGAGGAGCTGGCTGTGCTCCTGGAGAGGAACCAAATTCAACACCCAGCGCCTACCAGGCAACTCCCAATTGCCTGTGACTCTAGCTCCGTTGCCTCTGATGCTCACTCTCTGATTCTCACTTCTCTCACACACATACATATGTGCATAATTTTAAATGTTTTTTTTTTAAAGAAATATTCCATTCCAGGCCTTCTTAGTCAGAAGGTGGGGGCGTAACCATGCAATCTGTGCTTCCTATACACACTGGAATTTGAGGGCCGTGGTGTTAGGCTACTACTCCTCAAATGCTTTTTCAAAATTCCTATGCTTAGTACTCCAGACCAATTAAATCAGTGACTATGAGGTTTGTTTTTAAAGTGCCCAAGGAGGTTCAAATCTGTAATCAAGTCAGACGGCTCCAGGCTGTTAGTCACGTGTTTCACGAGCCAAGCTGACCTTGCCCAATAACCACTTTACAGACAAGGAAATGACATAACTTTAGGTGACCTACCAAGATCACAAAATTGGAGCCGAGTTAGGCTAGAAAAGGGGCCCCTGGCTACCTCACCTGACAGCTCCTTGTCCCTTCTCAAAAGTGCTCCATGTACCCCCTGGAAGCTTATTAGTAATGCTTGTAAAGATATCTGTCTACCAGCGGGGAGAGCCTAGCACTCCAGAGGTGGGGATGGGCAGATCTTTATGAGTCTGAGGCCAGCCTCTTTTACAGAGTGAGTGACAGCCAGAGCTGCAAAGAAGAAACCCTGTCTCGAGAGGCCAAAAACAAACTACCAAAGTTACATCGGGAAGGCATTGTACCAGGCCCCATTCCCACCCCCCTCCGCAGGCTCGTTCTCTGGGTTAACTCTCAAGTCTGTTTCTAAGGTTCAAAAGACTCTGAGACACCTGCTGCCTTTTTTTTTTTTTTTTTTTTAAAGCACAGAGGCAGGTAAGGCGTGGGATGGCATGATGATAGCAGTTACTGGGGCTCACTCTAACCGCTCTCAAGTTTGAAAACCACAGTTCAGGGCCAGTGAGATGGCTCCGTAAGTAAAGGCACTGGGCTGAGAATCTGAGAATCTGAGCTCGATCCCCAGGTCTCGCTGTGGAAGGAGAGAACCAGTTGCTGTTCTCCTCTGACTCCTGAGTGCATGCCTTTGCATGCGCAAGCGAGTGCACACGCAACTATAATACATAAACAAACATAAATTTAAAAAGAAGACAGCTCCCGGAGCTCCAGAATTATGTAAGGTGTTTTTATTCGTCAAGTGACTTGTACAAAAGTTGTAGCTTAAGAAGAGCAGGGGTTGAGATTTGCGCTTTAGAATATGTTCATTCTACAGACCCTGCTGTTCTTGGTTTGCCGTTTAGCCTGGGGATTCGATCGTAAAATCTCAGCTGATTCTAATATACAGCAAAGTTCTCAGCGCCAGGCGCTGTTTTGCCTGTTGGTGTGAGACTGAAGGTGACTACACTACCCCACAGGGTGAGGGGGCCTGGGAGAGCCATGTGAAGACCAGACCCAGATGTAGAGACAACCTGTCCCTGACCATGGCCAACAGCCCTTGGACTTCGAGCTCACCCGCACATGTGAAGATCCTTGTAGCCACGAGGTGGTATTCAAAGACTCCTGTAAAATTCAGCCAGGCTGTTTGGGATCGAAGCCTCCCAGTGCCCCGCCCCTTCATACATTTTGGCATCCCTTGGCATTGGTCCCAACTTGCAAGAAAATCATGGGGTCTGATAAAATTGTGCACAGCAGATCTGGTGTGGTTGTGCTGGAGTCTCAGTTTCTGTCCTCTCATTCTCTTGAAAGCACCTGCTTGGGAATGGGGGACAGTGGTCAGAGAATTTTTTTTTAAGCACAGAGACAGGTAAGGCATGGGATGACATGATGATAGCAGTTACTGGTGCTCACTGTGTGCCAGTCATTCTTGTGGGGGGCTTTGTATGTTTTAGTGTACCTAACTCAGCAATGAGGATATGAAGTTCATACTACTCCCATCCTTACACACCATCAAACAGAGGCGCAGGGATGAAATTGAGCCCCTTGTATGATAGCCCTGGATTTGAACCCAAGCAGTAGAAGCCCAGAGCTGATGCCTAAACGCTAAGCTACCTGCTGGGGATGCGAGGAGGGCAGATGATGAGATCCAGGATCTTCATCTGGATAGAAGAACAGAAAGGGCCTACCTGCTCAGGAACACTTCCCAGGGGCATCTGTGACCCAGCAGTGCCAGGATTCCCCCACTGGCATTCTTTATCCGGGTTTAAAGGCAACGTCCTAGCGTATCTGACAAGCGGCAAGCCTGCTATTGAGAAAGAAGCACACGGACTCCTTATGCCCATTACCACAGCATAGATTAATTTGTTGGATTAGCGATCTGGGCCAGCTGGGAATTTCTGGAAATGGGGAGGGGAGGTGTGGATGGGATGGGTCAGTGGAAACCTACTGCCACCAGGTGGTCATTTTGCAAAAGTGGAAGTCACTGACCATATCGGTTTTGCAGGAGGCCATGAGTACACCTTTGGCTCAAGCCATTCAGCCCAGAGTTTTTTCATGTAGCCACATTTGGTGAAACTTGCAAGATGAAGATGTTTTTAAATGGCACTGAAGCCATATAAGAGTCACAACCCATAAACCCTACTCTGCCTGGGGCGCCCTGGCCTGCTTACAGGTGTCCTATCTATCTATCTATCTATCTATCTATCTATCTATCTATCTATCTATCTATCTATGTATCTATCTATCTTTGAGAGAGGATCTCACTATGTAGCCCTGGCTGTCCTGTACTCACTCTATAGATCAGGCAGGCCTTAAACTCACGGAGATCTGCCTGCCTCTGCCTCCTGAGTGCTTGGATTAAAAGAATGTGCCACCTCACCTAGCAGGTGTCATTTCCGGAAAACAAAGAGCCATTATTTTTTTTAATTTAAAATTTCTGTACATTTATCTTACTAGTGTTGGCAGACCTGAGGATGAGACCCAGAGCCTTATATATATACTAGACAAAGTGCTCTGCCCTCAGGATCACTATAATTAAATTAAAACAGAAAACAAACAAACACACAAAGCCAAACATGTTGAGAGGATGACTCCAGGGACTCTAGTGTGAGCACTTGTGAGGCTCAGCTTAAACTGCACAAGCTTGCCTTGCCGTGACCTTATCACTCCAAATGTGGCCTGGATGCATAGCTCTCAATGCCACAACCAAGAAAGTCCATTTAATCTTTCTCTGTGAACTTAAGAAGGTTGGTTACCCTATTTGCAGAATAGCAGACTGGCTGCCATCAACTGGGAAGCTTGCTAAAAAAGCAGTTTAAGCCCCGACTCCAGGCCAACCAACACAGAATCTGTCTTCCTCAAACTCCCTATGGGCTTTCCCCCCAGATTTACACACCCCAAAATACCTGCCCTGAAGGGCTCTCATCCTCACTGAGCCATGAAACCTGGCAGAGTGATTCTGATTAGCATAAACTCCAACAGAAGGTCACTCAAGCTCAGCTCAGCTCCTCTTTCCTTGGTTGTGGAGAGGAGCCAAAGTCACACAGACTCAGGGGTAGTCATGGGCACAAAGTGTTGAGCTCTCCTTTGTCTGTGCTGGATTCTCCTTCAGGGCAATCACCCGTTGGCAAGGGAAGCTGTGCAGCACGTCATATTGTCTTGTGAGCTGTTAGATGTGATTTAACTGTGGAACGCTCTGCTCCTAAGCACGGCGTCCTCAGAAACCAACATCAGCCATGCTCACTGCACATGTGCTCTGCAGAATGAATGCACTGATTCTCACAACAAGGCTCTCACCCCTATCCTGCCCCGCCCCATCCTTGAGACAGGATCTCGCTGTGTAGCCCAGACTAGCTTGAACTTTGAGATCCTCCTGCTTCTGCCTCCCAAATGCTGAGATTACATGCGTGCACCACCACTCCCAGCAAACAGGCTTTCTGTTAGGTGCTATGGTCATCTCCATGTTACAGAAGACACGGCTGAAGCCCCGGAGGATTATAAGAAGTATTTATTCATTGCTGAGACAGTGGACAGTCGGGGGTAAAAATGACAGGACACATTCAGCGCATGGTAGGGTAGGAGACTATCTCCACACAGTGTGTCTTAAAAAGGCATGGGCACATGTGTGCAGGCAGCTCGTAAGTGACCTGTGGTCACTACAGCTTCATTTGTCCTAACCCGGGTTCGCTCATTCATGCTGTTCACTAGAAAGCTCACTAAGAATCAGTGGTGGGCCCTGCCCCAGGCTGGTTGCGGGCAGAGACAGGCCCAGTGAGATAGACTCAGCCTAGTAAACAGAGTTGTGGGGGAAAGACTAGGTTGAGGCAGTAACCCCGTGTGGCTGGGTGCGATGGGGGCTACAGGTACTACCGTCTTAAACTGCTGCTCAGCCAGAAAGGAGAGCAGAGCCCACAGCCTGCAGAAGAGCAAGGCTCTGCATCCGCCCTTCCCTGCCTTGCACACTCCTTGTCCTGGACCCATTCAGTTGGTGTGTGTGGTGTGCATATGATGTATGTATGTATTCTGTGTGTGGTATGTGGGGTGGGTGTGTATCTGTGTGTTTTGAGACAGGGTCTCTTTGTGTACTCTAAGCTGGCCTGGAACATGCTATGTAGTCCAGGCTGAGCAGCCCTATAATTCTTATACTGTGTATGAATACATACTGATTTTTCCTCCCATTCAAAGCAATTGCTGGGGCCAAGGAGATGGCTCAGCAGGTAAGGGCACTGGATGCCAAGCTGGGGCACCTGAGTCTGATCTGAGGTGTCTACTCGGAGAAAGTAGAAAACCAGCTCCCATAGGTTCTCTTCTGGAGTGTGCACCCATGATAATTTTTAAATATTTAAGTGAAGCAGTTGCCTAATTATCCCTTGATCCCAGCTCTCCAGCACATGATTAGCAGCTCTTATGATTTCACCAACAGGCTGGCATTTCCGGTGTTCTTTTTGTCCGACAAATTCCCATGCACCACTTAAGCAAAGTGCTATTTACAAAGACATTGGCAGAATATGCGGAAGCCACAAAGGATAGATGTGTAGGTTGGACCCCATGGCTAAGGACAAGAGCACAGTTCAATGAGCTGACCGTGATCTGAGGAAGAGTTGTGCAGAGTGGCTCGGGGTAGGCTGTGTGACCTTATGTTCTCAGTGTGTGGGGAGGGAGAAGGAGGTGGGACAGAGCCCAGCTCCACCGTCCTCCTTCCGCTGCTCCATGCCAGTGGCTCCAAGTTCAGAATCAACTAGGATCTAGCTGGAAGCAGAGAGCAGGGCTGGCGGATGCGGTCCACAGAAGGCAGGTCCCTGCAGTGGAGGGTAAGGTGAAGAGCGGTGGAGAGTGGCTATTGATCAGCTGGCAAAGGGCAGAAGTGTCCAGCTCTTGCTAGCCAATGCTATGAGCTGAACTACCTCTCCTGATTTTCTACATTGGAGCTCTAACCTCAAGACCATGGAAATGTGACTGTACTTGGAGATGGTCTTTAAAACAGCAATTGAGGCTTAGTGGTTAAGAGCACTGTCAGCCCTTCCAGAGGTCCTGAGTTGGAATCCTAGCACCGCATGGTGGCTCACAACCATCTATACCCTCTTCTGGCATACAGGTGTACATACAGATAGAACACTCATTTACATAAATAAATAAATATATTTTTAAAAAAACCAGCAATTGAGTTGAAATCAGTACATAAGGGTAGACCTTCATCCAATATGATTGGTGTCCTCATATGAGTTTGAAACACACTTACCTGCTTGCAGAGAAAAGGCCATGTGAAGACAAAGGGAGATGGAAGACACCTACAAGGTAAAGAACCACACTACAGAAATATCCAGCCCCAGCCAGTCGGTGGTGGTGCACGCCTTCAATCCCAGCACTCGGGAGGCAGAGGCAGGTGGATCTCTGTGAGTTTGAGGTCACCCTGGTCTAGAAATTGAGTCCGGGACAGCTAAGGCTCTGTTACACAGAGAAACCCTGTGAGGAAAAAAAAAAGAAAAGAAAAAAGTATCTAGAATATCCAGCCCCAATCACCATAATGGCATGCACCTGTAATTCCACTACTGAGGGGCTGAAGCCAGAGAATTGCAGAAGCTTTGAGGCTAGCCTGGGCTAGAGAATGAGTTGAAAGCCACTCTGTACGTAAGGCTGTGCAGCGAAATTGTTCCCTCCCAGCCCCAAGACAGGGACTTATGTAGCCTAGCTGCGTCTCAAACTTGCTTTGTTGCTGAGGATGACCTCCAACTTCCAATCCTCTTGCCTCTGCCTCTGGATACCTGGGAGGACAGACGAGCATCATTATGTCCTGTTCTGCTTGAAGCTGTGCTTTGTGGGAACTAAGCAAGTAGTCTGCCAACTGAGCTGTACCCTAGACTGATGGCCCACCTCAATAAACCACCACCACCATTGGCATGGTGGCACATGCCTTTAATGCCAGCACTTGGGAGGCAGATGCAGGTAGATTTCTGTAGTTCGAGGCCGGCTTTGTCTATGTAGTCAGTTCCAGGCCAGCCAGTCTACTTAGCGAGACCCTGTCTTTAAAGAAACAAACAACAAAAAGTAAGGAAGAGGCTGAAGAGACGGTTCATTAGAGGAGACAGTCTAACAGTCTCATGGAGACAGTTGAGACCTTTCGGTTAAGTGGTAGCAGAAAGAATGGGTCACTTATCAAGGGGGAAAAAACAAAACAATTCCCAGTCTGGTACAGGCTTGTAATCCCAGCTACTCTAGAGGCTGAGGCAGAAGGATCACAAATTCAAGGCCAGACTGGGCAGCTTAAGTGAGATCTTGTCAAAATAGAAAGTGAGAGGGGGGGCTGGGGCAGGCATGACTCAGCGGCAGAGTACTTGTACGTGAGGTCTGAGGTTCGCCTTCGTCTCCCATAAGGTGATTGTGGGATGCCATCAAAGACCCAGATGGCCATCACATCGCTAGAACCTTCATGGGACGGTTACTGGCCAGCACTTACTATGTGCCCTTAGCCCATCCCTTTCAGCCTAATATAGAAGACAGAAAGCCTCAATTATCCATTCTTTCTGCTCCCAGCTACTGACAACTCCATCCTGTGTTATGAGCGAACTTGTCTTGGGTGTGGGCCTTTGATCAACTGTGTCCCCACAACCCTGATTCCTCTCTGCCCACATTTATTCTGGTCTTTCTGTTGCAGAAGGATTAAACAGGACAATGGGAAGGAAAAATTCAAAGGCTCAAGAAGGACTGCTCCAAGATAACTTAGAGAAACTTAGAGAGAACCCCCCCAGACACACACTCTGCAGTTTCTTCTGAATTGAGAATATATGTCTTTGACTCTCCTCCATGCACTTGGAATAAACCTTTCTGATTCTTTCGCATCATGGGCTGTGCTAGCTTACAGGGGGCTGGCCTTGGAGGGAGAAGGGAAGTATGACTGCATCTGAGGCTGGCAGATAGCTCTGACACAGACAGAATTAGAAAGCTGTTGAGGACGGGGAAGGTTATATTTAGCCAGGAGCATGTTTATATCCTAGCGCTGACTCCCCTGGATATCAGGGACTTGGACCCTGGAGCCTTCATAGTTAGCCTAGGGGCCAGTCTTTTTTCTTTTCTTTTTTCCTCCCTTTTTCTCTCTTAAGTTACACATATGGTCTAATGTTCTGGTTTAGAGATAGTGAATTTGTAGACACATATCTTCTTTTCTAAGGAAATTATTATTGATAGTAGCAGATTGGTTCTTGTTTGTTTGTTTTGAGACAGGGTTTCTCTGTGTAACACTGGCTGTCAGAACTCATTCTGTAGACCAGGCTGGCCTCAAACTCAGGATTCACCTGCCTCTTCCTCCCGAGTGCTGGGATTAAAGGTGTGCACCGTGTCTGCCAGGATTAATTATTTTATTTTTAACACCCCCCCTCCCATGTGTGTGTGTGTGTGAAGTACAAGTAGCTGGGAACAGAAAGAATGGATAGTGGAGGCTTTCTGTCTTCTAGACAAGACTGCAAAGGGTGCCTACGGAATCCAGAGGCATGAGAGTTCCCTGGGGTTTGAGTTATAGGCTCTTGTGACGCTGGGAACTGAACTCAGGTCCTCTGAAAGAGCAACGTATGCACTAACTGCTCTGCCACCTCTCCTGAAACTGTTCCAGAGTTTTGATGGAGCAGTAATGCCCAACTCTCAGGCCACTGCATCTCCTGCTAAGGCAGTAGGCTAGTTAAGGTAGCACTATGGAAGACAGGAAAGTGCCCAGGCCGGGCCAGATCCTGGTTCAATCAGTTGTACATCTGTCAGAGGTACTTAAATTCCTGTGGCTTTGTTTTTCATCCATAATGAGGGAGGATGATAATAGCTACCCTGTGGGTAGGCGGAGTTATCTCTGAGATAACACAAATGGCAACTGCTCTGAAAACATGGACGCCTTCCATTCTGGGGCCTCCCGTAGTGTGGGAGGATTTTTACAAGATTTCATGCTCTTTTCTAAGGACAGAGAAAGATAATGGGCTCCCTGGAGATCTAGTGCGTGATTCAAAACATTCACTGGGTCAAAAAGTTTACATATGAATACAAATTCTTTACAAGACAAACTCTGAGAGTAGGAGAGAGAGAGAATTCAACCCTTGCAAATTTTGTCCTGGGGATAACTGAGGTTCACAGTCTCAGTCCAGATTTTATCTTCATGCAAACACTGGCACCTGTGGATGGATGGTTTCCTTTTTCCCTTTTACAGGTTGGGTTTCCACCCGAGTGGTTTTTTGTTTTGTTTTGTTTTGTTTTGCTTTTTTGAGACAGTTTCTCTGTGTAGCCTTGGCTGTCCTGGACTCACTTTGTAGACCAGGCTGGCCTCGAACTCACAGCAATCCACCTGTCTCTGCCTCCCAGAGTTCTGGGATTACAGGCGAGTGCCAGCCAACCTGGTTGGCTAGGTAAATAGGTAAATAGTTGATGGACCTAGCTTGTTAATTTTAATAGGTGCATAGGGTTTCATAACTAATTTTCCAGCCACTGTTAGTTTTGAGACAGGGTCTCTCCCTACATAGCCTTGGATATCCTGGAACTCACTATGTAGGTTAGGATGGCCTTGAACTCACAGATATGTGACTGCCTCTCCAAGCGCTGGGATTAAAGATATGTGCTACCATGCCCTGTATCACTTTTCATTTGAATATTTCATTTTTTCGAGACAGCATCTCTTCGTGTAGCCCTGGCTCTCCTGGAACTTGATCCCTACACCAGATTGGCCTAGAACTCAAGAGATTCGCCTGCCTCGGCGAGCCATTCCTGGCCATTTGAGGAATTTTAATTAATTTTATGTGTATCGCTATTTTGCCTGCATGTATGTCTGTGCGTACATGCCTGGTGTCTGCAGAGGTCAGAAGGGTGCACCAGGACTGGAGTTAGACGCTTATGAGGCACCCTGTGGGTGCTGGAACTCGAACCCGGGTCCTCTGCAAGAGCAGTCAGTGTTCTTAACTGTTGCGTTCTCTCTCCAGTCCAATGCCTTTTATATATATATAATCTTGTCGCTACAATGAATAATGGTGATCTCTACACAAATACCTTGATGGAATGCCTAAGGCATCCATCCCTCCAAACCCATTATTTTGAACAGTTTAAACAGTGAGAGAGACTACTTTACCCTAGATTTCGAGCCTCCTCCTTCGAACGCCTTATCTCCGAAGGCTTTCCCTTTTTAAACTCCAGCGCTTGCAGGCCGGGCGGGCGAGTGACGCCCCCGGCGGAGGAACCGCTGCTTGCAGGAAGCTTTTCACGGAACGCGAAAGCAAACTGCTCTATCCGGCGAACCCCGCTCAGGCGAGGAAGGCGGCCAGGAGGCTCGTGTGCCCGGGAGAGTTACTCTGCCCTCTTCGGGTCTCAGCTTCCCCCTGCGAAGTGTGAGCGACCCAGATTAGAACTGGTCGCGCCTCGGGCGGGTGGCCTCAAAGGTCAGACTCTTAAGATGTGCCTCATCCTCGAGAGCCCCACACTGTATCCCCTCCACGCTGCCAGACCTGCCGGAGAGGAGGAAGCTTCCTAAAGTCAGAAAGAAGAAAGCACGCGTCGTACACTCAATCTTTACGACTCCTGCGTGGCTTCCCGCCCTTCAGGATCGGCTATCGATTGCTCCTGTCTGACCCCCCCCCCGCCCCCGCGCTCCGGCTCAGCCTGTGGTTTGCTTCTGCCTGGTCCCGCCCTCCGGAGAGCGTTTAGGCGGGACTGTAATCCCGGACTCGGCCAGCAACTTGTTTCCCCTTCGCTTGCTCGCTCCCGCTTCCGCTTCCGGCAGCAGCTAGCGGCTCTCTTGTCCTAAGTGGCCATGGCGGGTAGCCGGTTGGAAACGGTGGGGAGCGTGTTCTCCCGGTGCGTGTTCCCGGTCGGGCGTGGGCAGGGTTCCCAGCGGGTCGCGACCCTCCTGGCGTGGCCTGAGGGGACGTGGTCGCGGGTGTCCGAGCCGGGTGAGGCCCTCG
Source organism: Pachyuromys duprasi (assembly GCA_028658305.1). Classification (NCBI taxonomy): domain Eukaryota; kingdom Metazoa; phylum Chordata; class Mammalia; order Rodentia; family Muridae; genus Pachyuromys; species Pachyuromys duprasi. The sequence goes on along the minus strand of CM053746.1, from coordinate 30,566,875 downwards.
TGCTCGCTCCTGGCTCGGTCCCCTTGGATTTCCGATCTGTCAGGTTGTGTTCACCCCCCCCACACACACACACACTCTGGTGGAGACCTCTAGAATAAAGAGGAGGCCGAAGAACCTGACTGGACAGGCTGGCGTTTTCAGCGTGGAACGGTGGAAGGGCTGGGGTCGAGGCCGGTGCGAGTAGAGTGGCTTAGAGCTGAGGGTGGTGGTTCACGCGCGCAGACCCCGCACGCGGGAGGCGAGGCAAGGCGAGCGCCACAGGGCCGATGCCCACCTGGCATCGTAACGAAGTTCAGGCCAGTCAGGCTACTGGCTGACTTTTGTCAACCCAAAGAGCGGGCTCGGACACGCTGTAATCCTAGCACTGGGGGAGTGCAGGGAGCCGCGAAATTCAAGGTCATCCTCAGCTCCAAACTGAGTTTCAGGCGGGTTTAGGCTACGTGAGACCTACCCGACAGGACTTAACACTTTGGCCTGGCCAGGTTGCTGTGGGAATTGGCCATGCCTCCTCCAGGTTGGAGGTCCTTCTCAGCCCGCCTGTACTACCTGCTGTTTTCTGCAGTAAGTCGATTCAGGGACTTTGGCAGACTGTTGTCACCGACTGACCTTGGTTCTGTCCCTTCTCTAAGGACACGGGATCTGATGCGTGCTGGGGTGCTGAAGGAGAAACCTCTATGGTTTGACATATATGAGGCTTTTCCGCCTCTGAGGGAGCCTGTCTACCGAACGCCCCGTTTGCGATATGGCAAAGCCAAAGCGTCCATCCAGGACATCTTTTACCATGAGGATCAGATTCGAGCGTAAGTGTCTTACCTTCTGTAGTGAGCAGGACAAAACAGACCTTCCTCTGAAGGTCTGTGTAGAAGTCTACGAACAAGCAGAAGAGTCTGGGTCTTGCTCTCTGGAGTTGGTCTTGTATAGCAAATAAAAGAAATGGAAGTTGCAATCTGGGAATCCCAAACCGGCAGAACATTGCAGCTATAGTTGTCTGTTTACTGGTGGGCTGTTCTGAGTGGGGTACTTTGGTAAGCCCTTGACAAGCATCAACACATAGACTTTATAACTCTAACCCTGTCTTGGGAGGCAGGTGTCCTTGCCTTTGTTTTATTCAAGAGAACTATCAGGTTCAAGGAGGTTAACCACCTGTGGCTAACCTTGAGGGTGGCAGATCTGGGAAATCACATCTGGCTGTCGACTTCCGGTTTTCTTTGGAAGTGGAAATAGAGGAATATGCTCTGTGGATTTCACGTCTGACAGTTGTTGAAGCCACTCTGGACAGGATGCCTGGAAGTTCAAAGCACTTAAAACAGTTATGACTAGAAATTTGAAGGAAGGTGCTTGCATCGCTTTAGCATCTATTTCTTCCTTTTTATCTCTTGAGACAGGGTCTTGGTCTTCCTGCCTCTGCCTCCGCCTCCGGAGTCCCGCCTCTGCAAGTATTGCAGGCTTATATCAACATGCTTGGCTTTTAGTACACACTTACTGTGTATTAATAAATGAGAAGCAAAAGGAAAGCACAAAAAGCGTAAAAGCACAGATCACCCAGCATTCCTCTTGAGGTAGTGGTTTGAAGGCAGCTCCTGGAACTTAGCTGTGTCGTTTGGAAAACACTGCCCCTGTAATCCTTGTAAGACAAAATACAAGTATATCAGAGTTGTAAAGCTGAAGGAAGATGCTGCTTAGAAAGTATTTTGCTGTTTTTAAGATTTATCTTTACTAACCTGTGCTTGTGGTGGCGTGTGCATGTGAGTGCAGGCGCCCTCTGGAGGACAGAGGTCCGCTTTTTTGAATAAAGATTTGTTTTTATTTTATGCGTATGAGAGTTTTGCCTGCACGTTTATCTGTGTACCATGTGTGTTCACTGCTGGCTGAGGTCAGAAAAAATACTCTGAAGCTCCTGGCCTGGGTGTGCTGGGAACCGAAGGGTTCCAGTCTTATGCAAGAGCAGTACTTTCTCTTAACTGCTTAGCCATCTCTCCAGCCCCACAATGCTTTTCTTAGTGTACAGAAGTTATTGATTTCCTTTTACAAGGTCTCTGCTGTGCCTTTTGTCACACCCTGTTCTGGATATGTCAGGCACTGAGATATACAGCCATTTCTACCAGTGTTCTTTTTATTGGCCTAATTGCCTTTATTCTTAGAATATTTGAGAAGGTATTGTTCAGCAAACCCAGCTATCTATCTATCTGTCTATCTATTTATTTATTTATTTATATTTTTATGTGCATTGGTTTTGCCTGCATGAATATCTGTGTGAGGGTGCCTGATCCCTTGGAACTGGAGTCATAGACAGTTGTGAGCTGCCATGTGGGTGCTGGGAATTGAACCTGGATCCTCTGAAAAAACAGTTAGTGCTCTTAACTGCTGAGCCATCTCTCCAGCCCCTTATTTATTTATTTTTAACCCAGGATGTTCTTGAACTTCTAGTCCTTTTGCCTTTACCTCCTGACTTCCAGGATTCCAAGTATGTGATATGCCTGGGTTTTTGTTGTTGTTATGTTTTATAACTTGCTACATTTATTCTGTGTGTATATATGTGTGGACTTATGCACATGTTTATGACATGCATGTGGGATCAGAGAACAACTTGTGGGAGTTGGATTTTCCTTTTACCATGTGAGTCCTAAGGGTCCAACTCATGTTATCAGGCTTGAGGGCAAATACTTTTTACTCACTGAGCCATCTTGCTGGGCCTGGGCCTGCCTCTTTTTTTTTTTTTTGTCGTTACTTTCAAAGTACTAATTAGGTGTTATTGAAACAAATAAAAATATGTGTTCTTTAGTTTGCTTTCCACTCCTTCTAAACTAAATAGTGTTGGGTTGGAAAATGGCCTTCTAATGTCTTTAAAACTTTTTTTTTTTTAACAGTAAAGAAAAATCCAGATGTCACACTCTAGGTGGGCATGATAGCTCACATATGTAGTCCCAGCACCTGGCAGGTGAGGCAGGTGGATCAAGAGTTTGAGGTCAGCCTGGTCTACAGAGTTAAACTGTTTCTTACAAGCGAGGGCTACATCTCATTGTTAGAGGCTTACCTAGCTTGTGTGAGGCCTCGGATTGTTACAGAGCCAGAACTAAAACAAACAGAACAAGCCTACCATGGACCATGTGCTGTCCTGCTCATTGTCATACTCTCAGTCCATCCTAGTTCATGGCCTGTAAGTTGTTCACAACCCTCCACTAAGGAAATGTTAGTGACCTAACGATGAAACCACTAGTCCAGCAGGAGAAGATACTGAAAAGGGAGGGTAGAGAGGTCAAAATTGAGCTAGGTTTTTCTTGTTTTGTTTTTTGAGACAGGGTTACTCCAGAGGAGGCCAAGGTGATCTCAAATATGTACAGTTTCTTCCGCCTCCTTAGTGCTAGGGTTACAGACAGGAGCTACCATATTCTGCTCTTCGTAGCACTTTCCTGAGCTAGCAGAGACAAGTATGTTCTTGCTGCCTGAGATTTTTCCAAGCATTTCTGCTCGGGTTTGTTCATGTATTTGCTCACTTAAACACTACTTCTTTGTGCTTCGCTGTGCTGGGATTTGAGCTCAGGTTCTTATGCATACCTGGCAAGTGCTCAGCCCATAAGTCACTGCAGAGCTGTTTGGCGGTTTTGTTTTGAGGCTCACTGCGATACCTGGGTGGCACTTGCTGTGGACCAAGCTGGTTTGGACGTGGAGATTTCCCCCACCTCTGAAAGTGCTGTCTTCTTGCCACGTCCTTACTTGGGAGTGAACAGAGAGGAAGCATGCCTTCGCCTTCTGTCTTTTCCTAAGGACGTCAACGCTGTTTTATTTAAGGGCTGTACGTATGCCCTGATGAACTCCCAGAGCTTCCATTTCTACATTTACACCTTGGGGTTTCCACATAGGAATTTTTTAGTTCAAAGCAACCACTACAAGGAAAATGGGCAGAGAAGATGAATAGTTTATAGAAAAGGGATCCAGTTTGCTTTCAAATTTGAGAAGTTGTCTAATGGCTTTCCTTTCCTTTTTGCAGGGGGAGGTTTGGTAGTGGTGATGAAACTATAATTAATTGTAACTTCCAGTTTATCAATTTGGCAAAGCTCATGAAACAGGAAAAAAGGCACGTGTATATTGTAAAATTTTCTTGAGTGTAAATTCGGCATAGCAGCTTTAAAAAGCAGTTAGGCAATTTGGAAGGTTTTTGTGTCTGTTTCTGTTTTTGTTTTTCAGATAAATAAGCATGTTCTCTGATCTCATAATACATTTTTGGGGATTTATTCCATGTGCAGTACACCAGGAAGCGCAGGTGTTCCTGCAGCCGTTTTCACGGCAAAGGACTAGAAACAGTTTCTGCTCCAATCAGAGATAATCTCTGAAAACATAAGCTGTGGACTGAGGGGTGTGAATGCATAAAGGTCCTGGGCTCTGTGTATGTGTATGTGTGTGTATGTGTGTGTGTGGGGGTGGTCAAAATGTATCGGAGGGCCAGCAAGATGGCTCAGTGGGTAAAGGCACTGGCTGCCAAGCTTGATGACCTGAGTTCAAACCCCACAACCTACATGGTGGAAGGAGAAAATCTAGAGTTTTCCTCTGACCTCCACTCATATGTTGGAACATGCACATACCTACACACACTAAGTCAATAAATAGATGTGATTTCAAAATGTTCTGGAACGACTGAGGTGACAGTTATATGACTGATTGTACTAAATATCACTTCTTACTACACTTAAGCAGGGTTAAATTTTTTATTGCGTTTTATTTAAAGTGGGGATGAGCTGTATGCACATGTATGAGTACATGCTACAGCATACATGTAGAAGTCAGAGGACAACTTAATAGGGGTCCTCTCTACCCCTGTGGGCTCTAGGGATCAAATTTAGATGTTAGGTTTGGTGGCAAGAACCTCTACCTACTGAGCCACCTCAAAGGCCCAATGGGGATTACGTTTTTTGATATGCAGATTCTTCTCCAATTTAAAAGAAAGGGATCCGGGTACTCTTTCTTTAGGTTAAAAAATGTGGCTGGAAACTTGAAAATTTCCTCACTGTGTAAGAACACTTGCTGTGAAGGTATGAAGACCTGACTGAATCCCCGGCACCATCTGTGGCTCCGTGTGCCTGGAACCTCAGCACCGCAGGCAGAGGGCTTGCTGGCCAGCCAGCCCAGCCAAAATGCTCAGCTCCCTGGCCAGCGAGAGAGCTGATCTCAAAGCATTCAAGTGGACAGTGGTAGAGGGAGACACTTGATGTTGTCCTCTGGTCTCCACATGCACCCGAACACTCAGTGTACATGTGACACACACACATACACGGGTGTGGAATGAAGAATCTAGTAGTATCTGTTGGTGGGGTATTTCCGAGTGTGGCCACACATGAACCTGGTTAGTGTTGCTCTCTGAGGGGAACGGGGAAGGTGGTGGAGCAGAAAGACGGAGTGTCAGTTCTCACGTATTCCTCTGTCCTTGATGGAGGCATGGGCCTTTGGCCAAGGCCTACAACTTCTCAGGGCCTGGCACTTATTCTGTATTCCCTCTGCCCACTGTCCATTGCCTATGACTGGAGATTCATGTAGTGTCTGTATTTTCTAGGAAATTCTTTTCAGCCTATGGATCTGGTCCCAGAGCTTTTGATCTGTTCAACCCAAACTTCAAGTCTGTCTGTCAGCGGTAAGCATTTCCCAGGCTTGGATAAATCAAGCTCCCCCCCTGAGGGTTCAGCTGTCATTTTGGGGAGTTGTGTCGAGGTCTCCTTCTGGAGGGTGCTCCTTCAAGTGGGTGCTCCTTCAGGTGGGTGCTCCTCTAGGCCGTTCTCTCTGGTGCCTGCCTGGTACCATGTAGAAGGTGACTCTACAACCCCAGCACAGGCCTAGGATGGGCTGCTTGGAATTTCAGGTTTGTGGAGAAGTACATGGACCTGCAGAATCTCGGAGAAACAGATGAAGAGAAGTTATTTGTGGAAACAGGGATGGCTCTGTTGGCAGAAGGTATCATTTTAAGACAAAGAGAAGCCAGGACTGTGAGTACCTAATTGTCAAAGCTGTTATTGTTGGGCAGAGGGTGTAACTCAGCAGCATGCGCACGCACACATGCACGCACACACACACACGGACACACATGGACATGCACAGAGTAATTTCAATTGGTGTTGCCTCTCTGTCAGTAAAAGGGGTTAGTTTGCCTCTTGAAACCTTGGCTCATACCTTAAACTCCAGGTCAAATACTGTTATATTGAATATATGGGGATTCTGTCGCCACTGCTTGGAACAAGTAAGTTGCGGTTAGGTTCTTGAGAATATGTTTCTATAGGACTCTTTGTGCATTTGCTGTATGTCATAGAGAATTTGACTTGAGTACTAAATGTTTCCCTGATGACAGAGTGTGTCTGTTCACACGCTGCAGCCAGCTGCACACACTGGCAGCATGGGGGAGACATGCTTGTTGCTGGTCTTGTAAGCAAGATGACAGTGATCAAATTCCCTGCAAACCCTAATAGGTCAATGTGCGACCCCAAGCTTCATCAGAAAGAAAGCAGCCTCAGGAAGAAGAGGCCCAGGCGCAGCAGGAGCCAAAGACAGCTCTCTCCCGTCCCTGAGGCCTGTCTGCATGGAGCATGCCCACCACGGCTGGACTAAGCTGTTTGGACTCTGGTGGTCTCCCATCTCTCAGGCATGTGTGCCTTCTCTTAGTTCTTGTTTCTGAGTTGTTATAAATCTCAGTACCGTGGCTTGAAAGCACCGGTTTTGTGAACTTTTATTTCAAGACATGGTTAAATAAAGGGTTCTCCAGTGCTTACAAAGTAAATTTGCTTTGAAACTGTAAATAACACCAGGAAACCTTTAAAGGTGCGTTGAGCTGGCTGTGGGCCCGACCACATCTGAACTCACTGTGCTTCTCATCTGTATCCCTCAGAATATCACCTACCCACATGGCATGGTCCCTCTGCCAAGCGTTTCCGTCTGGAGGTGATGTTTGTACTTTTTGCTGTAGAGCTATTGACTGCAGCTTGAGAGGCACAGCAGCTCCTGCTGCAGGAAGATTGAGGACCTGTCTGATGTACATGAAGAGCAAATCCATAACTTGAATGTCATGGGTTAAGTGTGTTGGAGAGGATTAGCATTGGCCTGCAGCTCATAGGCTGCTTAGAAAATGTTTGATGAATGAATAAATAATCACACCTAACTAAAGACTGATGTTTTTATTAGTCACTGAATCTCCAAAATGGCAGGGGTGGAGGCAGCTGATTCAGATGGTCTTATCCACGAGATCCCGCCTCCCTGGTACTGCTTCCCTGGTGCGCTGTGTTTTACTCAGTGAGAGATCCTTTTGTGACGTAGTTCTTGTGTCCGTGGGCAGTAGTTTTCATCCAGCAGTCAGAAGCAGCTTCAGATATGCCTTTCTTAGGAGCCTCTGTGGCTTTTCCTTGCAGCTCTCTGAGTTCAGGCCTCTGACTGTCTTGAACTGAAGGACAGAGTCCACAGCCTCTCCACCTCATGGCCTGTGAGTGCTGGGTGAAGGGGATTGAGTCCTCCAGCTGAAGTGTCTCTCTGCTGTGTTGCCGGATGTTTCCAGCAATGCTGCTGCTTAATGGTTCTTCATAACGGGCAGATCTTGCTTCAGGTGGAGAAGCAAATCTCATCCATTCAAAGACATTAGACATCTATTGGTTCCCAAATATCTGGCTAGTCTTTGGGAAGAGCTGGTCCTGGGGTTGCAAGTGAGCCAGCTCTGAGGGTGTGAGCTCTGGAGAGCTGGTCTAGCCCCTCACCAGCTGCCGTCCTCAGAAGAACAGGCTCTGCACCATGACTGGACAGCATAGCAGAGCTAGCTCGGTGGCCTGGGTGCGGGTGAGCTGGCCCCAAGGACATGAAAACCAGAAAACTGGTCCTACCCCTTGCTGGCTGCCTGAATTGGGTGAGCTGGCCAGGTCAGTGCCCAAGAGCATACCCTGGTGGTGTGGGTCTGAGAGAGCTGGTGGGCTGACCAACTCACCAGCCACCACCCAGGCCCAGATCCGGGGCCGTGAGTTGTCCTACCCCAACATCTACCCCACCTGTGAACCGCTGGAGCACGTGAAGGGGCCAGTCCTGAAGATCCAAAGCTGTAGGATCTCCATGCCACAGGGCGACAATAGGATATCAGAGAGGAGTCCTGCTGAGGCTCTAGTGCTGATAGTGTGGACATTTGCAAGCAAAGACATGCGGACAAAGGCTATCCCGTGGGACACACTGACACACTACAGCTTCCCCCGTCACCAGGGTCAGCTCTCCCATGCTCATGAGCTCGAGGATGACTCACTTGCAGCCCCCACAAGCAGAGCGAGCTCTACTTTGCTGCAGCTGGTGAGCGGCAAAGCCAGCTCTCCTGCTTTCGTGACCCCCAGCTCCCCAGTGAAAGACGGCAGCTCACACATGCACCCCGAGTCAGGAGACAGACATTAGTGGACCTCTGGGTTCCGCCAGCCAACCAGCCTAGCCAAGTTACAGACCTGACTCAAAGCAGACAGAATCAAAACAGCCAAACAAACAATCCAAACCACCACCACCACCAGAACCCAAAGTGCGCTGGGTGTGGTGGTGCACACCTTCAATCCCACAGCACTCTGGGAGGCAGACACTGGCGGATCTCTGAGTTCGAGGACAGCCTGGTCTACAAATTAAGTTCCCTGACAGCCAGGGCTACACAGAGAAACTGTGTCTCGAAAAACCAAAAAAAAAAAAAAAAAAAAACAACAAAAAAACAAAACCCAATGCCCCCCACCCCAAACCCCATAAGGTGGGCGTCACCCGAGGAATGACGCTGGCGCTGATCTGGCCTCCACGCATGCGCGTGCGTCCACGTGGTGGAGCTGATCTGGCCTCCACGCATGCGCGTGCGTCCACGTGGTGGAGGCTCCTCGTGGTGCTGTCCGCATGAAGGGAGCAAAGGTTCTGCGCCGGACCTTTCCTCAGCCTTTACGGTTTCAATTTCAAACGGTGGCCCAGGTTGGAAACTTGATGGTTCAGCTTGAGTGTCACCTTCCTGCTGAGCCCCACAGGGACTGCACTTGGGTGCTTCCCTATGGTTTGTGTGCCAAGTCTGCTGCCTGTGCCCCGCACCGAACTTCCTGTGGCCTTCATTCAGCTACGAGCATTCCTTTCCTATTAAGAACAAACAAGGACAGACACTTTCACTTTGTAGCCACTGAAGCATTGAACAGCTTTTCAGGAGCAGGCCCTCCCAAGGGCCCGTGTCAGGCTCCAGTGAAGTTTGCCGGGGACAAGCCTGAAGAGCTGGCTCCTCTGGATGCCCCTGTTTGTCATTTTGTGCTCGTCACAGTCACCAGCAGACAAAGTAAGAGCAAGGTCTGCCTCGACTTCCGGTTGGCGTTTGAGATGAGTTGAGATGGCGAGTTCGAAGCCTGCTGGTTTTGTCGTGGGTATGGATCGGTATTTTGGAGGAGTGACAAGAAAGAGGTTTGAGCAGATGGGGTGGGATCAGATTGTGAAAGCCTTGGCAGCCACATGGAGGAGTTCAGCTGGGTAGGAAAGGAGCAGGGAAGCCATGTCAGCATCAGGTCATCAGAAGGCATGCCCAGGACTTGGAAGGGAGGAGAGGAGGGAGGGGAAGAGGCGCTAGCTAGTCCCAACTCCAAACGTGAGTGACCAGGAGACTGGCGGTGTTATGAAGGCAAGCCAGAGGAACAGGGCTTTAATTCTGCTCAGGTGTGATAGCCCAGGGCCCAAGTAGCAGGGCCCAGTATTTAAGAAATACCTAGTAAAGGAGTAAGATTCGGAGCTAGGAGAATGAGTTGGCGGCGGCGGCGGCGGCGGCGGCGGCAGGGCACAATGCAGGGTTTGGAACCTGGCCAGAGAAGTGTTCTCAGTTAAGGATAGGAAGGAGAACCCGAACCCTAACCTTAACCCTAACCTTGAGGCAGCAGAAGAAATTGAAGCCAGGGCCTGAGAAGATAACCAAGTCAGTAAGTGGCTTGCTTTGCAAGCATAAGGTCCTGAGTTCGAGCTCCACCACCCATGATAAAAAAAAAAAGGCTGGGTATGGTAGTACACACTTGTAATCTCAGTGTTGGAGAGGCAGAAATGGGACTCACCCCGGAGCTTGCTGGCCAGCCAACCTAGCTTACTTGGTGAGTTCCAGGCCACTGAGAGACCTTGTCTCAGGAGAAAAGAAAAAGTGGGCGGTGCCTGAGAAAGACATGGAGGTTGTTTGTGCTCACCTCCACACACGTGTGCGCACACATGCCTGCACCTTGTGCATATCTGTAATGCCATCACAGGCTGCAAGTTTGAGCCAGCCTGCTCTTTAAAACAAAACAAAACAAAAAACCACACACACGCTCACAGTCATTAAAGCAGGATGATAAAGTTTTCTCTGAGCTGGTACCTGGCTAGCTCCAGAGGATCCAGATGTGGCCCTCTTGGAGTCACTGGGCCTTGCCCATTCTCTTCAGATCTGGCTGTGACCAAGCCTGACAGGAAGCTGAATTGGGTTGGCAGTCCCTTCTGGTCCCCCTCCACCGCCCAGTCTGTCTAGAAGAGAGGGCATCTGACACAATGTGGCCATGAGGGGAGGCCCGCTGCCCCACCTCAGCCAGAGCAGAGCTGGGTAGAGTGAGGGCTCTGTGCTCTTGAGGTCGGGTCAGAGGTGAGTCAGGTCCCAGCCTGACTGCTGGGTGAGCTGTAGGCTGCCAGGCTGTTTCAGTGAGCCTCTTGGTGGAGGTCACCTTGGCCGGCAGAGGAAGGGCAGTTGCCCTCCCGTGGAAAAGACAGGAAATGGTTTCCATGTCACTCCTAGGGCAGTGCTCAGTGTGGCACACTGGCCTCTGATTGGACGAGCCTAGCTCCAGAGTAGTTTCTGTGGAGATGCACCAGTCAAGAGGCTATCTCCGAGGCAGTGAGAAGGTTGCTAGGGGAGGGAAAAGGAGGAAGAAAGTAGAGTGTCATGCCCCCTAAACATGTCACCATCAACCACCATTGCTTCCTTCCACCAGGAGATTGCAGAGGGAGTTTTTGTTGTTGTTGTTGAATTGCTAAGCTGACAATCACACTGCACTTCAAGCTTAATTTTCCCCTTGATTGACGCTTTTCCTGGGCTCTAACTTAAACACCAGTCACCTGACCTTCTCCCTGCTCCGTTCTTTTAATTAAAAGATGGTTCCAAGCAGCAACGGCTAGGGGTCCATTTATTATTTATCAAGCATTTGCCTTCCAGCAGTTAGTGAAAGGTCACTGGCTTCAACCGATGCTTTGTTTTTGGTGAGCAGCTTAGATGAAAAAAGATAGACCGTCAATCTTGGCTCCCTCCTGTTTGCTTACTGGCAGGACACTGTTTAATAGTCATTGTGGCATTTAGGATCGCGGGCCTCGGAATCATGCAGAAAAGTGCATGTGCGTCCCTTGTCAGAACACTTCTCCAAAAGTAAACATCAGGTTGTGATTATGGTTAATAATGAGATATTGATTGTCTGAAAATGTCACCGCCCGGGAGCAGTCGGCTGCAGCACCGCTAGGTGGCGCTGCGCTCTCATGCTTGTTCAACTAGAAAGCTCCTTTTATTTCCTTGCCTCCGGGTACCTTGTCTTTCAAGGTTGGCAAGCGTCCTTGTGAAATAACGTTCTGGCTGAGATTTAGGAAGCTGAGGTCCTGGGGTGCTATCGGAATGGACAAATGACAGGGGCCTGGAGCTGTCTGTGTATAGGGGAGCGGGCATGCAGCTCCTCGCACTGTAGCAGGAGCCGGAGAGGAGGGCGCTAACTATCTGGGGTCCCTGGAGGCTCTGCCCAGAGCACTGTTTCCTAACCTTCTCCACTCAATGACACATCTGCAAATTTCATGTAGAGGACGAGGGAGGGAGGGTGTAGGGAGGGAGGTCCTGAGGAGCAGTGGAAGAACCCCGAGCCTGAGGAACAGGAAGCCTGAGCTGTGCTGTCTTGGGCAGTGAGGGGAGCCAGTGACCCACGAGCCTCAATTTCCCAGTCTGTAAGACAGCATTCCTAGCATCCACCTCAACGAGTTGTGGCTCAGAAGGCAGCAGAAGCTGGGTTCTTGGTAGTTGTCTTGGCCCTCTGTGCCTAGGACGGGTTGGGAGGAGTGTGCGCTAGCTTAACGCAGACAGGGGGCAGTGTGGAGCCCCGCAGCTCCTTCCTACCAGCCGGTTAAACACCTGCTCTCTCAGTCCTCGGCCTCCAAAGTCATCCTCTTCTGTTTGTTTTGTTTTTTAAGACAAGGGTCTCAGCCTTTAATCCTAGCGCTAGAGGAAGCAGAGGCAGGCAGATCTCTGAGTCCGAGGCCAGCCTGGTCTATAGAGCTATATAGTGAGACCCTTGTCTTTTTTGGTTTCTCAAAACAGGGGTGTTCTCTGTGTAACCGTGGCTGTATACCAGGCTGGCCTTAAACTCCTAGAAATCTGCCTGCCTCTGCTCTCTGAGTGCTGGGATTAAAGACATGCACCACTTCTGCCCAGCATACATATACATTTTTAAGTGAAGAAAACCAAAAATATCTTAGGAGGGTGTCTGCTCTTGGAATTTACCCAGTGGGGGTAGGGTTCTTCAAAACAACAACAACAACAACAAATTGTTCTTATTTAGTTACTTCTCATGGGTCAGGGAGAGGAAGAGGGAGAGCAAGAGGCAGAGAGAGAGAGGGGGGCCTTGAACTCACTATGTAGCTAAGGATGACCTTGAACTCATGGTATCTCCTGCTTCCACCTCCCAAGTGCTGGGATTATCAGAATGTGTTGTCCTGCCTGGCTTGCCTCAGTGTCAGTGGCTCTCCTCTGTGTCTTCTGTCCTCCCTCCTCATTCCTCCTCTTCTTTTGCTGTGTACACTCAAGAGAGGGGACTAGGAAAGGCTCTGACCTCTTTTCTCTCTTGTCCAATCAAAATGACTGGGCTCAAACCCAGACACTCATGGCTTTGAGCATGTTACTTAGCCATTTGAGCCACATCCAGCCTCAGCACAGAATATGAAGCCTAACAGACACTCGAATGTGTCAAGTGAATGAACAAATGGATGCCTCCCCATCCTGCCCATGAGACAAGAGCAACGCCAAGTTCATTTTGAAGTACCAAAGTGGAACTAGGTGCTGGCTGCAGTCAAACTTCGTAAGTGCCCAAGCTTTCTGCAGCTTCAGAAATAAAGATGCAAGGAAGAGGAGCTATCCCAGGCTTTGAGGATGCAGGGCCAGGCACAGAACCGAATGTATCCAGGGCTAATTCATGGGAACACTCAGAAGAAATCTGCAGGGTAGGCTGGCTGCTCAAACCCACTCCAAAGCATTCCATGTTATTTCTTGAATACTAACTGACCCCTTAGGAGACCCCTGAGGCTCTGAACCAGCCTCCCTGGGCTCTGTGGAGTGAGGCAAGTGGTCTTGTAGCCTCTCCATCCTGGCAGCCTGGACGAGGCTTGTACACACAGAGTAGATGTCTTTGGTGCCAGGGCTGTAGCTGCCAGCCTGGCTCCTGTGTTCTGTGCCAGCCCAAGGCCTTGGTGGAGTGTCCACTGCCACCGGGGCCAGGAGTTTGAGGAGACTCTTACCCAGGGTTAGCTTGCCTCACACCCTCAGAAACACATCAGGATCTGCCTGCCTCCCGCGTGCGGTGCCTCGAGAAGGCCTGTTACCTCTGGGGGTGTCTCACATCTCCTGCTGACTTCTCTGTCAGCCGAGCCTGTGGCCAGCATTTCAGGATGCGAGGGCATGCTCCTGCTCATCAGACTATTTCTGTATCCCAAGGAAATGTCATATCCATCTTTTCTTTCACAGAGACCCCCGAGAGAATACCCTGTCACATCTTAGTTCAAGGAAAACCAGAGCTGCTTCTGAATAAGGGGCAAGATTTATTTTCATGGTTTGGGTAAATCTGTTGTCTTAGTTTCCCAGTTAGCGTTGGCTGCTAAATTCAGCTAAATGTGCCTTCGGACATAGCTCCAGAGTAGAGCCCTCAAGCATACAAAAAGAGCAAAGAATATATAAACTATAACTACATCTGCACAACCGCTAGCCCTGGCTGCATGCTGCTGCGTGCTGCTCCTCATTTGAAATGACTAAACTTATCAAAGTCAAACAAAGTGTTTCTACACAAATTCTTGGTCTTGGTGCTTATCCTTGCCATTATTCCAACCCCCACTCCGGGGTGGGGGTGCTGAGCAATGGCCCAGTGATGGAAGGCACTTGCTGTTCTTCTAAAGGGTTCAAGGTCAGCCCCATCGTCCACATTGGCCTTCTCACAACTGCCGGTAACACGCCAGCTCTAGAGGTTCTAATGCCATCTTCTGGCCTCCTCTGGCCTCCTCTGGCACAGGCACAGACAGGGCCTTCATCCACACAGATACAGACACAGACACATAAAATAAATAAATCTTAAGCCAGGTGTGGTGGCGCACCCCTTTAAAAACCAGCACTTGGAAGGCTGAGGCATGTGGATCTCTGTGAGTCTGAGACCAGCCTACTCTACCTGGTAAGCTTCAGGACAGCGAGAGCTGCATAGAGAGACCTAGTCTCAAAATAAATAAATAAATAAATAGTCGCTGAAGAGATGGTTCCGTGGTTAAGAGCCCTGGATGTTCTCTCTAAGATCCTGAGTTCTGTTCCCAGTGCCCACACAGCAGCTCAGGACTGTCTATAATTATAGTCTCATGTTATTCTCCTGGAACAACAGACAAAACACCCATGTATGTAAAATACGTAACCAAATAAATCTTTTTTAAAAAAATAACTTATTTAGTTTTATGTTATGTGCATAGGTAGGAGGTTATCAGATCCTCTGGAACTAGAGTTTCAGACAGTTGTGAGCTGCCAAGCACCCAGGTCCTCTAGAAGAATAGCCAGTGCTCCTAACCACTGAGCCATCTCTCCAGCCCCACCAAATAAATCTTAAAGATATATAACTAAAATGAATCTCTTTTTCTGAAGTAGGCTACCCTTCTCCCATACACACCCCGTCTCGGTATTGAGGCTGCCCTGGCCCGGGTGCTGCAGGGGCCATCGCTGGGCCTGCTTCTTTGTGTGTTTACAGGAAAGGATTCCTCGGAGGCAGGGCTCGCCTCTTTAGTGGGATCGCTGGGCTGCAGCCCATCCTCAGCTTTCTGAGCAGGGCGATTAGTTCTGCGTGGCTGCTGAGGATGGGAGGGCCCCCGGATCCTCACCCGTTTCCACTCACTTTGCATAACACTTTTTCATAAATCTTGTTTAACCTTTCGTCCCCTTTACTCTGATGTCCCCAAATGTCTTCATTTTCATCATTTTATGTATTTCTGTAAACATCCATTTCTCCTCTTTCTCCTACTTTTCTTTTGAACAAAGCAGCATATAAACAAAAATTCAACAAGGCTCCAGGGATCGAAGAACAGAAGATGGAGAGGTGCCTGCCACCCCTGCCCTGAGCCTGGAGACTGTGAGGCCCTCAGAATCAAGACCGTCACCACAGCACTAACCCCGGCGGAGTGCTTTCTTCTACCTCTAGAGGGGTGCTCGAACCCAGGGCCTCCGGTATGCCAGGCCAGTGTTCTAGCCACTGTACCACATCTGCAGCGTGTCACAGAGACTTCTACAGACTAGCAGCTCTCTGCACACTGACCTATTCAAGCTTTCGACAGCACCACAAAACAGAATTGTTATTCAGCACCTTGATACAAGTGACACAGTTTCTGCTTGAACCAGTGTTGTGGGGGAGGGTGTTCTGGTGGTGTGACTCAATGGCTAACAGAACTCACCACCAAGCCTGGCAATGAGTTCGACTCCAGGACCCAGTAAGAGAGAACTGACTCCTGAAAATTGTCCTCCAACCTCCGCATGCGCCCCATGGCACAATAAATAAATAAATAAATAAATAAATAAATAAATAAATGATTTTTAAAAAGTTTTAAGTGTGTATGTGTAGTGTGTCTTTATATGCCTGTGTATGTGTCTATGTGTCTGTAGGTGTGTGTGTGTGTGTACAGAGTGGATGTCAACCTTGGCTGTCATCCTTCAGGAGCTGCTCACCTTGTTTCTGAGACTGGGTTTCTCACTTAGCCCGAAGTTCACTGTTCAGTTTGGCTGGCCAGTGAGTGCCACGGATCCTCCTGTCTCTATCTCCTAGATATGGATGATAAGCATGTGCCACCATGCATAGCTTGTCACGTGATTATGTGGACAATCAGACTCAGATCCTGCTGCTTGCATCAGCAGCACTGTCCTGACTGAGCCACACTCTATGATTTTAACTGAGGGCATCCCCACTGAATGGCCTCAAGCTGTAGTTTTCACAGTGCAAGGTGGTGGTGGGGGACCTTTGGCGTGGACCTCAGAGTTGATGACACTCTAGGGCCAGGGCATGCAGTGGCCTTGGCCTCATATATAGTAAAGCTCTTAGAATGTTCAGACATGACAGGCTTAGGTAAACCACACTAGACAGGCGGGGCCTTCCTGCCCCAGCTCATGATTTTGCAGGTTTTAAAAGCCCATTGGCACAAACACTGGTTTGGGAAGGGAGAGCCCAGAATGGGCCTCCACTCTGACACTAGCCATGCCAGGGCACGGAGTGGGCTGCTGCCCGTCGCTTCCTGCCTTGGCCACCGCAGACTTATTGAGCAATCTATTATGAGTGTGCCTCACTGTGATGATGTGTTATGGATAAATCATTAAGGAGGCAGCTCACCGCAGTGATGTATTGGTGTAATAGATCATCAGACTGAAGGCTTCTCCCGACACACGGGCTGGCTCAAAGGGTGGTGTCATTCAGGGAGGAATTAACCCAGCAGCAGAGCTGGCTTAATTACAGGATAAAAGGTTCATGAATGGTAGGCTGAGGTCTACCGCGCCAGCATTTTGATTCTTGATGTAAAAATATAATTGGGCTTCCTGAGAGAACTTCTGATTATTGTCAAACAGCCTTCTGCTTTATCGCAACAGCACAACTTGCCATTTGGCTGCAGGGGTGCTTTCTATTGGAGGCAGGGGTGTGTGTTGGGGGGGTGGGGATCGTCTTTGGACCCTTGCCATATCTGAATTATTGTCCTTTCTCTTTGTAGGCCACAGAATGAGTTATGGGAGATAAGATCCGGGAGGCCTGCCTTCTAGGCCTTCAAAATAATGGCCATTGGAACTGAATGACTCATCCAGATCAACTCTACCAGAGGCTGTGACTCTCAGGTGTGGGGAAGGGGACTTCCCTACATAGCTGAGGACATTGGTGTTCTAAGGTGCTGTGCACGGGACAGCTCGCAGGCACCTAACGTTATGCTGGAAGCTTCCCAGATACCGTTGGATCTAATTTAATTAACAGCACATTGGGAGACAGGTGTCAGTCACCACTGTCCTTCTCAGTTAGCAAACGATGAAATCAGCTTAGAGCTGGCCTTACAGCTGAAGTCACACAGCCCTGGTGCTGGAGCTCAAGTCCTGTCTGCTGCAGGCGATTCTCTGCCGCCTCCCACCCGTCTGAAACGCTGCTTTCTCCAAGGACCCTAAAGCAGCAGCGCTGTGACCCACAGATCTCAGCGAGCCCCTGAAAGGCGTGTCTCAGGGCTGGGGAATGTAGCTCAGTTGGTAGAGTGTTCGTCTGGCATGCACCAAACCCTGGGTTCCATTCCCAGGGCAGCATAATCTGGGAGTGGTGGAACACACT
The DNA here is from genome assembly GCA_028658305.1 of Pachyuromys duprasi. Classification (NCBI taxonomy): domain Eukaryota; kingdom Metazoa; phylum Chordata; class Mammalia; order Rodentia; family Muridae; genus Pachyuromys; species Pachyuromys duprasi. The sequence continues at coordinate 30,549,311 of CM053746.1, read as the reverse complement.
TGTAAACCCGCACCCACGAGGCAGAAGCAGGAGGATCAGCTGTTTCCGGTTCATCCTTGGCTACATGAAGAGGACAGCCTAGGCTACGTGAGAATCTGTTTCAACAACAGAAATCATTGAAAAGAGATGCTTTTTACAAACAGGGCCTCTCACTGTATAGACCAGGCAGGCCTTGAATTCACAGAACTTCTTTTGCTTGTGTCTTCAAGTACTGGGATTAAAGATTTGCACCATCATGCTCTGCAAGAAAGAAATAAGAATGAGGACATCCTGGGACCTTCATTTTGTTTAAAGACACATTAGTCAAACTCTAGGTACTGCTGAGTACCGACTAAGGCTTCCAATTTTAGCTCAGTGGTTGTTACAGTTTGATATCATAGTTAAGAACTATGTTATTCTTTATGAACTATTTTAGAACCAAGTTCCTTTTTACTATTTCAATACTTATTTATTTAAATATTCTTGTAAATATTTAAATATTTACTTAATGCTTTATTTATGTGTATGTATATATTCGCATGGGTGTTCGTGGACCAGAAAAGGGCATTGAATCCCCTAGAGTTGTAGTTATAGATAAATTCCCATCCTCTGGAACAGCAGCAAGTGTTTTATCTGTTGATTCATCTCTCCAGCACCTCTTTACTTATTTTTAAGGCAAGGTCTCATGTAGCTCAGGCTGTCCTTGAAGTCACTATGTAGCTGAGGTTGACCTTGAATTCATGATAAACTTGTCTCTATCTCCCAAGTATTGAGGTTATAGGCATGATCTGCTATACATGACTTGTTTTTTATTTTTATTTTTATTTTTAGAAAGGGTCCCACACCGTGGTCAGGGCTTTTCTGAAATTCACTAGAGGCTACAGCCCATGCTGGCTTCAAATTCATATTGATCCTCCTGCCTCAGTTTCCGCAGCGCTGGGGCCATAGGCACATACCACCTCACCCTGCAAGGACACAGACGATACTGGACAGGTCAGGTTGGAGTTCCAATATTTTGTAATCTAGGGAAGGTCACTTAATTTCTGCAGGCTTCTCTTTGCTCCCCGGACATGGGAATGTACAGCTTTGAGGGGCCATAAGGATCAAGAGAGCCTGGGCATTAAGCACCTAGCCTTTTGGCTGGAGTCACTTCAGTTGATAGAGTGCTTATCCAGCATGCAGAAAACCCTGGGTCTGCTTCCTGTTCCTGTGTGGGCATGGTGGCACACAGATGTCATGCTAGCAATTAGGAGGTGGAGATGGGAGGGTCAGGAGTTCACGGGGCACATGAAACTGGGTTTGTTTGTTTTTTTTAAGTCGCATGCGGGTTTTAATCATGGAACCCTCACAGAGCTGGGGACGTGCTAGCTGGTATTCCAATGCTCTCCCGATGAGGCGGGAGAGGGAGGAAGGAGAATTCTTCCTGGATGTCCCAGGGCCGGCCAGCCTGGCACATGCAGGAGCAAAGGACAAGGGACTGGGTCTCAAATAAGGGGACTACCTCTACCAAGGTTGTCCTTGCCCCTCTGCCTGCTTGATTTGAGGTATGTACATGCAGACATTCACATACACAAATGTGCACACACACACACACACACAGAGTTTTCTTTGTTTGTATTTTAGAGAAGAAGGGCTGTAGAGATGACTCCGTGGATGCAGGTTCTGTTTCCAGCCCCCACATGATGGTTCACAATCATCTGTAACTCCAGTCCAAGGGGCTTTGCCCTCCTCCTCCAGCCTTGGTGGGCAACAGGCATACCTACGGGCAAAGTCCTTATGCAAGTAAAATGAAGTGTTTCCAAAAGGTTAAGGACTTAACATTCTGTCAACACATGAGACATGCCTTCGAGACTGCAGCTCCTTGGGACAGCATTCCAAGGGGGAAAAACGGCATTTGTATCTTGCTTGCTCTCAAACTTGGGATTAGGCAAAGTGACATTTCCCGTTTGTTGCTGGTCAGAAAGATGCCTCAGTAGGCAAAGGCAAAGGTGCTTGCCGCCATCTCTGGCAACCAGAATCTGATCCCAGAGCCCTACTTGGCAAAGGCACAGAACTGACTCCCACAAGCTGTCCTCTGACCTCTATCCTTGTGCATGCACACACATCTCCCCCTCCCCCCTGCCACTAAACAAAATGGAATAAATCCAAAAACGGAATGGAAAAGCTTGGTGAGACTCGGCTCCGGGGGGACTGACTGGCGCCGCACGCGCTCTGGGCGTTTACAGTGAGCCTTCTGATAACAAAGCTGCTTGCTTATTCTGGCCTCTAAAATCAAGGCCATCTCCTTGTGAAGGATAAAAATCTAGGTAAGATAAGATGGATAATCCTCCTTCGTAAAATTTATTAAAAATGTCCAGATTAAAAAATGGTGTTGCCTGTCAATCAATCAACCTGTTTTCTCCATCTTTCCGTCATTTGCTAAAAATACCCTTGCATACCCCTGCACGTCCTCCCCCACCTCCCACCCCTGGACCTCATGAATGCTAGGAGCCCTTCCCCTTCACTTTGGAAGGACAAGCTTGGTTATGCTTCCCTGGAAGAGGCCCCTGGATTTGCCCTTGTCTTACAAAGGCTTTACTCTAATTGTCTGAAGTTCTCCCCAGTCATATGGTTTTGAGGGAGAGAGAAGGGCACTAATGAAGTATGGGGTAGGTCACCTCTTCCTGCTGCTGGGTAACTTCCATGATCCTCAGTAGGAGGGGGTGGGCTAGGAATGCCCCATAAGGCTCACCTGTGTGACAGGTGGACGGGCAGCTGACTCAAGGGACGGAGTCAGTACCCTTTGGGTTGCTGAACACATTGGCCTAAGCTTGGGAGATGTCTGAAGTTGAAATCCTTGGATATAGGCCCTGAACTGGAGAAATACAGGCAGGAAATGACGTGGAAGTATTGTCAGGAGATAACACATGGAAGTGAGGGGTCAAGAAGGCCGGACCCTGTGGAGGAGATACCGCCTACAGTGTGCTTGGAGGCTTCCACTGACCCCACAGGGGACTCTGGAGCTGGGATGGCCCCTTCGAGTTGTCTAAGGTAAGAGTGCTGGGATCTTGCCACCCTTCTGCCCAGACCCATTAACCAGTTCATAACCAGCTGTCCCGTCCTATAGGAAGAGATGTGATTTAGGCAAAGCAATTTGCAATGAGGGATGAAGCTTTGAGCTATCAGCAGCGCATATTCCCAGCAGTGGAGAGCGGAGTGGATAGACAGTATCCATGACAGCCCACCCTTCCAGCTGCCCAGACTCACTTATTCTCATAGTGAGTATATACCATCTTTGATGGTACCTCTAGGGTGGTAATTGGTTTTCTTACCTGGATCAGTGGGAGAAAGCACAGCCCCCCCCCCGACATCCCCCAGGCTCTACTGGTATTCATTATAGGTCTTTCTCTACCAGCTGTGGCAGGGTCATCTTGTCCCTGCTAGCATCTCTGTTGGCCTGAGTGGTGGCCCACACTCTCATTTCTGACAGTCTAGATGTTAAGTACTAGTTCTTCTCAGGTCTTGGATGTTGTTCATTGAACCTGGAAATAGGAACACAAGAAACGATCCAGTTGAGCCATCTGGGAGCCAGAAGTGTTCTTGAATGTCTTCAGCAAAATGTCAGCTGCCTTGGCTCACCCACATGGTGATTGACAGCCTATCTATGTGCTTAGCTTGGCCTCTTTCCTCCTCCATCACGAGTGTGAGCTAAAGGAGGAAAGCCAAGGAGGGCAACCCCACTGTGTGATATGGGAGTCAGGACCACCGTTCTTGTAGCTTCCTTGTGCTGACCCTGACTGTCCTGTGCCCATCTAACAGCCAACTTTGGCCGGGCCTGGCTGCCCTCGTGGTTCAGTAGACGGGACAGAGCTTAGTCCATGACGGGAAGCTCCAGCTGGTCGATATCATTACGCATTCAGAAGCTTCACATGCATTCTGGTAGTGCCCACATGCATTCTGATAGTGGCTTTTCAGTTGCTACATTGGTTCTTCCTGCAGATGGCATGCTGTGGTTAACAGCCCTAGGCATCTATAATATCCTTCTATCGGGCTCACTGAAAACTCCACTTGGGACCCTGCCCATAGACAGCTCTAGTGCCATAGAAACTCCGGACTCGTACTGTCTGAGAGGCAGGGCGGTCCCAGCCTGCTGTGGAGTACTTTGCTACTCCTGAGCCCATGCAAAGCTGACCATCTCCTTGCAAGAGGATTACAGGGGGATACTGAAGCATAGTCTATGGTACCGACAGAACTTGCCAAGATTTCACTTTTATCTATTCTAAAATACTTTTTAAGAATTTGAATTAGGAACCAGGCATGGTGGCGCATGCCTGTAATCCCAGCACAAGGGGAAGCAGAGACATGAGGATCTCTGTGAGTTTGAGGCTAGCCTGGTCTGCCAAGTGAATCCACATAGCTAAGGCTACACAGAGAAACCCTGTCTCAAAAACAAAAAAAAAAAAAAAACAAAAAAAAAATTTAATTAAGGCTGGAGAGACGGTTCAGAGGTTAAGAGCACTAGCTGTTCTTCCAGAAGACCTGGGTTCAATTCCCAGGTCCATATGGTAGCTCATAGCTGCCTGTAACTCCAGTTTCATGGGCTCCAACATCTTCACACAGACATGCATGCAGGCAAAGCATGAATGAATGCACAAGAAATAAAAAGAAATAATTGAAAAAAAATTGAATTAAAATATAATTCCATCTACAGCGAAAGAGTGAGAGGCTTGGTGGTCTTTTGGCATGGAAGCAATAGAAATGAGAGCAAGTGTGAGGGGAATACAGGTAAGACCTTCCACTGTTGCCAAACCCTCTGCAACACTCACAGTCAGTTTAAGAAGCTGGGCTCGAGGCTGAAAAGGAGCTTATCCTCAGGCCTGACGACATGACTTCGATCCCTAGGTTCCACACTGCGGGAAGAGCCTGGGAGGTCTCCTCTGATAGTCGTATACACACAAATATATAAATAATGTCATTTTTTTTCCAAAAGAAACTGGACTCTAAGGAACTAGCATAAGTTTTTGGTTTTTTATTTGACGTTTTTCAGTCCTCTGTGTGCATGTACACCTGCATGCCAGAAGGGGGCACCCGATCTCAGTATAGATGGCTGTGACCCACCGTGTGGTTGCTGGGAATTGAACTCAGGACCTCTGGAAGAACAACCAGTGCTCTTAACTGCTGAGGCATCTCTCCAGCCCTATCACAAGTATGTAAACCCAGGACCCTCAGTTCCCATCACAGGCCAAGAAGCACAATGCTAAGCCAGATGTGGTGGTCAATGTCTGTTGTCTTAGCGCTTGGGAAGCGGAGGCAGAAAGAGCATGAGGTCAAGGTCCGACCTTAAGGGGCTTCACTCCTGAGAAGAAGGGGTCAGCATTAGCTGAAGAGACGCCATGCTCCCTGAACAGAGAGGCAGCTGCTATTGCCTTGCTGGGGTGGGTTAACAAGCAGTTTCCTCTGGTCGGAAGGACTTCAGGGTAGGGGTGGGAGCTACAGCCCTCAGGCTGCTGCAAGCTGCCCAGGGATGCAGAGGGAGCTGAAGCAAGTCTGACATAGGTGAAGGCATCGAAGGAGAAGACAGGATGCCGTATCATTCCTGCTGTAGTCACTTACAGTCACCCACAGTGACACTAAAGGCCGTATTTAACAGTTTTTGTTTGTTTGTTTTGTTACTGCTGCTAAAATGTCAAACATTTCCCCAAAGCTGCCACTTACGTACAGTAAGAAGGCCTGAATGGGCGGTCATTTCCTGATGGGTTTTGTGTTGTGGAAATATAAGCTAAAGCAAGGCACCTGAGCTGTAGAAACTGTGTTTTTATAACATGGAAGACACTCTGGACAATGGGGATGAGGTTGCAGTCTGGAAGTGGAGGCAAAGGCGAATAGGTTACCAAATGAAGACCACACACACCATCTTGGTAGAACAGAAGGTGTTTGGAAGGCCAAAGGCTCATGGCCAGAAGGAATCAGAGTTGGAGCCAAGTACGAATCCAAGCCAGGAGTTGAGTAGACAGCAGGCTGAGCAGAACGAACAAGGGTGTAGGCTGGAATCTTCCCCGATAGGTCCCTGAGTGACAGTCCTGACCTGAGTATGGTCCTGACCACAGCAGCCTGTAACAGGACCCTAGGGCAGCATCCACAAAAGCTGTGCTTTCCCCTTTTGCCCAAACAATTTCTTTTTAAGGGACAGGGTCTCAGTATACATCCCTGTCTAGCCTTGAATCAATCTTTGTAAACCAGGCTGGCCTCAAACTCAGAGCTCTGCCTGCCACCTGCCTCTCAGGTGCTGGGATTAAAGACGTGCCCTATCATGCCTGGCTCACCCTAAAACTCGTAACCATCCCACACAACTTTATTTATTTGTTTGTTTGTGGGGATCAAAAACATAACTTGTTAGACAAGGGCCTGCATCTGAGCTGTATTCCCTAGCCTCCGTTTTTATTATTTATTGATCTTGAGGCAAGGTCTCACTATGTAGCCTGGGCTGGCTTGGAAACCATAGAGATCCACAAGATGCCTCCTATGCCTCCCTTTGTATGTATGCAAGTATGTATGTATGTATGTATGTATGTATGTATGTATGTATGTATATATGTATGTATCTATCAGTCTTGCTTTGTAGCCTGGACTAGCCTCAAACTCACAATGTTCTTGGCCTTGAGAGCCTGCCAAGTGCTGGGATTCCAGGTAGAGCCTCTACTCTCAGCCCCAAGTTTTTTGTTTGTTTTTTGGGTTTGGGTTGTTTTGTTTTTGTTTTTATTTTGTTTTCAAGACAGGGTTTCTCTGTGTAGCCCTGGCTGGCTTGGACTTGCTTTATAGACCAAGCTGGCCTCAGACTCCCAAAGATCCGCTTGCCTCTGCTTCCCAAGTGCTGGGATTAAAGGTGTGCACTACCACTGCCTGGCTTAATTTCAAGTTTTAAAATTTTCTAATTTTTACTTCTAATCTAACAGCCTCATAATAAGATTCAATGAGAAGGTAAATGTATGAGAACTGCAGGTAAAAAAAAAAGTTTGAAATATAAAGATGTGGTATTATCCGCTGCCTATCGTCCGTGTTACAGCTGATGGTGGTCTCCCGTGACGTCAGCCCCAAGGCAGCAGAGTCACCGTAACTCTAAGACCACCTTGGATTACACAGCTACTATCGGGCTGGGCTGGTCAGGGCTACATCAGGAGACTGTCACAAAGTCAAAGCAAGAGACGGATGGTAAGTTCACGATTCAGGTGTGGAAGTGGACAGTTAGGCCTGGGAGTACAGAGGAACATCTTGAGGATCAGCCCTGGAGGTGATGTATATGGCTGAATAGCACTGCACATTAGTGAGGTAAGGGTGGACTATTAGGTAAGTAGTGCTAGGACGCGGCCGTGCATTCCAGGGAAGTTTTAAGTTTGGTTTTCTAGCTAGTGCCGTAGCAACTCAGTGAATCACAATCGGAGTAAGGATGGAAAATAAACTTACAACTGGAAAAGTACTAACTGTGCTTGGCTGGCATTTCCCACAACTACAGGGTTGTCATTGCTGTCTGCTCGTTGTTTGTACAGCCTGTTCTCCAGAACTATCATTCTGCTGTCTTCTGAGTTTTATGTCAAGATCACAAAGGGCAGTCAGAGTTGGAGAGACGGCTCAGGGGTGAAGGGCACTGACTGCTCCTCCAGACCAAGGGCTTTCGATTCCCAGCACCCACATGGCAGTCGACACGGGTCTGCAACTCCATTTTTTAGGGGGGCTTCTTGTGCCCTCTTCTGGCTGTCATGGGTACTGCATGCAAGCGGTACACAGACATACACGCAGGCAAACACCCAAACACAAAATTTTAACAAAGGTGAACACTATGCCAAGAGGGCAGCAGAGGGGGTGGGTGGGCATGGATGAGGACACCCAGAGGCTCACCAGCCACGTGGCCTGACAGAACTGGGAGTCACTATGTTGTACAAGCAGGTGATGAAGAGATGGAGAGCAGGAGAAGCAGAAGGGTCTGAGCATTGTGAAGAGAGGTAGAACTGAGAGGAATTACCTGATTTGAGTAGCCTGCCCTGTCACCTGAGGCCATGGTGAAGTCCTGGTGTGTGCTGCCACTGAGTGCTATATCTGGGTCGATGGCCATGCAGCAGCAGGGGTCTGTGTCAAGACCATTCGACGTCCTTGGTCTAGGCTGCCTCTTAGGACCATGCTGATATCCAAGGGCTGCACAGAGCTGGCCCCTGGGTCATGAGAGCTGGAGAGCTCTCCCTGCCCCTCACTGGCTGCAGCGCTTGGAAGAGCAGGCCCTGCACCTTGACTGGGCAGCACAGTAGAACCGACTCTGGTGGGGTGGATCCAGGTGAATCCACCCCTAAGGCACAAAAATGAGAGAGCTGGCCCTGCCCCTTGCTGGCTGCCAGCATGGGGTGAGCTGGCCAGGACAGTGCTGGAGAGCTTGCTCTGGTGGTGTGGCTGCCAGAGGGCTGGAGGGCTGACCGAGTCGGCTACCACCCAGGCCCAGATCAAGGGCTTGAAGTTGGCCCAGCCTAACATCTACCCCATCTGTGAACTGCTGGAGTGCTTGAAGGGGCTGGTCCTGCAGACTCAATGATGCAGGGTCTCCATGACACAGGACAACAACAGGATATCAGGAGGAGTCCCCATTAAAGTCCAGTATCGATAGTGTAACAGAAGCCGTAGGCCTTGGACCAGACCAATGACTCATTGCAACGCACATCTGCAAGTTAAGATGTGTGGACGAATGGGTGACCTGTGGGACACACAGACACACTACAGCTTCCACGAAGAGACATTTTTTATGGTTTGCTTTGTTTTATTTTTTATTTTCTTTTGGGGTTGCAAGGGCAGAGGGTGGATATGAAGGGATGGGGCGAGAAGTAGGATTGGGGTGCATGATGGGAAGCTCACAAAGAATCAACAAAAAGTTAAAAAAGAAAATCTGGGTGCTGTGGCACACGCCTTTAATCCCAGCACTCAGGGAGGAAGAAGAAGCAGTCAGATCTCTGTGAGTTTGAGGCCAGCCTGGTCTATAAAGCTAGTCCAGGAGAGCCAAGGCTACATAGAGAAACCCTGTCTAAAAAAACCAAACCAACCAAACAAACAAAAAATTAAAAAAAAAAAGGTGCACACTTATCATGTGCAAGAGTTGCTACAACCTAGTAAGAAAAAGGGAAACCTCAGATGAATGAGGAATGGCACTCTAAGTCGCGGAAGATTTTTATGATACTGTATAATGTATACAACAAGAAATGGAGCTGGGTGGCGCCACACGCCTTTAATCCCAGCACTTGGGAGGCAGAGGCAGGCAGATCTCTGAGCCGGAGGCCAGCCTGGTCCAGGACAGCCAGGGCTACACAGAGAACCCCTGTCTTGAAAAAGCAAAATTACAACAACAACAAAAACAAACTCAAAAAAAAAACCTTAAAAATTTTATATTTATGTGCATGAGTCTTTTGCCTGCATTTATATATGTTCGACACATGTGTGCCTGGTATCAGGAGCGGCCAGGGGAAGGCATCAGACGCCACCCCCAAGAACTGGAGACAGATGGCTGTGAGCTGTGGGTGCTGGAAACTGAACCTGGGTTCTCTGCTAGAGTACCAAGTTCTCCTAACCCCTGAGCCATCTCTCCAGCCCCCCTCCTTTCTGCATTAAAAAAATCTTCAATACAATTACGTCAGTTCTTCATCCTTCTCCCTCCTACCCTTCCCATGTCCGACCATGCTCCCCAAGTTCATGGCCTCCTCTTCTTTAACCACTCTTGTTGCACACACATATAAATGAGTAAACGCAGAAATAAAACCCGCCGAGAGCACATGGGTGTTGTCCGCATGCATGAGTTTCTAGAGCTGAGCGCTGGGCATTAGGGAATCAATCAGGGGGCTCTTCCCTGCGGAAGACTACTTCTTACTGTCTCAGCTGTTGTTAATTGCTAGTAGCTCTCCATCTAGGGGCGTGGCCCCGAGAGATTTCCCATATCTACATAAGGATGTTGGAATTGTTTAGACAGCCATATTGTTGCTATTTCATGGATGTAACTTTTCTGTTATAGCTAGAAGGCACTACCTCACAGCCGACTTCCTGGCTGGTTCTCTGGCTCTTATGTTCTTTCCGACCCCTCTTCTGAGATGTCCTCCTGAGCCTTGGACGCAGGAAGGGTGCTGCTGGTTATAACTGTCAATTAGTGCTCCCCGTGTTTGCATAGATATGAGGCATTCCCAGAGAAAAATGATTCTCCTTCCTCTGGTAGCAGTTAACTATGGAACGGTCCCCAGTTTGGGGGCAGCTCTGTGAGCCCTCTCCTGTATCCGTGCTGGGACGTGACCGTTTTGATCTTGTGGGGCTGAGTTCATGTGTACCGTACAGCAGCCTCTCGATATCGGGAGGACACCTGACGGCACCTCTTCCGTTCTCCAGCTCTTGCACGCTTCCTACCCCTTCTTCTTCCATGCTTCTGCCTTGGTGGAGGTGGAGTGGAAAAAGATATCCCATTTGGGGCTGACTCTAAAGCTCCTCTTTTTAAAATTTATTTATTTTTATTTTTTAAAAATTCATTTCTTTTTCCTTTACGTTCATTGGTGTTCTGCTTGCGTGTATACCTGTGTGAGGGTGTTGGCTGTCCTGGAGCAGGAGTTACGGACAGTTGTGGACTGCAGTGTGGGTGCTGGGAATTGAACCCGGGTCCTCTGGAAGAGCAGCCAGGGCTCGTAACCTCTGAGTCGTCTCTCCAGCCCTCTCCTCTTTTTAAATAGGGTGCGAGAACATCCATAGAAGATTCTAGAGTGAGGGATTTGGGGCGCTACAGTGCAGGTCCAGTTACTTCAGAGGCTGCTGGCAGAAGCTTTCTCCTTCGCCTCCGAGGCTCCGTGGGCAGGACCAGACACAGCCAGGAAGCACCGCAGGCTGCTCAACACTTCCTCACCACCTTGCAGCTCAGCCCCCAGGGCGTTCCCCTGGGCCAGCTTTCACTCAGGCCCATCTTCTCTCACCACAGGCCTCTCCACAAACCCACTCAGATATGCACTAATGCCATTATCTTCCCGAAATTAAAATCAAGCCTCAACCTATAATGTTTCACGGAGAGGGAATTGGGGTTATATATTCCTGCGTTGAGCCGTATTCTATTTCAGTCATAGCATTTAATTATGATTGGTATGTTAGTGCCCACCGGAGCATAACAAATTGTCATTATGTTATTCTGCTGAGTCTAATTTAATTGGCAAGTTGTCACAAAAGCAATTATCCATCATTTATTTTGTTGCCACAACCACATCTCGAAGAGCACCTGCTGTCTGCAAGGAGAAATGCGCCACAGTCTCTCAGCCCTGGATCCAGGCCACTTATCTGACACAAAGACATGGCTTCCCCTCTGATTTAAAAATATGTTCTTCATTTCCTGCTGTGGTTTCATGAATCCTCTGGGGTGGGGGTGGGGGAGAGTCTCAAAGTGCCAAAGGAAATTCATGGGCTGTGAAGCCGCCTGGGGCCTCCCAGGGAGGCAGGAGGCTCTGACAGGGTGTGGGTGGGAGGCAGGGGAAGGAAGCCCTTCTGAGGCTCAGGGAGGGTCCGGGCTCTGGCTGGCTCATGCTCCGCTGTGTTCTGGCAGCCTCTTCAGGGGTAGTTTATGATATCGGTTGCCCTGTCTTCCTTCGGTACGCCCCATGCTCACTCCCTGGGGAACAGAGTTGTTAGGGCATTTCCCAGAGGGAAAACCTGAGGCCCTCCAGAACCAAAGGCCCCAAGACACAAGGAAAGTCTGAGGTTAGGGCCAAGAATTGGTAAAGATCTCCGAATTCCAAAAACTCTTCCTATTCTGATCAGATGCGCTGGTCAGAACCTGATGACTGGCAGACATGCCCAAGTCCTGCACTGTTCAGGGCGGCCTTCTGGGGATCACATCAAGCTGAGAGAGGGTAGAAAGGGAAGGAAGGAAGGAAAAAGGCCAGGGGACGGTCATTCGACTTCATTCATGTTAGAGCCCGGGACAGTGATGGCCAGTCTCCCCAAAGCCTTTGCTTCCAGACCCTCCGAGACCCTGCTGTCCCCACTCCCACTGACCCACCTGTCCATGCTTGAGCAGAGTCCCCCAGCGCCCACACAGTGAGGCTCCTGAGAGACAAAGAGAGGAACCAAGTTGTCACACGGATGTTTCATTTACCCTGAAACTGGGAAGACAAGTCCTCAGGGAGAGTGAAGCCTTAGGTTGGTTTCTTCTCTGTAGCTTAGAAGCAGGTGCGAAAAAAAAAAAAAATCAGCCATCTCCTTCTCACTTCTGGAATGCTCTTATTAGCCCAGCCGACAAGGGACTCATTAAAAACAAGAGCCCCAAACAAACAAGAAACCCAAACTCCGACTAAAAAAGAAAGAAACAAACAAAAAGAGAACTACAACTGCAAAGGAAAGGGGAAAAAGTCAGGTCTTTAAATAAACCGGCTTTTCCCTCTGGGTCAGTCACAGCAATTCCCAGGCTAACTCTTCAGGAGCACTGGGAAATTACCAGTTTCCTCAACACAGGCGGCCCCTCGCTTGCTACTCTGAAAAACAAAACAAAACAAAACAAAAACTCGTGCTGCAGTCACAGATAAAACTGAGTAAGGGTGTGTCAGGTTCCTGTCTCTTGTGCCAGTATTTTCCCTAAGGAACCTTCCTTTGCACCATGCATTCAATCGTGCCCCAGAAGCACCTTGTGTCCAGGACCTGTGCTCCGAGGCATTAGTTAGAACTTTAGAGTTTATATGGAGCAGGAGGAACAGGTTCAGGATTCAAGAAGGGGTTGTGCATAACCCTTCCTCTCCCCCCAAGGGCCAGAGGGTGAGAATTGCTTACCTACATCATGCATGAGCCTATTAAATGGGCTCAGATGGGCTCAGATTCCAAAAAGTAAACTGGCTAAGTAGGTAAAGAACCATAAGAAAAACTCGCATCGTCCTTGACCCAGGAATCAAATAACCAAACTGCTTCAAGCTTGGAAGGAAGGCATGTCCCCTGGCTTTATTTATATAGTGAGAGAGCAAAGGCTGTAAAGAACAAACCAGCTTGGAGCACCCGGCTGCAAGAACGGGGCTGAGGCTAGACTTCCTTTCCTTGTTTGTTGGCCGGGCTGTGCAGACTACCTAATTTTGTTAAGTAAACATGGATTGAACACTGTAATAACTAGAATCAGATTACTTGCGACTGTGAGTACATCTGAGATCTATAGACGTAGAAGCCCTCCAATGTTACTGTCCAACTGCTCTTGTAAACAACCTAGTGCCTTCAGGGCTGGGGGCGTAGCTCAGTGGTAGAGCACTTGCCTAGTGTGCATGCAGGACAGCCTGGATTCCTCCGCGCAAGCACCACAAAATCATATTACTTCATACGTACAACATACATGTATTACCTTAATGGTTTTGTAAGTTAGAAGTGCGGAAGGGATTCTCACTTGGGCTAAACTCAAGATGTCGACGGGACTGTGTTTCTTCTGGATGTTCTCCGGGACAATTGGTTTTCTTGCTTTTCCCAATTCCTAGCATTCCTAGGCAGCTGGCCTCCCCCTTCCCCCTCCGAATCCAGTAAGGACAAACCAGAGTTTTCTTGTATACACCACTTGGGCCACCGCCACATTCCCCTCTGACCCTCCTGCTCACCTTTTCAGGATCCACGAGGTGGTGACACGGGGCTCAGGAACTTCTCTCTGCCTGTTTTAAGGCCAGTGGCTAGGCAGCTGTAATTCCATCAGCAAGGCCAATTCCCCTTTGCCTTGAGAGACCCACTGCTCACAGGGACACGACCAGGGACGGAAGGGGCTGGAGATACATCTTCCAACCATACTCCAGACCCAGAGGCTCACAATTCAGTGAGAAGGATGCATAGCATTGGCTGTAGAACGTGTAACAAAGGGCCACGGTCGGCAGGATGCATCGGGAAGCAGCTTGCCTATCTGTGTGCGACCCAGAAGCCAGATACTGTTGAGCTTGGGTTTGCTCCTTATTTGTGCACGAAGTCTCTGCTCTGGTCATTTTATCAGCTGTTCCATGTCCCTCTGTGTTTGTTCCATGTCCCTCTGCTTTTCCTAAGCAGCGCTTTTTTATTTCTTTTTTCCCCCTCACTTTCTATCCAAACAGCCCCTACCCTCCAAAGACACAGATTGTCACATCGTCTGTGACTGTTTCCTGGACTGTACACACCCAGCCTTGGGCGTCCAGAACACTGGATTCTACTTAGGTGCCATTGCCATCATGCGCTGCTATCTCAGTCTTAGGGTGTTCTTACGCCGTAGCCAGTTTTTAATCACTCTGAGGTCAGGCGCCCCCTACAATGTCTATCAGAGCAGTACAAAAGCCTGACTGTGGTAGCAGTCACCTTTAATCCGCTGTGCCTGTGACTCCAGGGGGATACAATGCCCTCTTCTGGCCTTTATGGGCACCTGCACCCACCCACTCACCCTCCCCACCCCCCAGTTTTAAATAAAATAAAAATCTATGAAAATGTACGGCCACGCCTAAAATATGTTAAGGAAGTAGACCTTAAGAATTTATCTGGAGGAGGGGGGGCGTGTCGCAGGTACTAACTGCTGCCCAAATTGGTTTTCACAGTCTGGTCTCCCAGCGTAAACCCAGTGTTCCTGTCATTTGAGCCTCTTCTCTTTTCCTCAGTGACCACCTGCCTCTCCCAGTTGGACATCTTTGCCCATTCAGTCGGAAAAAAGAATAGTCAAAACTGACATCCGCCAGTCACGCTGACAGGGAAGGGACAAAAATGATCAAGCCTCAAAAGGCAAAAGACCAACAACAGTCTGTTTGACAGACAAGGCCGCATGTCCCTAATATATAAGTTGCAAAGCAAAAGCTTTTAAGAAACGGACAGAGACGTGGAAAAACATTTTACAGATGAGTGAATGCCAGTGGCCAATAAGCACGTGAAAGACATGCAACCAGGGAAACAGAAAACAAAACAACAATTAACACGATTCTCACTTATCAGATAGGGAAAGAATAGAGACAGAAGGCGGCTAACAGCCAGCGTTGATCAGTAAGTGGGTAAACAGGGTTTACATACTGCTCATGCGGGTGTGCCAGGCTAACACTTCTGAGAAAGGAGTCTCAAGGTGACAGCTAGAATTAAATAAGCACTTTAAAAAAGGCACATTATTTTTCTTTGCTTTCTTTCTTTCTTTCTTTCTTTCTTTCTTTCTTTCTTTCTTTCTTTCTTTCTTTCTTTCTTTCTTTTTTTTTGAGACAGTTTCTTTGTATAATAGCTCTGGCTCTTCTAGCTAACCTCGAACTCACAGAGATCTGCTCTCCTCTGCCTCCCTAGTGCTGAGATTAATGGTGTGTGCCATTATATGTATGTATGCGTGGGTGGATATGTGCACATGTGTGTTGGTGTCTGGTCCCCCGGAGTCGGAGTGACAGGTGGCTGTGAGCCACCCAACATGGATGTTAGGAACCGAACTTGGGTCCTCTTCAAGCTCAGCAAGTGCTCTTAGCCACTGAGCCACAACTCCAGTCCTTGTGGCCACATCTTTCTCCCGAAAACATGAAATTTGTGAATGTATCCTGTAGAAACAATGAGACCCATGTGCAGTTATTCACGTGAATGTGTGCACACAACCTCGCTTACTGCACAGCAGTTCCTTGCATCAGAGACAGTCGGCCTGCGTTGTCTTATATTAAAAGGGAAATGTTTAGCCTGAGCCCCACCTCCGTTAGAATGACCACGGAGGCCACCAGCTTTGAAGGGGACATTTGGCGGTGGCAGCTCTCGGAAGCCATTTAGCTCCGTGCAACCGATAGACAGCTAGGTGCAGTCTCCCACGCTGCTGGAGGTTGCCGTCATGAGGGAGTCACAAGTGTCCTTAAACCCCTGCTAGAAAATTGTCACAAGGGTGCACTGACATAAAAAAAAAAAAAGAGGCTGGTGGGTGAATAATAATACACCACAGGCTGCTATGGAGGCACTGGAGAGTGAGTGAGGGTCGTGCCGACCTTACACCATGGCTTTATATCGGTAAGCGGTCTCAAAGTAGGACCAAGGGGGCAGACTAAGGCAGACAGACTGCTATCTTGAGCTACAGAGTATATGATTCTTTCTTTCTTTCTTTCTTTCTTTCTTTCTTTCTTTCTTTCTTTCTTTCTTTCTTTGTATTATTATTATTATTACTATTTGAGACAGGGTTTCTCTGTGTATCCCTGGCTATCATTCTGTAACTCATTCTGTAGACCAGCCAGGCCTTGAACTCACAGACCTGCCTCTGGTGTGTGCCACCATGCCCCGCTTTAGAATAGGGTCCTATTTTAACGTAACATAACAATACAGCATAACATAGCAACAATCTAGGAGTCTGTAGACTCCAGATGTTCACAGGGCCAACGAGAAATGACTTGGATTAGTGCAACGGGAGATTAAAAACTTGAAAAACCCATTCTGGGAGTTGGTGAGATGGCTGGCTGGGTGGGTGGGGGTGCTTGCTGCTGGGCCTGACAACTTGAGTTTAATACCTAGAGCCCATGTGGTTGGCTCTTGCAAGTTGTCTCCTGTTTTCTATATGCATTCTGGGGCACACACACACATTAAAAAAGATATTAAAAAAAAGCACCCAACAATCCAAAAAACCAAATCCTTGCTGTAGGCGGTGGCATAAAATTTGAATACCATCCCTCAGGTGACAAAGCAGAAGGATCTGAGTTCAAGGCCAGCTGGATCTACTTAGGGAGTTCCATGCCAGCCAGGGCTATATAGTGAGAATCTGTCTCCAAACAAACAAACAAACAAACAAAATCTGCATTGGGCTGGGGAGATGGTTCCCTGTGTAAAGCATTTGATTTGGAATCCCAGAATCCCTGTGAAAATCAGACACAGTAGTACATACCTGTAATCCCAACACATCTCCACATGCGCACAGTGACAGGCATGCACACCTGCTCCCTCCCTCCCTCCCCCCCCCTCACACACACACACACACACACAC
>CM053746.1:30475140-30532320 GCA_028658305.1 Pachyuromys duprasi | reverse complement strand
TCTCTGCGCAGGGGCCCTGCACTCAGGCCTGTCTGTCCCTCCGCTGAGCTAATTAAACGAAAGTGACATGGCTTTCATTTCCTTGGTTAAATGGGTTCAGATCCTAGGATTAAAGACAGAGTCATTTACATATGGAGTGACCCTTCCTTTATTCCCATGGCCTCTCATAATAAATTAATTAGAGGCATTCAGTGGCGGCCCTGCCTTCCCAGGATGCTTTTTCTTTGGTTGCACACATTGTCCGAACCCGTGTTGTTAGTTAGCATCTTTGCACATGGGTGGCAGAGTGAGCCCAGTCAGCGGCCAGGGCATTCAGAAAGCGGTTGGAGCCCTTTTTCCCAGTCTCCCCAGTGAAAACCATCTGCCTTTTACTGGGGAAGAATACTCATCGCTCTGTCTTTCAGCTCCCCCGCCTCTCAACCACACGGGGGAAGGGGGGCGGGGGCGGGGAATCCTTTCTTCCGGGCCCCAGCAACTCTGGAGGTCACAGTCCCACAGTCACCATGGCAACTCCCTTCAGGGTTTGACCGAGGGGGCTGAGGAAAAAAAAAGAGGCAGAGACTTACCAGGGGGTCTCAGGAGAAAGCCCTTTCACAAGGAGGGATTTGAAAGTCTCAATTATTGGGTCGGTGCTCGGCTACTGCTTTCTATGGGATATGTTATTTCTGGAAATTTGCTTTAGGTTGATTTTTTTTTTTTTGTAAAATCTTGTAATTTTATTTTAAACGCTCAAGTGGGGCTCTCTGTGCAAAAGAACCCCGTTGTGAATTCTTTAACGTGAGCAGAAACCTTTAATGAAACCTAACTTTGTTAAGTGCAGGTGTGGATGTTCAGATTCGATGTTGTTTTGAAGTTCAGCACCCAGGTTTTGGGGATTAAAAGGTGAAAGATGGTCTAAGAGTGTGGGTGGTCACTAGAGAGACTGTATTTTGAGCAACACTCGAGGTGTCATACTTTTTTTTTTTTTGTATTAAAGTTGGGATCTGCCGAGAACAGCCCAGACCGTGCCAGAGCCTGTGATCACAGCGCTGAGAGGGCAGAAGGCTCCGCTTGTCACTGATGCAAGACCAGCCTGAGCTACATAGTGAGTTGAAGGCCAGCCTGAGCTACACAGTTAATTCCAGGCCAGTCTGAGCTACCCAGTTAATGGCAGGCTAGCATAACTAGACCCTGATCCGAACCTACGTTTTCAGCTCAGGAGATTCCTAGCTAACAGATCTGTCGGCTTCCTATCCAGACAGCGCCACCTCCGGGGAGCTGTGGACCAGGCATCCCAGCAAAGGAGCTGGGCTTTTTCTAATCTCTGATTCACCTTTGCTTAGCTCTAGCTGCCCAAGGGAAAAGGTAATACTCCCAGACCAAAGCTGCTTCAGTGCCCAGGGGCCATGGTTCTGAAAACCACCCCAAACACTGTTAGTGAGTACACAAAGGTGCCCAGCGTGCTGTGCTGGGGAGAGGAAGCCAGAGTCCAAAGGGGTTTTCATGACGTCACTGAAGATGCCAAATACGGTAAACAAGCACCTCTGCGTGGGCTCTGCCATAAACTATCTAGCCACAGGAGCCACGAGAAGCCATTTAGAAGGGTGCTGGAGGAGAGAGAGAAACGCTAATACAGTAGGCAGATGCAAGCTGGTTGAGCCGGATAGTCGATGGGCATGCCATGGTCCCAGGCCGGGCATACGGAGACATCTGATAAATATCTGTGGGTGAGTGTGGCTGAACAATTACCTGGCTTCAATAGCTGGCACCTATTAGGACTGCTACGCTGTCACCAGCCCTAAATCTGCATCTCATCTTTTCAGAATTTATCCCCTTTTGTTTGGTTGGTTGTTTTGGCTTTTTTTGAGACAGAGTTTCTTTTTCTGTAGCTCTGGCTGTCCTAGAACTTGCTCTGTAGACCAGGCTGGACTTGAACTCGTAGAGATCCTCCTGCCTCTGCCTCCCAAGTGCTGGGATTAAAGGCGTGCGCCACCACTGACCGTCTCACCTTAAAGCCTTTTATAAGCACCACAAGTTTATCATACTTTCTTAAAATTTTAAAAATGTGTATGCTATAGCTCAACGTAGAAAGAACACTTTCATAGCCTGCATGAGGTTCTAGATTCAGTTCCCAGTTCTAATTCTGCCTTAAAGATGTTATCTCATAGCCTGGCGTGGTGGTGCCTGTGATCCCAGCTCTGGGAAGGCAGAGGCAGGTGGATCGCTGTGAGTTCATGGCCAGCCTGGTCTACAAAGTGAGTCCAGGACAGCCAAGGCTACACAGAGAAACCCTGTCTGCCCCTCCTTCCCAAAGAAGCATGCATTATCATGTCCAGTAGGTTTAGCAGGTTTATATGTTTTTAGTTACATGTATGTATGTATGTTTGTATGTATGTTTTGTGTGTGTATGATGTGCATGTGAACTTGTAATGAATGAAAAGATGCAATGTTTGAGATTCACTTATGAACAATTGGTGAAGGAGGAGACAATCAGCTATGCGTTGGCAATTATCAGGATTATTGGAATTGTTGGAAGAAGGGTACCAGGGTGTATTATCCTCTGAAATATTTCCCTTTAAAATGTTAGTTCCCCTCACAGCACATGGGAGGCAGAGACCAACGGATTATATAGCAAGTTCTTGGAGAGTCAGGGATACGTAGCGAGACCGTGCTTATGGGTTTCGATTCTGTTGTTATGAGAAAACAGCCTGACTAGGGTGACTTATAGGAGGAAGGGTTTATTTGGGCACACAGCTCTCAGAAGGATGAGAGTCCATCATAGCAGGGGAGGCACAGCAGCAAGCAGCCACCTGGCCACAGGACCAGGAAGCTGAGAGCTCACACCCTTAAGCTCAACCAGGAAGCAGGGAGGGCAAACTGGAAGCGGTTTGAGGCTTTGTACTCTCAAAGGCCTTCACCAGGGACCACTTCCTCCAGCGAGGCCACACCTCCTACACCTTCCCAAACAGCACCACCAAGTAGAGGCCAAGTGTTCAAATGTCTGGGGGTTCAGGTAGCATTCAAGCCATTACATACTGCCTCAGCAACAACCCATCTCTGATTGGCCAAGCAAATAAAGGCAGAAAAGGGCGGGATGGATCAAAGACCTAGAACCGTCCAGGAAGACCCTTGGCGACTGTCAAACCAGAGCTGTCTCTGAAAAAAAAAAGTGAGATTACGCTTGAGAACGATCCCCTCCCACTTGTTCCCCAATGCGGTCATCAGCTAGTCCCTTGGAAGCTCTCTTTACTGCATGCTTTTTGAGGCAGACTTTCATGGATCCAAGGCTGGCTTCGAACTTTCCATGTAGCTGAGGATGACCTTGAACTTCTGATCTTCCTGTCTCCACCTCCTGACCTCCTCCTGAGCGTTGGGATGGGAGTTGTACACCACTCTCCCTGGTTTATTCACCGGGGATTGAACTCAGGGTTTCATGAATCCTGGGCAAGCAGTCTACCAACTGGGCTACACCCGAAGGCCCTTTGCAGTCTCCTCAGGACAGCTGTAATTATGAGCTCAGGCCCACAGGCTGGAAAGCTCTGAGCCATCTCTACCCTCTGGCGCTGCCTCATGCTTCAAGTCTCTTCAGGGAGACTCGCCGTTCTTCAGGAAGTCAGAGTAGGGGCTCGGGCAGTGTCCTTGGAGACTTTCTGCCTCACACCCACCTAGCCAGACCCTAACAGAAGAACCTCCTTATTGTTAAGACACTGGTTCTGTCATGAGTCAGGTTTTTCCTTTCTCCAGGGAGTGCTCGGTGGGGACTTCTGAGCTTGCTGTCATGGGAAGGGGACAGTTGGGAGTCATCCTTGCTGTCCTCACCACACAAGCTTTATTTTCACGGACCCGAAGATCTGACTCTACCGTTTCTGTCTAGCTGCAATTCTGCAGGCTGCTGGTCTGGAACACAGGCGTTGAGGCCTTCCATGTGACTGCCCGTGACGAGCACTTGGTGTCGTAGGTGAATCAGGTCAACCAGTGGAAGGTTTTATCTTACGCTCCTCCGGGTCTTCCTGTGTGAGAGGCAGTCTACATTTAGCTGTGTAAACCACAACTGTTTCTGCCCTGCTGGACGGCCTCTCTGCTTGCAGTTGAAAGCTAAGGCGCCCCGTTTTTTGTTGTTGTTGTTGTTTTGTTTTTTGCGAGAGTAAAGGTGTGTTACTATATTCCCGAGTGACTGAATTCGAACGGCCACAGACTTTTCCATGGCAAGGAAAAATCTGGAAAAAGAATCCCATGTAAAACTTTTTGTTTCAATCTTAAAGCCAGTTTTCCATGGGTGTTCTGCTGTGAAGGCCTACAATTATTTTCCATGTTAAAAATGAGACATTTGGGCTGGAGAGATGGCTCAGAGGTTAAGTGCACTGGCTGCTCTTCCAAAGGTCCCGAGTTCAATTCCCAGCTACCACACGGTGGCTCACAACCATCTATAGTGAGATCTGGTGCCCTCTTCTGGCACATAGGTGTAAATGCAGACAGAATATTGTATGCATAATAAATCATCTTTTAAAAAAAAGTGAAACATTTCATTATCAAAGTCTTTTTAAAAAAATACAGGAGAGGGCTGGAGAGATAGCTCAGAGGCTGATCTTCAAGAGGATTCAGATTCAGTTCCCAGCACCCCCGTGGTGGTTCACAATCGTCTATAACTCAATTCTAGGGGACCTGATGCCTTGTTCTCACCTCAGAAGGCACCTGGCGTGGTTCACAGACATACATGCAGACAAAACACCCATACACATAAAATACTAAACAGACTTTAAGTGCGGAAGAAGATTAAAAAGAAAGAAACATAGTCTTCATTCTTTGGTGCCAATTATTGAAAGTCTGGTGTACACAGACTTTTAAATTGTTACTGTTCGCTACAGCTCTGACACCCACAGTGTACATAAATCTTAGCCGCCTGTTTTCCAGCCTGGTAGAATGCCTCCCCGGGTGCTCCTCATAGGCACACGGCCAGATGGTTGCTGAGGAAGAACCCTCTGTGTTTCTCCCCTACAAATGGGCAAATGGGATGTTCTCATCTCTCTCTACTATGAATAACACCACAACAAAACCTCTTTTTCTGTGTTTGAAGCGATTTTCTTAGGATCCGACTCCAGACAGTAAAAAATTTTGGATTTTTTTTTTAAGGCTTTTTGACTCATTTCACCAATTTGTCATTTTTACAGGTTTTGCATGAATTCACACTCCTGCAAGACTTCTGATTTGAATCTGAATATAAGAGCTGGAGAGACAGCTCAGCAGTTTAAGAGCACTCTTGCAGAGGACCTGAACTCAGTTCCCAGTGCCCAGTGGGCAGCCCACAACCACCTGTCACCCTTGCCCTAGCGATCTGAAATCCTCTTCTGGCCCCTGTGGGGACCTGTGTGTGTGTGTGTCTGTGTGGACATGCACACTTTTGTATACACATGGATAAAAATAATAAAATAATTCTCTTAAAGAGTTATGAATGCGAGGGGCCCTTGTCTCATGTTCCACCTCCTCTCTGGTAAATATTTTCCTGTTTTTGTTTTGTTTTAACTTTAAAGGTTGTGACACATGAAACAATACCCACCACTCCCCATTTAGCTTTTGGAAGACGCTGTCAAACCGTCTCACACTGTGAGCCCCTGTTCTGTTTGCCACCACCAGTGGCCGCTCTGCTCCTCCCCCTAGGGGGCGGTGCCGTGCGTCGTCTGATCTTGCAGCAATTTAGAAGTGACTGTTACAGCTTCTGTGTGAGCTGACCTTCCCAGGGTCAATTAGTCCCCAGCCGGGGGCGATGTTTTAGGAGACTGTGAGCCTATGGGAGCTGGGGTCCAGCTGGTGGAAGTAGGTTACTAAGAGCGAGCCTTTGGGGGTGGGGAGCGTCACACTCACGTCCGCTTCTGGTTTACCTTTTGTGCTTCCTGGTCCACCAAGAGGGGAGAAGTCTCTGGCACACATTCCTTCCGCCGTGAGCCCTGCCTTGCCTCTTTGATTGACTGAAATCCCCCTGAAACGGTGAACCAAACAAGCCCGCCTTCCCTGAGTTTATTTTTGAGAGATGGTTTATAATAAGGAAAGTAGAAAGGCTACCCCAGCTACCCAAATGAGGCCTTCACTGATTTCCATGCCAGTCTGCAGCCATGTTGACGAATTCTGATTGCTCCTAAGGTATCCGGGTCCTTGCAGTGGGATGGACAGAGAGCTCAGTCTACTTATCTGGTCAATGAGTTCAACATTCCTTTTCCCGTAGAATGTGAGAAAAAAAGAAAAGAAAAGAAAAGCTCCTTGCAGGTTTTGCCAACTTGAACTCCAGCAGGAAGGAGGAAAACTTGCCCTCACCCATCCCCTGCTTCTTTTGATGTTGAGAGAAGAAGAGAGGTGACAATATTTACAAGCCCCCCTCTTTTGGAAGGGGTGCCGCAGAGGGAAGCAGAGACCGCTTAGAGAGCAGAGGAAGCGACAAGCAGGCTTTCGCCAGAGCTTGTTAGGGTGGTACTACCACCCGGGGAGGAGAGCGAGGGAGTGCTGCGGGCTGAGGGAGTAATCTGCAAGCTGAGTTCAAGTTACCTTGACAAGGAGTCTTACAGCAAAGACTTCCTTTGCAGAAGGCTTTTTGGGAGTGGGACAGAAATCAAGAATACAGTGAGGGATTCTGGAGACCGGAGAAGGGCACAGGCTACGAGGCCGGTAAGTGACGATGATGGTGACTGAGCAGGCATTTTTTGGGGTGCTTGCTGCATCCCAGGCACTGCCTAAAACGCTTTACATGGGAGGGACTATTTCTCATTACCAAGTTATGTGGGAATGACTGCTGTCACCCGAACCTGAGGGTGAGAATCAGGAGTCACACAAAGTGTATGGTAAGTTTGGTGGGTTGTCGCTGTGAGACACTGGGATGACACAATGACCCGGAGGGCCCGGGGAAGATGGCTCAGTGAGGGAAGAACTTGCTGAGTAAGAATGAGAAACTGAGCTCAGTCTCCAGATCATGGGTAAAAGCCGAGATCAGAAGCTCATGGCTGCCCTCCCATGCTGGGAGGTGGAGACAGGAGGATCCTGGGCCTCGTCCGTCAGCCGGTCAAGGGCTGTGGTGAGTCTGAGCAAATGAGAGACTGGGTTTCAAAAGAGTAAGGTGGTCAGCAATTGAGAAAGACAAGGCAATTATCTACTTCTGACCTCAGCATCAACACACACACAGGCAGACAGACAGATAGACAGAATTATTTGGGCTCCAAATCTGGGACTCTCCCAAATCTGCTCTTGGAGCTCACCCTGCTCTCCAGACACTCTGAAATCACTTCTGGACTCAGTTTCCCCGCAAGTATCGCGTTCTACCCCCATCTCACAGCCGCATCTGTGTCTCACCCGGACTATCGCCCAAGCCCTGACGTCCAGCTGCCTCTGGGCTCCGTCCATCTGAGTGCCCTGTGAACACGTCTAGCCCACGGATGGTCATGAATTTATACGCTTGCCTATTCCGTCAAATGCTTGTGAGGTGAGGGGAGACTGATGCCTTGGGAAGGGAAGCGACTCCATGGAGGGAGCAATTTGTGGGATGAGTGTAATTTCTAAGCCGCTCTCCCATCGCCGTTTGACTGTCTTTTTTCGGGCTTTCTGGCAGGACATGCAATCCCACCCTTCATCATTATACGAAACAAGAAAGGAGACTTGTGTTGATAAACACTGACCTCTTTCCTCCCAACAATTCTACAAGGTCAGATGCACCCCTGGTTTCATTTAAGAGTGTTCTTAGAAACAGCCAGGACCAACCCAGCCCCAGCCGACCTCACCGGAATGCTTATTTCTGTGAGCATATCACTGGGAGAATGAATGGGAGAGACCAATGACAGAGGGGAAAAATCTGAGATGGGTTGTTTCACAAGTGTGTCTCTGCTTCTGTGATGAAGAAAAAGGGAAATCTAATGTGGAGATCCAGACACGGAAGAGCAAGAAGGCCCAGGCTTTGCATAATCAAATTAAAAATATTTTCTTTTAATTTAATTTTTAAATTATGTAAATGTGTGTGTGTGTGTGTGTGTGTGTGAGTGTGCACCTGCCATGGTGTGCTTGTGGAGATCAGAGGACATCTTATATGAGCCTGTTCTCACCTTCCACCATGCAGGTTCCCGGGGACTGAACTCAGGTTGTCAGGCTTGTTGGCAAACCTACCACCCAATGGTTGCTAGTTTTGAAACCAAGAAGGCAGAGTCATTAACTTCACAGATCATTGGTGATACGCAAGGCATCTCTGGTCTCAGGTCACGAGTGGGATTTCCAGTGCGGACTAACTTATTCCTGCAGTGCATTTACTGAACAATTATTATGTGCCAGGCACTGGACTAGGAAGCGCAGGCAAAGCAGTGAACAAAACAAAGTCCCTCCTTTTCCAGGAGCTTATGGCCTAGTTGGAGGAGACAAGTAACTCTCAGATTTCTAATATATCCAGGGGTGATGAATGTCATGAAAAAATTCATCATGTAAGTGGGAAGGCATGGGCATTGCCTCTCATGTAGAACTTTCTAGAGCAAGGTCAAAAGAGAATAAAAAGTGAGGAGTGGCCCCGGGGTCAGAAAACCTGGAAAGAAAGAAAAAGAGCGCAGAGCCCCTGTAGTAAAATCACGCGGGGTTCATTCCAGCAAAGAGGCCTGAAAGACGTGAGCAAGCGTGATGATGTTAGAGAAGACACGGAATCTTGGGAAATTTAAACCAAAGGAGAGGTGTGACATTCGCTGGGGAAAATCTTATCCACTGGCATGTGGAAATACCAGCAGAGGATTGTGGGTAGGAGGTGGGAGAGCAGCCAGGAGATGGTGAGAGTATGGACTATGCCGAGTAGTAGAGCAAGCGAGAAGCAGGAAGAGTCTAGACACACCTGGAAGGTAACATCAACTAGATTTGCTCATGTTCCAGGTGAGGGTGTGAGAGAAAGATGCGGTCAAAGCCTTCAGTTTGATTCCCAATGCATAGAGCTAGGCATGGAGGGGCATGCCTGTAATCCCAGTACAAAGGCATCTCAGCTAGATACTGAGTTTGAGGCTAACCTGGGCTACATGAGACAGTGTCTTAACAAGGGAGGTGTGTAGGCAGAAGGCTACTGTGTAATTCAGACGCTGGTTTCTGTATCCCCGTATCTGGTTGCAAGCCTCGTTCTGAGAATCTCCTGTCTCAATGTTGTATAAACACCGCTCTCCCCCTCCCCCAGTTGTCCCCTGGTATGCCAATAAAGCAGCTTACAGCCAATCGCTGAGCAGGGGAGAGACTAAGGCTGGACTTCCTGCCAGCCAGGAGAGGAGGAGCTAGAGGAGGAAGTAGGGAATTCAGCGAAGAGAGAGGTTCAAGAGACGTCTGAAGAAAAGGAGTAGAAAAGCTACAAGGTGCAAGTATCTCTGGGATGTATGCTAGGAGGAAGCCAAATTAGCTTAGAGACTTGAGACTAGAGTAATAACTGCTCAGTTATTGTGTTGTGAAGCTTAGTATTAAACCAGTACAAAGGAGTCTCAATTATTTGTGTGATAGCCGGGAATGGCAGGGGGGAGAAAAACTAAGAGAAGAACAACAACAACAAAACCGCACTGTTATATAAGAATAACAGTCCCGGGGGTGGGGGGGGGGAGAAGAAAGTTGCAAGGAGCGCAGATGTTTGACTGAGTAACCACGTGTGTGAAGTTGCCACTAACAAATGGGAACCACAAGGGGAAGAGGTGTGAGATGGTATCATGGAGTCAGGGGAGAGGAAGGTGGGTAAGAGGAGTTGGAAGGAACAGTTCCCAAAGTGGGTTGGGCGGAGGGGGTACACCACCGATGCCAGAACATTGCTGATGGTGGAGGGATGAGGTTTGAGAATGGACCACCGGGTGAACTGTGTGGAACACGGTGACCCTGACGAGGGCAGGTGAAGTGCCATGGGGTACACCTGAGCCATCAGACTTGAGAGTTGACAGAAAAAGATGCCATGAAGCCTTTCACGGAGTTGGCCGTTGACATTGGGGGTCGGGTGCTGGCTGGAGGGGCATTTCGTTCCGTTGCTTTTTTTCGTCGTGAGATACCTTGGCACTTTTGTAGCCTGTAGATACAGTTTAGTAACGGGTTGCCATTTGGGGAGTGGGGGTAGGGGGCGGGGTTGGTGATAGCACAGGGCAGAAACTTCTGGGCCATAACTTTCTCCCTCTTTTATTGTAGAGCTCGGAGCATTGATCAATGTCTTTAGTAATTGTTGGTGGTTGATGTTCCTGTGAATGTCTCTGGCATTTATTTCCCCTTCAGGCAAAGCTGTTTCCCTCCAATATGCCCATGGAACCAGACCAGATCCGTTTAATGATGAAAGCGCTTTGGAAAAGCAAATCCCTGTCTTGGGTCCACGAGCCCTTGTTAGCTCTTATCACTCATTTGTAGGGGTGTCAGCAGAATCGATACCGGCGAGTTACTGTTATTGAAAGCTCGGTGTGCGTTTTACATGAATTATCTCTGCAAACCATTGCTGTGATGCATGTGCTATTGATTATCTCAGTTTAATGAAGAAACCTGTTTCAGAGGTTAAACCACATGCCCAAGTCTGAGGGTAGCACGTGGTGGAGCAATGGCTTCAAACCAGAGTGAGCCTCTTACTCCGAGGAGCCGTAGAGAGCTTCTCCTCAAGCCTTAGAGGAGCTGTTATGCCCAAACTGTCACTACAGGCAGATGTTGGCACAAAGGGTCTGAACCTTTTTTTTTTTTTTCCTGCCAGCTTGAGCCAGCGAGCTCCCTGGATGACAGACAGTCCCTTCTCTGGGCTCCCCAGCACTCAGGCTGTGTGGTACCAGCGGGGCTGGGGCAGCAGGGGGCGCTCTCCTGCCATGAGAGCCGAGCAGTGAGGCCCCGCTCTAGGCTGGAGAGACCGCCTTGCTGCCAGCCCCAGCTCCTGTGTCCTTGGAGCTGGCTGCCGCTGTGGTTAGCAAAGCTACTTTGCAGAATCAGGAGACTCTAGGGGAGGTCCATGGAAAACCTAGGCTCTGGTGGAAGGGTTTTGGGTCGTGTGGAGATAGAGGTAGGAGGTCCCAGCTCTTGGGATGGGTGCTGACATTAGAATAGGTGTGTGCTTGTGTTTGTGTGTGCCTCAAAGAGAGGCACCAAGCTCAAGGCCTGGCCTCTGCCAGGGATCCTAGGTAGCGTGTGCCTAGCTCAGGCCTGGGAAGGAGTGTGGAGGATCTGAGGTCAGGCAGGCATTCAACACACATCTGCTTTTCTTTGGAAGTTCCTGTCTGAAAGACTAAGACTCCAGCTACTGAGACCAACTGAGATACCGATTTCTGGTTGGAAAACCCAGGAACACAGCAGAGAGAGATAGCACTGTGGCTTTGGAGGGAAGGACAATGAAGTAGGTGTTGCCCTCTGCTCCTTCCTCAAGACACCGCTGGCCATTTGCTACTCTCCTGTGCCGAGGAGCAACTGTCCCCAGGGAAGGCCAGGAGCAAAGGGCGGCCTTGTGATGGGCGCCTGAGTCCTGGTGCTACCACAGCTGTCAGCTGCGCGTGCCTGCTCCAGGCCTGGCCAGAGGCACTCCGGGCCACAGAGAGAGAAAGAGCAGGCCCACAGCTGCTCCAGCTGGGAGCTCAGCGGTCTGCATTTCTCAGGCCAGGAAGCAAAGCTGTGAGGGAGCTGGAAGGGCCAGAGCGCCCCCACCCTCTAAAGCATCCAGATTTGACTCAGCTGCGTCAGATTTGACCCCTGTGTCCTGGTGGCCTGCTTCCATGTTTCCCGACTAAGTCTGGCTCTTTTGGGGTGATTACAACCTGGAACTTCCAGAGGTGGCGCTGGGTAGCAGGGAGCAACCAGCATCCTGGAGTGGACCCAGATACAAACCTAGTTCTTGATTTGGAAACGAAGAGCTCCCCTACAGCAGTCTGATAGTGGGTTCTCAGCCATTGAGGGGCGTAGCGATCCCCTACCTTGCAGATTCTCTGAATCCTTCTTTCTGTTGGTTTTGTTTGCCTCTTGACTCGAGACGTAGACCTCACGATGAAGCCCAGGCTAGCCTTGGGTGAGGCCCCTGTGCTCTAGCCCTGCAACGTGCTGGGATCCAGAACCAGGCAGGCTCCTTACCCTGTAGAAGCAACAATCCACAGGGTCTCGAGCTGGTTCCATCCACCCTTTGCCAGCTTGGAAGAGCTGCACTTCCCGTGGATGAGACCCACGGAAATGCGAAGATCAGCTGCTCAGCAAGTGTCAGTCACCTAGTGAATGTAAAACACACACACACACACACACACACAAAATGGAGACAAAAACGGAGTCCCAAGCTGGGCATGGTGGTACTAATCCTAGCACTCAGGGAGGCAGAAGTAGGTGGGATCCCTGTGAGTTCGAGGCCAGCTGGTCCACAAAGAGAGTACAGGACGGCCAAGGAGACACAGAGAAACCCTGTCTCAAAAACAAACAAACAAAAACCAAACCAAACCAAAAAAGAACCAGAGGCCTGGAGGGGTTTGTCCTGTAGCTGAAGAGATGCAGCCCTAAAACATGTGAGTCCAAGACAGTGGGGAGGCAGATTTTGTGCCAATAGAAGAGATGTTCTTGGTGTCTCTCTGATGGATCATCAAATGCATGGCCCCAGCAGTGGCTGATGTCCTGAGGAGGGAAGGCTTCAAGCCCGCAGGACTCCAGGGGGCTGCACTGGTAAGGTGGAGGGGAGGGACACTGTATTCCAGCCGTTCCTTGAAGGCTGGATGAGTCAGACTCTAGGGAGGGGAGGGGGAAAACAGTGCCCTGTTGCATTTGGAAAACATACAAGACCCACACTTCTTTCCGAAGGATTCCAGGTCACTACTCCTCACATCACCAGGGTGCCCAGGCAGACTGTGGTCTGGATGAGAACGACCTCTGCGGGCACCTGCTGTGCATGGGATGTGCTAGAGACATTGCTGGTATTTTTCAGCAGTACTTTCCGAAACAGCATCCTCCGCTCTCTATTGAGGCCAATGGCATGCAAAAAAGCATAGATGTCTAGGTGATGCTCAGGTGGTCAAGTCAAGGCAAATCAGGCATGTAGGTCCACTCTGGCTGGCTCAAAGCTGAGATCTGCAGACTGGCCCCAGCTACAGCCTCTTTTAAAGGCTGCCCATTCCCACGACCTGAAGCAACTCCTTTGCCAAGGGAATCCAGAGGAGAACCGGCTTCCACATTATTTCGTGTTTTATTTAAAAGGTTTTGTTATTGTCTATTTTTGCTACTTTTACAGTTGGTGTGCACCTGTGTATGGGTACGTGCTCATGAGAGGAGGTGCCTACAGGGCCCAGGAGAAGGTGTCCGTTTATCTGGAGTGATGGGCTGCTTGACAGAGGGGCTGGGACCTGAATTCGGGTCCTCTGTAAGAGCAGTATACACACTTAGTTGCTGAATCTTCTTGCCAGTCCCCCCCCCCCATTTTTTTTAACAGTCTCTTTTTAAAAATTACTTTAAAATTATGCCTCTGGCCATGTATACAGCCACCAGGGCAGATGCTGGGATCACAAAGAAGGCATCGGATTTGGGAGCCAGAGTTCCACACAGTTGTGTGCTGGGTGCTGGGGATTGAACTTAGGTTCTCTGTAAGAGCAGAGGACTTGCTCTTAACCGATGAGGCAACCCTCCTGTCCCTCCCTGCCTCCAGGGAAATGGAGGAGATAGCCAAATAAATACTGTTGCTGCTAAGAGGAAACTGCATTATGGCTGAGCGTGCCTGGAGACTTCAGAACTGGTGGACGGTTCTGAAAGCTTTCAGGAGGCAGGGATCCTAGCTACCCAAAGGTCCCTGGAGAAAATGAAGGATTTCACACTCCTCAGGTTGCTTCTCTATTCTTGACCCTCCCTCGACCCCCTCCCTCTGAAGATGCTCATGGGATTCTGACACGGTGTTCAACTCCAGAACCAGAGGAAGCAGGATGTGGGGAGAGGCCAGCCCTGTAAACTCCTAACCCCCAGGTTCTCAGTGGTGGAGGATGGTTCAGGGCCCAGGGTGGCCTGAGCTGTGGGCACGGCACGCGGAGTCTCTGAAACATCAGACCCTTTTGCTTTCCTGACCCTCTGGATGAGGCGATTCACGGCTGCTTCCTATTCTGTCTTCATGGCATCAGGGATCCACTTGGCACCTGCACTAGTCTATTCTGGCTTCAAGAAGAACGTGCCACAGACGAGGTGGCTTCTGAATAACAGACATTGCTCTCTTGGCTGGGAAAGCAGAAGAGTTCAAGATGGAGAGATTCGGTGTCTCTCCAAGGCCAGCTGTCCTCTCGCCGTATCCTTCCATGCCTGAAGAAAAAAGGAGTGTTTGGGGTCTCATTCATAGGGACACTTTCACGGGGCTCTCCCAAAGGCCTGCTTCCTGATACTATCACATCATGGATCAGGACTGTAAAGGGGGCAGGAGGCATAAATGTTCAGTCACTGACAACACCCTTCAAAAGCCCATAGGGTTCAAAGTGATACGTGGATTCTTCATCATGATACCAAAACCACATTCTGGAAAGAAACACACAGAAAGAGAAAGAGGAAGTATGTGAGTGTTAAGACCAGAATGTGAACACCTGCTTCCCCACAGACAACTGCCATGAATCTGGGGTGATCTGGTCAAAATGTTAATGTGTTAGCTTAGTAACTTCGATGATAGTGTATGTAGCCCCGCAGCCCATTCCCTCGCTTGGATCTCCTCAGCCCCCAAACCCTCTGTGGACATCCGTTTAACTCCCCTGTGCTAGGATGTCCAGTAGCCTTGGCCTAATTGCTGTAACCCCTGTAAAGCTGCCATCTCAGCGGCTCTAGATCCTAGATCGTGCTACAATGGACCTGATTGCTTATAAAGATCTTTTGACATTGTACTTTATAACTCAGATAGGTTGCCAGAAGTGGAATGAGGAGGGCAAGAGTAGGAACGTGTCTAAGGCTCTTAGTACATTTTTTCCAAATTGCTTTCCAAATGGGTCAGATTAATTTATATCTTATTAGGAATCTGTGAGAACATTAGGCATGGCACACCCAATCGATATTTTCTTTCTAAAAACTCAGCTTTCATCTGCCCGTGTCTACTCTTCTTGTTAAATGAAGCCGTGTGGGTAAGGTTAGAGTTGCCTTTGAGTGTCTCTCTCCTGCTCCCCTTCTCTTTGAGTCTTTCCTGTGCCTCACATCTGGCCAGCACAACATTTGAAATATGGTGCCCACTGATAATACATATGTATATAGATGTGTGTATATATATATATATATATATTTCCTTTTCTTATAGAAAAGTTTGCATAATTTCTGTGAAGAGCCAGGTGGCAGGAATGTTAGACTTTTTTTATGTGTGCCAATAAAACTTTATTTATATAAAAAATAGCCACCAGATTGGATTTGGGTTGTAGGCAATTGCTGACCCCTGTTCTAGACTGTGAATTCTTTGGATCCAGGGCCGAGTGGATCTCCAGCCCCTGGAATGGCCTATGCAGGATTACCCTTGGCAATACTAGGTGGGAGAGCTGGCTTTTCAACACTGAATTGACTTTAGATGAGCAGAAAGACATAAAGCCACCAGCCCAGTCCAGCCTCTGCTCTCCCTGAACTTTGGACTTTCTGTTGAGAAGAGGGAGCACAAAATGGACCATTCCCTTGCGACTTGAGTCTTTGAGAATGGGAATTTAGAGAGAAAGCATGGTCACTATCTTCTGCCCATCACCCTCAGCACATCCCAAGAGCAATCTTTCTTCAGACAGGGGTGGAGCAGGGTCACAGGCAGGAGAAAACAGTGCCTTGGCTGAGGCTGAGGAGATGGCTCAGCGGCGGAGCGCGCTTACTGATCTGGGAGGGGACAGACATTCAGTTCCCAGCATCTATGCCTCTGACTTCAGCTTCCAGGGATCTAATGTCCTCTTCTGGCCTCTGAGGGCAACTGCACTCAAATGCACAAACCCACACTCCTATACACATAACTAGGAATAAAAATGAATTAAAAACTGTCATGGCAGCTGTATTGGTACCAACAGACAGCGTGTCCAGCACCTCCCATGCAACAGAGGACTCTGGACTCCTACAGAATCCCACAATGCTGGGGTTGCCAACAGTGAACTCAGTGCCGGGGCCACTCCTGTTACGTAGATGTTGCTTTAGCTGGTTGTCAAGGTCAAGGCTGCAGGGTGGTGCTTCTAAGGGGTGGTAGAACCTTCAAGAGGTGCAGTTTAGAAAGAGGTTCTTGTGTCCTTAGAGGGTGTTGGAGATGGCAGTCTTTCCTGGTCTGCCTTTGTCTCCTGGCTCTGAAGAGTACCTCTACCTGTACTTCCTGCTTCTGTCATGTAGCACCCCACCGGAGGTCCAAAGCAATGGGGCTGCTTTTGCTCTGGACCCTCCCGAACCACGAGCTGAGTAAGTTCTTTGCTTGATAACTTATTTACCTCGGGACTTTTGTTAGAGTTGGGTTAAGCCTCGCAGCACAGAGGAGAATGTAGAGGAGCAAAGAGCTGAAGGGAGCGAAGGCTTGGAGCGATGTCCTGGTCCTCTAATCTTCTCCTTCAGCGTCAGGACCCTGGATAAGACTTCCAGGTGACAACACAGCTTCCAGCCTCCCTTTCAGCTAGCTTTCATCAGTGAGTTATGAATGGAAGCGCTTTGCCTATTTCTGTTTACCCACTACTTGGAATGTATACACAATGTCCGGAGCCCCAGCAGCCATGATGGAGCCGCTTTACAGAGAGAAGCCATGTGCTGAGGCTGGTGGGATAAAACCAGTAATGTGACTGCCTAATTCAGAGGTCTTTTTTTTTTTCCTTTCTTTCTTTTAAGATGAGAGAGAAATAAATCTCTATCTTGTTCAAGCCATATCGATCAGGTCTCCTTCACAGGAAGATAAATGCAGTTCCTAAGTGTGAAAGCCTCAGAGGAAGCCGGAGCGTAGAGGTCACATGAGCTTTTCTAGGAGAGGTCCATCTGGTTGGGCCCAGATATGGCTCCAAATGTGGCCCCAAGACCCCAGATGCAATTGGAGGGAAAGACTGACATGTGTGCCAAGGGCCGAACAGCAGAGGGACCCAAGGAGGAGGGAGGACACCAGTCAGAAGGAGGGTTCTCCTTACTGACATTGAAACAATGGCTACAGGAGGCTAAGCTGTGGCTTCAGAACAGACCAGACAACATGACCATTGGAGCCGTGTGGGTTGACTGGCCCCTCAGGAGGGGCTGTTGAATGGTGACCTGCACGCACCCTCCTTCCACTGCCTCACGTACTGTGAGTTCCCTAACAGAGCTATTACAAGGCGTAGGCAGACAGCTGAAGCCCAAGGGGATCTGTGCCACTTTCCAGTGAGTGAGCCGCTGGCCAGATCCACTTGTTCGAAGAACCTTGGCCTCAGGTTTATGTGGTGAGGCTGGCCCACTGGACACTTGGTTCTGGGCTGGTTGTCTCTTCTAGCTGGAACAAATTTGCATCTGCTACCAACTCCATCCCCTGATCTCCATGAATGAAATGACAATGGATAGGGCTCATGGGCCTGGAGAGATGGCTCTGTGGTTCTGAGCTCTTGCTGTTCTTGCAGAGGACCCAAGTTTGCTTCCCAGCACCCACAGTAGTGGCCCTAAACTGTCTGTAGCTCCAGTTTCAGGGGATCTGAGGCCTGACTTCTGGCCTCTGTGGGCACGGCACACACATGGTGCAACACATACATACATGCATGCATACATACAGGCAAAACACTCATACACATAAATAACTCTAAAAAAATAATAAAAGAAAGCCTCTCTAGCCATGTGTGGTGACTCATGTCTTTAATTCCAGAGCTCGAGAGACTGAGGCAAGAGGGTCATGACTTAGATGCCATCCTGGGCTGTAGCATGTGTCTGTCCAGAGTCCCACCCCCACGCCCCACACCTGTACCACATCCGGGTGCTGCAAAAGAGGAACTCCTCTGCTCTGGTTGGAGCTTTGATTGGCCACCAGGAGAGCTACAGGTACATCCCCTATTGACTCAAAGATGGTTCTCTGAGGTATGGAGGTCCAGGGGCATGCTGTCTGAGGCCAGGTGGTGTAGCGTGAGGCTCGACAGAAGCCCATTCTGTCCAGGACAACGACTCAGAGGAAGGCCTGACTCTGAACGGATGCTGAGGGAAGAGTCCTCCTAAAGCCTCTGGGAGAGGCCAGCACCTGCATAACCTTGAGAGAAAGTCACCATGGGAGGCTTCCCACTGTGTCCTTGTCCTTGAGGGTTGCTTCGGCTCCAAGATTCCCCGCAGACGACTCCCTATCAAGGTAATCTGCAGATTTCCCTCCAGTCGGCATCTCCGGCTGCAAAGATAATGTAGGTATTTTCAGTCAGCCCAGAGCCAGAAAGATAAGGGGGAGAAGAGCTGGAGAGAACTCGATTGAATGACCAAGATAAATTTATTGTACCACAGGAAATCGAAATGCAAAAATCGGGATTGGGAACAACTGAAATATTTAAAAAGACAGAGAGAAAAGGGGTGGGCAAGCTTACCCCTTCCTCCCCTGAACTCGTGAATATTGTAAAAGATAATTGGGTACAGAAAGGACCAGAATAGAAACTAGCCATTAAGGGAGACAGAATGACAGGGTCTGGATTACAAATGGGAATATAATTAAGGAAGGAGAAGTGAGAAGGGTTTGGGATTGGTCTCCTTGGCCTCTGGTTTCTCTCGGATGAGGGCCGAGGGAGCAGGCCTATCTGTGCTGTGGGAGCCCTTTTTCTCATCCTCTCTCTGGAGTCTGAGCAGGGAGGAGTTGCTATGTTTTTGGGCGGTAAAGCCTGAGGACTGTGGGTTAGGACTGGCTTGGCTGCTGTGACTAAGAGCCCCAAGAACGTAAGAAGTTTGGGTCATGTAGGACTTTGCGTCTCTCATGTGTAACAGTTTGAGCTGAGTTTTCCACCCAAGATCCTTCCATCATCCCGGAGTGCTGTCATCAAGGGCTGAGGCTGAGCTGCTGTGGCTCCAGCTAAATAGAAAGGGGCAGAGCCTAGAGAAAACACAGCCACATGTCTCAAGGCTCCTGGCTCAGACAGGGCACCTCTCACGTCCATTCACATTCTTTCAGGAACCTCTTAGTTGTACTACACCCATTACCTACAGGGGCAGCTGGGAAATGTAGTTTTTGCTACCTGCTCAGGAAGATGGGATTAGGTTCTTGAAGGATGAACAGTGTTGAAGACCATAAAGAACTAATTGGAACCAAAGGCCAGAATGGCTGGGGTGCTGGTGGGCAGCTGACAGTGAGACCCCAGTCTTGGAGAGAGATGCCCATGGCTCCACATGGGCTTCTGCCCGCTGGCAGGGGGATCAGCTGCAGACCTCCATCAGGACCAGTGGGGTCTTGACACCCTTCTTGGTGAGGATGTGGTGCATCTCTTGGCATGTCCTTGCAAGCGATCAGCCCCCACCTGTCTCCTCTAAGCAACCCAGGCTGCAGGAGGAGAAAAATGCCTGTTTCCCCTGATCACCAAGGGCAGCAGCTTCTTGGCATAAGCCTCCCTCCCTCCCCTCTCAAACTGAGAGGGAAATCAGGGACACAAGGGGGGCATGTTAAGCAATCAGCGGCTAATGGAAGGAGTAACCCTTCAGGATTGGACATTCAGGCTCAGGTAGGAAGTGAAGAAGCGTGAAGCACAGGCCACTGGTTGCAATCAGCAGCAAGGCAGGGGGCTCTTTTGCAGAGCTATGGGAGTGGGGAGTAGAGGTTCCATCCATCAGGCTCTGTCAGTTTAGACCCGGTCTGCTCTTCCTCTTAAGGGCCTGGATTATATGTATGCTAATTGCTAGCCACTGGCATGATTTCCAGAGTTCATAGCTTAGGATCAGTCTTCACAATGTCTTTTTTTTTCCCCCCTCCCAGTGTGGTCACCTCTGCAATCAAAACAACCTACCTTGACAGGGGCTGGCTGCCAGATAGGACGGATCTGACCATTTCAGCTCACTTTCATTTTTAAGGGCAAAAAACCCATGCATAAAACCTGCTCGGTGATCCACAGGCCACGAGTGTTGCTTACCTACCAACACCCTCCCCGCCCATCATCAGCCTGCCAGTTCTTCCTAAACAATGAAACCATTTTTTTTTTTCCACAGATATAAAACAAGTCCTCAGAGACCTTGTCAAGAGACCTGAGCCCTCTTAGGGTCTCTCTGAAGAGCTTCTATAAACACTACTGTCCCCAAGACCTCTCCTTGGTGTGCTCTGGAAGCAGGCTGCGTGCCTGTTCCTCAGGAGCACACAAGAGAGAATGTGTTCATTAGAGGGTCATGTTAGGGTCCTAAACATTACAATTCTGTTGAGTGTTCTGGGGGACAGTTCCTGGGTCTCACTCTTTGGACTGTCTAAGGGACATCTGAGCTCTCCACTGGCCTTGATTTGGCTCATTGCTTTAGTTTTATTTAGATGCAATACCTTAAGAAGCCTACTTTTTGTTTCCCAAGAGTCCACCACATTTCTTTCTTCTCTGGGTTCCTGCCAGGACACTTTCTCATCAAGATCCACACTTTCAAATGTTTCACCCTCTTCATAAGTCATGCTGTACATACACACACACACAAAACTGGGCAATATATAGTAATTAGATGGCTGAATGTGAGTGGGCTGGGTTTCGAAGAAGGCATCCATGGTCCCTCCTCAGTTCTGTCACATTGGCTCTGTGGATTCAGGGTTCCTGTCTCTTGCTTTCTGAATATGCCCAGGTATTAAATAAGAGCCTTCTTTCTCTGGATAATAAAAATGCCAAGACCCAGGCCCCCCTCAAGCTCTTATGCTGTTTGTAGCTGCCCCTTCCCCTGTGTGTATAGGGGCTTATGGGTCTGGAGGTGTGGACAGCCTTGTCTCTTTTCTCCCTTGTTTTCTTACCTTCCTCCCTACCTTGGTAAGAGAGGTTGCCTGTCCGAGGATGCATCTGGTCTCTGGCAGGGGATATCTACATCTGGTCAATGGGGGATTGTGTTGTGCCCTTTCCCCACCAAATCCTGGGAGCGCAGCCCCCTGCCTTTCCTTGCTTCTGTCTCCTTCCATGCAAGCCACCTCAACAGTCTTGTCTTCTGAGTTTTAGGCAAGAGTCAGTTGCGACTCTACCTCCCTTCATCTTCCAGGGGAGAAGCCCCAAGTGCTCTGCACGGCCCCATCCTCCCATCCCCGCATTCAGCCATGTGCTGTCTTTCCCAACATGTGTGTGCCTACTCTCTTGAGCCCCTTCCATGCTTTCACGGCATTCTGTGTGATGGACAGGAGGCTAGTGATGGCCCTGTGCCAAGTGAACTGAAAATCCAGCCTGGGTGGCCTAGCAGCCTGTTCTTCTAAGCTCCTGCTGCTGTCACTTGGATTTTGAGTGTGTTCCCAAGAGCTTATGTGATAAAATTTAATCTCTATCCAGTAGTCTTCGACAGTGAAAACTATCAGAGTTCAGTGTTTGGAGGTGGGGGTCTGTGGAGGGGTTAGGATTGGGGGAGGTCCCTGGATGGAAACCAGGACTGACTATTGGTGATTTTATGAGAAGTAGAAAGACTAGGGGACGTGTAGATGCAGCTCCCCTGTCCCTGTGGGACCCAGTGGTGTCTCAAGACTCTTCCTGCTTGAAAGCCACCAACAGATGCAGGGCATCAACATCTGACCTCCAGAACCACGAATTCAGACAAACCTCTCTTCTTAATAAAGTTACCCTGCCTCAAGCTTTTCATCTTAGTAACATAAAACAGAGCAGTGCACCCATTATTCCTCTACTTTGGGGCTTTAGTAGAAACTGAAGGAAAAAATCTCATTGAGATATCCAATTACAGTCTCAAAGTTCGTTTCAATGGAAGGTCACGACCATTTGCAATATGCTTTGTTGCTCCTCCCGTTCAGGGGTGGGGCCTTGTTCTCTGCCTCTAGGGTCTAGGTTGGCTCTAAGCCTTGCTTTGCTCACATAGTAAGGGACAAAGGGATGGGCTAGCAACTTTGAGGCTTTGTATCCTTAGTTTCTCCCTTCTTCCTTGTTTGTTGCCGTGTGTGTGTGTGTGTGTGTGTGTGTGTGTGTGTGTGTTTTAATTACTTACTTATCTGTTTGTTTGTTTATTTAAATTTGAGACAGAGTTTCATGTAGCCCAGGCTGGACTTGATCTCTTGGTCTTCCAGTCCTGACCTCTGGAGTGCTGGGAGGTGCCACCACCCCGGCTTTGCCCCTCTTTCCTTTGCTGTCTTATAATGCTGTCTTAAGACTTCAGCCGTGAAGCAGCATGGCTGAAGGATCACAAGCGGAGAAGGGCCCACCAACCACCACCTAACGCCGGAACCAACTGTGTGAGGGAGGGCCTCTTGGCTCCCCAAGCCTGCCAACCCTCCCGCTGAGCGCAGCTGCAGCAGCCAGACCAAACAAAGTCTAGGAACAGGCCACTAGCCAACCGGAACGTGAAATAAAAGTTGTTTTCAGCCACAAATAGAATATGATAAATAATGAATGGATATAGTATTAAGCGTGTAAGTGCTGGGCGGCTTGTTATGCCGAAATGGGAACCTGAGGCAGGGGAATGTTAGGAGCAGGGTTGGAGGGGTGGGGTGGGGTGGGGTGGGATGGGGTGGTGGTGGGAAATAACCACTCTGGACCCTCACACAAATGCTTCTCAGTATCTCCTTTTATCTTGTAAGTTTCCAAATATACGTAAAAAGTGACCATTCTGTATCTACCATTTAGGTTGTCTAATAAGCATTTGCTATGCATCTACTCATTCACCAGTCTTTTTCAGTGTGTGTGTGTGTGTGTGTGTGTTGTGTGTGTGTGTGTGTGTGCGCGCGCACGTATTGTGTGCCACGGCACTCATGGAGGTCAGAGGACAGCCTTAGGTGCTGGTCCTTGCCGTCTGCCTTGTTTGAGTCAGGGTCATTTTGTTGCCACTCTGAGAGCTTCCAGAGATTCCCTTGTCTCTGCCTCCCACCCCATCTCAGGAGGTCTGGGCTATGGGTATGCTGGGTCTGCCCATGGGTTCTGGGGATTTGAACTCATATCCTCACAATTGTGTGGGAAGTGCTTTACCCACTAAGCTATGCGTGCACCCTCCCCTACTTCTCATTTTTGGTACATTTCAAAACTGTAAACATCAGTCCCTTCACCCCCAAACACATCAGCATCCTAGGCACGATGTTTTCAGCAACTGTGATATTATAATACCTAACGTGCAATTTTGTCCCCTGCTTTATTCAATTATCGTGATAGATGTTATGAAACTCTTCGGGAAATTTATTTTTAATGGTAGCTAATATACTAAGGAGATGCGCTGCCATTTATTTTTCCATATTATGATTGTTGGATACTTATGATTTTTCTAGTTTCTCCTCTGCTATTATAAGCCACCCAGCAAGCACCCTCATTTCCAGGTAAAGGAAAAAGGCCAGAGGGCTTGAATGACTCATCCGATGTGCTCTGGGATAAGAGACAGTGTACAATTATTGTTAAATAAAACATTTCTTTCCTCTTCTGGGAGGGAATTAGATCACTGTGAAGAGCTTGCCACCCTGGCGCTGGAGACAGCTAGCTTTCCTCTGTGGTTAGCTGTGTGCCCTGGATGAATTCCCACCACCTCTCAATCTCCTCCTCCTTCCTGTGACCCCGGAATCATGAGTTTCATAGCTCAGAGTGTCAGGGTGCCCGGCACATGCCTTCACAAACAGCGTTTTTGTCCACATCTGTGACGTTTTAGCGTGTGTGTTGCCGAAGCAAGCGTGCCATGGAGTTTTAGAAGCAAAGCAACGTTTAGAAGCAAAGCACACACCAACGTGTCACAGTCACACGTGGAGTAAACTGAGCTAGGTCTCCAAACAGCCCAGGAGCTAAGTATGTCACACACAGCTGACACACTGTAGCTACCTTCCCAGGGAGACCCACCCACCTGATCCATATGTAGCAACTGATCCCAGTTGTTTCTGACAGCTGTCTAGGCTGCTTAGTCAGGGAAGACACATTTCTAATTGTTACAATTATTAAAGTTGTGTGTGGTGTATACATGCATGTGTGCATGTTCGTGTGTGTGTGTGTACATGTGTGTGAAGGCTGGAGGATGATTTTGAGTACCATTCTCAGGCATGCTGTCTATCTCTTCTGAGACAGGCTCTCTCGCTGGCCCAAAGCTCACCAACTATGACAAATTTGCTGGTTAATAAGCTCCAGGGACCCATCCTTCTGTCCCTGCTTCCCCAGAATGGGGTTTCAATCATGCCCAGTATTCCAGGTCAGCCTTGAACTTTCAATACAGGCAAGGATGATCTGGAACTCTTGATCCTCCTGCCTCTACCTGCTAAGAAATCAGAATGTAGTTTTATGTGGTCCTTGCGATTGAACCCAGGGCTTTGTGCATGCTAGGCAAGCACTCTACCAACTGAGCTACATCCCCAAGCCTAGCTGTTACTATTTTTGAGCACTACATACCAACAGAGACAAAACTAGACTGTAAACTGGCTTTAGTCCTTCGATAACATTTACTTTGGCTAGGAAAACAATGTTGCGTTTGAAGATGTTTGAAGTTGTCTCTGACAGTGATGTAAAACAACAACAAAACAAAACAAAACCTACCCAAGGCATATAGGATGGAGGGCCCCAGAGCAAATGTCAGATGCTGTCGAAGAGAACACTGCAGGGTCAGAGCTGATGGTCTGTGTGTAAGCGTGGTCAGGTCATCAAACAGAGAGGCTTGGTGGAGAAACAAGGAGGTTAGAAAATGGGAGAAACTCGAACTCAGCAAAGATAAGGGCTGTAGTCACAGTGGGAGATGGCTTTCTCTGTGCCAAACTTGGAGGTGGATTGTGTGGGTGAGACAGAGAGTTTCTTTAAGAAAGTCCAGGCAAACCGGGTGTGCTGGTGCACACCTGTAATCCCAGCACTCTGGGAAGCAGAGGCAGGAGGATCTCTGTGAGTCTGAGGTCAGCCTGGTCTACAAAGTGAGTCCAGAATAGCCAAGGCTACACAGAGAAACCCTGTCTCAAACAAACAAACACACAACAAAAAAGTACAGGCAGACATAGTGGCATGTACCTGTCACCCCGGCATACGGATGGTGGATGCAGGAGGATTGCAAGTTGGAACTCAGCCTTGTCTATTAGTGAGACCCTGTCTCAAAAAAGCCAAGGGCTGGTGAATGTAGCTCATGGGGCAGTACTTGCCTGGCATGTATAAGACCTGGTGTTCTATCCTTCACACTAGCAGAAAGTGGTGTGTGTGTGTGTGTGTGTAGCAGGGAGAAACATATCACTTGCCTCCTGTACCTAGGTTCTAATGATTCTTGACACTCTTATCAAGGATGTTATCTTCATTTTGTAGTCATCGCCAGCCACAGCGATGTAAGCCTGGGGAAACAATGGTTCTTTACAGGACTCTCAAACCCTCCTCAGCAGTACACCTCGAATGGCTTGGGTGACATATGGCTCTTCTTTACCCCCTTCATCCTGAATGCCAAGGAAAGGAACATTCTGGGCTCCATTTTCCTTGCAATTTTTCCTTAGAGAACAGAGAGGCCAGACGACTCCTTCCTGTCAGCCCCCAAGATAGGGGTGACACGCTTGTTCTTCATCCTCTTCTTGCAAACAAGGGGGGAGTCCGACAGGAGGCCGGGTAGGTACAGTCTTGTGTCAGGTCTACCCCACGTTCCACTCACAGGAAAGGTGGAGATGCGACCCACCTTCTCAAATTGTGCATCTCACTGGGCCAAGCCTGACAGGATCTCCAAGACTGTGAGCTTTAAACAGTGACAAACTAAACCCAAACCTTTGCAGAGATAATTACTGCTCTCAACTAAGATGTTTTCTTTCTTCCTTTCTTTTTCACCCAAATTATTCAGGGATCTGAGCAGCTCGGCGAGGATAAAGTTAGGAGGGAGAGATCAATGAGAAGTGGCTGGCTGATGGCTAATGGCCTTTAGATTG
Source organism: Pachyuromys duprasi (assembly GCA_028658305.1). Lineage (NCBI taxonomy): Eukaryota > Metazoa > Chordata > Mammalia > Rodentia > Muridae > Pachyuromys > Pachyuromys duprasi. The sequence continues at coordinate 30,506,525 of CM053746.1, read as the reverse complement.
GAGAGACTTGGTAAACAGATTTAGCCACTGATTCAACATATTAATTGTTTGTTAACCTTTGTCTAACCTTTAGGAAGCCTCTGGACGTGTGGATTCTAAACCCAGAGTACACTTGAGGTATTCCCATGACATAGCCCATTTTTGCAAAGTGTTAAAACTCATTAACGTTCTGTTGAAGCTGGGCAGGAAAGGGGGGGGGTTTGGAGGGACAAAGCATATCAAATAGAGAACTAATCAAGCAAATTAATGTATGCAGCAGGCTCTCTCCCAGGCTTGCAGAAATATTCATTTGTTACCTATATAAGCTATAATTACATAAAGCACAAGCGATTGCGGGATGGAGTGTGGTTTAAGGGTTGAGAGAGCAAACGTAATAACAATAGCGTGATGCTAATAGCCGTCATCACTCTAATAACGTTGGCCCCTGCCTAGCGCTCTCATTTAGGGATCTCAGAGCGTGTTAGCCACATTAATTAATCCTCTCGCCCTAAGTCTTTGAGAATTAGTAGAACCATCAGCCCCTCTCACCTCAGGTGAGAGCAAAGGACTGCAGAGCTGGGAAACTGAGGAAAGGCTGTGAAATTCCCCCTTTCTCACCCTGTTCCCCTGTCTCCGTGTCCAAGGCAGCTCCATACGGGAAAATTGTGGACTTGGTTCTGTGATGTTCGAATGAGGAGAATGGATTGTCATCTTTAAATACTGAAAGCATTTAACCATTCAACCAACCTTCTTCAGGCGGGGAGCAACCAGGAGGCTGTTCATCAGACTCAAGGTGAGTCACTCCCAAAGGTCTTGCCTGATACCTTATGCCCTACAGAGGCAGGGGTTTGATTCTGTGGATTCCCCTTAAACTTCTCCATTGTGCCACCCAGGACCGTTTTCTCTCTCCTCAGCCTCTCTCTGGCTATGTGATTTCTGGCTCTGGCTTTGGCTCCTTTCAGCTGCAGTTCTTAGCTCCCAGGTCACAAACGAAGAGACAGGAAACGCTTCTCCTACCCCCACACGTGGCAGCAGTGGAAGCGTCACTGCTAACCTACTCTCTGCCCCTCAAAATGAGAATTCCTACCTCTTCTGGAGAGGGGTGGCTTTTAGACCATCAAGGAACTTTCCCCAAGGAAGTAGCTATTGCCCAACCTGTGGGGAATGCCAACCAGCCCATCCACAATGGTTCCAATTCTCCCCCTCCTTTCAGCCACTAAACTGAGACCTCCTATTCACAGAGCCAACCATCACCACTTTGAATTTCTACCCTCTTTCCTATGTGTGTGTATGGGGTGTGTGTGTGTGTGTGTGTGTGTGTGTGTGTGAATCAGGGTCTCACTCTGTAGCCCAAGCTGGCACTACAACTATACAGCCTAGACTGGCCTCCCACTCATGATCTCCCTGCTTCAGCCTCCTGATCATGCTCTATATCAAAACCAAGACAACTACAAAGCCACACACACACAAACCTTACAAACAAAAACATGAAACAATATGAAGACAAACAAATGAAAATGTAAAACCAAGCAATCAATCAAACAGCAACAACAAAAAGGGACAACAAAGGGGGAAAAAAACCTACAGAAGTAAAAAGAATCACACCGTACAAGCTTCTGGTTTGAGTATAAACTGTCCCTCACAATGCTTGATTTCCAGCTAGTGACATTGTTTTGGAAGACAGAACTAGCCGATCACATTGGAAGACAGAACTAGCTGATCACATTTCCGACTGCACACACAGGAAACACACAGAGAGAACAGGAAATGATTTGATGCTATTAAACCCTCAAAGCTCACCACTAACGGACAAGGCTCCACCTCCTATCGGGTTCACAACCTTCTCAAACAATGCCACCAACCGGAGACCAACTTTTATTATACATAAGCCTATGGGGCCATTTCTCATCCAAAGCACTCAGCAGCTGTCCCTCACACCTACCAAATCCTGGATTTCCACCCTGAGTCTCCAGTCTTCACCAACCCAGCCTTGACCCTAGCACACATGCACCCTAGGATCGCAGCGTTATCCTAACCACAAAAGTTTAGGACTATTCCTCCTCTCAATTTGATGCCATCAGCCACGAGAAGTGGAGTTTGAAATGTAGCTGGTTCTCACTGAGACACACAGTAAGAGTCAAACCTGTACCAGACAAGAAGTCTTAGCATAAAAAGGAAGAACATAAAACATCTCAGTAATTTTATATAAATTATATGGCCAAATGATATTTTAGATACCTTGGGCTAAATAAAATTTATTAATTTCACTGGTTTCTTTTTCATCTTGAGATGGGCATTAAAGGCTTTTAAGTTATGTAAAGGTTAAACTTGTGCTTCTCTTGAGCGTTGGACTAGAAACTCAGAATTCTATTCTCTCTGGGATGCTCACTTGCTGGGCATCTCAGAATTCTCCCACTCTCAGTTTCCTAGAAGAGAGACTAAGGGCCTGTATGCATCTCTTTCAGTGCCCTGGAGGTCCTCACCAATAAGTTTCCCCTTCTATCCCAGATTGAATTCTGCACCCCTCTTTTCATCTTCAATCCTACACATGCTGGCTGTTCGAACCTGCCTCTGTCTGAGAGCTGATGGCTCTGCTGATATGTCTAGCCTATCATTAATTTGGGGACAAGAAGGTATGCCATGTGAGACCAAAGCCCTGTGACAACCAAAGACCCTTTTCGCCTAGAAATCCTATCTTGGAGAGGTTTCATGAAGAGAGGTACCTTGTGATGTCCATCATTGCCAAAGGGCAAGGGGACCTCTCATCTTCCACTGGCTGGACCCAGAGTTCAGCTCCTCTCTCTGTTATCTGAGTGACAAGGACAGATAATAATGAGGCTCTATCTGACCTGTTCAGTTTCTTACCCACCTTGGTTCAACAGACTGTTTGGGACTTTCTGTTGGTCTCACCCTTGAAATATAACTTAGGGATACTTGGTCTAGATTCTAGACCAAGAATGACATTAACCTGTCTTGTTTATTGAGTGCTGAGTGTGTGTGTCAGACATTGGACTTTCCCATGTGTATCTCAGTTAAATCTTTCTTCTACCCTGAGGGGTAGGTCCTAGGACCACTCCCAGCCTACCCTAGAGGCAGAATTTTGCCTAAAATGAGAGAGAGAGAGAGGCAGAGCTGGGACTCAGGCCTGGTCAGACTCCAAAGCACAAGTTGAAAATGCAACAACGTTGTCAAGTATATATTTGAAACTTGAAATTCTATGAATGGTGGACATTTTCCTTCCAAAATTTAACAACTGCCCGTTAAGATGGCTCCCTACAATCCTCTTCCTGACACCCCCTTTGCCTACATCTTCTAAAGCAAAGAAGATTTCTACACATTTTGCTTTGTTTTGTAGCCTTGGGGATTGAACCCACAGCCTCACACATGCCAGCAAGCACTCTACCCCTGAGCTACAACCTCAGCCCTGCCTGTGCATTATGCTCTGTGTTAACTCACAGACCAACATTTAGATCTTTAAGTGTGTTTTGTTGTTGTTGTTGTTGTTGTTATGTTCATTGTTTTTAGATGCTGTCTCCCCTGACTTAAAGATCTTTCTGTATCAGTAGGTTTGGATTGACTTAGTCATTCTCTTCTACATATTAAGCTCGTGCGCTTACATCAGTGAGCCACATTCCCAGCCCATTCTAAAAACAATTCTAATTTATTACTGTGTGTGTGTCACAGGATATGGGAGGGAACATGTCACGATGCTAATGCGAAGGTCAAAGTTGCATAGTTGGTTCTTTTCTTCTATCTCTATGTGGGTTCTGAGGAGCAAACTCAGGCCACAGGGCTTGCTCAGCAAGCGCCTTTATCCACTGATCCATCTCGATGCCCCCCATTATATTTTAATAAGTGCAGAATATTCCATCAGGCACCATCAATTTTCCCTAGCATTGCCTGAGCACCCTTATCAGCGTTGCATCCATCTATAGCTTTGCACAGATCTGAACCTCCGCTGTGGGGATGGGTGTCTGCGCCTCCTGGGCCAAAGGGGTGATGCATTTACATTTTGATCAACACGGACACGAGGCTTTTTGAAAAGGTCTCTGCTCCTTCTTCCTCCGACACTCCGTGAGATGCCAATCTTCCTATGTCCCCTCAGCAGCTTACGTGTCCCCACTAGCCTTCCCACCCTAATTTCCTGTCTTAGGGCCCTCGTACCTTAAATTTCCTGCTATTCTGCCACTGCGACCACATCATTTTCCTAAATGGGGGGTCCGTCCCCCTGGATGACAAGTTGTCCCTACAGTGAGTCATCACCAGCAGCTACTGTTTAATATTTATTGGGAGCCTGCTGTGTGCTGGGCCCACAGAGCAACCAAGACCTTTGGGAAGAAAACATGCAGTGATTTGAAAGGCACAGATTACTTAATAAAAAGCGACAGCCCCATCAGAGGCCAAAGGGGCGCCTCGGTTTCCCTGGGCGTCTGTACGCTCCTGGTGAAGCAGGTGGGGGTGTGTCCCCCCTCTGAGAAGCCACACGAAGACGGCAGCTGGTCTCCTACAGGACGTCCGTGCAATTCGATGGAGCTCATCACTTTCCGGTCTATGAGCAATTAAATTGTACCAGGAAGCCCTGAATCCTTATATCATCCCCTAACGACTTGGGCTGCAGGGGGGGGGGGGCGGGAGGGGTTGGAGGCAAAGAGCCCTCCTCGGTGTGCAACTGGTAAAGTCTCACCTTGTTTCAAGGGCCAAACATGCCGTGCAGCTCCAATTTGTCCCCCTGCCAAGACCAGAGAGCAACTGGCTTTGTCGCTGCACCTCTGGAATTAGGCATCCTTTGAACACTCCGTAACAGCTTGCAGATATGGCCGCTTTTTTTTTTTTCCTGACTCGATACCTTCAACCCAGCCTACTCTCACTCCTATCCCCCCCGCCCCCCAACCTCCCAAAGACTTTTGTTTCTCTCAGTCCCATCCCAGGGCCTGTCAGATTGCATTTTTTATTGCATGGAGACAAAAAGCCATCTGGAGCCCCTGGTCTACTGACTGCCATTCCCAGGGTCTCCTGCCAGGCCCCAGATTAAGAGTCCCCCAACCCCCAACCAACCCTCACTCTTTTTTTTTTTTAACCCCTCCCCACCTCCTCCTCAGAGCTGGTGCTTTTGTCCCTCCGCGCTCCTCGCCCTGTCACTGAGGTCCGGCTACCTTGTCTTGGTGGAACAATGCAGGCTGTCAGCTCTTATTAAGCGAGCCAGGGAAAGCGCCACAATTTCAGGTGGCTGAACGCTTTCGAATTCTTCCTTTGATTCCACCAGCCCCGAGTTTCTCTCCTGGCTGCCAATGGACTTATTTTGGGTTTTAACCATTCCCCTCTGCTTTTCTTCTTTTCAAACCATCAGCTCCAAAACTTAGTGGCAGGGTGAGAGCCTTTGCAAGGTCATTGAGCCAAGGTGAGGATTGGCTGCAACATCCCTCTTGGGGGTTTCTTTTTGGATTGTTCTTCCCTCTCCTGGGAGAGACCCAAGCAGGCCTCCTCAGAATGCCTGGAGGGTGGAGAGAGCTGCAAAGAGATGGAGGAGTTAAGGATCCAGGCATGTGAGAGCATTCGTGTGCTGCTGCTAGAGGGTTGAAGCTCCAGCACAAGAGGTCCCTAGAATCCAGGTGTACAGAGAAAATGGCCCCAGGTCAAGGCACATACAACTGCTTGTGGGCATTGAACCTGCTTGGCACACAGTGAGCTCTGCCCTCTCCCCCTTCTGCCCAGATGGGGCAGGCTGCAGAAGTGACAAGTGAGTGTCCCTGTCAGGAGTGTAGGAAGCCATGCAATGTAGGAAGCCTGGCAGACAGCAAGTCCCAGGGTAGGTTTCAATCCGTTAAGCATGAACCCTGCCCTCCTGGGAGCCATGTGGCCTCAGGCCAGAGTGGTCTGAGCTGACTGTATCCATTTCAAAGAGCACATATGAAGACTGAATGACGGGGTTGGGCAGAAAGCTCCATGTATCTCACAGGAGATGCCAATCAGGGCTGGTAAACGGTTACTACCTCTCATCAGACTCCAGGGTCCAGGCCCCTCCTCCTGCCTTAATTCCCGCTTGGTGGTAATATCTAATCCATTGTTGCTTCCTGAGAGGGGAATGCTCACTCTTAGGGACCAGTTCCCCAACAGGAAGATGGGGCCTCCATCCCCACTGGGCCACATGGCACGTGAACTCTAAAGCCATCTCTCTTTGGATGGCTTCCGGTTGCAAAAAGATCAGTAAATCCAAAATAGCGTCCTCAGCCAGAACCCAGCCCAGGCTTCCAACTTCGGGTTCCAGATCGACTCCAAGGAGGGGGGAGCAAACTCATTTAAATAACCCAACAATCGGTCTTTAGACCAGGAGCCGGAACAGAAGCATGAAGCATGAACGCCATCATTGTTCTCGCCTCTCGGCTGACATGGACCTGAACTTGGCTTTGAGCCGATTTGTGCCGGCACTTGACAAGAGACTCCATACGAGAGTCACTCAGTTAATGCCTGACCATGGATGAAAGCCCGCCTCGTCTTCCTAGAGGCTCCACGGCGGGGTGAAGCAGGCTCAAGGTTCCTGACAACACACACTTTTCTGTCTGGTTCTCAAAAGTCCTGTGAAGTAGGTTTTATTACCCTCATTTCACACAAGGATAAATGGAGACTCGGAGAGTTTAAGAAGCTAGCCGGAGGCCTTGGAGCCGAGTGAGGAGTCAGGATCTGTCCTGGAATCTATCAAACCCAGGCCCCCGTCACTTCACACCAGTACCTCCAGCGGCCTTTAATTAATCACCTAATAAAAGCGGGCGCGCTGCCTGTCAAGTTTCGCCAACAGTTAACATCACCGCACCTTCACAAATGATCAACCAGCCTGACCACCATGCTGCACACAGGATCCTCCCCTCCTCCATCCCCCCCCCCCACAACATGCCAGCCTTGCTTTGAGGACCCACCTCCTGCTAATGATCAGTAGCTGCCCCGGGGAGCAATCCTTTTTAAAAATGAAGCTGTCTCAGACTTGCGGTGGACAAACACGGCCAGGATTGTCTCACAAATCTTTCTTCAAGGAGCGCAGGGTGGATTCTTTTTTGAGACAGCCCGTGCTGAGGCTGCTGACGTATGGGGGGGGAGGGTAGGGGGCCGGAGGCCTGTGTGGCTTGGCTCTGAAGTAAAACAAGGAACTTGCCTCGTTTCCCATAAAATCACTGTAGGAAAACAAGGTGGTCTGCATGGGCCTAGAGGAGTGATGAAAGGGCCCCAGGCCTGTGAGTAAGCCCAGAATTTTCACACGATCCTGCCTGCTATAGGAAACAGCCTTCCCCATCTCTGGACCTCATGTTAATTTCTCTTACACCTAGGTAACTGGGCCAGAATGGTTCTTCTCCCGGACCCCGGCCTCCCCTCACCCCACCTCCACTCCTGCAGTACTAGGCTTTGAACCCAGGGCTTTGCATGTGCTAAATAAATGCTGTGCTACTGAGCTACATCCTCAGCCCTTTCTCACTTTGCTTTGAGACAGGGTGTTGCTGTGTAGCCCAGGCTGGATCCTTCTCCCTTTCCTTTCCGAGTGCTGCAATTACAGGCACAAGCCTATATGTTCGGCCTGAATCAAACAGTTTCTGAGGTTCTTCTACTATTTGTGTGTGTTTGTGTGTGTGTGTGTGTCACATGTGCCCCCCACCCCCCATGGACATGCTCAGGTGCGTGAGTGGGCAGGCACATACGTAGGAATGTATGTAGAGGCCAGAGTTTGACGTTGGGAATTTTCCTCAGTTGACTGCTCTTCTGCCTTGAATTTTTTTGAGACAGTGTCCCCCGATCAAAACCAGAACTCACCAATATGACTAATCCCTCCAGCTAGCTTACTCTGGGTGTCCCTAGTCTCTGCCTTCCCAGGCTGGAACTGCAGGTGGGTCACCACGCCCACTTGGCATTTTACGTGGCTTCTGACGATCTGAACCCCGGTCCTCACACTTGCATAGCAAGTCTTTTAACCGTTGCGCAATCCCTAGCCCCAGCTGAGGTCCTTCTAGACCCAAGTTTCTGTATCTTATGTTGCATCTCACTCACTACCAGATGCCTTCGAAGATGAACTATAACTGTTTTGTGACTTGGTTCTCTCTGTTCTATGCCGCATTTGATCTTCACAGCCATTGCTCTAGGTAGGCATTTTCTCCATTTTAAAATGAAGCAGAGTTGTCTGTCTGAGGTCACATAACTAGTAAGTGGCCCAGCGAGGTTTTGGAAGGACGCTATGGCTCCCCAGTCCTGAGGCTTTGCTGTGGCCAATCTGGTTATAAACATATCTTGCTCTCAGCCCATAGCTCTAACGGAAGCTAGCTCTAATGGCGGCCTCCTGTCTCCTTGCTCCAGGCTTTATAGAGGTCTCCACACGCTGAGAATCACTCAGAGCTAGTTTGCCAAGCGGGAAAATTAAATGAATAAAGTATCAAAGGTACAGCCACCAGCCATCAGGTCTGGTCTAATTTGTCCCTTCTCTTATTTCACAGCCCCATTTGAGAGCTTTCGGGCCCCGCATGGAGGTGTAAAGTCTAGACTTCCCTGTTAATACTTACCGCCTTTGTTGCCCATGAATGAACGGTCCTGCTGATTGCTCACAACTGGGCTCACACATTCAGCGCTGGAACAGACGGGGCTGTGTTGGAAGTCTGAGCAGGGTTCTCAGACTGGCCTGGTCTTTCTCAAGCCATATGACCTGTACGGCCACTAGCTTCTCTGGGCTGAGACAGATTAGATCAGTGGCACCAACTCCAGGCCTGGTGTCAAACGGGCTGGACCTTTTGGGTCTCGATCAACATGAATAGCGAACTGTGTGTGTCTGTGTGTGTGTGTGTGAGATTAAGTTGCCAACACTTAAATAGCATTCACATAAATCCCCAACTGCCCCAAACTTCATGTGCCCTGGCCGGTTGACAGACTGGCATTCCCATCCGACAGTTCATCAGGCACGATGGGATGATGGCCCACCGCAGCCTCTCTTGCTCTTTGTCCGGAGTTCTGCCTCTGTGTTAGGCTTTGCTCTAGATTCCTACTCTTTTTGGCCTGGCAGGTACCAGCATAGGCAGCCTCTGGTTCCATAGTTGCTAGGTCCTGGACCCCACTGACCCATTTGGATGTTTCCTGTGCTCCAGGTTTCACCTTGGGTTGAGTGACTGAGGGTAGAGTAGGGAGCTGGCTTCTTGGGGTTGCTTTATCAGGCTACTGGTTGTCGAAAAGTTGGGAGAAAGCTTTTGAAGCACTTCGTCCTATTGTGGCCCCAAGTCTACACTGATCCCCATTCTACACCAGCAGTTCTCAACCACCCTAATGCTGCAACCCCTTAATATAGTTCCTCATGTTGTTGTGCCCCCAACCATAAAATTATTTTTGCTGCTATTTCATAACTGTAGTTTTGCTACTGTTATGAATTGTAACCTGAATGTTTGTTTTTATTTATTTTTATTTTTGGTAGTTGACACAGGGGTCGTGACCCACATCTTGAGAACCGTTTCTCTAAGCAGCCAGCAATAGTAGTGGTGGACTTGTGGGTGGGTGGATCCCCCAGCCTTCCTTCTTGATGCCTCGGGCCTGTTCCTTTTCACAGAGCCCCTGCTTTTCAGAGATTAACTGTTGTCAAATACAACTTCTTTTTCTAATCCTTTCAGGCTCCATTTAATCCTTCTGCTTTGTCTTTTTTTTTTTTAATATAAAGTCACCACGGCTTTTTAAACATTTTGTTTTATGGATTTGCCAATGATTGTCCAGTTTGACAAATTGGATTCTTAAGGCTGACTCTCTGAAGAAAAGGATGCAATGTGACAAGACAAGAAACAGCTCATCCTCCATCCAGGAGGATAAATAATAATAATAAAAAAAATAACAGCAACCCCATTCTCCAGCCTTCCTGTGACTCACAGAATGTCTCAGTTGTCACTGATAATCTAATCTTTCTATGATAGGTGAGGAACAGGACAATGGCGACCCAGCCAGGCTGTGGGTGTGATAGGCCTCTGATTAATAGGACTGTCCAATAAGCCCCCACCCCCGGGAAGATGATTAATGACGTTTGATGTGAACTCTGGCCTCCCACAGTGGGAAGGGGGAGGACTGAGATCTTCTCATACAGAATGGCGGGTCCTGAGGGGTTGATTGATTCCCAAGGCTTTGTTCCTAAGAGGCTGTGTCCAGGGAGGGGCCTGGCACCCTTGTGGTATGTGGGCTTTGCCAAGTGCCTAACCTAGCAGGATCCTGTTTATGCTTCTCCTAGAGACCAGTCTTTTCATTGCCCTGGAGCACTGAATCATAGAAGTGACGTGATCCTCAGCCACTGCTGCTGAATTGATGTCCCCAGCAAGTGTGATAATTGTGACTTCTCCCTACCACGGTGCAAGGTACCTGACGAGGCAAGCTGTAAGAGACAGGTTCCGCTTGCGAGCCCCTTCTGGGGTAGCTACTCCATCTTCTGGGATCACAGGGTAGGCTGTGTGGGAGTACCTGATCTTTGGCAGAAGAGTGTGCGGGCCTGGCCTAGATGGCCCCAGCAGAGGAACTAGGACAGTGGTTCTCAACCTGTGGGTTGCAAGCCTCTCTCTGAAAGCATTTGCATCATGATTCACAACAGTGGCAAAATCACAGTGTTGGCCTAGAGGTCTCACCAAACCTACTAAGCACTTTTAACCCCCTTCCAGCCCCAGCCCCAGTACCTTAGGTAGGAGATAAGTAGGGAAAAGGGCTGTAAAACCCTCTTTTATTTACTTTCTGCTGATTAGGGTCGATGGGTCATTAGGGGATTACCAGACTCAGTCATCAGGATACCAGCAGTCCAGCCCAAAGGCCAACACAAAGCAGCAACACAAAGTCACCGACAGCCGCAAGACTCAGGTGGATTGCCTGGAGAAACTCTCTGGAACGTTTCTCTCTGCGAAGTCAAGTGTCAAAGCATGAAGATCAGCATACCATGTCCATCCAAAACGCGATGTCTCACTGTGCATGGGCCTCTATATATGTCCTCTCCTCAGAGACCACCCGAGAATGTTTTCAGCTGGCCAAGGTCATGTCCCTCACATGTGAGAGCTCACAGCAAAACATCACGTGCCCTCTCACAAGCCAGCCTGGGCAAAACATCAGGTGCCCAGCTTGCAGCAAAGCATCACATGACAAAACTCAGTTTTCAAGGAAACCAGAAATTTCCACCTCGTTACAGTTATGAAGTAGCAACACAAATAATTTTATGGTTGGGGTCACCACAACATGAGGAACTGTATTAAAAGATGGCAGCATTAGGAAGGTTGAAAACCACAGAACTGGGAGGAATTCATGGCTGGACATCTAGATGGCTCCCATGTGACATTCAGAGGGTAGGAGAAGGCAGCCTGCCTGACTTCAGGGCATAGATGTAGACAAGATTACTTTGTTGTTGTTCCAATCAATATATTCTTCAAGAAATGACTGAAGGAATGAAGGTTTTTATTTCAGCTCACAATTCAAAGAAATATAGTCCATCACCGCAATGAAGGCATAGGGCAGGAGAATGAGTAAGGTATTCAAAACAAGAAACAGAAATGCAGGTATTATGTTCCCTTTTTATTCAGTCTGGGATTCCAGCCCACAGATTGGTGCTGCCCACACTCAGGATGAGACAGGTTTAATTTTCTGGATATGCCCCCACAGGCATGCTCACAAGTGGTTTTCCATAGTGATTCTACATCCAAACAAATTGACAGTGCCAATTAATTATCACAACCACCTCAAACTTGGCAATGGTTGGGCTTTCTTAGAAAATTTTCCAAATCTCCTCCCTTCAGAAAGGTTAGAAGGTAGCTTTGAGTGTTTCTTTCTGATTATTGGATGTATGTAAGTTCTTAAAACATTTTAATTTTGTGTAAAATTAATTTTGTGTAAAATGTATGTGGCTACATGCACATGAGTGCAGGTGCTCTTGGAGGCCAGAAGAGGGCGTCAGATTCCGTGGAGCTGGAATTCCAGGTAGCTACAGCCACTTAATGTGGGTTCTAGGAACCCAACTTAGGTCATTTTCAAGAGTATTATGTACTCTTTCAGTGCTGAGCCATCTTATCACCCCCAGTTTTATTTTTATTTATGTGTATGTATCTTCTGGTGCCCACAGAGGCCAGAGAAGAGTGTTAGATGCCCTGGTGCTGGAGATACAGGCAGACGTGAACAGACAGGGGTGTTGGGAACCAAATTCTGGTCCTTTAGAAGAAGAATAAGCATTCTTAACCACTGAGCCATCTCTCTAGCTCCCCTACCCTATTGCATTTCAAAAGGTGAGTGTGTGTGTGCACACACATGTGTGAGCATATATGCACGTGCACACTTGCACTCATCATGCGTGTGCTGCCTCAGAGCTTGTATGGAGGCCAGAGAATCTTGTTGAGGCCATGTCTCTGTGCTGTATACTGCAAGCTAGGTGTCTCGCAGCTTCTGGGTGATTCTTCTGTCTCCACCTCCTACCTTGTTAGGAGTGCTGGAATTACAGATGTATTATCATATCTGCGTCGGAAAGATTTAAAGAAAATTGTTTATTTTAGGGCTGGAGAGATGGCACGGTGGTGGTTAAGAGCACTTGTTGTCTTGCAGAGGACCTGAATCTGATTCCCAGCGCCCGCATGGTGGTTCATAATCATTTAAAACTCCAGTTTCAGGAAATCCAGTGTCTTCTTCTGGCCCCCTGCAGGTACCAAGCATGCACATGGTGCACATACATACAAACAGACAACACACTCACAATAAAACAAAAGGAATAAATCTCTCAAAATAAATAAAAAATGAGAGAATACATTTAAAATAAATGTTTAATTTTCTAAAGTGTGCGTATTTTGCCTGCATGTGTGTGTGTACCACATGGGTGCAGTGCCTGCAGAGGCCAGAAGAGGGCATTAGATCACCTGTAACTGCAATTGTAGATAGTCGTGAGCCTCCGTGTGGAGGCTGAGACCCGAACACAAGTCTTCTGCTAAAGCAGTAAGTGCTCTTAACCACGGAGCCATTTCTTCAGGCCCCATATCTGACTTTTTATGTGGCTTCAAATGATTGAATTCAGTTCATCAGGTTAGACCAGCACTTTAACCCACCAAGCCATGTCCTCAGCTTATACTGTCTTTCTGACCTTTTCACATCCTTAATAGCAACATCACTCAATTTTCCTATGGAGAAAAAAAAAAATTTGAGGTTTCCATCTTGGCTGTGACAATTACCTCATGATGAGACCCGAGAACAGTGATGATCATGAACAAGACCCCACTGAATGTCCAGACCAGCGACTGTCCTAGAGCTGCCCGTGTGACTGTCTGTAGGTTTGAGTAAGACCCAAACAAACCAGCTAATGCTCTGAGGATTGGATGGGTGGCTGGGGTTGGCCTTCTAAGAGATGAGCTCAAACCGAGACCCATAGCAGCGGGAATCAGGGTACCCAGACCCCTGATGAGAGAGGAAGAGAGGAGAGACAGGAGTCTGGCACCGGCCCCACTTCTGACAATATACTTCTAAACCACCAGATGCCTGCCACGCGTCAAACCTCAGCTGATGGGGTGGCATCCTGAGCTGTCCCCAGCTGGTCAACAGTTACAGTTGACAGTACTGCTGGGCCTGGATCCCCCCACCCCCTGCAGCAGAAGCGGCACCAGGGCTTAAATATTTTATGGCTGTTTAGTCGTATTGGCTAAGCCTGAATGGAAGATGGGCGGAATGAAGCTACCGCCTCAAGGCTCAGGAACCTCATTCCTCTGGGCCGCAGAGCCTGGCTTGACACTCCCAGCCTGGTGGCTCTGAAGCTGTGGGAGGCCGGCATGCACACGGAAGCTAACCACCTTCTACTCTACTGCGTTGTTTTTGTCTGTTTGGTTTTGAGACAGAGTCTCTCAGCATCTCGGAGCTCATCAAGTAGGCGAGCAAGCGGGGCCAGCAAGCCCCAGCGATCCTCCTGTCTCTGGCTGTTCAGCACTGGATCTCAAGCGTACACCGACTACCACATCTGTTTTTTTTTTGTTTGTTTGTTTACAGATGTTCTTCGGCTCACACTCAGGTCCTTGCGCTTTGAAGACAACTATACCGGCTGAGTAGAGTTAGCTCCTCAGTCCTCAATTACCTCGGTTACGGCTGTGATAAAATACTGACCAAAAGCAACGTAAGGAGAGAGTGTTTAACTTGGCTCACTGTTTGAGAGCAGCTGCCGCAGTAGGGCAGCCTGAGGCAGCCGGTCACAGTGTGTCCTCGGTCAGGAAGTGGGGAGAGGCGCTGGCGGGGCCCACCTCGCTTCTCCCTTCGTGTCCGGTCTAGGATTAATGTTGAGAGTCTACGACTCAAGGCACAAACGGACGTTACTGGATAAAGGCCACAACACACGCTCTAGCTAGGCGACCAGCTTGTCCTAATTTTCCCAGGACTGTCCTAGTTCTTAGAGACGGAGTCTCACATCCTGGGATCTCTTCCGTTCTGAGAAAACCATGTAACTGACCGTTTTAACTCCTCTCTACCAAACCTCCTGACTTACTTCCTTGGCAGTGAGACCTGGGCCTGAGCGACACCCAAGATGATTCCCATGTTGATGTGCCCCCGACGTTTAAGGATCTCTAGGATTAAGTTTCCGTGAAGCGAAAGGACACTCAGGGTTGGCACACACAGATCCTACTAATATCAGGGCAGGAGGGACACGTGGAGGAAGAGACGCAGGTAGAGTTTAACATTGGGAATGCTCCCAGAGTCCGATTGAACCCCAAGCCTACTGTGCCCAGAGATTTTTGGATTTCACCCCTAGCTTACTTCTTGTCCCTATTGCCAGAAAAGACAGACTAACCCAGAATCCCCTCCTGTGGATGGCTTGACATCCTTCAGCCATTTCTCTCGAAGGCCCTCACCACTGCCTGGGATGTTGAGCTTTGGAGTCTTCTGTCATTGGCTTGAAAATCCCCACAGGATAGAAGCCCCATTCAGGTTAGCTGTGTTTGAACGTCCAATAAACATGTGAATGAATGAATGAATGAATAATTAATGAATGAGAAAGCTGTACTTTTTATTTTGAGACAGGGTTTTCATGGTCAGACCGGCCTTTAATCACAATGCAACCCGGTGACCTTGAAATTCCGATTCGCCTGCCTCTGTGTTCCTGAACGCTGCAAAGATAAATTTTGATCACTAGGGAACCCAAACCAACCCTTAAAAGAGCCAAGGGCTGAAGCCTTGGAACCTCTCACTGCAGGACCACGGGTGGAACTGGGCAGGAATGGGTGTGGGGCCGAGCTCCTCCCCCAGACGCTGAAAGACTGAATCCATCTCCCTGGCCCAGGTCCAGGTCCCAGGCTTCCATGGGAGCAGGCATGTGCAGCGGTGCGGGGTAACTTTCCTATGTTCGGGCTCATTACTCATCATTAGGAGTCCTGGTGTCTAGAGTTTTCCAAGTTATCAAAGCTGCTCGGTCTTGGAGCAGCCAGCAGGCCTTGATTCCTGTCACCCGTCATCTCCTGCCTTGCTAGGCGGACAGTTGAGTAACTCAGGAAGGAGGGGATTCGGTTTCTAAACTCTGTGTAATTCAGGCCGACACTGCAACATGCAAACGGTAGCTCTGGACCCCCAGAAAGCCACTCCTGGCTGAAAGACGGCCTAATGGCTTTCTTTGCAGTGGGTTAGTCTTGAGCTGGAGGGATCCCCTCCCTTTCACTCCCCTTGGGAGAGCAAGGAGTCGGCAGAGCTGTGACTGGGTTGTGTGGTACCTCTCACCTCCTCCAACTCTGCAGGAATCTGCTTCCGGTCACACGCCTGTAGGTTGTTGCTTCTCCAGACCCCAAACACCTTCTACAGCGTTTCTATTTTTGTTACAGGTCTAGAGTGGGAGCTCAGAATCAACTTGCCTCCCCAGCTCTAGATCCTTCAATGTTCCAAAGTCCACGTGATTGTTGTATAGAAAATGCAAAGCAGCTTCAACCGGGATCAGAACGCATCCCAAGATGCTCCTGGACTGTTTTTTATATTTCAGTACTAACAGGAAAGCCCGCAAAGGGAAAGCACATTTAAATGATGGTTTAAACAATGTGCAAACGTGCCATTTCCTGATTAAGAAGTTTGTGTAAAAATTCTGACCTAATTAAAAAAAAATCTTTTTTTCTGATTTTGAACAAAAAAATTCTTGCTCATTCTTGCTCTAAGTGATGCAGGCTCTACTACTCTTCCTCAGAAGAGAGCAAAGTCTGAAGCAGGATGCCAGTTGGGAAGATATAAAGTTTGGGAAACAGAAATGTCTTGAAGAATTTCATCAGTTATGGAGGACAGGACAGGAAAGGCTGCAAGTTCAAGGCCTGCCTGGACTACAGAGTTCAAGAACAGCCCAAGTTACTCAGTGAGATCCTGTCTCAAAATAAAAAGCTAGAGAAGGGAAGGAGTGGAGTGTGGCCAGACAGATGGCTCGCTCGGCAGAATGCTTGTCTTGTACGCCTGAGAACCTAGTGCAATCCCCAGGATCTACGTAAAACAGCTGGGGAGACAGAAACAGGCAGATTTCTGGAGCTCACTGGCCACCGGCATAGCCTATATGGTGAGCTCCAGGCCAGTGAGAGACCCTCCAGTCCAAAAACAAGGAGGACAGCTCCTGAGGAATGACACCAGGGTCCTCTGGCCTTTCTATAGGCTTTTGTGCACATGTTTTACATGTGTCCATCTATCCATGAAAACACACACACAAGGGGGAAACAGAACAGTGAAAGGGGCTAGGGATACAGCTTAGTAGCATGTGTGAGCCCCTGGGTTTAATCCCCATTGGTAAGGCTGGAGAGATGGCTCAGTGGTCAAGAGCATTGGCTGCTCCTCCGGAGAACCCGGGTTCAATTCCCAGCTCCCACAAGGCAGATCACAACTGTCTATAACTCCAGTTCCAGGGGATCCAACACCCTATTCTGGCCTCCCTGGGTACCAGGTCCCCACAAGGTAGCTACACAGACATACACACACAGGCAAAACACCTGTACACATAATAATAATAATAATAATCCCCAGTGCTGCGTTAAAAAAGTTTATATTGCCAAGTATTGGTGGCACACGCCTTTAATCCCAGCACTCGGGAGGCAGAGGCAGGCGGATCTCTGAGTTCAAGGGCAGCCTGCTCTACAGAGTGAGTTCCAGGACAGCCAGGGCTGCACAGTGAAACCCTGTCTCGAAAAAGAAAAGGTTTATATCAAGATCACGTATCACTTTCACAACCATCTTAAGAAAATTAATATTTACAATGGGAATAGAATAGTATAGCTCCCAATACTGGTAGCTGATGTCATACATTCCCAGCATGCTCTTCAGGTAGAAGTGCTGGTCTGTGGACTTGCTACAGCTCTCTTCTGAATGGACCCTCCTGCCCTGGCTAAGTTCCGTGCTCCAGAGGGTGCTGTACCTCAGGCCTCACGGGCCCTGGCCCTCGGAAGGACCCTCCTGGCAGCCTTCCCTTCCCTGGCTGGAGAAGGGCCAGCTCCAAGCTGGGCTGGCCTGCACCTACTCCTGTCCAAGGCAGGCTCCTGTGTGTTCAGAGCCAACTCCCACCAGCATGTTTTACATATTTTAATTAAAGTGCCGCCCTGGGCTGGCAGGGCCTCTGATAGATGGCTCCAATCCGAGGCACAGGGTTGCAGCGGTGTGAAACACCGCTTCTGAGGATGCGCTGGTGAACGCGTTGGCTCACGCCTCTTGGAGGCAGGTTTCTGCTCCCTTCTGTGGGTAGGCAAACATCAGGCAGGTGCCAGTCACACTCAGATGCGGCTCAGGCAGGGCCAGAAGACAGGGAAAGAGAGGCTGCAGAAGTGTGCCATGGGTGGGTTCCGAGGACCAGCTGGCTAGTGGGCTCTGGACAAGTCTGATTCTTGCAGAAACACAGCCCCCTGGACACTCCTTAGCAGTGTCAAATTATGACAAATGGCACGGCTAAAAGTTGCTGGGTGGCAGCTGCCGCATCTCAGAGGGAAGCAGGTATTTTTAGCATCGTGCCTTGGGGGTTCTGGTGCTGGGTTAATTAATCATGGTGAACAGCACCAAGTTTTATTCTTCACCCTCATCCCCACCCCCACCCCAGTCTCGTTCTCATCGCCCAGCCTGGGATACCAGCTGCAGGGTTGGAAACTGCCCAGAGCTGCAGCCGTCCCACATGGCCCTCACACAGCCGGCATGGGGAAAACCCTCTTCCGCCTCTCTGATGCTGGTCCCTTTACCCTCCCTCATAGCCACCTCCTCCTGTTGCTGCTGTGCTCGCCTCCAGCCACACAGCAAGACCCTGGCTTCCTTTGGTTCTTCCAGCCCATTCCTGCCCCCTCCCCTAGAGCTCTGTCTTCAGCCCTCAGTCTTCATGTCTCACCCCAAAGCCTCACCTCACTAATCCGTCATCTGGCAGAGCCCAACACTCTTTTCTTCAGGGACCTGGCGCCGGTCTCGTGGCGTTATGTGTTAATTGCTTACTTTACTGTTTGTCTTCACTGGCTGTCTCAGAGCAGGGCCTTCTATGCCTTGTTCTTTCTCTTGAGCACTTATTGCCTAGCTCAGAGGACATTGGGAAAGAATGCAATGGACTGTGGCAAGTATATGTCTGTGTGGGTGGATAACTAGGTAGACGGATGTGTGGAAGGATGAATGGGTAGATGGACAGGTAATGATGAGGTGGGTAGATGGATGGGTGGATGAATGTATGGGTGGGCAAAAGGCCGGCTAGAAGAGGTGTTGGTACAGTGACCTCACTTAGGCCAGTGTAACCATCATGAGAGTCACAGGACCAGGGGATTCTGGGAAAAGAGACTCCACAGCTGTCCCCTCTTCTACAAATAGCTGCTCCCATGCTCTTTGAGAGTTTGACATGTTGCTCTGAAATCCATTGCTCCCAGCATTGCTTTCCTTGGGGATGAGGACAGACAGACACTGCCTGGAAGTTGACATAAGTACTTCATCTGAGGGTGAAGCAAGGTCTTTTCTTAGAGATACACCCCCACACAGCTGGTTTTCTGTCCTCCTTGCTTGAGTACAAATCCCCAGTTGGTTCTAATTTTGTGAGGCCTGTGTATCAGGGAAACTGGCCTGATCCCAGTTCCAGTCCCGGAAGAGAAGCATGACTGCTCGAGACAGCTGTGGGTTAGTAAGCAACTACGGTCAGCTTAGAGCCAACTATGGGTTAGATGTGGCCGGGGACGCCATTCTAACACGACATGAGGAACTTCCAGTTTCTTTCAGGGTTCTGTGGCTTGACGAAGAAGTGACAGGAGAGACGGGAGTGGGTGTCCTCTGTAAGTCCCCAAAGAAATGGGGTTTTATAGTATTGGAAGAGGTGTCTGTAAAGGTGTCCCACGCCTCCCTATCCTCTTGAGCCATGGGGAAGCAGTGACAAGCAGAGAGAGTCTGGGGCAGGGGGCCCTCCTGATGATGGGATTGCAAGTCATGGCTGTTTTGCTAGCTCTGTGTTCCCTTCTCTTGGTACCTTGAAGGGAACAGATAGATTAGCAGTCCTAGTTCCTGAGACATATGGGGGTGAGGGCAGGTAGAATGGAAGACTAAGCAGAACTGTGGAACCTCCTGGCACAGGGGAACATTCACAACTTGCATATCCAGTGTTGAGTAATTTTCCTGAAGGCTCAGGAGGCCACCAGGCCTTGGTGACAGCACCAGCTCTCAGTTCCCTGTGGCTCCTAGAACAGGGAGCCACCTTCCCTGTGGTTCTAGGAAGCAAACTGGAGCCTCATTCAGCAGCACCAGAGGAACTGAGAAAATGCTGTCCCAATATTGACCTTCCGACTTTCATGTCACAGCTACAGCTGTGACCTCCACCATTCCCTGTGTGAAACAAAGAGGCAAAGACTGAGGGAGGAGACAGAGAGGGGGAAGCAGGAAGGGGGGAGGACAAGAGAGGCTAAGAGCAGAAGAGACACATTATTTTTGTTCTCCCTTTCACTAATCTGGGAAATATTATTTATTGACAGAGAACCTTTTAGTGCACAACATGCCCAAGCCCGTAATTAAATATACCACAGACCCCATGCTGTTTCCATCAGCTCTCCATCCCCACCCACTCTTGGGTGGAATTCTGAGGCTGCGGTTTCTATGAAGGCCAGTAGGTGTCAATGTGTCAGCAGAAAAGCTAGGGGTGCCCCGCATATGAAAGCCAACCTATGGAATGAAATTGTGTTTCTTCGAGTTATCTCAGTGCCATTGTGTGGGGGGCAGCAGGCAGGACACTTGAAGGTAAACGGGTCGAGGAATACACAATCTCAGTTCCCCAGAGTTCACGATGCCTAAGGGGACAGTAGAACCAGGTCACAGTTGTAAGAGACAGGAAGAGGAGAATCGGAGGGGAGGCTGTGGAAGGCTATGTGGGACCTTTGAACACTATTGTCTGCAGAAAAGCTTTCTCCTACCTCTCATGTCACAGCTAGGGGGAAAAGGCTCAGTAAGGGGAGGTGACTGACCTAGGGACCACATAGCAGCTCCGGACTCCTAGACAAGCAGGTACTCTTTCCATTCAACATTCTTTCTCAGTTTTTTGGGTTTTTTTGCAATTTAAAATCTCACCTTCATTTAGCTACACCTGTCCCTGCAATAGGCCCTCTCTGATGACTACATGAGGCCACCAGATATTCAATCTACGCCTCAGAGAAGGCAGAAGCCCTTATCATGGGCCCAGAGTTGGCTTCTGCGGGCTCAGGGGGGCTCATTTGGTTCTTCGCTTCCTGGAGACAAGCAAGTTGGTTAGCTTGAAATTATACTTGCTGGGAGTGTTTACACTGTGGAAATTGGCAGCTTCTGCCCATCAGAGAGTTATTTTTCTCTCCCAGAGAGCTGTACACCACAGCTCTCAGAAACTCAGAGAAGGAAGCAGGGGCTCAAGGGGGAAAGGTGATCTACTAATGAGACATTGCTTCCAGGAGGCGAAGCCTGGGCTCCAGTGCGGGAGGGTGGGTGATAGGGTGCTCAGAGATGAGAAACCTAACAACCTTCGAAGCCACGTGGATACGGAGGAATCTGGCTCGATCCCAGGGAGTATTCTCTGTGTTGTTCTGCAGTGACAAAATAAAAGACCAGAGGCTGAGAGATCTACAAGACAATAAACAAACAGCAACAGAACTTGTTTTCCTACAATTCTGAAATTCCAGAAGTTGGGAAGCCTAAGATCAAGGCGCTGGTGTCTGGTGAGGACTTCCATGCCATCCCAAGTGGAAGGGACCCATGGCAGAAAGGCAAAGATGGCAAGAGAAGCCAAAGAGGGGTCAAGCAGCAGTTTTTAAGATTAAAGAACCCACTCCAGAGATGGCAAAGTAGAGGAACCTGAATTCAGAACATGGCTACTCTGGCTGGAATACAGACACACCTTTAATCCCAGGAGATGGAGGCAAGCAGATCTCTGGGTTCAAGGCCTGCCCTGGCATAGAGCAAGTTTCAGGTAAAGAAAAGCTTAGATCCAGGCATGGTGGAACACACCTTTAATCCCATCGCTCAGGAGACAGGCACGCAGATCTCTGAGTTCTAGGCAGTTCTGCTCAGGCAGTTTGGTTGAATCAGTGAGATGGAGGCAGAGCAGAGAAGTTGAGTTGGTGGCGGTTCAGTGGAATTCAGAGGCAGTTTTACTGGGACAGCTGTATAAAAACAGGCTGCAGAGAAAGAACAGACTAGAAACAGGTGAAGACAGACGGAGCCAGAGTATGAGAAGGAGCCAGAAGATTAGAAAAGATGGCTAGGCTAGCGTTGGTTTGAGGCCATGCAGAGCAATTCAGCCAGAGGCCAAGAGAAAAGCCAGATTGAATCAGTCAGCTAGGAGAGGAGTTTGTGCCAGAACAGCTGTGTTGAACCAGCCAGCCAGAGTTCAGAAAGAGCTAGAAAGGGTGAGCTTATTCAACAGTAAGTCTCAGAGGCTGAAAACATTCTAAACTTAGATTGTATGGAGGCTAGAAGCTTCCAGGACCAAGCCTATGTTAGCAGATGGTAGCAGTAAGCCTCCAAGATGACAACATCTGGAGAATAAAAATCATTTTTACATGATGACATCTATCCAATACACTCTGCCTCCTAAAGACACTTGTTTCTCAATACCGAGAAGAAGACAGAGTTTCAAAGTGAGTTGGGAAGGGGACAGACATTCCAACCATGGCACTAGATGCTGCTGTGGCTGCTGCCCCAGGTAGGGTCATTGGTAGGACAGCAGAGTAGGAACCAACTTGAGTGAAGAGGTAATTTATCTAGCTCTAGATGGTTTGACTTCAAGGCCAGTTGTAGGGAGAGATGTTTATGTTTGGTGCCCTGGAAGGAAGTTTGGACAAGAGATTATGATCTGCAAAGGCAGGGGTTTGTTCTTTGAGCCAAACGTGGCTAGAATCGTTTGTCTCTTTAGAGTAAACCAGGCAAAAACGCGATTTACCTGCACACACCGCCTTCTTTGCTATCATCTGGGTATGT
Source organism: Pachyuromys duprasi (assembly GCA_028658305.1). Taxonomy (NCBI): domain Eukaryota; kingdom Metazoa; phylum Chordata; class Mammalia; order Rodentia; family Muridae; genus Pachyuromys; species Pachyuromys duprasi. The sequence goes on along the minus strand of CM053746.1, from coordinate 30,484,172 downwards.
TGGGAACATGTACTTACTCTCATTCTTTAGTTCCAAAACTGAGCGAGCACTCAGGATATTTTAACTGAATAAATATGAACAGCTCATTTTTATCCTACAGGCACTTCTGTGGACTACACTTGAAAAGCAGACACATCACAACAAGTGGATCATCTAAGTATTCTGGCATCGTTGCAGGAATATGGATTTGGAGACGGATTACTCCTTTAGTATCTTAGAGCTACTGGTGGATCAGACATCATCTCTTAGGATGACTTTGTCCTATTGGTGATGCTGAATGAAGCCCAGACACCGTGCCATAAAACCATCCATGTTCCTTGTTGGGTGGGAGACTGCTCAGTCTTGGCAGCCCGTGAACCTGACCTGGCCTGCCTTGACTTGGCTAGTTTTCTCCACTCTCTGGGATTTGGCTGGCCCTTGGGGTTAAAGGACAAATGAATGAGAACCCTCATCTCAGGAGACTTGGAAGGCACAGGTAAAACTGTAGGTTACCAGCCAAGGAACCTACAATATGCAAAGTAGTGAACTGGGGCTTTCCTTCTCATTGGCCGAAGGGCTCTGATGTCACAATGAGATGTGTCTGTCCACTCCAAATTGTAGTGCCTTTCGCCCCCAAATGTCTCCCTGTCTCAGTTGGTTTCTTGGCTTCCTCTCGGCAGAAGGAAGATGATGGAAGTCCCTTTTCAGGCAGGGTCCATTCTTATGACGGTGAATACCTTACAGGGCAAGAAGATGGTGGAGAGTGGGCTCCAGTCTGGGGACCTCTCCCTGTCTCAGTCATGGCCCTCCTGCCTCCCTCTGCCAGCCGACTTGGAGATCCTCAAGCAGAACGTGGCTGCGGTGCAGAGGGAGCTGGAGGACTTCAAGAAGGACGCTCTGAAGGCCATCCGCTACTTGGAGGACGCCTTCTGGGAGATGAACGGCGTCCTGGTGCAGCAGGAGGAGCAGGCGGCGCGGGTGAAGCAGCGGCTGAGGGAGGAGGAGGACCGTGGCATCGTTCGCAACAAGGTCCTTACCTTCCTCCTGCCCCGGGAGAAGCAGCTGCGTGAACACTGCCAGCGGCTGGAGAAGATGCTGATCAGGAGCCGTGAACCGTTGCGAGTCACCAGGAAGAGCCAGGCCGACTGAACGGCCTGTGCATGCACCTGTGCTGGCGGCTGGAAGATAGGTTTTTTTTTTTAATGGAAAGACAAATGCTAAGTCCCCGTTTATTCCCCCCTTCCCTATTTTTATTGCTTTCCTGCTACCAAAATAACACCATGCAGAGAGGCAAAAAAAGAGACCCCAATATGTTTTTTTTTTTTAATCCAGCCTGGTCAAGGAAGGAGGTCTCAGACACTAAGTCAGACCTGTGACCTTCACGTGGGACTGTTTCCTGTTTGTGATGGTAGGGTTGCTTGGATGTGTAGCATTTTGCTTGTATATTCTTAAACTGGTTGTGTTGAACAGATTTACCTTTCTTTTAATGACTCCAGGCTTTTGTGATTTATCACGTAACAATTGGTTGACTGAGACAGGCCGGGGCCTTGCCCACACCCTCAAGTGGCCTCAGATGGCTGCATCTGTGTAATTCCTGACCTCGAGGTTCAGTTTTTCAGTCTGCTTGCCCTGTGAGGCTACCGTTTCTCTATTTCCTTACTGCCTTCGTTCAATTCTGCTTCCCTCCATTTAGTCTGTAAAAGGGTTGCTCTGTGTATCGGACCTTGTGGGGTCTCTGTGGTAGAACTCTGAACTCAGGGCACCAGAGAAGATAGCACAGTAAAGCCATGAAACTGACTAACAGAGCAGGAGCTGATAGGGTGTCTGGTCACTTATCAAACGACACGTAACCCCTTCCCCCCTGCCCCCACAGGCACCTCCTGAGAGCAGCACAGTGCTCTTTTCCTATGGCAAGCTAACCAGGAAAACCAGAGCACTCTCCCCTACATTTTCTCCCTGTTAATGAATGGCTAGTGCTCCAAGTCCAGGCCACTTGTGCTCACTTTCCATCTTCCATCCTAAGAAACCCCTGCGCCCATCAGACTTGTTTTTAGACTAGTTCCTTCTGGGATACCGGAACAATCACACACTCGAGGCAGTCACTATGACTTGTGTTACAGTTGGCCCCTGTTTCACTGATTCCTATATCCTTTCTCCAGCCCCTCTCAGAGGCTGCCCACACATCAGCCCGAGGGGCCTGCTGGCCAGAGGCAGCAACGCTGAGCAGTTGGGGCTCTCTAGTTCAGGGCTTGCAGCCTGGCCCACACCCTCTGATCTCCCATTCACCCTCCTCTTTTACTCACAGACTCAAACATGACGCAAACATTTGGATCCCCTTAAGTTGACCTTCACCGAAGGACCTTGTAACCCACGGTTAAGCACAATGTCCGCCCGTCAGCTGTCTTCCCAGAAGGGCTGTATCTCTGCTTCAACTACAGGCAGCTTCTGATCTAGTTTAGTTGAAGTAGCAACTGAGCTAATTTAGCAACAGTAATATTGATAATCACACAATAGCTTAGAGTCATCAGCCAGAGTATATGCCGTTACACACTTCACTTCAGGTTTACGTGAAAACAAAGATTTAAGCTTGAGTAACTTGCCCAAGAGCAAAGCTGGCCAGCTCGGGATTTGAACCTAGCACTAGCTAGCTCTTTTAGAATTCATGCTCTTAACTGTCCTGGAGAGTTTCAGAAAACTATGGATGTCTGATAGATGCTTCTAGTGTAGATAAAACATTGCTGAAGTTGCTGAGGTTAGCTCTGGGAGAAGGGAGTATTTCTTGGAGGAGATTCCTAAACCACTAAACCCTGGAAAGAGACAGACAGACAGAGAAGAGGCAGAGATTTCAAATGTAACTAGTTGATAGTTACTAAATGTGACTGGTTAATAGTGGTCTGGCCAATGTGGAGGAAACAGGATCTAAAGGTACTCACAAGGAAAGGACGCCAGACTCCTGCAGCATCAGCCTGTCATGCACTCATTCAGGAGCCGTGTGTGTGTGTGTGTGTGTGTGTGTGTGTGTGTGTGTGTGTGTGTGTAAGAGGTTAGGCTTCTTCAGACCACATCTGCAGCCACCTATGTTTATTTTTGGTCTGACATTTGGAGTGGATGCTAGGTAGCTGGAAACATGGCCAGAGCGTGGGAGAGGCCAGAAGGTCCAGAGGAGAGGGCGGGAAAGAAGGACCTGGGGACCTTGGCAGAGATATTTTTAGGGAAGAACCAACCATGATTTTGCAAGCCCGGGAAAGACTCTGCATTCTTGGGCTGGAGGGGCCTAATGAGTGTTGCTTCTCCTTTTCCTGCTCAGGTTAAGCGCAGGTAGAGGATAAACATAGAAGACAGGAAGACAAGCTAATGGAGACAAAATGTCACCTTTAAGCGTCTAACTTGCTTGAGATTGTGGTCTAGGATCTGTCAGGCACACCTAGCTGAGACCTTGTCCCTAAACCTGATGCCATCTCCAGGCATAGTGCAGCAGCTGGGGGTCTCTCAAAGGGCTGCAAGTATGGACGCGTGGAATGATCTATGTGCAAAGAGCTTGGGAGAGTGCAAGTGGTATGTGCTCGGTGAGCATTGTTCTTTCTCCAAACTTACGAGGTAGGAAGTCTTCTATTTTCGCTTGGTAGGAATAGGTGAAAAGATAGAGAGGCGAAGGGTGTTACATGCATGCATACATACATATTCCAATGTATAATATATATTATATAATATCCTTCTACCATGAAAGAGGCTGGGGAATGAGGAAGAAGATCCAGTTGAAACCACCTGATCCTGTAGGGTAGCAGTCATGACAACAGATAGGCGATTTCATGAAGCGGACGCCACCCCTATATAAGAAACAAAGATGACAACGGGTGTTATTACATGTCAAGTCTAAACAGCTGCCTCAGCTCATCTGGGATGAGGCCATTTTGGAAAAACTCACATTTAAAGGATTCTGTGGGAACTAGCTTCAGAGCCCTTGCAATAGCTTGCCTGCTAGACTATCTTTGCTTCTTTGGGGCCTCTGTCCTCGCTAGATGGTTTATGCTAACAATGTGATTTATGGTCAGGGCCTTGGATCGCGCTGTATGGGTTTGACCTCTAGAGGAGCCGCAGACTGCGGAACTAAGGTCAGCTATGCCGCTGCTTTGTGCCTGAGAAGTATGTCACCAATGCCACCAATAAAAACCCTGGACATTAGCACCCAGAGGAATTGACCCGGTCAGCACTACTTGACCTACGTCGCCACACATCGCTGCTGAGAAAATTAAGGATCATGCATACAAATGTGCCAAGAGGCCAGCTGGACGCCTCAAGGCCTCTCCTTGACTCTGCCCTCCTAGTCTTTGCTGGTTCTAAACTTTTTCTAAGAGGCTAAGCAGCAGCTATGAGGATGGCAGCTTTTGCAACCAGCATTGGCTTGCGTGTTGTTCTTTCTTGCACCCTTTCCCCACCCTTTCAGCCCCCTAATACTAGATGGGAGAGAGATAAAGGCCAGCAGGGGTCAGAAAGGGGCTGATAACGATGTTATCGCTAGACTACTTCTTGCCGATTAGGGGCATCAACTGCCTTGGGGCAAGTTTTTTTGTACATGACTACTTAGCAAACCATGACCAACAACAACCAACCACCACCACCCCACACTACCTCTTGGAGTTTCTAGCATTTATATATATATATCTGAAAAGTCCCCGGAATTCCAAATGTCACACAATGGCAGAAACTCTCTGCAGCTTGGCAAAACCACACCTCTGGTAGAGCACGAGGCAAATCATAGTCGGCTGCTGCGAAGTGGTCCCATATCCCCAACACCTGGGATTAAAACTAAAACAGTCTTATAATATTTCTGTCTTAAAAAAAAAAAAGAAACCAACCATTCAAAATTCTTGCTACAGTCTTTAGGTTTTGTTTTTTTTTGTTTTTGTTTTTTTTTTTTTTTGAGTTCTTCTAGTAAATCCTAGAACCCAAGAGTGTGACCCCGGGAGTCACAGCAGAGTCGGCAACACCTGTTGTGCTATTGTGAATTAGGCTAGTACCATGGCAGATGAGGAAACTGAGGTACAGAGAAGCAGTGAGTCTAGGAGTTCCTCGTGACACTGCAGAGCTCCCTTCTCTCCCATGACAAGAGAAGGAGCTTGAAGAGCTGTGCAGCCTGAGTGCTGTCCTATGGCAGAGAGAAGTGGAAATCAGGGTCTGGGGAAATGGAATGGCTGCAGAGGTGCACCTCTGTGCTACGGGTAGTCAGACCCACTATCCTAATTTTCTCCAGCCTTCTCTTCCTCATGCCTGGTATCACCCTGGAAGTCAAGAGTCTTAAGACCTCAAAGAATGCTAGGCAAACAGTGTAGCCCCAAGTCCTAAAATAGGCAGATACTCATTAGGGATGTCATCACCCATCCAGGATGACCAACTTGTAACCTCATTTAGCTGGGACTGTCCTGTTTTAAAATAGCCAGTCCCACATGCTCATCACCCAGACAAGGACAGTTGGGAGGATCCAGGTGAGGCTGGGTGAGTTCCAGGAGGGCAGGAAACAGGGTGCCTGTGGCCTATGCTGGCTGGTGACATCCTGTGCAGTTTGGAGCCACCGCCATGCTGCCTGTCCTGTTGTAGGAAAGCCTTGTTCATCTCCTCTCCCCACAGCTCAGGGTATTCAGAAAGAGGCCTGCCTTATGTAACTTTGGTGCTCCCAGAGATACCCAGGGCTCCTGATTAAGTCACACTTCCCATAGATGAGCCCTGGTCCTGGAGGACAGAGAAGACTTCTGGGAGATGAAGGAGGCAAGAAGAGGCAGCTTGGGACAGAGGATGCGGAGCAGTTGGTGGGGTATTTGTCTAGCATGTAGGAAACCCTAAGGTTGCTTTCTGGCACCATATGAACTGGGCATAGTGGCACACCCCTATAATGTCAGAAACGGAGAGTTCAAGGTCATGCTCTTCTACGTAGGGAATTCAAGGCTAACCTGAGCTACACAGACCATGTGTTTTTGTTTTTATTTTTGAGTTTTTAAAAATTGTTTATTTTAATTTTTATATGCAATGGCGTTTTGCCTGTATGTATGTCTGTGTGAGGGTATTGGATACCCTGGGACTGGAGTTACAGACAGTTGTGAGCTGCCATGTGGGTGCTGGGACTTGAACCTGGGTCTTTGGACGACCAGTTAGTGCTCTTAAGCACTGAGCCATCTCTCCAGCCCCCCAAAAGAGGAGACAGCTTGCCGCCTCTCCCACTCCAGCTCTCCTCCTGGCTTCGAGCAATGCAGCTCCACCGCACACGTTCCCTGAGTTTCTAGGGCCAACAGGAGACAGAACGGCAGATGGTTTTCTTCCTGCCGAGAGGGGAGTTCTCAAAGGTGCCCTGCAAACTGTGGAGCTCTCTGCTTGCTTTGCCCGGCACCCTCCGCAGTCAGAGGCTACAGTCACGGCAAATGTTTCATCGCGTGAAACCCTCAGTAGTTGAGGGAGCTCCCCCCTCCCCCGTGGCCCTGGCATCTCCATCTGCAACGATCCGGGAGTCAGGGAGGGGTGAATGATTCAATGGCTGGAATGCCGGGGAAAAGAAATACAGCTATGAAATACACACGGAGCCTTGGGTTCGACCCCCAGCACCCGATCAACTGGGCACGATGGCGCATGTTTGTAATCCCAGTAACTCAGGAAGCTAAATTGAGAGGAATGTTGAGGTTTCAGTGCCAGCCTGGGCTACCTAGCAAGCTCTCAGATTAACTTAGGATATGTAGTAAGACTCTGTGTCAAAAGCAAGCAACACACACACATATACAAATTGTAAATCAGTTACCTTGACTGACCCCAACACTTCCAAGAGGGCTCAGGAACTTGGAGGTGTACTAAGACATTCACTGTCTAAGTATGTGTGTACATCCCCTTCTCCAGGAACATAGGGGACAGAGGCGCCAAAAGGAGATAGTCCTCAGGTCTCCCTCCCAGCCTGGGAGAGTCTCTGCCCAGGTGGTATGGCAGCGTCATGACTGGGTGGCCCTCAGCATAGTCACTGGCCATCAGACGGTCCTGTGTTTTTCAGGTGTCCTGTCTCATGTGTGTCTTCAGAAGGCATCCGCTGTAGGAACGTAGTCTTGATACTGGCCCTCTGGTCCATCTAACCCCTTCTGATTCCTTTCCACAACAGAGAGGATCAGGATAGGTAAATGCCAACTCTGCTGCAGCTACTGAGTTCCTGCCCCACCCGGGGCCCTCCGTGCATCGCCCCGAGGAACCTTCCACGGCGACGCCAGTGCTCTGTAATTCTGAGCTGCAAACACGGCCGACACCAGCCATCTGTGGACACTGAGCGTCTTTCATTTTCATTAGCCCTCCACTGTTGGTCTTCCCTCTTTCCCTTACCAGGATAGGGACGATCCTTTCTAGGCTCATCGGGTTAAAGCAATGTAGGATGGAGGTATGGCAAGGACGTTAACTAAAAATTCTAAGTACAATTTGGCTTGCTAACCCAGGAAGATAGTCTGTGTTTCCTGACTTGGGGACTCTTATTGGACTCTTACTGCCTCACAAATGACTGGCTGCCCAGAGTGCAGGAAATAGAAGCATGAGATTCTCTGTATGGGGAGGTAGAGGGGCCATGGCAAGAGGAAGGTCATACAGGACCCTGGATTTTCCAGCCCACCCTATGGGCTGGACTGTCTGGAAAGTCCCATGGGGGAACCTTTTCCTAAGAGGGTAGCAATGTGAGTGTCCATCTCCGTCCTTGCCCTTTCCTCCTTTTCCTCATCGGAGTCACATCAGCGAATGCAGAAGAAGGGTTTCTTGAAGAGTTAGCCACCCTGCTGTCAATCAGCTATCAGGGCAAAGCTCACTAGGGCTGAAGGTAAGAATCAGCTCTGTACTACTGGGCCAGAATAGGGGATCAAGCAAGAGTGAGAGAGTGTGATGGTCAGAGCTTGATAGCAACAGCCCCAGAGGCAGCACCCTGGGAGCAAGCAGAAGGGTTTCTGGGGTTCATCCTCACAGGCCAGCAGGTGAACAGGGTAGCCTGCATGGAGTGACCACCACCTGGGAAAGGTCCACACAGCAGCTCATACCATCCCCATGAGGCATCTTGTATTTGAGACAGGCTTGTCCTTGAGACTCGGAGGGAGGGACACTGGTCATGGTGTCCTTGTCTGTCACCATCCCGATGCTTATTGCTTCAGGAGGGGTATGGCCCCTTTCTGAGCTTGACAGTTCTGAGGAGTCAACCACATCTCCACTAAATAAGTTAGAGCTCTCCAGGGCAGATCAATATTTAATGTGGGGCTTAAAAAGACTGACTCAGGAAATGAGTTTAAAAGCGGAGAATTTGCCTTAGGTAGCAATTTCTGAAATACAGTAGTGTCGGGGGATAGATTATTCAAACCCCAGCCATGGATGTATAAAAACAGTTGAACAAACCAGGTTCTGCTCCCTGTCATCGGCGACTCGGGATCCCTCAGTTTCTTTGCTGGACTCAGAGAGGGCTGTCAACTTAGAAGAGAGCTCAGAGAGGGGCCACTCCAGGGATGGCTGATTCAGACATCACTAATCGATCCTAGCACACCCTCCTACCGGGCTAAACACAGGCTCAGCTCCAGGCAGCCACCATCCACCGATGAGAGTGGCCCTTGGTGTGACATTTATTTTTCATCCTCACTAAATCCAAATTCTTTATTGGGCAGAAGCTAAAGCACGAGGCTACACACTGTGCTCATGACTCATACAGGGTTGATGTTTGGCTCTTCCTTCCCACCACCCCAAGATCTTTTTCTTACAGCAATGTATTAGAGGCTGAGGCTCCATTAGGGACCACTTGCTAAAGGGCTTTTCCTGAGTGACATTGACCGTTTTGTTCTAGAGATAAAATTATGATGTTTTAGAGTTAAAAAAAAATCAGCTCAGAGGTCATCTAGTTCCTCCCTCTCCATCCAGGGGAAAAGAGTACACAGAGAAGCCAAGAAGCTTCCTTGGATCCATACTGCTCCCCCACCCCCCAACACACACACACACACACACACACACACACACACACACTTCTTGTGAGCAAAGTGCTTCCCAAGCCAGGGCTCGCATTTGGACACATA
>CM053746.1:30457467-30474640 GCA_028658305.1 Pachyuromys duprasi | reverse complement strand
CAGAAGACTCGAGAACCCGAAACAGGCTCAGGGCAAGGTGGTGGAGAAGATAGCTTGACAGAGGCCTTAACCTCCCTGCTGAAGGTCAAGGTTGCCCTGGCAACATTTCGTATTCCTCACCGTTCCGATGGCTGAGGATGGTGGCTGACAGTCGTTTTTGCCATTTCTGGTGGTCAAGAGGAGGGATGGCCTTGGCTCTCCCAGCGTCGTGGTTCATTCTTGCGAGTGCCTACTTTGAACAGTAGGGTGGGGCTCTGATCTGAAACCCTGTGGCGGTCTCTAGTATTTGAGGGCAATGCAGTCTTGTTCATAGGTGGCCAAATGTAATGGCTGCCTGAGGGCAGGGGACAAACAGTGGCCATTCCCATACTTACGGGGCACAGGGGACTTTATGGCCACCTTCTCCTCTTTCTGGGGTTTGCTCCAGTGTCTCTGAGATTGGGAGGTTCTGTTGGGTCATAAACTGAGCTGTACCCTTTCTCAGTGCAGCTAAGTCCCTGGGGACGTGTCTCTGCCTCATCCACGTCTGTATACGTGGGCTACTCATCTCGGCCCCAAGGCTGTAGCTCCAGAAACCTCGCTTTCCCACCATGCCAACTTGCACCAGGACTTCATTTCCCGGTTTCCCCAGGGTGCTTTCCAGAGCACTCCCGCTTTGGGACAGAGAGCCAGAACTTCCCAGAGTCCAGCCAAGTCCACAACAGCAGAAGCAGGTGGCGGCTGTCCTCCTGCCTCCAACAAAAGCGATCAAGCCATCATCCCGATTTCTTTTTAAATCAATTCCCATGACAAACGGTGTCTGTGAAGGAAGGCAGGCTGCCCCCGGGCATTCGCGCTTCAGCGAGGACAACAGAAAGGGCTAGATTCATAAAACTACAATGCGTTATTTGAACAGATTTCCCAGTAACCCGACCCCGTGGCTGGAGAAGTGGCTCAGCCATCACCAGGTCCAGATGGAGCCACTCTGCAGCTTCCTTAGGGGACAGGAACAGCTCTGTGTGCCTGGCTGGCCAGAGAGGGAAACCGTGTCGTTAGGAGAGGGCTGGGGTTCTGGGTTGTGGTAAACCTTCTTGCCTAGCACTGTGAGACTGCACTGGTCTGGTCACATTTCTTTGCTCATGTATACAGAATCTCTTTCCTTCTGGTGACAAGAATATTCAAGATGAACATAAACCTTAAGACGTCATGGGAGATGTCTGTGCAGTGTGCAAGGCTCCATGTGAGCCCAGTGAGGCAGGCTGGGAGCTGCCAGCAGTCTGTCCTAAAGAGAATCCAAACCAAATGAATCCAGGAACAGTTCTTTTATTTATTTATTTATTTATTTATTTATTTATTTATTTATTTATTTATTTATTTATTTATTTATTAATCATATAACATTCTGCCTGCATGTGTGCCTGCACATTGAAAAAGGGCACCAGATCTCACTATAGATGGTGATGAGCCAGCGTGTGGTTGCTGGGAATTGAACTCAGGACCTTTGGAAGAGCAGACAGTGCTCTTAACCTCTGAGCCATCTCTCCAGCCCCCAGGTACACTTCTTAGACTTGACCTCTAATGAAGGCACCAGGCAAACTGGTACTGCCCAATTGGAATTGTCCAAACAATGAAAAAATTCCAAGAATTATAGGCGCCAGAGCAAAGCCCCTGAGTAAGTGGAAGCCTAGTACTGGGCAGGCAAACCTGCGAGCTGTGACCGTCAAGACTGGCAGGTCACCTCAGGCTTTGGTGGATAACTTGGGATACAAGCTCAGGGGGACTGGCCCCTAGTTGGCCATTGCAGACTTTATTCTTTCAGCACATGGCAGCGAACACATCCCGGGGCTCTGTTGCCACACTGTGAGAAGAAAAGGAAGCAGGGGAAATGCCCAGAACATCCTGTCCTTACCGAGGCTCACCTTTAGAAGCTGGTTGACCACAGCTGAGCCTGCTGTTGGGGGGGGGGGCAGTGGAAAGAGCCAACACCAGACCCTTCTAGCCTTCTGACTGATGAGCTGAAGAACTGAGGGTCACTGTGCAGTTTACGGCTTGGGCCCAGGGGTTTACAAAGAGACCCAATCCTGGGGCTTCAGGACACCTCCCTCCCCACTTCCGCAGCCGTGTCCCTAAAGGCTTGTGCACAGGGACAAGGGCCTACACACCACACTCTCAATCTTCCCAGGACCCGGACAGAGGATGTCACCTGAGTTATATAGGTAACAAAGGTGAGGCTCAAGGGGACAAGAGGCCTGGAAGAAACCCTGTAAACAGGAAACCAGGAGCTAGGACCCAGATTGGGTTTCCTTGACCCTACAGCAATCAGCAGCAGGGTGCCCCGCCCTCTCCATCAGCACCAAATCTGATTCTCTTTCCCTGGAGAGTCCTCAGTCCGAAGCCAGGAGTAACCCTGAGCTACGCAAGTGTCCTCAAATAGCTTCTCCCAGCTTAGCTCAAGGAGGCCTCCAGGAGTGACTCTAGCAGATTTGGGTCCTGCTGAGCTTCTCCATGTCACATCTGTCCCCTCCCTGGAGCTGGGAAAGCTGCTCTCAAGTGTTAAGCCAATGCTGAGTGTGAAGGTGTCCACCAAGGACCCTGGGCTCATGGATAAGCCTGTGGGAGCTCAGAGCCAGCCTCTCTCCACGGTGAGAGCTGGTGCCCTTTGCTGGCCTCTTCGAGAACAATCTGCTGCTTGGCAGAGGCGAACAGACAAACCTTCACATCAGCTTCCTTAACTAGGGCAAGCGTAAGGAAAAAGTAAAGGCGTCAGCCATTAGGTTCTGGTCTCGCTTCCGGCTGTGTGACCTTAAGAAGGCTCTCTAGTCTCGGATTTTCCTTAGTAAAAGCATATGGTAATTCAGACCAGTTCATAGCTGCTCCGGGGGAATGAAGAGGATGCAGCATTATATAAGGTCTTAGCTTCCGGCAGAAGGAGATGATAAACTATTAGTATCATGATGTTCCCACCTGAGGCATCTTTAAGGTGACAGAAGACTCCATCATACTGCAAGCGTCACAGCTTTCTGCTGGCTGACCGCAGCCAGTTGTTATCTGTCTGGAAAAAGGAGGCAGCTACCCCCAGCCCATCCTGCATGGGAGGTCAACAGCAAAGCTTCCAGAGAGCCGGGAAGGGTGGGCGTAGCCCTCAGGAGGTCCCACCTTGCTACATCCAGGAAAGCAGTGTTGTTAAATTTGAAATTTCCTGACCATCAGGATAAGCCGTCTGAACCAAGAGCTCACCGTCCAGCTTGGCCATCTCTTGGGGGAAGGCATATGAGTGACAAGCTATAATTAAAGCCTGGAATCATTCCTGGAGAGGAATGATTCTGTGGTCAAGCATGCTGACGAGGGCCAGGCTCTGCCTGCCGTCTGCAGGACCCTTCGCCTTGCTGCTCTGTCTGCTAGAATGGGTGTCCTCTCTTCTCGTGACCTTTACTGGCCTGTCTCCAGCCCATCTGGTAGGTTTGGGACTCCTCCTCCCTCTGCACAGAGGGTTCTGGAAGCTGTCTGTCTGGAGACAATGGACCTGAGTGATGGTACCCAGGAAGCTCAGCGGTCTCCAGGAGGGATGGGGTTGCTCTCTCAGATTGCATCTGTCTGGTCCCACCTGCCTGCAGCACTAGGGCATGCCTGGGGGTGGGGGTGGGGCGTACTGGAGGAGGTACCTAATGGTGGAGAGGCTTCTCTCTACTAGGAGGTGCTGACCTGGCTTTGCTGGCCCATGTCCTCAGCCCGCGGTTGTTTTTCTAAGGGGAAAAAGGGTTTCCCCTCTATGGGGTCTTGTTCTTTCATTTGATCAGCAAATATTCGTTGAGGGCTTGCATTATTCCCTAGAAACAGAAAAAAACCAGGCAGACTTGTCCCCAGCTCAGAGAGGAGAGCCAGGCATTAATGGACTGAGGGGTCAGCTCCAAGCCACACGGAAGTCCCAGGCAATGCAGGCCCCCCTCGAGGGTGCTGAGTGAAAGGAGTAAAGCAGGACCCCCTTCTAGGCCAAGGATCCAAATTTCTTTCTTCCAGGCTCTAGCCTGTGTCACCGTCCTAGGACAGTGAGCCACAATCCCATATATGTGATCATTGCCAGGCCATCTGGATGGCCTTGATCCCTCCAGCCAGTCCTTAGCAAGGAAGCAGTATTCCTATTTTACACTCAGGACAAGGAGGCCTCAGGAGAGGAGAGGTAGGAAGGGACACTCCATCCTAACTGCTTTCCTGCACACCCATTTCTTTGTTGCCTAAGAGGAAAAGGATAGGTCCCTTTGCCATCTGCAGCGCCCTCAGGAAGTCATGGTTCTCCAAGTGTGGGGACAGTCCCTTGGTTTGTTGGTTGGTTGGTTGGTCTCTCTCTCTCTCTCTCTCTCTCTCTCTCTCTCATTTATTTAGGTTGGTCCCCAGTTACTCTCTAGAGAGTAGCCTCTGAGGTGGGCTTGCAAACCCCCACCCCCATTCCAGGAAGACTGTCATAAGTTTGAGGCAAGCCTGGGCTATAGAGGAAGACTCTGCCTTAAAACTCCAAACCAACTAATCAACAAAAGAGTATTGTCTTCAAGCTGTACCCATCACTGTCTGTCAGCACCCTCTTGGGAGACAGTGGAAGGCAGGGCAAGGAACTAGGACACTGGGAAGAGGGGCAGTGTCGGAGCATTCATTGCCTGGCTTTTTGCCCAAGGAACTGCAGTAGCTGGGTCACCCCACCTGCTGGGAAGCCTCTCTCTCTGTGGACCCCACTCTTCCTGGACTCCTGAGAGCTTGCCAGAGCTGTCCTAACAAGACATCATCAACAGCTTGGTTTGGAATAGAGATGTTTCCAGGGTGCCAGGGATAAGTCTTCATTTTATCTTTCCTAAAGTGGAGACAAGATTCACACGTGTCCTGCCTATTTCACCAGGCCGCTGAAGCCCAAACACTAGGAACCAGCGGGGCCACACTCCCTCTGAGGGCTGCAAGGAGATCTCCTCCCTTTACTACCTCTGAGGCTCACTGACCATCCTCATTGTTGCATGGTAAGCTGCAAGGAGAATCCTTCTTCACTTCTGTTAGCTTCTGGAGGCTTTCTGGCTGTCGCTAGCATGGTGTGGTGTGTCTCCATGCTCGAAGGAGACAGGGGCAAGGGCAGCATTTCAGCTTCTGCTGCCATCGTCATGTGCCATTCTGCCCTCGTGTGTTCATCTCAGTGTCTATTCTAAGGACACTAGTCACATGGATATGGATCCACCCAGCTCCAGGATGACCTCATCAGAGGCACACTAGCAACAACCTATCTCCAAATGAAGCCGTGTCATGAGACACTGGGGTGAGGATTTGAAAAGATCACCTTTGGGGACACAATCTGAGTCTGATGTACAGTTGCTGGAAAGTCCTGCCCCCACAAAGACCACAGCAAGGGCTGGTATCAACACTGCCAGTGTATTCCAAGACACTGCAGGGGAGGGCTGTATTGGCGTCACTGTCCTTTGATCTGACAGAGCCAAAACAAAACGCAGTACACGCCCTGAAAAACGCTCCTTGATGCTGTTGATGATATCGTCTTGCTGGCCCTGGCTCAGCCTCGAGATCTGGACACACGGCCTTTCGTCAGCACACAACCCACCCAGGGCCAGTTTCTCAGGGTCCTTATGGTCTGGCCTTCAGCTGAACCCTGACATCACAGAAACCTGCATCACCAGTCCTGGGAGAGGCCCGTCCCTTCACCCCCAGCGGGGCCCTTACTTTTGGTGTGACAGCTATTTTATCCGGGCGGCAGGGAAACAGAGATATTTTAAGATGAGCGTGTCAGCTGGGGTCAGTCTGCGCTCAGCTCTCTCTGGCGCTGTCAGGAGGAGAGCGGGCTCAGCTGTCCGGAGGGAGTGCATCAATCACTCCCGACAGCCCTTAATCAGACAAAGGAGCTCTCACCACCATGCTACAGAGAGGGAGAGACTACAATATTGTTTAAGCTCAACAAAGGATTTTGGACAGGAGCTTTAAGTTGTAAATACAATCTCTCATATCTTCCAAACATTTAGACCCCCTAAAGTCTCAGGTCTGAGGACCTCCTACCTTTCTTCTAGGAAACTGGTCTCTTTACGAAGAGACAGACAGACAGACAGATACAGGCCACCCATTCATTCATTCATTCAATATTCACTGGGTTTCTCTGATATACTAGACGCTATGGGCACTGTATCAAGGAGCCTGTTGTCTTGGGCCAGCAAGATAGCTAAGTGGGTAAAGGCACTTGCCACCAAGTCTGACAACTTGAGCTCAATACCTGGGTCCCGTAAAGGAAATGAAAGAGTGACTTCTGCAAGTTGTCTTCTGACTATAACAGTCATGCCATGGTGCATGCCTGTGCATTTGTACACACACACACACACATTGGATGAATATATATAAGGGCAAAAAAAAACTTTTAAAAGAAGCCTATGGCTTTAGTGGAAGCGAAAGGGTCATCAAAGAGGACCCACGCCACATGAGCAGCCCCGGAACTAGGGTGGCTCAGCATGCTGGGGAAACCCAGAGGGGTCTCAGCCAAATCCTCTTGTTTACATCTTTGGCTGCTTTCATTCTAGCAGGCCCAGAGCAGTGGCTGTGAGAGATACCACATAGCTTGTGAAAATATTAATATACATATTTTGTTATGTTAAGGTTTTTGTTCTTCTGCCTTGAACAAAGCAGATGCTCAGTGCAGAGCTGCTGACTGAATAAAAAAAAATGAGTTGAATGACTGCAAAGAGCCTACGTCTCCTCTTCTAGGCTCCCTCTCTTTTGGCTCATTGTCCCCCAGCATCTGTTGTCATCTCTTGGGCCTAGGTGTGGTAGCGCTGACCTTTTAGCTAGATAAGGGCGGGGCCGGGCACTCTGCCTCTACTCTCAGACCATGGCTACATCCCTGCAGGTAGAGTCCAGGGGCCTTCGCTCTCACTGGGTTGGCAATGGAAGGTTCCTCTACCTGCGGGTGAGCACACCTCCAGGGCCAGGGAGTACAGTGACCGTGGGAAGGGCCAAGGCCCTGGCCCGAACTCTCTGAGATCCAATGGCGAAAACCTACCAAGGCAGCTCTGGAAAACAGACTGGTTGGCGTTCTCCATCTTAGAAGCAAACTAGGATGAGGCTGTGTTCCCCTTGATCTCATCCATCTTTCTCTGTCTGCTCTCTTTTTTTTTTTTTTTTTAATCCCCGAGACAGGGTTTATCTGTGAAGCCCTGGCTGTCCTGCAACTCACTCTGTAGATGAGGCTGGCCTCAAATTCAGAGATTTGTCTGCCTTTGCCTCCCAAGTGCTGGGATTAAAGGTGTGGGCCACCACCCGGCTCCCTGTCTGCTCTTAAGCTGGCCTTGCCTCCTCCTCTCTGTTTGGCACTCTGTCTGGTTTGTTCCATGTGCAGTGCCTTCCAGGTTTAAAAGCCCTCTTTTCCATGTTGTAATCAGGAGTCTTCCTTCAGAATGCATATTTAGGACAATTTTGGGGAAAGTCTCAGATTTTGGACACACACACACACTCTCTCTCTGCCTCTCTCTGGTCCTCAGCCCGGGGCTTGTGCTCTTTGTTCAGCTGGGCCTGGTCACACACACAGTGACCAGGATCTACAGTGGATCCAGGATCTCATCCTGGATCTACAGTGGAGGTTTAACATTAAGATAAAGGAAGTTGGTACACACGACCTGGGGAGGAAGAAAAGCTCCCACAGTGGGAGCCCCAGAAAGTCAGAGAGCTGAGAGCCTGTGAGCTTGATGTACCAAGTGAGGGGAGTCTCACAGATCACCCAGAAGGCCACCCAGAAGCTCGGTGTCCATGTTGGTGCATGGCCAGGGTAAACTGCTGGGTCCAGAATCTGGAGATCCGGTTGCTTAAGTTCTGTCTGCTTCTGCTTAGGGGGTTCTGGGAACAGCGGCGGGTCTGCATATGTAGGGCTAAAAGAAACAGCCCCCTCTCTCTCCATCTGTCTGTCCATCTCTCTCTGTCTCTTTGTCTCTGTCTCTTTCTGTCTCTCTTTCTTTCTCTGTGTCTCTCTCTGTGTGTACATGTATAATCAAAAAGTGATCTTGCCAGGACCAACAAGGCTTGCTTGGTCTTGAGTAACCACCAAGACGTTTACAGAGAACAGGGAAAAAAACAACGGAAGTTACACGGCTTCATCAGGAACATGGGGTGCCATCTCTCTGGGAGGCAGCTAAGGGTGGCTGGGCTTGGTTAGTTTAGTGTCTTCTGGACAGCCAGGGAGAGGCTGTCTCTGTAACCCACAGCCTCTGCATTTGGTTATTTAATACCAAGTCAGCCAATGCACCTACTTCCAGACCCCACCTGCTGACAGCACTTAGACATGAAGTGCAGGCAGGGACAGCTATGTCTGGGAGAGTGGTTGCTGCTCTTCCTCTACCTCCTCTTCATTCTTATCTCCTTTTCCTTCTCTCTCTCTTTCTCTAAGACAGGGTTTCCCTGTGTAGCCTTGACTATCCTGGACTTGCTTTACAAAGGCTTTACTAGGCTGGTCTTGAACTCACAGAGTTACGCCTGCCTCTGCCTCCCCCAGTGCTAGAATCAAAGGTGTGTGCCACCACAACCAGCTGCCTTCTCCTTTGACAGGGCCTCACACTGTAACTCAGGCTGGCCTCAAACACACAGTGACACCCTGCCTTGGCATCTTCGGTGTTGGGATCACAGGCTTGTGCCACCATGCCCTGTTGCCAGGGCTTCTTTTAAACAAAGAAGAAAACTTTGCAGGAAACTTCTTAACATAGTTGCCCTGGGTCTCTTTGAATGGCGTGTCACTTTCTAAACTATTTCTCGGGAGGTGGGGGGTGTGTGGACACAAAAACTGCTGTGATTAGCTTAGATGAATTAAGAGTAATGGGGGGCCGGCGTAAAGAGGGGTACAGTGTTAGCCCTGAACTTGAAGTACAACTCAATCAAAGTTTTACCTGAATCACTGAGGCCGTAATACCATCACTGAGCCTCAGTTACCCCCATCCCTGTAAAGTGGGTGCAGAAGATAGTACCTTCCCCATACGTGTGATGTGTAATCATCTAAATTATCTAACAAAGTTTCCCATATATTTAATTAATGTTTTATTTCCCCTTTCCAGCTCTAACCTGCTGCACTGGCTTCTTGCCTGGTAGTCACTTCTGCTTTTAAGCTTTCTTTCTCCCATCTGATGCTTATGAAACATTTAAACACACACACACACACACACACACAAAATATAGGAATTTACATTTATCCCTTTTACATGTTTTCAGCCCATTATTCCAACCTGTCAAGATGCCTTTGAATCTTGATTCTGCTATTCTTTCTATTAACAATCCCTCTGGCTTTGTGTCAACTGCAAATTTGATAAGCCCGTCTTTCATTCTGCTTTATCCGAGATGCCGAGAAAAGTACAGAGGTGGACAAGGTCAAGGGCTGAGTCTTTGGAACATTGTTGCAAAGGCCTCCTGAGCCCACAGCGCTTCATCCCTGCTTCCTCAGCGCCTCAGCCTGGAGGCAGGCAGCACACACCTTCTTACTCAGTCTGTAAGGTTTAAGGAAGGTCTTACTAGAATCCTGGCTCCGACCCCCAACCCTTTGTCAAAGGCACCCTGGTCCCTCCCCCCTCAACGGCCATTCTAGCATGGAAATTCTGCCAGGCAAGGTGAGTGTATGCTGGTCATCAGGGGACCCTGCAGGTCCTTCTCAAAGTCCTCACATTAAGAAAGATGCCTTAATTGCAATCAAACTTGCCAGTCTGTTACCGAAAGTCAATGTTGTATAATGTTCTAAAATGAGACCATGTGACATCACTAACTTTGTATGCCCATAATCCCTCAGTGAGGCTACCAGAGGGTGGGTAGGTCCTGTTTCCTCTTGTTCTGCCCTCTCTGCAGACAACCCTCAAAAGTGAGGGTCCATCAACACCCTGAGAATCACCCCAGATGGGGGACTGACCTACTCACCTGGGGAACAGCAGGGACTGTCTCCATGACTTCCCCGACACCTGTGCATTCCAAGCCTGCCTCCTCCTCTCTGCCTGTGGGAGGGACATCGATGAGGAGAGTTGACCTGCCTTTCCACAAAGGTCTACTCAGCTGCCCTCCTCTACTGGCCATTCTAGCACGGAAATGCTGTCAGGCAGAATGTCTCCCATGCTGGGTGAATCCTTCTCTGTGAAGCCCCTGGGGGCCGCCTTCCATCTTCAGGAAACCGCCTACAGTTGGTGACCTGGGGACGGGTACTCCATTTCCTAGATGCAACTACCCATTCTACAGAGCTGCCCCTACCAAGCCCTGGTTCTGGCAGCTTTATTATAAGTTTATTACATGCTAATTCAAGCAAATAAATTTGCCCCAGCTGTGAAGCAGAGGAGATTAATAACCTCAAAGATTACTTCTCTGCTTTGATGAGTTTCTTGAGCGGAGTATATTTAGGGAGAGCAACTAGATTAGTCAAAACCCCCTTTAATTATTAGTGACACTGTACAAACGGCTCTGTATGGACCGGAATACCAACTACTCAACTCCTTGACCTTCGCCTTCAAATAAACACATCTTATCACTTCACCAAGCCTTGAGTTCACACACCATGCCATGAGTACTCCATTTCAGGAGGATGACAGCCTTGAAGATGTAGACCCTGCCTCTCTTGGTCTTTGTCCCAGTGCTGTCTTGGGGCCACTAGGGATGCCCTGGGTATCCTGGAACTAGAAAGCATCAGTTCTCAAAGGAGGGGAAATGACTTGTTCAGAGTCTTTCAGGGAACGGGCCTCCTTGCCTGGCCACTTATATTTTGGAGTGGAAATGTTCCACTTTACAGATTTGCAGTAAAAAGTCTGCGTCAGTGGAAACCATGAAGGTGATCCTAACCATTTCCAGGGATGCTTGGCTTTCTTTGGAGCTTTGGTGTTGACACTATCCTAGGGATTTCCATACGAAGGCTTGGGCTTGCTTGGTCCAAAGAATGATGAGGAACTGTCATTTCAAGTGGGGGAGCAGGGCAGGAGGGAGGAGGAGAGCTCTATTGCACATCCTGACTCATAGTGATGTCAGGAGCCTACAGGAGGAAACTACCACTCGAACAGTGACTACCACTGGGGCAGGAACAGAGAGTGAGAGGGGGCAGGCAGGGGGCTGAGGATGTGGCTTAGTTGCTAAGTCCTTCCTTAGAATGCACAGAGCCCTGGGTTCGATCCCCAGCACCTCTTAAGATAAACATAGCGACACAAACTTGTAATCTCCAAACCTCAGGAGGTAGAGACAGGAGGGTCATAGTTCAAGATCAGTTTTGGCTATGTGGCAAATGAGAGGCCAGCTAGGGATGCATGAGAGGCTGTCTCAAGAAACGGAGCGCCTGTCTCATGACTAGGCTGGCTCCCCTCCTGATGACCTGCTCACCAAACTGCAAAAGGAGTCCAAGGACTCCTCACCCTCAGTGATCCAACGACACTTTAGTCCCACCTCCCAGTGGGGCTTCCCAAGGGGCCACCCAAAAGGCTCTTGAGAGACACTTAGAACACCATTGTACCTCCCATGACTGATCCCAGCACAAGACCCTCAAACAGGAGCCACCTCTGAATCTCACCAGCCCACCTATAAAGGACACACAGCCCAACCCACCCCTGTGATTTTCAGGTAGGGAAACTGGCGCTCAGCTACTTTAAGCAATGTGTCCTAACATGACCTTTCTGTAGTCGTCGACCTGGAAAGTAGTCCTCCCGACTCAAGTGTCCCTTCCTTTGAGAGAGCCTCCCTGCAGGCTCCTCCTTCCACCCTGTCCTCAGATGACACTTGATAAGGCACTTGTGCTGACAGGCCTCCTTGTCCTGTTGTTCCTTAAAGCAAGGAGAGTGTCTCTCCATCCTCAGGTCTGCCATGCTGGCTGAGAGCCCAGCCTGTGCTAAGAGCTCCAGCTGACAAGGATTTGAAACTGTCAGGGACCCTGGTCACACAGCACTCTGAGTGAAGCCCCTTGTCCCAAGCCTGATTCTATTGATTGGCAATTTGGGGAACACACACACACACACACACACACACACACACACACACTCCTGATTCTTAAAATAAAAACCTGAGCTGTACAAAAAGAAACACTCTAGAAATAAATTTACAGGAAAGCACCCTGAGTATAGCTCTCGGCTCAAGGGGAGAGCCTTCCTCAATGTTGATTTCCTGAGAAGAGCTCTGACTTTGGTAGGGCTTGGTTTCCCCACATAAGCTGAGGATGGGTTTCTTTCCGAATTCTGTCCGTGTATATTCCTGGTTAGACAGTCGATTTCATCCCCAGCATTAAAGAGCATCAGCAAAGTGAAGAGTTTCCTGCTAGAAATGCCGGTTTCCTCAGTTGTTTTGACTTATGACCCGGAGAACTCAGGAATAACAGGCCCTCTCTCTATATATATCTTTTTCTTACCCGTGTGTTACCTGTGCAAGTGTGATGCGTGTTCACGCGCATGTGGGCCTAGGTGTGTGTGCAGTTGTACGGACATGTGCAGGCTAAGAGGGTGAATCGGATGCCTTTTTCCACCATCCTCCACCTACTCCATTAAGGTAAGGAACTCAGAGCTTTGAACCCAGAGCTATCCTCTTCAGTTAGTCTAGGTGTCCTCTTTGCTCTGGGGGTCCCTGGGCTGATTCACCGGAGTGCCTGGATTACAGAGAGGTCACCATGCCTGTCCAGCACTGCCCTGCCCTATCCTCCCAGCCCCGTCCTTAAAGACAGAACCTCAGCTTAGTTGGCCGTCTGCTTTTGGTTAAATATTTCCCACTTTTCCTCATAGACGTTGGTCAGTGGGCTACTAGCAGAAGTTGTGTGTTCAGTTCCTGAGTTCCTTTTTGGTTCCTTCTTTCCCTTGGTTCCCTCCTAGCTGGCGCTGAGATGTGATGTCAGCTATCTGGACCACAGGAGGGAGCCATGTGTTGAGGGTACCAGAGCAACAAGATGAAGAGGCCATGCTCCTGGGGTGGTGTGCTTGTCGCCCAGCCCTGGAGAGCCTCTGCTGGAACTGGTGAGACTTCTATAGTGCTGCTGTTTCCGGGTCTTTGTAACAGTGTGGAGTCTGTATTCTAATGTTTGGTACACGTCACTGAGAATTGGCTAGAGTGTCAGTAACGTAGACCCTCACGACACCGCCTCCACCCAGCATGTTTAGGAACTGCTTGAACACCAGGAGAGTGACATTGAAATCCTCTCCTCTTCTCCCGTTCTCCTTCTCCTTCTTTCCCTGCTCCCCATTCTGAAACACAGTCTTCTGTCCAGGCTGGCCTCAAACTCCCAATGGAGTTGAGGATGACCTTGAACTTACGATCCTTCAGCCTCTGCCTCCTGAGTGCTGACTCACAGGTGAGTACCAGCGCACCTGGCTTTATGTGGATCATACTCTGAGATTTATGCATGCTAGGCAAGCTCGTTACAAACGGAGCCACACCCCCAGGATTTCTTTTAAGATAGTTTGTTTTGGCTGGTGTAACTTTGGAACTGCATAAATATGTTTAAAAAGAAAAGGAAATCATAAAACATTTTCAAAGTCTGGAAGTCGTGAAAGATGGAAACAGCAGCCCCTCCTATGCATGATTAGTATGGCAGCATGATAAACACAGAGGGGGAACTATTCAGAGTGACTTAAAGACAAATTAATTTAATTAGCATCCCACACGGGATATACTCCAACAGAAGTAACTGTGGAGTCTTCGTAAATGATTTATCAAGATGCATATTAGCGATGATAATGTCGGCATTGTCAAGCGGGTACTGTTGGATGTATAGGGAGAGACAAAGGAAGGGGAATTTTATGCTGTATTCACGGCAAATGGGGGTTGTCAGTGGGGTGTGCAGATGGGAGACTGATGAGGCTAAGGGCCACACCGTGCCGTCCGGAATCGGTGTCAATGTGAAGCCTGGAGGCATGGCTCTACCATCTGAGTCTGTGGTCTGCCAAGACCTATGAGCAGTAGTCAACCCAGTAATAGAATGATTCTAGGGACCAGATTGTGGCCTCTACATCTTATAGTCATCCCAAATGAGCTATGGGATGACTTGAGAACTAATACATTCTAGTTATGAGGCTCAAAGTGTACAGTGTGCCCGGAACAGCTCATTACATGAGAAGCCTACATCAAAGAAGGCTACATAGTAGAATCCTGAAGACACCAAAGATGGGACAAGTTGATCATCAACACAAATGACTGTAACATGTAAACTGTGTTTCTCCCCATGAGTTCAGAATGCACTTTTTAAACGAGGAGAAAGAAAGAAAGAACCCACTCATTTCCCATTCTTTGAAGCTGTTTAAAACAATACAAAGTGGCTCTCTGCTCCTCCCTGTTCCAGAGACAGCCACATCTCTTCGTGCAGTGCCAGCCTCGTCCCTTAGACACGATGGTGACGGTCGGAGTAAATGGATTTGGCCATATTGGGCGCCTGGTTTGCAGGACTGCCTTCAACACCGGCAAAGTGAAGAATGTGGCCATCAATGACCCCTTCATCGACCTCAACTACATGGTCTACATGTTCCAGTATGACTCTACCCATGGCAAATTCAACGGCAAAGTTCAAAGTCAAGGCTGAGAACGGGAAGCTTGTCATCAACGGCAAGCCCATCACCATCTTCCAGGAGTGAGATCCCACCAACATCAAACGGGGCGATGCCGGTGCCGAGTATGTCGTGGAGTCTACTGGTGTCTTCACCACCATGGAGAAGGCCAGGGCCCACTTGAAGGGTGGGGCCAAAAGGGTGATCATCTCTGCCCCTTCTGCTGATGCCCTCATGTTTGTGATGGGGGTGAACCATGAGAAGTATGACAACTCACTCAAGATTGCCAGCAACATTCCTGCACCACCAACTGCTTAGCCCCCCTGGCCAAGGTCATCCATGACAACTTTGGCATCGTGGAAGGACTCATGACCACAGTCCATGCCATCACTGCTACCTAGAAGACTGTGGATGGTCCCTCTGGAAAGCTGTGCTGTGATGGCTGTGGGGCTGCCCAGAACATCATCCCTGCATCCACTGGTGCTGCCAAGGCTGTGGGCAAGGTCATCCCAGAGCTGAATGGGAAGCTCACTGGCATGACCTTCCGTGTTTCTACCCCCAACGTGTCTGTTGTGGATCTGACATGCCGACTGCAGAAACCTGCCAAGTATGATGACATCAAGAAGGTGGTGAAGCAGGCATCCGAGGGCCCACTAAAGGGCATCCTGGGCTACATTGAGGACCAGGTTGTCTCCTGTGACTTCAACAGTGACTCCCACTCTTCCACCTTCGATGCTGGGGCTGGCATTGCCCTCGATGACAACTTTGTAAAGCTCATTTCCTGGTATGACAATGAATTCAGCTACAGCAACAGGGTGATGGACCTCATGGCCTACATGGCCTCCGAGGAGTAAGAAGCCCCAGATCACCCACCGCAGCAAAGACACAAGAGCAAGAGAGAAGCCTTGCTGAGGAGTCCCTGTCCCAACTCAGCCCCTGACACTGAGCATCTCCTTCACAGTTTCCATCCCAGACCCCCAGAGTAGCGGGAGGGGCCCAGGGAGCCCTACTCTTGAATACCACCAATAAAGCTCACTGCACCTACAAAAAAAAAAATACAAAGCAAAACAAAACAAAAAAGAAATTACAAACTGGGGCTGAAGAGATGGTTCAGTGGCTAAGAGCACCTGTTGCTCTTTCAGAGAACCTGGGTTCAGTTCCTAGCACCCACATTGATTGGTTACAACTGCCTTTGACTTCAGTTCCAGTTCTGGCTTTTGGAGACAGGACATACTTGTGATGTGTAGAGACAAGCAGAAATACACACATACACAGATACAGAAGAGTAATTAAGTAAAAAAAAAATCTAAACTTACAAATAAAGAGAAGGACGACATCAACATCTACCTTCCCTGTGTGAAATCGCAGGTGACCTATGGGTCACATCCTATGAGGAGGCAAAGAGAACATTCTACAGTCATTAATGAAGCTATGGAACAAGTTACCACATGCTCGCCGATGGAAAGACACAGCACTGTCTATGAGGTATGAAATCGTGTGCGTGCGTGCGTGTGTTTAAGGGCTATAGTTACCAAAATCCTTGCTATGAAAATATTGCAGAACTAAGAACCTGACATTTCCAGTGAGCTAGGCAGATTCTTGTATGAGGTAGGGCGGTGGTGAGGGTTGGAGTGGAGGTTCTACTGTCTTCCGTCAACTGAGTGGATAAGAATGGAGTCCTCTGTAGAGCAGGGGACAGCAGCCCAGGATGAGGTGTCAGAGCCCACGCTGAGGGCAGTGAATAGCCAGGTGTCATGATCCCAGGAAGGCAGAGAAGGATCTTCTTTGGTGAGTATGGTCTGTAGAGCCCTAGCGGAGTGAAGTGGCATGTCTGTGGCAGAGGGGAGTGCCAACAGCAGCTGTGGGTGTGGAGCTGTGGAGCCTGAGCAGGATGCGTTGACCCGGAAGTCGTACTCTGCTGAGAGTCACAGTAGAAGCCTGAGAGGCGGAAGGGAACAGCACGTGGGGGTGCGGTTGTACCAGCAGTTGCCCTTATGTGGTATTTAAAAATCCAAATGAGGTCCCTTGTGCTCTCAAAGGGATGACAGATCTCCTGCACACACACATTTGCTTTTCAATGAGAGAAAATACTAAGGTTAAGGAAGCCGGGATAGCAGAGGGGAGGTTAGTTACCATCGGGAAAGAGGAGATGACAATGGGTTTGATGGTGTTGGAATTGAACTAGAGGGGTCAGTGTGAATTAGAGTTTTCCAATATATGTCTAGATGTGTAAGGATTTAAGCATCAATATCAGTGTGGGTATAAATACACATACATCTATGTGGGGTGTGGGGGGGGTGTTCTTTAGCTCTGTCCATACAGAGAGCCTCCGAAATGCAATATCCCAGAACCACGGAGCATTGCTAGTGTCATGATTTGACTTCTGAGACAAATTTTCCTCAAAAGGAAGCAGAACTCATTGAAGAGAAGGATGATTCCGGGGTAGAGACGGCAGAGGTTGAGACAAGGGTGTCCTGTAGGAGCAGGAGAAAAAAAAAAGTCTCCAAGAACTGATGAAAACTTGTCAAAAGGACCCCAAAAGGCTCCCGATGGCTAAACTGGGGGAATTGAAATGTAACAATAAATATTGATGACAGGCAGCTCTATTTACTTATTTGGACAGGGTCTCGTGAATTCCAGGTGGGCGTTGAATCCACTGTGTAGCCAATGATGACCTTGAATGGCTGATCCTCCTGCTTTGAATCCACTGTGTAGCC
>CM053746.1:30444810-30456967 GCA_028658305.1 Pachyuromys duprasi | reverse complement strand
CTCCCAACATTTCCTTTACCTAATTCTTCACGGACACTTTTACCTTTTGTGGGTATTAACTTCTGATATTCCTAACCATGACTTCGATTAATGCAAGACTTGAAAGCACCTTTTGAATCATTAAAGGAAGATTAAATTATGTTCAGGATAGTTTCAGTATTAAGTGTGGTTGAGCTAATTCAGATTCTCTGGAAATTGGCCATATGATCCATTTCTACTTCGTCTAATCAGAAGACTCGGATTAAACTCACGTCAGAGTCCAGCCAAACAGGGCTACCTACCCCGAAGAGGATGTGAGTCCACAGGAAATCACGAGCACGCAGGCACATCTGGGAACGAAGCACAAAGCCAGAATCCAATCCAGCCAAATGCTGTCACTGCCTCATAAATCTCCCAGAATTCAAACAGCCCTGAAGGTCTGCCAATGCCGTAAGTCATGCTTTCATACTTCCTCCCATTTCTCTGGGCTGGGCCATGCTCGGGGTCATTTGGTTAATGCAGGACTCCATCTTCATTGCCTCGTAACTAGTTTTTAATCAGTGATGATTGCTGGGCTGGGATGCCGTGGGCCAGCCTGCCTGCTCTCTCCTCGGAGAGTGCCCATCGATATGTCATGGCAATTAACCAGAGACCTGAGGGAGGGGTGGGGAGGGCATCAGGGCAGGCTGTCGGTGTGGCCTCATGCTTCATTCGGTCCCCCGGGCCGGGCGGGTCTCTCTGGCCCCACACCAACTTTTGGAGGGCCGATGAAGGACGTCTGCAAGCTAAGGGATGTCCTTAAGAAGGCGCTGAGTGCAGCCACTTCCTCCTTTTCAACAGGCAGCAGAGTATGACAAGTGGGCCATCCATTCCAATCAATTCTGACCATTAAAGAGCCAGACGACTGGGAGTGATGAGGATCTGGGGGCGGGAGGTGGGCAGTTAAAGGGTAGCATAGATATTGCTGTATCTCACGGCAGCTGAGGTGGAGGAGGCATAGCGCGGGAAAGTATCCCTCACACCCGAGGGAGGTAACACAAGACATTCGGATAATATACATTTGCCTCTTCGTATCCCAAGGCTCGGAAAGTGAAGGTGTGAGAGGGCATAAATGCTTTCATTATATGCGACTTTTAAAAGATTTTAACGTCATTTGTGTATGTATGTGCGCATGTGAGCACAGGTGGTCTTGGAGGCCTGAACGAGGGCCTTGGGTCCCCTGCAGATGGACTTGTGAGCTGTCTGTCATGGGAGCTGGGAGAGCGGTATGGGCTCTTAACCACGGAACCCTCTCTCTAGCCTCCACATACACTCTTGACTGGGCAATCTCAAAAATATTCTGATGAAGAAGAGATGGAAAATGTCTGTCAGGGACTGGGTGATAGTTTTAACTATATAAAACACACACACACACTCCTCTCTCTCTCTCATAAAAGAAACTTATATTCGCCTGTTTCAATTGTCTCAGAGGCTTACTGCCTCCATCTGCTAACCTAGGCCTAGTCCTAGAAGCTTCTAGCCTGTATACAATCTGAGGCCTAGAACATTTTCAGCCTCTGACATTTACTGCTTAATAAGCTCACCCTTTCTTGTTCTTACTGAGCTCTGGGCTGGCTGGTTCAACTCAGCTATCTGGCTCAAACTTTTCTCCCTGCTGACTTACTCAGTTTGGCTTTTCTCTCTGCCCCTGAATTGCTCTGTTTGGCCTCAAACTAACTCCAGCAATCTGCTGTAATCTCCTGGCTCCTTCTCATTCTCTGGCTCATTCGGTCTTCACCTGAGTCTAGTTTGTTCTCTCTCTGCAACCTGCCTGTCTATTACTGCCCCAGTAAAATTCTTTGGATGTGATCTCTTGCCAGAGCAGCCATGTTCTGAATCCTCCTCCTCTTCCTCCACCCCCCCCCTTCTCTCTCTCATAATTCTAGAGCTTAGGCGAGGAATGAGAGAAAGCAATTACCACTGAAGAGTGCATGCAACAGGGTTGACAGATGAGTGAGAGGAAACATTTTCTCTCCGTATTTAGTAAGTTTCAGGAGCATATCACTGTTTTTACACATTCAAATAAGTACACAAAAATGAAATAAAATGAGGGACTTTTTGTTAGCATTGGTGGGAAGGGCACAAGTCCCAGAGAGAGCGAGGAGGGTTGCTAGTTCACTTGACAAAAGTGTTGCACTGAGGGAAGGAACCAAAGTACTTCCCCTTGGTGTCATTGAGCCAAGAGGATCCCACATTTGAAATCTCTGCTTCAGTCTCCCTGTGTCCTTCCATCCTGTCTGTCTGTCTTCCGTGTGAGTCTGAATCTGTGCCTGCCTGAAGGCTGTCTTGTGGCTCTATCCTAAACAGAGGGCTTCTCTCCCTCTTTTATTGAGCAGCACAGAGAGCATCACATGGGGAAAGGAGAAGGGGTAGGGATACCATACAGAAATCTTTAACAGAGTTTTCACAAGGGATTGACTTTAACTGACTCCAGCTGACCCAGACAACAAACAGTACTACAACATCATTGTTTACCCAGCAGCACATGTATGTTGCTTTTAACATTTATGGTGGATATTCATTTATAAGATTGTACTCAACCTCTACTTGCTGTTTGCTGCCAATGATGATTGTAACACACGTACAAACACACATATATCACTCAGGTTAGGAGAATGAAAGAACACATAATTTAAGATTACAGCTATGCCTTAGCTTAGGTTGTGAAAGGTGATTACCTGGGAAATCCGAGGCAAGCAAGGTTGGCTGTTCCATTGTTCGCTTACAGGCAGGTTAAATAAACAGGCTGAGGACACAGTAGGGTAGCAGTCTTAAGTGTTAAGTGATTTCAAGTGTATTATTAACTCTGGCTGTGAGGTCCATCAAAAGTTCCAGTCCCTTAGAATATAAGAGATATTTTTATCATAATGCATTGCCACACCATAGGAGTCAGTCCTCTGCTTCCACTCTGGGGGATAGGTCCCAGGGTTTGAACTCTGAGAGGCATGGTGGCAAGCACTTTAACAGCGGAGCCATTTTGCTGGCCTTGATGCTTTCTTGTAACAGACTAATTTGGGGAGTAGCCCCAGACCTCATAAGGACCCACAGAAACCGTTAACCAGTTCCTTGTGTTAATCCATCTCTCTTCCTGTGAGTTTACTTCTGATTTCTTGACTAGATACTGCATGATCCAGACACCATGGGAGAAACAGGAGGAGATGGTACCTACCAATCAAGGTGACCTCTCCTTTGGAAAATGGAAGAGAGGAAGTCCAGGTGTCGGCAGGAAACCCTCCACCAAGATGCTATAGTCCTCTTCAGAGACAGGAACACAAAGCAACGATGGCTGCTGAAGCATCAGAAATGGACCAACACACCAGATGCTTAAAGCCCGTGGTCAGATGGAAGTCCTTCAAGGCATCCATCCCACAATCAAAATGGGGCTCTCTGCATTCTGGCTACTTTCTGTACATGGGCCACCCGGACACTTCCCCCCAAACTTAACTGGCTCACATGCTACTCCTTCTTCTATGTAGGACCACTTGGCTTCTCCTTGTTTGTGCGGGCTTTTGCCATCTCATTTGTTAAGGGAAAGAGGAAGATTTAGCTATAATCTGCTGTGATCTGATGGTTTTCTTCAACAAAAGCAAAGGGGTTCATTTATTACTCCATTCCCCCCCCCCAATTTTCATGTTCTGTACTCTGCTTCTGAGTTGACATAATTATAGTACCTAAATTTGGCAGAAATTCATTGCACAAGGTATTCATTGTTCCTAAGTATCGACACAGGGCTCACGGTAACAGGGAATATGCACATTGATTAGGACCAGGGCCAAGGCAAGCGTCCAGATGTGTCTGGCCCTGACATCAACCCATCAGTCAAGCCAGGGTGTGCACGGAATTGAGGAGTTCAGATTACAAGCAAGCGATGTGTTTGATGAACTACCTAGATCTGCCGACCCCTTCAGAGTTATAAGAATTTGTGATGGTCTGAACATGGATGTACACAGAATGGTTTTAATCTTATTTGCATTTAGCCTTCCCACAAAAGGTATTTTATCTTGAGGTTGGAGAGATGGCTAGGTGGTTAGGAGCGCTGGCTGCTCTTCTAGAGGACCCGGGTTCCATTCTCAGCACCAACACAAGTTTTTACAACCATCTCTAACTCCAGTCTTAGGGATTTTTATTTTAATTAAAATATGTGTGTGTGTGTGCACGTGCTCGCTGATATTTTGCCTGCATGTCTGTCTGTGTGAGGGTGTTGGGTGCCCTGGAACTGGAGTTACAGAGTGAGCTACCATGTGGAGGCTGGGAATTGAACCAGGGACCTCTGGAAGAACAGAAGACCAGTGCTCTTTTTTTTCCCCCCTAGGATATTTTAAAAATTTATTTTAAAATTTATTACAATGTATTCACTTTGTATCGCAGCTGTTGCCCCCTCCCTCATCCCCTCCCAATCCCATCCACCCTCCCTCCTCTCCTCCCATACCCCTCCCCTAGTCCACTGATAGGGGAGGTCCTCCTTCCCTTCCATCTCACCCTAGCCTATCAGGTCTCATCAGGACTGGCTGCACTGTCTTCCTCTGTGGTCTGTTAAGACTGCACTCACCCCAGCAGGAGGTGATCAGAGAGCCAGCCACTGAGTTCATGTCAGTGAACGTACCAGGGAACCCACTTGTAGCCAGGGCTACATCTGTGCAGGGGTTCTGGTTATCTTCATGAATGGTCCTTGGTTGGAGTATCAGTCTCAGAAAAGACCCCTGGGCTCAGATACTTCGGTTCAGTTGCTCACCTTGCGGAGCTCCTAGGACCGGTTCTCTTAGCCTCTCAGCCCCAGCCTTAGGGATCTCTTGCTCTTTTCTGGCAGGGCACCAGGCACACAGACACACTTGCAAATAAAACACACATTCATATAAAAGTAAAATTAAATAAAAATGAAAGTTAGGTTCCTTTTTTTTTTTAATAAGGAAAAGGTGTTTACCCAAATGCAACAGAAATTTTATATTAAAAAGTTTTAAATAATTTATTTAATTTTATTTTATGTGCATTAATATGAAGGTGCCAGATCCCTTGGAATTGGCGTTACAGACAGTTGTGTGCTACCATGTGGGTGCTGGGAATTGAACCCCGTCCTTTTGGAAGAGCAGCCAGTGCTCTTAACCACTGAGCCATCTCTCCAGCCCTGGAACAGAACTTTTTTGCAGACAGAAAAGCATGAAGCTTAGAAAGGATTTTTAACTTCCATGGAGTAAACACTGTAACTTTCAGGAGGAGGGAAGACAATAGCTTGGCTCAGATTACCAATAATCATGGCACATCCATTAGCCATTCTGCCCCGGGTCCGGTTCTGTTTTCTCTGTGTTTGACAAGTTACATGCAACACATAATAAGCACATATCTGAAGTTGAAGTAGTCAACAATACGGTATGGCCTAGAGAAATAAAGATAGCCTTTGAGGAAGCAAAGCTCCTGATATACCAAAAATCTGTATCTGTTAGCAGGAACCACTGAAACTCCCTGTTTGCCCTGTGTCTACAGAACCAAAATTAACACTATTTTTATAACCTAGCATGCCCAGTGAGCCTCTTGTGAAAGGTGTTGGCTCATGGGTTGGGTTGCTGACTGACTGAGAAGTCAGGACAGCAAATGTAATTAAGAGTTATGAGTGATGACGGTTTGAATGACATGTCCTCCATACTTCTGGGCATTTGACTCTGATCCCCAGTTGTTGGCAGTGTTCAGGGAATCTCGGGAGAGGGGGCCTTGTGAGAGGAAGTACGGCATTGAGACAGGCTTCGAGAGATTAAGGACTTGACACACTCCCTGTTCATTCTGCCTTGTCCTTGTCTTCTGAAGATGTGAGCTCCCAGCCAGCTCCTTCAGCCGCCATGCTCCCCATGGAGGAGATGGTGTTGGACTCCTAATCCTTCTGGAACTGTAAGCTCAAATAAACTCTTCTTTAAATTGCCTTGGTCATGGTGTTTTTTGTTTGTTTTTGTTTTTATCACAACAATAGAAAAGTAACTAATACAGATGGCTTATTACAAGAACATAGTCCCAGCAGGCCAAATATTCAATGAGGAAAGTCACAGAAGTGCCATGATCTAAGAGTGCCTGATTCCTTAGCATTTGATACAAAATGGGAGGACAATTCCTTAGGTGTTGGATGAACTTCATCTAGTTAAGAGAGTCATGCCTATTTAAAGAGGGATCATTTTTGTTAACTACTTGACACACTCTAGAATCACCTAGGGAGTCTCACTAATTGCCTAGGTCAGGTTGGCTTGAATGTCTATGGAGGATTGTATTGAATATGTTAGTTGACATGGGAAGACCAAGCCCACTGTGGGCTTGGGCCTGGGACCTACACTACATAAGGGCGAAGAAAATGAACAGAATGTAAGCATGCATGCATCCACTGCTCTCTGTTACCAATTATGGATGTTATATGACCAACTCCCCCAAGATCCTGCCACTTGTGGTTTCTCTGATGTGATGGACTGTAACCTGGAATTGTGAGCTTAAAACAACAATGTTGTTATCATTATAACAACAACACCCCTTTCCCCCTATGTTCTGTCCTGTATTTCATCACAGCAACTGAAGAGAAATGAGGTTGCGTCTGTTTATGTTATAGAAAAAGACAGGGTTCATTAGTCTTTGAATGTAAAGACATTAGTCTGGGAAGGTGAGGTTCCTAGAGTTTAGTAGTGATCTTCCCCTTTAATTTATTCTTATGTAAATGGGTGTTTGCCTACATATATGTCTGTTTATGTCTGTCTGTGCACCTGGTGCTTCCAGAGGCCAGATTATTTCAGAAATCCCAGAACTGGGATCACAGATGTTAACCTGCCATGTGGGTACTGGAACTCAAACTCTAGAAAAGCAGCCTGTGCTCTTATCCTACTGGGCCATTGTTCTAGACCTGGTAATGCCCCTTCTTCCCTGCCTCCTTCCCTCCTTCCTTTTCTTCCTTCCTCCCTCCCTCCTTCCTTCCATCTTAAAAAGGTAGACAGAACATAAAAGACAAAATCCACAGACCTCTATAATTACCACATGCATCTCTTCTCCCATGCACTGCTCCCAAATTCCTTTTTAAAGATGGCTAACCTAAAATTAATTTTATCTCTGAATGTAGCAAACCATGCTTTCATTACTTAAATATCAATCTGTGTGACCAGGGCACACATGAGGAAGTCAGAGGGCAGCCTACAGGAGGTGGTTCTTTCCACATGGGCCCCAGGGATCAAACTCATGCCCTCAGACCCGGCAGCAGGCAGGCGCCTCTAACGCCGCACCATCTTGCCGGCTCCACGTTTCTTCTGAAGATCTAGAAGTAACAATTGGAGCCTTTTGGGTGACCTGCCCCAATCTTCCCATTTAATCTACCAAGACGGAATCACCATTACTGTAATTAGCGGATTCCCTCGTCTCCCTCTACAGCCCAAGCTGGCTTCCTGCTTCAGCCTCCTGAGTATGCTGGGACTACGGGTGTGTACCACGCCACACCTGATACAGCAGTATCTTTTTAAAGAACCCTACACATTTTTTCCCTGTCTTTCCTTCCTTCATTTCTCTCTCTCTTTCTCTCTCCTTCAGTCTTTCTGAGGCAGGATCTCCTGAGTCCAGGCTGGCTGGCTTCTCACTTGCTATGCTGTGAAACTTTGAACTTCTCATGCCCCTGCCTCCACCTCCAGACTGCACATGCCACCACACCTCCTTTATGTGGTGCTAAGAATCAAACTCAGGCTTCTTGCATGCTAGGCAAGCAACTGGGCTACCCCCCAGGTCCCACATTCTTATTTTAATTGAAATGCCATCTAGGATAATAATATTGGGTTTGGTAAATAGTCTTTGCTATACCGTATGCAACTATTTTCAAAATTTTTCTATGTCCATGCTGTTTTAATTAGGAATCCCTGCTGTAGTTTTGAAATTCATTGCTGTATCATTTTCCCCTTTCACTTAACTCTAGTGAATTATGTGGCCAGATCCCTATTACTGACACGCCCTTGCATTTCTGGAAGGAGTTCTGGTTGGTCCTATTATACCCCAATACAGTCTGACTTTACTTGTTAAAACCATATTTGGAATTTTTGCATCTGAATTTCTAAGTCCACAGTTGTATCTTTTATAGATCTTAGTTATGCACTGAGCTTTGACAAGACGTGTTCCCAAAACAGAAGTTTTCCGTATTTTTCTATCATCACAATTGAGTTTTTGCATTGAACTTAGTTAAATAAATTAAATTCATTTGTAACCTCTTTGGGTCTAGTCAGTTTTTCTAGCATTAGATCTGTTAGCCACTCTTTTAGTACCCTTTGGCTCATTCTATTTTCCAGTTCTTAATGGTTTTGATGATTTGTTAGGACATTTTCTAATGCCTCTACATTTTTAACGCATTGCTAGGCCGTGTCACCTTCTAGTGTTCTTTAAAACAAACAAACAAACAAAAAACTGGGTGGTGGTGGTGTTACACACTTCACATTCTGGCACTCAGGAGGCAGAGGCAGGCAGATCTCTGAGTTCGGAGGACAGGCCTGGTCTACAGAGTGAGTTCCAGGACAGCCAAAGCCACACAGAGAAAACCTGTCTGGAAAAAACCAAAAACAACAACAACAAAAAAAACCCCACCAAACCCAACCAAACAAAGACTGTGTCTCCTCATTACATGACACCCTTTGAGTGCCTTTATTCTTGAACTCTCACTTGACAGGACTGTCGTGGGTTCTTGCTCCTTTTTACATATTTGCTGTTTTAAGTTTACACTGACTCTTTGCCAACTTTACTTTTCAGCCTTCTGTGTGTTCCGTGCACACAAGAGATGTCCTCTGGCCACTCACTGTTGTGAGGCCATGCTGAGATGCCTTTAAACACTCACTCTGAGCACTAGCACGTGCAGCACAGGTAAGGGTGAAGGGGGAATGTTGGCGCATCTCAGTACCCCTGCTTGCCTGCTCTCTATTCAGGCTCCCAGGCAGGGGCGGGCTAGACCTCAAATTCCTTTGAGTCGAGTCAGGTGGGTGAGGAAGATATTCAGATGGACTTTCCCAGAAGTCTGGCTCACTTACCCTGCTCAGAAACTCCTGGGATTCTGAAATCACTTCTTCTTAGTCTTCGGCCTCTGTAGGACCCCAGGAACAATTCTTTACCTGTGTGCTGCAGGGCTTAGTCCTGGAAGCCTGGTTGGGGCCATGAGGGAATACAGGAAAGCTGGGGTCAAGGTGGGCCCCGTGCATTCTGATGGAGAGACACTAATTACTGTAGCCACCCAGTCCTCAGCGCTTTCATTATGTACAGCACAGAGGAAAGGGTTAGCTGGTCTATGTAGGAGGACTCTGTGGATGAGCAGCCTGCTCGGGTTTAAACACTGGAGAAAGCTGTAGTTGCTAGTTTTTGCACACACTGATCACCCATTAACAAACACTCTTACATGCTGTCAGCATTTACACTCGGACTAGACAAAGGCTTAGCCAGTATCCGTAGGTCTGATGTGACAGTCCTTGACATGGCTGTGTGCATGACAATCCACTCAACTTCATCTGCTCTTTATACATTCATTCCGGTGTTCTCAGCTCCTCACGTCTCCCACTATTTAGGAACATGGTAGAGTTTGGAGATACACAGGAGCTAGGCCTTTCTCCATCCTGAAGCCTCAGGGAGGCATCTTGCTTCCTAGGCTTTGGGTGTAAAGCCCTGAACATGAAAGTATAAGGTTACAGGAACTTGGAGGAACACAAGAGAACTACGTCCCAGGGTGTGGTGGTCTGAATAGGAATGGTGGTTTTGAATGCTTGGTCCATAGGGAGTGGCAATTAGATGGTGTGCCTTATTGTATTAGGCATGGCCTTGTTGGAGGAAGTCTGTCACCATGAAGGCAGGTTTTGAAGTCTTACATGCTCAAGCTAGGCCTAATGTTGACAGTCTCTTCCTGCTGCCTCTGGTTCAAGATGCAGAACTCTCAGCTCTTTCCCCAGCACCATGCTGGCCTGCAGGCTGCTATGCTTCCCACCATGATGGCAATGAACTAAACCTCTGAAACTGTAGGCCAGCCCCAATTAAATGTTTTCCTTTATAGGAGTTGCCATGGTCATGGTATCTCTTCACAGCAATAGAAACCCTAACAAAGACACAGGGCTGTGTTTTTTTTTCCTATGAAGCAGCTACTGGGAAACTCTCAGGCCCACATTTCATCCTGTATAAACTTCTTGGTCCAGACTGTTTACCTCTAGGGCCCTAGAGTCCAGGCATGCCACTGGTTCAGGCATGCCTGGGCTATTACCTGTTCCCACCAGGACATAGATTTGCCTGTGAAGAGCTGGACCTCTGTCCTTTCTCTTTCTATAATGAGAAAGTGGCAAGATCTATCTTTCTGTACTATTAGTCTGCGATCCTAATCATTTCTATTAAGGCAACTCTGAAGTCCTGGAGAGCAGAGACCACCCTTATAGCACTGCACTGGGTTCCTGGAGTTTGCCTTGGCGCCTTCTCCCATCCCCCGTTTGTTGTCAGACCAGCAAGAAGGACAAGTTAATTCCTTCCACACCCTTCCCTCCTGCCTGGGCCCTGTGATCACAAAGGACTACAGCTCTGCCCACGGGTCATGAGTGGCTTCTGCTGCTCACCCCCTAATTCCAGGTCTGCTCTTCCATCCCAGAGCTCTCTGGTCACTCCACAGAAACACTCACAGTCCCGTGAGGGGACAGGAAAAGTGCCTTTCTTTTCTTTCATTGGCTGGAGGCCACATGACCAACAGTCATGCTATCTATGGGGTAAGAGCACGAAGGTGTGACTCAGTGATACCCCAACCCCCGACACAGCTTTGCCCACCCCAGCCTGTGCAAGTGCAAGAAAACGCTAAACGACTCTGTTCAAAACAGTTTATTTTATTATTATTTTTTTTGTCAGACAAACACATTGATTTCTGGACCACAGTAGAGGATGGAAACCTTTCACAAACTTATTTATTTGAAAATACAAATATAAAATTATACTTTCCACATCTGTGATGTGAGAGACTGCCATCCACATAGTAATTTTTTTTTTTTTTACAACAGGGCTTTAAGAAAGCCACACACAAAGACCTGAAAGATGCTTGAGATATATATATATATATAGATACATATATATGTATATATATAAAAAAAATACTCACTACCAAAGTTCTCATCAGTTTCATACTAAAGTATAAAAGTAACGGTGAGGTCAGCCACAGTGCTAGGGGAAGTTTTATTTAGATACATTTATGTCCACATGAAACGCTTAGACTTGCATCCTATTACATATGGAATTCTGAGTTTATAACACCATGAATGGCAGATTGGCTAGCCCACGCTACTCAAGAGCACACTCACAGACTCCACACAGGGTGGTACAGTATGTACAGAATACAGCAGTAGGAGCCTTCCATGGAGGCTCTGGAACTGTCTCTCAGTCCCGCTCCCCTCCCCCCTCACGCCCTGCCTCCCAGAAATGAAATCCTATCTGAGAAGATACCTTCTGTTAAGTAGCCACGTTTGAATTATGGTTGTTCCCCGAGAGGGGTGGGTTTTATTTAAACGATTTTTGTTTGCTTGTTTGTTTTTGTATTATAGCTTGTTTGTTTATTTATTTGTTTTGGTGGAAAAAAGAAAGAAGAAAGCAAGTGTAAGCAGCATTAAAGCATTGCTTCACTTCCAGCCTTGCCTTGTGTAGTGTCTGTGCCCAGCGCTGAGCTGAGCTGACGATGACGTCTGTGTTCTGCTCTAGCTGGGATGGGAGAGCTTGCCAGTGTCTCTTGTTCAATGTGCTTACCTGCAGCCTGCCCTCTTCTCTACTCTCTCTGGCTGGCTTTATGCCTTCCTTGGAGGATCCAGTTAGTAAAGCACATTCAAGGAAAAAAAAAAAAGAAAGAAACAAAAACAAAACAAAAAATCTCTCCCCTTCCTCACCTGTCCTCCAATTTCCCTCTGCCCCTGTGTGTCACTTTCAACTGATAAAGAGAAGTATGAGTTAGTGTTTCTTTTGTAAACAATTTCATATGCAATATAATACAGAAAGCATGGCTGACCTTCAATTAAAAAAAAAACGCAGTAAACTATATTGCTTTATTCTTGAAGATGACACCGCAGTGAGTGATGGCCGTGTGGTAGTGATGGTGGAGGCGAAGTCCCTAGCCCTCGTTTGCACTAAAGACCAAAATAGCTTTTTGTTTTTTCTA
>CM053746.1:30244127-30434575 GCA_028658305.1 Pachyuromys duprasi | reverse complement strand
TCAGCCTAACTGCCAATCACCAGCTCTCTGGCAAACTGCACCTCAGTAGCCCCGGCCTCAGTTAATTCTCTACCCACCCCCTCCCCGCAAAAAAAACCTCCAATGGGTGTCTTAGGGGAAGAGAATCCTTTGTATCTCGGAGGCAGCGCCTGTTTGCATGGAACGGATCTTCTCTGACGTTTTCTTATAAGCCTCACTGTGCCAGTTTGGGTTTTTGGCATTTGCCCTCTGGGCTTCTAATGCTCCATTTTTCCTGGTATCAGCACCCTACTCTGTCCCACTCTCTTCAGAGCCCAGTTATTTTAAATTGGTGCACCCTGCCCCAAGAGGGTAGAGTGAAAGGGCGGGTGTAAAAGAGCCGGGAACCAGGCTGCTCAGAGGAGGAAGGAGCGAGGTGCAGAGAGCAGCTCTCAGCAGGGGTGCCCGGTGCATGGCAGAGAGCCCTTGGCACTCCCAGTGGGGCGAGACACCCTGGTTCTGGCTGGACCTTACAGTATTGCTGGAAAAGTGTTCCCTGGCCACCGGAGGGCTCCAGCTCTTTTAAAAGGCTAAGGGTCATGGGAGAGAAAGTTCCAATTTCTTTGCGGCTGCCTGACTCAGAAGGAATTCTGGAGCAACAGGGATTCAGGCCACTGTAGGTTCACTCCTTTTCTGACCTCAAGAATTGGTCCATATCTGGCCTCAAAGGCTCTGGGAGTTGATCCAGAGTAAAAAGCCCACCTGCCAGGTTTGGCAGGAGAGAGAGCCTATTTTCTACCTCTTTGGCCGGGTCAGAGACCCAAGGAAGGAAA
Organism: Pachyuromys duprasi; assembly: GCA_028658305.1. Lineage (NCBI taxonomy): Eukaryota > Metazoa > Chordata > Mammalia > Rodentia > Muridae > Pachyuromys > Pachyuromys duprasi. The sequence continues at coordinate 30,433,784 of CM053746.1, read as the reverse complement.
CCGTCTGAACCTGCCAAAACCAAGGACAGCAGTGACCAGGATTCCCAGAAACTGGGCTTGGAGATGGGGTGGTCCAAAGCCAAAGGGAAAGGTAGTTTTTCTTTGTTAGTGGGAGCTCAATTCTGCCTGGGGTTTGCGGTCCCCTACACTGTGATAGACTCCTGCAGCAACTGCCCTGGGTGGCTGGGCCTCGGTGGTGCCTCCCTGTCCCTGCCCCCTCCCCTGGGCCACGGTGAGGGGAGTGCTGGACAGACGCAGCCACACAGACTGGCAGGGTTTTTACCTTCCCCTGCACAGGAGGCATGCCTGGGAGCCGCCTGCCCTGCACACCTTCCTACCTGATCCTCGAGCTGCCGCCACCGCCGCTGCCGCCACTGGTCCATAAGCCGCTGCTGGGAAGCCTGGGGAGAGAGGGGCGGGGTGGAATCAGAAGGAGCCACCGAGGACCCCCAGCTCACACAACAGACAGCTGGGAAAGGCTTCGCAGACAGCTTTGGGGGGGGGGGTCGGGGTTAGAGATCAGTGGCTCTCAGGCTTCTGGAAGGCACAGCATCTTTAGATGTCTGAACCTCACACACCGGTCACCCCAGAAGTGTATTCTAGGAAGCACACAGGGATAACTCAAATACAAGGAGGACCTCTCTCTCTCTCTGCAGAATTGAGTTGAGGTCTCTGATGACCCTGCACTGACTCATAATGCTGCCCCAGGCCTGGCCTGCTACCCTTTACAGGGATCCTGGTGGTGGGTTGCTCCAAGGAGGGAAGCCCTTGGGTCTAGCTTCTTCACAGAAGAGGCGCCGTGGCCTAGAAATGGTTTCACTCCCAGAAGTTCTCCAAAGATCTGGCTCCCTGAGCTCTAGATTGGTCAAAACTTCCTGTCGGCAGTGCCACGGCCCCTGGCCTGAGGGCAAAAGCACGTGGGTGTTTTCAGGTGAGTATACACATGGGAGTCAGATGGCAGAGGGCTTGGGGTGCTTCCTGGGGTGAAGGGCTGAGAGCTATGGCTCTGTGTGATCCTGCTCAGTGTCTTGATCTTCCCAGAGTTATAGTAATACTACTCTGTGATGCCAGGGATGGAACACAGGGCTTTGGTATTTCAGGCAAGTCAACTATCCCAGCCCATCCCAGCCCATCCCACGGCAATGACAGGGAACTCAGGTGTGACTCCAGTGCATGAGGCCACTGTCAGAGAAAGTCAGCTTGGAGAGGCCTCCGGGGCTCCTTCTTTGATTAAGGTTTGCACTGTCCAGCAAAGCTAGGCCAGGCAGGGATGAGGCTGAGGCTCAGCACGTGGCCGCAAAATGTCCACAAGAAAGAAGAGGGAGGCCAAGTCTTCCTCTTGCCCAGGCTTCTCTGAGCACTAGCTTGACACACAGTCACACACTGCAGTGTATACACACATACTTCCACATCCATAAAGACAAATATCTTCTACCACTAGGGAGACATTTGTAGCCTGGCCACAAGCCCCATTTCCAGGAGCTACTTTTTTTTTTTCAATGATGCACCAGAAGCCCCTGCAAACCCGACAAACAGCCCCCAAAAGAGCTGCTTGGCTTTATTCACAGAGCCTGTGTGATAAGGCACTTCTATAGGACAAGGGGACAAGACATGCACCGGAAGAGCGGGGAGCAGGGGAGCAAAGAGAGGAGGAACTTCCTCCACACAGAGCGAACTAGAAGCCCACTAAACTCTAAGACTATGGTCGGAGCTACACGGTTCTACGGAGGGCAAGACGTCCAAAAAGGGAAAGAGCTACTCTAAAGAGGTCAGGCTAAGCTACTTAAAATGCCAATGAAAAGAGACATACTTGCATTTAAATATGGTAATAGGGCTGTTGAAGGGGAAAAAGAAAGATCCAGGTGAAATAATTGTACACGGTTCTCCCGGGCTGGGAATGAGTGTCCCAGCGCCCATGAAGACCTTGCTGCTCCCTTCCCAGAGGGAGCCCGGGGTGGGACTCCCCACCTAGTCCTCTCCCCAGCTCTTCCACGCAGGCTCTAGATTTCTGAAGATGGTGCTGGTGGAAAGTGCTGAAGGAAAATAAGGAAGAAGTCAGGTTATTTCTCCTTCTCCCAACCTCCGTCCACCCAGCTTCCTGCTGCTGGCCCAGAGCAGGGCTCAAGGGATGCTACGGAGGAAGCAGCAGGGAGGGGACGGTTGTTCTTTCTGTGCTTTCTTACCCTAGACATAACGTAGGAGGTTTCCTTGGGAGCACAAGAAGATGCTGGTTGGAGGGAGGGAGTCGGGTCAGTAAGATTTGTTTAAAAAAAAAATCTATTTGTAGAGTTAAGCAGTTTGGACAAGAAATCTGAGAGAAAGAGGAATAATAATAATAATATAAATAATAATAACTGTCCAAATATCCATTATCCTTCACCTTAGATAAAGGCTTCTGCTGGAGAGGAAAGTTTCTCCAGCCACTGAGGTGAACTAAGAGGTTGTTCACCAGAGACAGCTGCAGGAGGAGCCACTCTGTGTGTGCAGGTTGCAGCCTCTGCATTGGCCCCTCAGGCTGGCGGTTCTTCCTTCCGAGACACTAGACAGAGCCACATTTTCACCATCTACCCGCGTCCCATGCCAAGGCATGCAGACTCATGTCTGCCGCTCTGCACCAACGCTGCCCCCTTCCCGCGCCACTCACCCACCCTGCTCTGTTGGGCTGTCCAACTTCAGGTCACCCTTCCCTCCAACAGCTTCTCCACAGACCTGTAAAGTGTTCTACCCTGGAAGTAGAAAGGGTATGCTGTGTACGTGGTGGGTATCCTTTCAGGAGTTTGTATTGGGAGTGTATATCTGTGTGGGGAAGTGTTGCCTGGGGTATAGTGTGGTGGGGGTAGGTATGTGTTGGGGTGGGTTAGGGATTCTAGAAACCAAAGAATCGCCCTAGTGGCTATGGTGACTGAGGCACAGCTGTATGAGCTCACACTGGTCCAGCCTTTCATCAACCGTGACTGTGGGCGGGCTGCTTAACCTTCTATGCATGGGGGATGGTTATGCCAGTGCAAGATCCATATGTACAAAGTACTCAGGCCAATGTCTGGGGGCGAGCCAGTAGAATGGCTCCAGCCAATGGCCCTGTGGTGTGCAAGACAGAAGAAGGCTTCCTAGATGGTGGCTGTTCTGCTTTCTCCACAGTAGAAGTCACAGTTACATGGCCACAAGGACATCGGGGCCTCCCTGAGTTCCTTACAGGTAGCCATGATTTGTAACCCTTCACCAGGTATTTCTTTTCTTGCTGCCATTTTAAAGCTAAATTTCCACAAAATAACAGCACGTATTCTGCTTATCTCTAATGATGATAACTGCCCAAGTGGACACGATACCTGAAAAATGGACCCAGCAGAAAAGGGAGGGGTGTTTTGCTGATCAAAACCCAGAGGGGCTGAAAGCTAGAAGCTGGCTTTCTGGGAACAGGAATGAACTTTCCTCAGCCTGGGAGCCTTCCAGTCACAGAGAGGATGCCTGGAGACATTAGAGGCGGGCTAATGAAGGGATTCTGGGTAAGGGCAGACTGTACCGTGTAGCATTCTTGGTGGATAGGGTCAGAGCCAGAATGGATGATGACTTCAGGTCGTCTTCCAGCCCTGACAGACACTGTGACCTGGGCAGGGTACATTATTCCTCTCAGCTGCAAGACGGGCTGGCTAGCAAGATGGCCTCTACAGTCTCTTAGCTGCAGGCCCTGCACAGACCTGTCTATCTATGAGGGTGACAATCCTAAGTTCTCTGGGGTAGATGTTAACAAAACTATGGAGTTAGTGACTTGTCTAAGTGAAAGACATCACGACACCACAGAATTTGTGGAGTCATGATGCTTCACTGCAAATTATAAGTCAACAGTGATCTATCCATCCATCCATCCATCCATCCATCCACCCACCCACCCACCCACTGGGTTTCTCTGTGTAGCCCTGGTTGCCCTACATGCTCTGTAGATCAGGCTGGCCTTAAACTCATAGAGATCCACCTGCCTCTGCCTCTCAAGGGCTGGGAGTAAAGGTATAGAACACCGCTGCCCAGCTAAGGGTTTTTTTTGTTGTTGTTGTCGTTGTTAATTATGATACTGCATCTACTTTATCCTGCTTCTGTGGTACTCACTGGTTTTTGTATTACCTAAGCACAGCTATTTTTATATGCATATCTTATTTCTCTTGCTGGGTGACACTCTTTTCTAGGACAGGACTCAGTCACATGGTCCATTCAGCCTCCACCTCAGAGTCTTCCCAAACTAGCTGCCTACAGCCAGGATGCAGGACTTCCTTGTGTGAGTGAAGGCTGTCCAGAATGTGCTGCTACTGTGTGTGAGTGAGGGCTGGGAGTTGCTCTGCTGGGTCCAGTGTAGCCAAGGACAACACTACTTGGACAGCCAAGTCAGCAGCCTGACTCCTCTGATCCTCTAGTGGAAACTGACGTACTCCCAGAAGCAAGGCAAACACCACAGAGGATGCAGCCTGTGGTAAACAGGAGGGCTGAGCTCTGCCCAACGTGCTGATTTTCAACCCTAGTTTGAGAACCACATGGTTTACAGTGTTTACACATGCTGACATCCTTGGGGATCATGACTGACTCAGTCTCTGGTACAGCCAGGCAGCACCGGGACCTTTAAAAGCTTCTTGGGATAGAGTCAAAGTTAAGGCCCTGGGGTGATAAAGGTCAGTCACCGGGCTGGCAGAATGGCTCAGTGGTAAAAGCATCACCCAGCAAGCCTGATTAACTGAGTTTGTGCCTCTAATCCTATACAGGAGGACTGACCAGCTGGTCTGCGGCAGGCCAAAGCAACAGAGGCTTTTCCTCAACAAGGCGGAAGCAGAGAACCAATTCCTGAAAGTTGTCCACAGCCTTGCTCTGTGTGCATACAGGTGCAAATGACAAGTAAACATGTACAAACAAAAACAAACAGACAAACAAAGGAAAAACCAGTCAAGCCATAGGGCACAGCTGCACACTGGATCTCCTCTTCTACCTCACAGGAGCGAGGGGCTTCCTGAGAATATGGTGGGGGATCAAATTCTTGTGATCGACTCCATTCAGAACAGTGGGTTCCAATCTTGCCCAGGGGAGGGTCACAAAACCACAGGTTACCCCAGCCCCACCCTCATCAACAGAATCAAGCCTTCTGGAGTTGCCGACACACTACACAGACAAGCCATGAGTTAGAGGAAGCTGTGGGGGCCTTTGCTTTTTGCAGACAACTGAGAAGGTTCTGCTTCCTTCCTGTCTGACTGGCTGGGAGGTCAAGAGCCTTTTCTGTCTCCTTTCCCTGCACTCGCCTGGCAGAGACATTGGCTTGCAGGGCAGGAGTTCCCTTGCAGGATGCTGCTGGAGTTCCCACTGGGACAATACTTATTTCTGTGACCTGGGATGTGTCATGGATTCCCAAAAGAATGAAGAGAATTCTGAAGCCCCTCATAGCCTCAGGAGGGACGATATGGGAGATCTGAATTCAAGTCCCATTCACATAGTCTCTTCTAAGTTTGCCTGATCAAGTGCTCTGCCGTTCCCTCCCCAGCACACCCGGCCTCTCCCTACAAGTAATTTCTATAGCTGGTTCAAACAGTCTTGGCTAATCTAATGTTGCTTCCCTGAATCCAAATACTGGAAAATAAGCTACCAAAAGAAGAAACTGTTACCCAGAGTGTAGGAAACATGTCCTACACGAGTTTGGAAACACTGCCATCTGCCACTCTGGCTGGCCCAGGCTGCTCAGGCCTGCCTGGGGTAAGCAGGACTCAGCATTTTACAGAGAGATTCACAGCTCTGACTTCAGGGTGAGGCTGGAGGAAATCTCGTTGGCACATAATTGGAGCTAGAGGAACCGGGGGTTCACATCAGAATGAAGGCTCCAAAGAGGAGGCGAAACTAATCACCAAAGGGACACATTTCCTGGATCAAACGGAAAGGGTTTGCTTTGACGGGAGCTGATGCGCGTTCGTTTCAAAAAGAACAGAATAAGCCCTGAGCTCCTGGCATTCAAAACAGGAACCTGTCTTAAGACACTGTCTGAGGAGTGAGGCCAGCTTTCCCAGGAGGTACTAACAGCTGTGCAGATCCTCTAGACAGGTGAGGGGGCCAGGGGCTGCCGCTTGAGGCAGGGGGAGGCTGAAGAGAACATGGGCTAAGAATGCCTCACTGTTGGCTCTTGGCTACAGCAGAGAAAATACATAATTCAGAATCCGACAGCTGTCCCTGGGGAGGAAGCAGAGAGGCCAAACTGGAAAATGGAGTCTGTCTGTGGCCAAGGGCGAGGGGTAGACAGCTCGGGCCTGCTCTCTCTTCAGGGTGTTAGCACCTAAAATGCGGAAGGCAGGCGCCAGACACGCTTCCACCCTGCCACAGCTAAGTTTTCATGTAATTCCTGCTTAACATATGTTAACTCTTTAGATGTTTGGGTGGGAATACAGGAAGGTACACCGAGATGTATCTGTGAAGTGCCAGAGGTTTAGGCAGTATTTTCCTTTCCTTTCTTTTTAAATATTGAACCCAGGGCCTTGTGTGAGCTAGGCAAATCCTCGACCACTGAGCTACATCTCTACCCCTTATCTTGAGGCAGGGTCTCAGTAAGTTGCTCTGGCTAGTCTTGAACTTGTGCTTCTTTCCTGTGCCTGTCAAGCAGCTGGGATTACATACCTGTGACACCAGGTCCAGCCTCCCCAAGAATGGGGATCTCTGTATGGTGACTTTAGCTTAGCAGCAGTCTGAGCCTTCTCTACCTCAAGTCACTCAGGCCCTCAAAGCACTGCATTCAGAACCTATGTTGGCCAAAGAACCCTCTAAGACCTGTTCTCAACTCCTGGCCTCCTGCTACCTGTTTAATGAATGGTTGTTATGCATCAGGCACTATCCTAAGTACTGGGACCACAGCGGAGATGGACACTCTCCGTCCCTGCCCTATGACTGTTAGCTCCCGATGGGAAAATTAGGGTTCTATTTGTGGGATAACATTTTGCAACTAGACTACATACAAACTGACTCCCTAGGACAAAGACAAATGGCTAATGATAAGCTGAGCCTCGGGAGACTGCGGGTCCCCTGTGCCTCGGAACCTTCTGGCTTCTGTCTGCTTCAGGTTTCCCACTGAGCTCAAGCAACTAGCTGCTTAGAGATGAAGAGGCAATCACATGGCTCAGTCTAGAAGCAGAAGTGGTGGCCATTCCATCTTATCCTCTCTTCCAAGATGGAACAGAGGGGAGGAAAGGGAAGGAATGAGTTCCCATGGCAGTGAACCTTGACCTAGCCCCAAATACCTCAGCACTTCCACCCAGCTGAGTCAAACATATTTCTGAGTCTTTATGCTACTTCCTATCACCTGGATTTTCAAACACAGAATGGACGGAGAAAGCCAAAATCATATTTTCTTTTAACCATTTAAATGTGATATGCTTGGCCCTCGTTTCCTCCTCTAGGGGGCTGTTGAACAGACCCACCTCAACAGGGCTCCCACTGTCACTAGCCCTCCATCAGCCACCTGTGTAGACTGGAACAGCAGTTGCTGAACACCCAGAACTTCCCACTTTCTGGAAGCTTTGGCTCTGACCTGGGTCCCATCACCAGCTCCATAAGGGAACACATAAAGCTCCGGTCTCATCCCCCACAGCATGGAGACTGCCTGCCCTCTCTCTAGGCAGGATGCTTTGGGCATCATCTCTACCCAGGGAGAGTCCCGAGGTTGAGGGAGGCTCTTTGGGGGTTCAGGGTAGCAACCTGACAACTAGTACAGAAATACATTTAAAAATCTCAACAGCTAGCAAAGGAACACCTCCGTTTACAGCCTGGAAGGAGGAACAGTTTTCTCCACGCTTTCCTTTTCTTGGCTACGAAAGGCCTGGCCTTGGATATAAGCCACGTTAATGGCAACAGCAGCAGCTACTTTCTCTGGGTCAAAGAATTTCCTTGTGTCTTTCCCCCACTGGACTAGCAAGCCATGTCTATTTCATGAATAGACCAAAGCCCTACAGCACAGAGAAGGGAAGCAAACAGGGACAAGGGTGGCTAAAGGAGGGAGATGGCTCAGTTGGTGAAATGTTTGCATTACCAAGATGAAGACTGAGTTTGATTCCCAGAATCCACCCCCCCAAAAAAAAAAACCCACACACACACACAAAAAAAAAAACCACAAAAAAGCTGGGCATGATGGCACATCCTTGTAATCCCAGAACTGAGGAGGTGGAGTCAGGTAACTCCCCAGGGCTTGTTGGACAACTAGCCTGGCTTATTTGCAAGCTCCGGGACAATGAGAGACCCTGCTTCAATAAACAACGTGGACGGTGACTCTGGAATGCCACCCAAGGTTGATTTCTGGCTCACATGCACGTGTGGGCACACACCCACACAGCCCTCCTACCCTCACTGCCTCATTTCTCCTCCTTTGTGAAACGCAGCGACTAGCGCCTGTTTTGTGGAACTGCTGTGAGGAGTCAAGGAGACGAGAGTGTGAAGTGCTTGGCACAAGTGGACTGAAACCTTCTATTCCTAGTTTTTATTCGTATTGCCCAAGGTAACAGCAACAGAGCTGAGGAAATCCCTTTGGTGCTTTCTATTCTAAAATCCTATTAATTTACGTGAGTTGGCATTCAAAGGGCTTTCATGGGTAACATGCATAATTTACTTGTGAGCGAAGGGTTGTTTTCTCTCAAGCATAAACTTGAACTAGTAGTGGCATATGGTGGCTGGACAGAAAGACACATGCAGGGCTTGGGGAGGGCCTGGACAGGGTGGGTTCATCAGAGGTGTGGACATGGGCCTTCCAGGCCTAGGGCTGAATGGAATCAGCAGGATCAACATTTTCCCATCATATTCTGCTCTGACATGCTACCTTCCCAACATTTTTTGCCAACGATTTCCAGGTTCTTGGTAGGGTGGGCAGGGAACACACAGCATGGCTGGGCCCAGGGATCCTTTCTGGGTTCTCCTATTAAGTAGAATCTTGCTTGTTCCCCTGTATCCAGCAAGTGAAGACTGGTCTCTCATTTATCACCATGTCACTATCCCTGAGTTCAGAGCTTATGACACGATGGCTGTCGTTAGCTCTGTGCAAGAAGAATGGGTGGCGGTGATATGAAAGGGGAAAGGGGAGGGGCTGAAGCTCTTTTCCCCCTCTTCTAGCCTTGCCTCAAAGCAAGAATGTTCAAAGCTGAGATTGTGGGGCTTGGGGGCAGGGTGAGAAGGCCTGCAGAGCCCTGAGTAGCTAGCTATCACGAAAAGGTACAGTGATGGGCTGGGCTGCCTCTGCCTCAGGAAATGAATGCACCTGGAGGAGGCCCCCAACGTTTTCCTATGGCAAGGTGGGAACCAGTATCCCAGCATCACAAAGTGTCTGCGCTGACATCCCACTGGCAGGGCCTGTCTCGCCCAGCATCTGCCCAGATGGTGACCACAGACTCAATGGAGGCAGGAACAGGAAGAACGGAGGCCAGTCACGTGTTTTCTTTCACTAGATCTGGAATACCCTTCCAATGTCTACTAGGGAAACTCAGTCTTCTTTTATGCACTGGCACATGTGTGCAGGTATCCGTGGAGGCCAGAAGAAGACACCAGATCCCCCGGTGTGGAGAATGCTGAGAACTGAACTCAGCTCCTTTGCAAAAGCAGCAAGTGTTCTTAACTGCTGAGCTATCTTTCCAGCCCAGACCTGGTAAACTCCTCTTTGTGCTTCAAAGGTTAGGATGGGTATTAAATGCTATGGTTTGAATATAGCTGTCATCCCTAAATACATTTGTTGAAATCTTCACCCCTCAAGGGGTGGGGGCCCTTGGGAAGGGAGTATATCATAAGGATGGGGGCCTCTTGGTAGAGATTAGTGCCTTTATAAGAGAGAATCAGGGCCAGCAAGGAAGGTAATGGCACTTGTTGAGCAAGCCTGGAAACCTGAGTTCAACCCCTATAACCCATACAAAGGTAGAAGGAGAGAACCAACAACATAAAGTTGTCCTCTGACCTCCACAGAGGCATGTTCCACCAACATCATCATGTGCAGACATATGCATACAGAATAAATAAAAACATTTTTTTAAAGAGAATTAAAAGAGTTTGCTAGTTCCATCCTCCCCCTCCTCCCCCCACCACACGCACAAAAGGAAGACACAACAAGAAAACAGCCATCTGTGGACCAGGGGGTACAGTCCTCACCACGGCAGTGAATTTGCAGGTGCCTTGACCTCAGACGTCCCAGCATCTAACTACCTAGCAAATAGCTTTCTGCTGTTGCTTACCTCCAGGCTATGGTACTGTCATTATAGCAGGAATAAACTAAGACTGCCCATTCACAACAGCTCTCTGGATGCCACCAAGGCCCCCTCCTCTGTGCCCACTGCTCCTGCAGGCTGCTGTAAACACACGGGTTATAACAGGAATGCCCTAGCTGGCCACACCCAGGATGCTTCTGCAGGGCTTAAGCTCACTGCCCAGTGTCTCTGTGTCCAGAGAGACTCCCTGGGGCAGGTGCTGATGGTTAGACTATGCATTCTTCCGGCAAGCAGAGAGATGGAGGGCCAAGGGGCTCTTTTGGCAGTGGATCCGGACTGAGCCAGACTCAGCAGGAAAAGTTTCTTTTTGGCTTGGGTGAAAGGAATAGTACACAACCCTTGACTTCTGCTAGTCTTGGCCGTTCTGGTAGGCATGAAATATTGGACCCTCAGGCCTGATGTAGCAGCCTACCCAGAGTTTCACACTCAAAATAAAGTAATTTTTTTTGTTACTTTGTTTTACATGCTTCAGGCCTTTTACTTGCTTTTACTGATGAAAATAAAACCTGAAGGCTGGAGGAAAGGTGATGAGGTGGGACTCCAAGGGAATCTTAGGACTGGCGGTGCGGGTGTCTGAGGAGAGCTGTAGGCAGCAGTGGGAAGAGATGGATCTAGTGGGTACCAGGTCTCAGCTCACAGGGAAGGAGAAGCAGAGCTGCAACCTCCTTCACTGTTACCCTGCATGTTCCCACACCCCCCTCAGCAACCCGCGAGGCAGGCAGGCACGGTGGATACTGCCTCTGTTTAATAGGTATTTGACAGGTAGTGGCACTGAGAGCCAGTGTCTGGGCAAGCTAAGGCAAGAACTCCATCTCACAGCTTTCCACAAAGCCAGTATGCGGTACGGGGCATGGTGTGTGTGTGTGTGTCTGTGTGTGTGCTGTGGCCACGGGGAGCTGAGTGCTCACTTAGTTGGGTCCTCTCATTTATGCAGAGCGGCTTCAAGAGGCACAGAAAGCTGATCGCAAGTGAAACCCGCAATTCCTGTCAATTCAGATTGCGCCAATTCATTTCTGCAAATGTTTATTAAGTGCCTATTAGGCAGTGTGCTCCGCTTTCATCTGGGAATAGAGTCAACTCCTGATTTTCCATGCCAGCGAGGATTGCTTGGTGATACCGCATACCCACAGTCCCCACAAACCTCCCTCCAGTCCTGGCTGGATTCGGGGTGTGCCGCAGACTTTCAAAGCTGCAGATCTGCTTCCTGACTAAGCTTGCCTTTAATATTCAAATGAGAGGATAAATCCCAAGTACACACAGGGCCAGGTGGCCGGCAGGCTGGCCTCTGGGAGCTGGTTTGTAATTTAAAAGCGCTTCTGTGAAGAGGTAATCTCTAGAGCGGGAGGGGGCTGGGACAGATGACAGGGATGAGATGGGACAGAGGGGTGAGGCTCTTTCTTACAAGGCCACACCCTGCTTGCAGCTTTGGCCCCGCCCAGACGCGTGAATCCTCGGCTCCATCAATCAACCTGGGGGGCTAATCTCCCACCTTGACATCTCAAGATCTGTTTCCTAGCTGAGCAAAGAGCCAAGGTAGAGCCAGAGAGGTCGGTCAGTACCTGGGTGCTGTAAAGGTCCCTAGTATGGGTATTTCTGGGATGGGATAGGGTGAGGGTGAGGAAAAGGAAGCAGAATGAAAGTGACAGGAGATTAGGCTGACACGGAGGGGTGGGCTGTCTGCTTCCTGGGTTTTGAGATTCTACCAGGACAGCCCTGACATGGCCTCTCCTGGCGCAAGGCCTCTGAAAACGTAGCCAGAGAGAACAGTACACAGGAGACCAGTGTGGGCTTCATTCCTGAGTGCACGCCCAGGAGCTCCCGTTCCTGAGTGGGAACCAAACTTGAGGGTCTGTGTCACTATGGTGGGCTAGAGAAAGGAGTAGACAGAAGGGCCCCAGGGCTGTTCCTCACAGCGGGGTGGGGGTGGGGGGCGTGACACTCTGCACAGGATCCTAGGTGTTTGGAGAGTTTTCTACCTGCTTTTCTGGAAGCTCTGCAAAAACACTGCTCTCTGGGCAGAACTGGCAGCTGGTATTAAGTCACAGCCCTTTGTCCATAGCCAGGGCTCTTCTCCCAGCCTGCCCATTTGAGAAATACTGTTGTCTGAATACTCAGGATGCTTATTCTACCTCTGTAGGATGTGACTCACCACCAAACTGTCTTTGTTCAAAGACTCAATATTTTGAACCAAGGTTACCAAGGTTACCTAGCAGCAGCGCTGCTGACAAAAGGCTATCTGAGGGTTCTCTCCAGATGAACAGGGCCTCTCTGAGCTAGGGCACCTCACCTCAGGCTACCTCCTACTGGGCACTGCCCAGGAAAGCACCGCAGACTGTCACTGGACAGTGACTGGGAACGAAGAGCTGGTAGTGAGTGGTTTAGGGGTCCTGGGTCCTGAGGTAGTAATCCCAGGGGACAGCCGAGCCTCAGGTGTTCCAAGGCTGGTACCCCAGAAAGCCAATCTCCACTAGCTACCGATTGCCTCTGCTAAAGAGACACTGCTAAAGAACGAACTGGGAACTTCTAGCCCTAGCTGCAGGGGAAGGGTCTCCCCAGCCTGGGACCTACATAGTCCTTGCCCTTCACACACAGTGGCTCAGGAGGGAGGTATAAGTACTTCTAAGACACTGGCCTGGCTCTCCCAGGCTGCCTGGAGCCCTCTGCAGCTAAGGCAGTCAGTAGACGAGACTTTTGGCAGTTGGTGTCATATTAATTTTATTGTCCTTAGTAGTGCTGGGTGATCCCAAAGGGCCACTAGCCAGCCTGAGGCAAGAAAGAAGAATGTAGCTGAGAAGGTGAAGTTGAAAAGAAAGATGGGGTGCAGACAGGAAGGGGACATCCTTCCGGACTCACTCTCAAAGTTTCTCTACTGCCCTTTATCTCTGCACACCCCAACTCGCCTCGGAAGGTTGCCTCTACCACCCACCCTCCACTGTAAACTCTCCTCCCTTGTCATGCTTTGGGGCCCAGACTCATTCTGAAGCCCGATTCGCACCTCGCCTGCTCCAACAACCCCCTGCCAGCTCCCCGCTGCCAAAGCCCTGAGGTCTGTCCTGCTTCCCTGGAGGAATCCCTTACCACTCCTATCACTGATAAGCATCTCCAGGATGGGATGCCACTCTAGAAACTTTACTTCATTAGCCTCTTTGATGCTCATTATTCCTAGAACTTTCATTCCCCAGCATTTACTGATTTGCATGGCATATTTGCAGACACATGCACGCTTTCTGTGCGCGCGCACACACACACACACACACATCATCATCATCCCTCAATTCTAACTCAACCAAAAAGCCACTCTGATTATTCAGAGCACAATGCCACCTGGCACTGGAACAAGAGCCTTTTCGGGTTCCCGTTCAGCAACATGTCTCCTGTCCCTTTTGATCTCCCCTGTGCTCTGGAGGTTAGGAAAGTAAGTGTAAGCTGTGTGCACAAACATGTGCACAACTCTGATGACCTACACCTGATGCACAGATGTGAAGCGTTCCCATCCTCACTGGTAGGAAGGATTGCCTGCGGAGGGAGGGGCGGGGCGCTCTCCCACAGCTGGAGTGAGCAGATGCTCTCTCTGTCTCTGTTCAAGGGCAGATCACCTCCGGCGAAAGCGAAGGGCTCTCTGCCGAGGAAGAGAGGAGAGCTGGGGCCAGGCAGCAGCCAGGAGGACGCTGGCACACTTCTACAAAGTGAACTTGGCTGTCACCCGTGCTGGTTATTTAGCGCATTCACCTCCCCTGGAGCGAGAACAGGACACTCTCAGGCTGAGACGGTAGCACCACAGCACGTCCGTGGTAAACAATTTATTTTTCTACCTCAGTTGCTTACAGGGGGAAACATAAAATGTCATTAGGGAGCAGTGCAGATGAACTCTTTACAGCGGTGGGGGAAACGCACAATGGCCGAACTGAACTGCCTGAGAGGCAGGCACTTTAGGACATGCTCACCAAAGCAGAGCAGTTCTCAGAAACCAAGGTCAAAGTAAGAAGTGGGGAGAGCCTACAAGGTCTGCTTTTGAAGAGCAAGCACCACCATCACTCATGAAGAAGCCCGCAGGAAAAACAAATAAATACTGGGAAACCAGTTGCATCGGTTATCTTTACTGAACTGCACGGACCTCCTACCATGCTAACCAGAGCTCTGAATACTCAGGATGCTGATATTCAAATGGCCCGCTCACACGGGGTGAGTCACTCACTGCCCACAAACTCTGGCTTCTGTGGGTGCAACTGAACGGTCGTTGCTAACTCAAGAGACTAGGGACGTCTCAAAGAGGGAAGTGGACAGGGTTAACACGACAGGACACTTCTGGGCAGGGGTGACTCTCACAGAGCTAGCCCTGAAATGCAGCCTGGTCTGGATGGTCCCAGGTGTCTTATCCCTTCCCACCCTGCCAGTGCTAAGGGGTAGGGGTAAGGCACAGAAGGGAGGGAAGTGAAGTTGGGAAGTAGAGTCCAGTGGCGATCAGTGCCCATGTGGCAGGGCCAGGGTGACTCTGCTGTCCTTCTCAAAGACTGATGAGCTTATTGTGGCAATAGGCACCCAGAGAGCGGGCTTAAAGGGTAACGGCCACCAGACAGCATTTGCAGAGCTGCTCATTTGGATTCCATTTTACACGTGGTTTTGTAGAAGGGTGTGAACCACACCTCCACTGTCCACCACAAGACTTGGGTGGCTCCCTCCAGATCACACAGCTGCAATCCCTCTGGGCCCCCAGCACTGAAAAACTCACCCCTTGCCCCGTGAGATGCCCAGCAAGCAGGTTTGGTCATTATTCTAAAGAGGCAGCCTCTCCCTGAATCCCTCCAAGGAATCCCTCCAAAGTCTGTGAGCAGTTCCCTTCATTCTGGGGAGCTGGGAAGTAGGGTGGGGTGGGACGGGGCTGGCCACAGTGCATTCAGGGAGCAAAGGGGGAGGGAACAGGGCCATGAAGTCTTTCTGAAACAAAACAGGGCAAAACAATGAGGAATCTTTCCCAGAATTTGGAACCTGGAAAAATCATGTTCATTCACTCAATCGGCCAGATAGGACAGACTTCAGTGGGCACTGCCAGCCACTGAGTGGCTCTGGCAGGAACGAGTACTCTCCAGAAATGATGGTAAGCCCCCACTTGTGAAGT
Source organism: Pachyuromys duprasi (assembly GCA_028658305.1). Classification (NCBI taxonomy): domain Eukaryota; kingdom Metazoa; phylum Chordata; class Mammalia; order Rodentia; family Muridae; genus Pachyuromys; species Pachyuromys duprasi. Next base: position 30,418,424 of record CM053746.1, on the reverse strand, counting down.
GCCTGTCTAAAAGAGCTTGTTGATAACAATCACATCCCATAAATCAACACCAGCAAATACTTTGAAAAGTAAAGACTGGAAACTGTTAACAGAGGAAATAGAAGGGAGGAGACCAGAAGGGGAAGATGCAAGGAAATGGGCAGGCCACGGATGATAGGGCCACAATTCCAGACTCAACACTGATGGGAACACTGGGCCAGGGAAGAGCCTTGAGCGTAAGAGGCGGGAGTCATTTGCCAAGCGGTCATCCCCCAGGCTTTTCTAGAAAAGAACCCCAACTCCAACACTGACCCAAAGGCGCCCCACCCCCTTCTCACCACACCCTGTTTGTTCTCAAAGAATCCTGCAGGGGGCTGCAGGGGTTCAAGCTGTTTAACACAGCTTTGTGGTCCAGGGAGCCCTCTCAGGGACAACACATCATACAGGTGGGGTGAGGCCCGAACCCCAAACATTTGGGATGCAAAGGTAAAGACAGGTGCACAGAACACCTTGGAAGGGATCAGGCTCCCCTGCGCTGAGAAGGACCCAGATTCCTGGGAGGGAATGAAAGGTCTGGATGGGGTGAGCTATCATCCCTTTCCCATCATTCCTTTACAATGGACTCAGAAGGGCTAGGAGGGGCGTGGCACCCACTAATAATCTCAGAGGGGATAGAAATGGCAAGTGGGCGTGGGATAAGACTATTGAGACCACAAAGAAAAACCACCAGGACAACTCGGTGGTGGTGATCCTGGCTGTGCCAGGATCGAGTCCCAGGGCATGGGAAAACTGGTCCACAGAGCCACCCAGAGAAGGTGAGAAGGCAGTGTACTGAGCTGCCTCCCTTTGGGAGCACCACTCTACAGGCCCACTGCCTCCTGAGCCACACCCACCTCAGACATTCCTTATGGCGTGAGACAACAGGTCAGTGCTTCCTTGCCCTAGAAGCCCAGCAAGTCTTAAGCTCCAGGATGATGTGAAGTTTGATGCTTGAGAAACTAACCATATCCTGAGGTCATGACTGCAGGGACATAGCAGCCAGCCTAGGCTTTGTGTCCAGAACCACCTGGGGCTCAGCAAGGTATTGGGACAAGCAGATGGGGATGATGCTCCATGAAGGGCAACTTCCAGGAGGGACAGGATCAGGAGTGGGGTGAACTCTGACCTCAACCTGGCTCCTACTGGGATGAAGGCTGGTGCTCATACCTCCTGAGCGGCAGGCTGGTGCCTCACTCTAGTTGTCCCTCTCTGGCCACAGGAATAAGAGAATCCAAGAGGCTTCAAAGTGTGACTACAATGGACAGGTGAGAGAAAATCTGGGGGCTGCGAATGGACTGCTCACCCTATAGGCCTGGGAATGCTGCCTGCCTGTCTTCAAGGCTGATTTCTACCCCATTTAACCCTGGTGACTGACCACAGCTCAGGAGCTGGTGCCGTGATGAAGACGAGCTTCAGCCTCAGGCGTAGACACTATATACGCTCCTTATCAGAACCTTCCCACAAGAGGCCAGGCACCTGGGAACCACCTCAGTTTGCCCAGCCTCAGCTCGCTCACTCTGGCATGACTACATCTGGGGTAGACCGGAGGATGTGAGCCATGGAGTCAGAACACTATCAGAAGCTTCCTGAGCTGGCTCAGGCGAGACACGGGTCTTAGCACGAGAGCTACTTCTCTGACCCCAGGTCATTCACATCGTGTTCCTTCGATTCCGCGTGCACACACTTTTACAATACCATGTCCCTTCTCATAATCTTCAAAACAGCGATGAGCAACAGAACCAGGGGGGGGAGGGGATGGAGGGGATGGTATTCCACTCGGGGACCAGCACCAGCCTCATGCATCGGCTGAGCCACTGGAATGTGGCCAGTATGAATGCAGAACTCACTTTTTCCATTCTCCTGAATTTTAATTACTACAGATCTAAAGTTCAGTGGCCAATGTTACCTAGTTGACAAACAGATGCTGGCTAATAGCAAAGTATTAGAAGTTAGGACTGCCCGGACTGATTGCTGGCCTTTGCAAACTGTAACTCTTTCCTCTGTGTCTTGAGGTCTCTACCTACAATGGGAATAACCTAGGAATAGTTCTGGCCTGAATACTTTAGGGCTAGAGGTCCAGATTATTACAAGCTGCAGAGATGCTGTGAGGCAGGCTCACCAAGGGTCCATGCTGATAATACCTCCCAGATGGGGAACCTGCCTAGGTCTCCAGGAAGTGACTTCACTCATCCTTCTTTCTACCTTGAATTTCTGTAGCTCTATCTAGCTCCCTTCTGCCTCTGACCCCGCAGTAACAGAGGGGCACTGCTCTTTCGAAGGTCCCACATAACATCCACTTAGAAACGAGAGAAGTGAGTTCCAGAAGCGAGCGATTTGCCACAATCACTTGTCCAACTGGTACCAGAGGTAAGGTAAGTGTCTATGTCTAGGTTTCCAATGTTGGCCCTCCATGTCTTCTGTCACCCTTAGGCTCAGAGAGCCTTCCCTCAGGCCAGCGTCCTGTGCGTTCTGCTAATCATTTATCCCAGGACTCTGGGTAGAGATGTGATAACCATCAGGAGTAACCCTAAGACCAGCAGCTGAGTGTGGCCCCCTGCCCCCTCCCCCACAGAGAGAACATCAGCTCTGGCCACATTATCTGGCCTCTGATGCTCTAGGCACCCTAACACATCCTCAGCTGCATTGCCCAACTGTTAGGAGGTGTACCTTACAAACACCCGTAAAGCACCCGTTCCATCTTCCCCAGACCACGCCCAGGGTTCCCTCAGAGCTGAAGCCCCGGGGCATATGTGGGCATCGCCATGCTCTGATGTCTATGCGGAACAGAATGAGACTCTGCACAGCTCATTCATGGTGCAGAGCAACCCGAGACACCTCACCGACATACGGCAGAAAAGCCAGATGTCAGAGCATTCAGGCCGGGTTAGCGGACAGGAAGGAGGGAAGGCGGGGTGGGAGGCACTAGACAGGTAGATGTAGAGGGCAGCAGGGATGGTAGATGTGAAACAAGCCCTGGGCCCAGAGTTCAGTCTCCCAGGAGAAGCCTCAGGGCAGGCTTGAGAGACAAGGTAAGCAGAGGGGGCTTCCCACCTCTTCTCTCCTCCCTTTCTGCCACCAGCATCAAGGAAACACTCTAGTCCATTGGAAAGCCCCAACTATACCCTTACCCTGGAGCAGAGGGGACTCAGCGCACACAGGGATGCAAGTCGTGTTCTCTTTTGAAGCATCTGTCTACTCCTCTCCAGATGCAGCCTGCCTCCCAAAGTTCCAAAAACCCCAGGGTCTAAGCCACTCACCTGGGAACTGGTAGCCATAGCTAGGAGCAAATCCGGGGTAGCCTCGGCCATAGGTTGCCACAAAGTTGGGGTAGCCTTGAACACAGAGAGAAAAGAAAGAGCTGTCAGACAGTGGCCTTAGATCTGGGGTGATATTCCAGGGAAGGTGGCAACGACCATCAGCTGCGGTTAGTCTCACAGAATGGCGTGTCTCTGGGGGGCTAGGGGGCTTGTCTCGATCCAGGCCTTGGATCCCCTCTCTCACGTGCCTGGGGGTGTGACCATCAGCATGCTTATAATTAGCCCGTGTTTAGGCAGCCAGACCGCCCAAAGCCCAGGCTATTTTCATGACCCTGTAAGAGTAAATGCCACACAGAAGACGGAACTCAGTGCCTGCGTCTGGCTCTGACATTTGGAAAGCTTACCCTGAATGTACATTACCTTAAAGGTGTTGACAGTAGGAGACTGAAGTCCTTTAACTGCCTTCCTCCGAGGCAGTGGACAGGGGCCAGAGCACCATTTGGGGCAGGGGTGCTCTGGGATGGGCAGTGTAGGAGCCACACAGAGGGCTGCCTCTCAGCTCAGCCAGCCTCGGCTAGGGGAGGCAGGGGCCATGCCCAGCACACACACTGTCCAGAAGTGTGTTTCTGAAAGACCTGGGGGGAGGGTTGGTCTGTATAAAACGTGTACCACAAGCCCCGGCTGAGCTCTGAAGGTCAGGTGCTTGGGTGGTGACCTCGGGTGATCCTGAACTGAGGGGGTGCAGAGAGCCCTCTGGTGAGTCCTGGGGGAGGTGGGCCCTGCTCCTCTAGGAAGCAAGTTCCCATTTAGGAGGTCACTTCAGCACTGTCCACCTCACTCTTCATGCCCCTGTCCTGATTCTGACTTTAAAGAAGGTGTCTGTATCCTTCTTGGGCTGGAATGTCCTTGGTCACAGCAGCTCCATGGTTACCTCCTGTCCTTGTCCCGAGAGACCTACTCTGCCCTCTCCCACCCAGTGTGGAGTCACACTCCACAGATGTCACCACAGTGCACTGGCTAGCCCTTTGCTTTGGCCTCTGAGGTGGCTGTCTGCTGGGTGTTAGGCTGGCCAGCATTTGAATGAACTCTATCCCTGCCTGGGACGCAGGCCAGTGCAAACCTTCGTGGGGACCTGCATCTAGAGCCAGTGTGCAGAGGACGGGCAGGTGCCTCAGAGTTTACTCTGGCACTGGCGGGGTAATCCGGCGTCCAGAGGTGCCCAGTGGCCCTCTGACCAGGCCATTCCTGGGCTGTCCCCTTGGCTGGGAGCTGAGCCATCCCAGTTTGCTTTCCAGGTTCCATTCCCCAGCCTTCCCGTCAGCTCTAAGCACCACTGCTCCTCACAATAACCTTTGCCGCCTCTAGAGGCCAGAGCATTTCTTCTGTTTTTCCACCAAAAAGCCGGTGGGAGGGTGCTTCAGAGGGGGACTTAGGACAGGCTCCAGGCTTTCCAGAAGACAGGGAGCAGTGGACTCCCCTACCTATTTCTGCTTTCCTTACACACGATCCCTAAGCACAAGCTCTTGGGGGCTCGATATTTCCCCCGCAGCAATGGAATCTCACGAGCCATACCAAGCACACACTGACCCTGATGCCAAGGGGTAGGGGCAGGGACCAGCTCACTATGCTTCACCTTCTCCTCACCATCACTCGGGCTTTGGGGCTCTTCCCAATGCCAGTCAGTGTCTGTGTCTCAGAGGCCCAAAGTGAAGTCTTGTGTGCTGGAGATGTTGGTGGATGACTTCCGTGCGAGAACAGTGACTTACCAGTAGACCCAGGTCACTCATGGGTCTGGAAGTCAAGAGACTTGGAATCTAGTCCCGGCGCAAGAGCATGCCCTTAGGGATGACTATGGCCTGAATGTGTGAGTCCCCTTAAATCCACCCTGAAATCCTAACCACCAGCCTGATGTACTGTATTAGCGGCAGGGTAGTGATCAGCTTTGGGAAGTGATGGGCTCACAGAAGCACAGCTCTCATAAATAGGATCAACGTTTGTCATGGTCTGAATGAAAACAGACCCATAGGCAGTGGCACTATGGGGAGGTGTGGCCTTGCTGGAGTACGTGTGGCCACATTGGAGGAAGTGTGTCACTTGGGGGTGGGCTCTGAGGTTCCAGAATCTGAAGCCAGGCCCAGTGCCACTCTCTCTCGCCGCCGCCTCAGGATCTGGATGAAGAGCTCTCAGTTCCTTCTCCAGCACCATGTCTGCCGGGAAACAGCCATGCTTTCTGCCATCATGCTAACGAACTAAGCTTCGGTAAGTGTAAGCCAGCCTCAATTAAATGTCTTGCTTTGTAAGAGCTGCTGTGGTCACGGTGCCTCTTCACAGCAATACAACCTTTACTAAGACAACCTTTACTAAGACTTCCAACGAAGGTTCCAGAGAGATCACCGACTCTGTCACTACGTGATGATGGAGCATTGTCATGACAAACAGGCTTTGGCCACCTATAATCATTCTACCAGTGCCTTGATTTGGGACTGAGAAGAAGCTGTTGACTCAAAAGTTGAGCAGGACCTACGGGAATCTGTCAGACAACACTGACCTCAGAGACAGGCTCCCTCCTTTCTCTTGAGAGGCTGAGCCTTCACCACAAGTAGAAAGCCTTACAGGTCACTGGAGGCAGTGATGTGCCTGAACTGTCAGTAGCGACCAGTTGTGGTTCTTGCTTCAGTTGGAGCCTTCCCACACCTGCAGTCATACTGAACTCACTGGCCAGCTGTGCTATCTCTAGCTCATTTGGGCCCTGCCACTGGCTCTGTCCTGATGAGACCCTCCTCCAGGATCCTGATGCCTCTGCAGAAGGCTGCAAAGGAAGACAGGGTGACTTAGCAACTTTGTACCTACTGGTCTCAGAGAGGAAGGAGCCTAGGAGGCCTCTGAACTCAGAGTACCTATGGGGTGAAGGGAGAGAGAGAACAGTGGCCAGACCTCAGAGATCTCTACTGAACTCATGTGCAATGGGCTATTCTCTGGGATTTATTTCTTTGGCTGGGTAGCTCAATTTTCCTCGAAATTAATCACCTACTATCAAATCAGATCTTTTCAGGGCTATATTTCTTATAGCACTACTTCAATGATATTGATAAATGGATTATAGGCAAATGGTCAAATCACTACTTCCCAGGGCCTTTCCTGATGAAAAATAGCTCCTTTGCTGCTAACTTCAGAGCAGGGCCCTAAATCTGAAGTGTTAATTTGACAGCGAGAGTGTAAACCCATGCATCACTTTCTCTGGATGTTGAGGGACAGTGGAACGGCTGGTCCTTCCATGTACCCAAGCCATCCGTATGAACTGACTGCATGTGTTTCCCTCCATGCAGATCCTAAAAGTCTCCAACATGAAAGAAGAGACATTCAGTCCAGTTCACACCAACTTTGGGCCTCACCCCCCATTCTTCCAGACGGGCCTATATCATCGCCACCCAAGGAATGAAGATGAGAATTGCACACCCGCCACGCTGGGGGATCTCATCTCCATACCCCCAATGCTGAACAGCCTCTCAGTCAGGCAGATGAAATTATAAATTTATAATACAACATTACTTCAATTTTCCTCTTCATTTGCGGCTGTGCAGCCCAGCTCTGCTTCAGTGGCTCAGGGCCCAGGCCGCACGGGGGAAACTGGCTGACTGCATATCAATAGCACATTATGGTAGACCCAGGCGAACGCTCCATCAAGCCGCATTACAGCCGGGTGACCCAGCCACCGCTTCCATTAGCAGCTGGGCCCCTCCCATACTGGCCGTTGAACAATTTATTTGCTCCAGTACTCTGGATGCCTGATCAATCCCACAGTAATTATTTCTTGTCACTAAAGGAAAAAAAAAATCAAGCCTTCTGCCTGGATGACCACCTTCCTCACACACAGGCCTTCCATCGTGGCTGCACAAGTAGGAAAGGGACACTATACTTGGGGGTGCTGGAAAGTTCTTTCTGTGGCCCCTTCCTGGGACTGCTCACAGAACTGTGGCTTTACATCTTTGCTCCTAACCGAGAGATGTTTGCATCCTAGATGGGCCACAGCTCACCCAGGCTCTTACTCTACCATCTAGTGTGCTTAAAAAGAAAAAAAAAAAAAAAAAAAAAGGCTCGTCCCAGACTCTTGACTTTAACGAGACAAGAGAGAAGAGTCATTTATCCAGAGGACACAGTGGGTGTCTGCTACATGCACAGCACTGCCCCGGGCTACCATGATAGTTCCATGAGGTCAAGCCAAGTGCCAAGAGCCCCTCAAAGGTGAGGATGTAAAAGCCAGTCTACAGAGACACATGGCCCAAAGTTCTCCTAAGTTGTAGGAGCACCTCCACACCCACGCTAATTTAACCTTAACTAAAACTATCTGAAGAGAAAACTTCAGCCTGTTCAGGGCACGAGGCACATCACAGATGCTCGAAGGCTGGTGTGCACGTGGAACTGGCAGTCAGCGCACTGGCCAGTAGACAAAGGACAGTCTCATCATCAGAAGGACCTATGGATCCATTGCTCCAGAGGGGCAAGGAATAGCTGGACTCGGAGCTACTTCTGGCTACCAAGGAAAGGGTGCACAATGGGAGTCCTCCTCACAACAGACTCCAGCTGACACTATACAGGCAACTCAAGGAAAGAAAGCTGTGTTCTAGCCATTTCCTGATCTGGAGTGACTGTGAGCAGATCATGGCTCCCCAGGACCTTCCAACAATGACAGATCGATCGATCGATCGATCGATCTACCTACCTACCTACCTACCTACCTACCTACCTACCTACCTACCGCCTTCACTCTAGAAGGCATTGATGGTGGGGACCACTGGATCAGGGTTTTGCAAGGATCTTCTGAAACAAGCGAATATAAGAATATTGTTGGCGAGTGGCTAGCAGCATTTCTCTTCTTCCCAGCCTACCAAGGGAAGCTTTTCTGCAAGGCCCCAACACTGCATTCTCTCTCTGCCATGTGCTTAATAAATAGCATGTGGCCAACCAGGGCAAGAGCATTAAAGGCAGTGAGATTAGGAGGTGGAAGGCAGAGAAGGCCAAGAGGAATCAAATACATCAACAGTCATGTGTTTGCTTTCACTAAGTCCACTTTCATTAACAAAGACTAGGGTGTCTCTGCAGTTTCAGGCTGGATGACTACAGGCATTCCCACAGAGCATGGACAGGACCCAGGGGCTACGAAAACACCTTCTCCGAATGTACATTTTGCTTCTGGTTTTGTCTGGCTCAGAAGCAAGAGGTGGGGCCTTGGAGTAATTCTCCTCCTCTTCATCCCCCAACACTCTTTACAGGAATTCCCACCATCTTCTATTTCATCCCATTAAAGGCTGTGAAAGCTAAACTCAAAACACACTGCATTTTCCCCAAGGATGTTGGCAGCCTTATCAAGTAAGATCAAGAAAGAATGCCATACTCCAGTATACTTGTCAGCCTTCCTTTCATGAGACATCCCAAAGGGTGGAGAAATTCCTGAAGGATATTTTAAAAATTAGTTCCATGGTGCCTCAAGTCATGAGACCAGCACGCTGGCTCTCCTGATTAGAACATCGGCTCCCTGGGATTGGAGGCAAGATTTTCTGCTGCACCCTAAATGTCCAGAACATTTATGGCACACAGTAGGCAATTAGTAAACATGCTGAATGAGTAATTTTAAAATGTATTTTTTTTATTTATTACAATTTATTCACTCTTTATCCCAGCTGTAGCCTCTTCCCTTGTCCCCTCCCTTTTCTCCTCCCATGCCTCTCCTCCAGTCCACTGATAGGGAAGTCCTCCTCCCCTTCCATCTGACCCTAGCCTATCAGGTCTCATCAGGATTGGCTGCATTGTCTTCCTCTGTGGCCTGAAAGGCTGCTCCCCCCCCTAAGGGGTAAGTTTGATCAAAGAGCCAGCCACTGAGTTCATGTCAGAGACAGCCCCTGTTCCCCTTACTAGGAAACACATTTGGAGACTGAGCTGCCATGGGCTACATCTGTGCAAGGGTTCTAGGTTATCTCCATGCCTTGGTTGGAGTATCAGTCTCAGAAAATACCCCAGTGGCCAGATATTTTGGTTCTGTTGCTCTCCTTGTGGAGCTCCTGTACCCTATAGATCTTTATATCTCCCCCTTCTTTCATAAGATTCCTGTACCCTGCCCAAAGTTTGGCTATGAGTCTTAGCATCTGCTTCGAAAACCTGCTGGGTAGACTCTTTCAGAGGCCCTCTTTGGTAGGTTCCTGTCTTGTTCCCTCTTTTCTCCTTCTTCCATTGTCCATCCCATTTGCCTTTCTGAGTATCGACTGATCATCTTACCCACGGTCCTCTTCCTTGCTTAGCTTCCTTAGGTGTGCAGATTTTAGTATGTTTATCCTATATTATATGTCTAATATCTACTTATAAATAAGTGTGTTCCATGAATGTCCTTCTGCTTCTGGGATACCTCACTGGATGAGTGAATTTTAAGGTTTCAATGGCTCATACTTTTTCCTTTTAAATAAATACTCTTTTTAGAAACTCCCTGCATTAATGAATATTTGACAGGGTTTCATAGCATCTCATTAATATTTTTCAACAGGGTCTCATGATGTAGCTCAGACTGGTTGTGATCTGTGGTCTTGCCTCAGCCTCCTCAGTGCTAGGATACATCCATATACCACTGAATCTGGCTATTGTCGGTGCTCTTTTTATTTGTAATCAAACAGGGTTTTCACACAGTCCAGGCTGCCTCAAACTTGCCGTGTAGCCAAGGATGAACTCAAACTGCCCATTTCCTGCTTCTACCTCCTATGTGCTAGGATTACAGGTGTGTGCCACCATGCTTGGCTCTTCAGTGAATTAAAGTTTTCTCCCCTCCCCCCCCGTTCATCAGCCAAATTATTAGGGTGGTGACAGCATGGATCCTGGAATGATACACAAACAATGCAGTACGGAGGTGGCAACCTTACCTGGGAGAGCAGACTACCCAAGGCCACACTATCACAGTAGAGGAAAGACACACACACACACACTAAGAAGCAGTCAGGGAGGATGAAGTCTTCCTTCTGGTTCCTCCTAAGGAACCAGAGGCCCATGGGCCGTGTTGCATCCCTGGGAATAGGAAGACAATCCAGAGCACCTATTTATCAAGAGTTAAGTAGTCTGACATGGAGCAACACCATATGGTTTTAACTATCACTTAGAAGTAAGAATTCTGGAGTAGAGGAGAGGGCACACATGGCCAAGTGACTGGTGGACAAGTGTGAGGACCTGAGTTAGATTCCTCAGCAGCCACATAAGTGGTACCTGGAGGTATCATGTGTAAGCCCAGCGCTCAGAAGCAGAGTGGAAGGTCGCTGGGGCCTGCTGGCCAGCCAATTTAGCTGAGTTGATGAGTGAGTCAGTGAAAAACCTGTGGTTTCTAGGCGTGCACACACACACCCCTTCTTATACGTATTCAGTTCTACTGAGACTCTGTCTCTATCAAGTGTCCTCACAGCTGATGATAGAGTTACAGCCTGATAAACTTACTACGGCTTGACAAAGTATGGTATGTCAATGTATTTACCGTGCCCAGTCTTGCTACTTGCACAGCTTGGAGACAGCAGATGGCAGACTTGCCTCTGTTTCCTTTCCTGACAGAGAACGTGACCATTCTCTCACAAGCTACCACTCAGGAGTGGGCCCTGTCCAGTAACTCCAGGAAGTGTGTGACTGAAATTGCCAGCCCGGGCAAATATCCAACTCAATAGTCAAAGCAGTGCCTACTGAACACACACTGCCGCCTCGTAACTGTTAAGGGGAAAATTAGTGGGGTCAAGCCAACGTAAGCTGGGGACAATCTTGTCTACCAGCTCTACTAATCTTGTCTGACTCAATATGCAGCCAACTTCTGATCCTCCTGCCTCTACCTCCTGAGTTTTGTTTAATGCTGAGTTCACAGGTGTGCACCACCATGCCCAGTTTTGTGCAGTATTGGGGAGTTGAACCCAGGGCTTCACATGAGCTAAGCAAGCACTCTACCAACTGAGCTACAACTCCAGCCCTGCCATATTGTTTTAATTACAGTAGCTTTATGCAGTGTTTTGGGATATAGTCAAACTGGTGTTTTCTTATTTCTCTTTAAAAAAATTTTTTCCCTCTCCTGTTTCTATTTCTAGGTAAGCCTCAGAAGCACACAGGCAGTTTCTAAGGAACTATAATAGGATTTTTTTTTCTTGTAAACTCTGTTAAGCCTAAAAAATTAATCTAAGGCGAATGAATAGATTGGCCATTTAAAAAAATATTCTCAATGACACCATGTTCTGTCTTTAAAATTCTTCAATATAGCTCTACCTGCCCAAGTTATTTCTCAGACAAGTAGATGCAATTCTTTGTAAGAGCATGAAAAGCTTAATACATTTAAAACTAAGCCAGGAATGATTTAAACAGCAGCAAATCCGAAAACACATAAAGAGCTTATCAAACAATATAGAAGAGGGACTCTTAGCCAAGCCAAATGAAAACCCATTAAAACTAGACAGCTCATGTGCCTGAATGGAATTTTACCATTAACGACCATTTATCCCATTTAATTAGTATTTTCCCGACACACAATAACTTGCACTAAAATACCGTTCTCTCGCCTTGAAATTTCTAATTATTGTTGCGACCCACACCATTACGTATCTCCTCTGCTTTCTCCATCTTTCATGCCATTTAAGCGGCAAGATTTTCAATTATCTATGCAGGGCGGACAGAGATACCTTTAAGGAAGGGGGCATAATATGCAACTCAATTTCTCTAAAAGCCAGGAGAGATCATTTTTAGTCAGAACAAACACACTTTGTCTTTCATCATTTTTTTTTTTGCAAATAAAGAGTAAAACAGGCTATTTAAAACATCCATTTAAATGCAAATTTTGATATCCCAAGAGAAAAATGTTAATCATTTAAATAGACAGGATTAGTGCTCACCCTTGCCACCCTTCAGCTCCTTTCCTAAGTTTTAGAAAGAAATGTAGCCTGAGTCCACACACGTTAAGCCAACAAGGAACCCTTAGGTCTTGGGAACTCTCACTGGGCCAAGAAGGTTGAGACAGAGAGGTGGTCGGTCCTTGTTTGTGTTTGAGGAAGGGGATAGGTTGAGTCTCAAGCACACCATGAGCTAGGCATAAAGTAAGATGATACAATGGTGCTCGAGTGGTTGCCATGACCACCTCAAAGAGGAACCTACACCCCAACTAGAAGATGAGGGAATGGCAGGTTAGACTAAAACAAAACAAAAACATAAACAACCAAGGCTCAGTTGAGGAAACTGGGGTTCTGTTTGCCCAACTGTTAGGTGACTCAGTTGGGTGCCTGGGCTGCGGCAGCCCTCATCCTCAGTCCACGGTGCTCCCCCAAACCCACACCTGTGCAGACTCACCTAGCATGCCCATGCCAAGCATGAACGCGTCCATGGTGTATGGCAGCCCCCGGGCCCGGCCTCTTGTCCCAGGTGGGAACATGACTTCTTTCGGCTGAGCTTTCTTACATTCTACCTGTTAAACAGAAAAGGAGAACAAATGAGATGCAAATGAATTCCACGTAAATGTCAGACGCAGAACCGGGTCGGGTTACGAGCTGTTATTTTTAGCTTCGCTCCTTACTCACTGTAAAAATAGCTGTGCTGAGTAAATGGCCTGCAAAATAAATATTTAAGAAACCACACCACTTGTGCAAATCCTGCTCTGGAAAAACCTACAAGGATGAAATTAGGTTCCGGAAGGGCGGCGAGGACGTAAGTGAAAGATACACACATGGGGGGGATGCAACCCAGTGCAGAAAGCTTGATGGCTAAGGAGGCGGCAACGGCTGATGGATGGGCCTGGGGATAACAGCAGCCACAATTATAACCATCTTCCATGGTTGTTTGGCTTTCTAGACAGATTCCTTGATGGTCCTGCAGGCCAGGGACCCCTCACATCAGGCCATCAGAGACCCTCTCTTACAAACTGGAGAGGGAACTCCACCTCCCAGACAAAACACTGAACACCAGGAGCTCAGAAGTAATACAGCACAATCCATCCCCATCAGGCAAAGGCCCTGAAGCCAGATGTTACAGTTACCAAGTCAGCGATGGCACCATCCCCTTGGAGCCCACACCGCCACACTTACCAAGGGAATCCTGAGACTTAGCATGGGCTCTATGCCTACAGATTACCGGGTTTGCACTTAGTGTTTGTGCCTTTTAGTGGTTGCTAATCTTCCCGTTTGTTCTTTTGCCTCCAAAATCTCCCAATCCTATTCTATTTGAGCATACAGAGCATACTTACTGAACACGCTTACCTAGACAAAACAGAAACCTTAGGGCCAGGGAGATGGCTCAGTGGGTAAGGTCACTTTGCATCAACCCTGATGACCTAAATTCATTCTCTGGGACTCCAACAGTGGGAGGAGAGAACTGACTCCTCAGAGTTGTCCTCTGACCTCCACATACGCCATGGTATATGCACTCCAATGTAAATAAAGACATGCAGTAAAAAACTGAAACTCAGATGGCTGAAGAGATGGCTCAGAGGCTAAGAGCACTGACAGCTCTTCCAAGAGGACCTGGGTTCAATTCCCAGCACCCACATGACAGCTCACAACTGTCTGCAACTACAAGATCCGACACCCTCACACAGACATGCAGGCAAAACATCAATGCTATAAAATAAAAATTATAAAATTTAACCTCCCCCCGCACTCACACACATACAAAAGAAACTGAAACTCTGTGGCCTGCAGAAATTCCTGCATGGTTTGACGAGACTGCCTGAGCTTGCTGAGCATCAGTTGCTATTAGTTTACAGGCGAATTTAACAAGCAGCGTTAGCCATAAATCAAGCCCATTGCTCATAAAGATAGGCCGTTGCAGGGCAAAGCAGGGCACTCAGAGCAGCCAACAGTAACAGCATGGGAGCCTGATGGTGAGAGAAGAAGAATCGGGTATCTTATTTAAAAGCAGTCTGGGGACATATGGTATAGGAGCAAAGCTCAGCAGCTGCCAAGGGTATCTCTGAATCACGGGAGATTGCGGTTGCCTATGGTGTGTCTGAGGTGGCCAGAGTGAGCTAGAATGTGTGTGATACACTGCTTCAAATGAGGACTTACCCAGATGATCCATTTTAGAGATATGCTCATCCTAGATACTGCAATTAGGATACTACAATTAAAAATACCATAGTAGGAGCTGGAGAGATGGCTCAGCGGTTAAGAGCACTGTCTGCTCTTCCAGAAGTCCTGAGTTCAATTCCCAGCAACCACATTATGGCTCACAACCATCTATATCGGTATCTACTGCCCTCTTCTGGCCTGGAGGAATACATGCAGGCAGAGTACTCATATATATAAAATAAATAAAAACCTTTAAAAAAAAAATACTGTAGTAATTATAAAGCCAGGAGTGATGGTGTAATCTAAGCACTTGGAACACTGAAGCATGATTACAAGTCTGAGGAAAACCTGGGTTATATAGCAAGGTCTTACTCCAAAAACAAACAAATAAATAAGTAAAGAATTTAGTGATTCTAGGAGAAAAACCTGACCTAAAATAGTAGCTCTGACACCATTAACAGGTATTATTCTTGCTTTTCAAAGAATGGTAACTATACATGTCTTTAAAGATGGACAAAAAAAAAGTCACGCAATGTGCATGACGGATAGGCTTACTCTAAAGATTTTTTTTTTTTAAATGAGCATGGTGAAAGAGAAATAGATAAAAGACACAAACAGGCAACTCATACGCAGTTAATACTGAGGCACATATCTTCAGAGTAAGGTAGAAGTGGGGAGGCGGGTCAGTGTGTGAAGACGTGAGTGCAAATGCCAGAGCCCACGTACGAGCGGCATGCGAGGCTTGATCATCTGTGATCCCAGCAGTCCTAGCGGGACCTGGGAGGATCCCTGGAAGGGTCTGGGCCAGCAACACTGGTGTAAGCATGGGAAGAGAGCAGACTCTGTCTCACACAAGGCAGGGCGCAAGGACTGATGGCCACAGTGGTCCTCTGATCACCACACATGTAGTGTGCACACACACAGGATGTACTTTTGTCTATTGGATAGGCACCGAGGGCAGTGCTGTTTGAAGTACAGGTTCTGAGGGTACGGAAGGGAGGAAGGTGCAATATTTTTCCCATGGTTGTGATCAAACACCCAACAATAAACAATTTAAGAGAAAGACAGTTTATTTTGGTTCACCGTATTTTTTGGTGGTGGTGGGGGGGGGGGCATGGCTGTAATTGTGAGGTAGCTAGCCATACTGCCTCTGTAGTTAGGAAGCAGAGAACATGGGGAAAAAGAGGCTGGACTATACAAACACCAAGGCCTGGTGCTGGAGAGATGGCTTAGTGGCTAAGAGTATGGATTGGAAACTAAGTGTGGTGGTGCACACCCTTAATCCTAGCACTTGGGAGACAGAGCTAGGCAGATCTCTGTGAGTTTTAGGTCTGTCTGATCTACATAGTGAATTCCAGAACAGCCAGGGCTATATACTGAGATTCTGGCTAAAAAAAAAAAAAAAAAAAAAAAAAAAAGATGAGCTGGGCATGGTAGCACACACCTGTAATCCCAGCACTTGGGTAGGCAGAGGCGGGCTGATCTCTGTGAATTTGAGGCCAGCGAGTGTGGGACAGCAAAGGCTACATAGAGAAACCCTGTCTCAAAAAAAAAAAAATTTAACGAAGCAAAAACAGCTCAAGCCTTCGCCTGAAGTGACTGACTTCCTCCAGAGAGGTTCAGAACCCTCAAGGTTCCTGAACAGTACCACCAGCTGGGGACCAAATGTTCAAATACATGAGCTGTCAAAGCATGACAGGTGGAAATCAGCACTTTGATTTTCCTGAAGGGCAACTGGTAACATGCAAAAACCTGCTACGAGCCCATCCGTCTTTAGAGCTAAGAGTCCTGCACGTTGGAATCTGTACTGTGAGGGCCTATAAAGAGACTATTTGCCAGCCATAACAATAACAATAATAATCCACCAGCAGGGCCGGGCCAGCGAGATGGTGGCTCAGGGGGTAAAGGCTCTTCTTGACATCAAGCCTGACGACCTGCGTGCTGTCCCCGAGACCCACAAGGTAGAAGGGAACTACTGCAAGTTGTCCTCTAAGACCTCTCCACGTGTGGCAGTGTTCTCTGTCTCTCTCTCTCTCTCACACACACACACAGTGTAATACAATTAAAAAAAAAAAAAGTAATAGGGTTGGGGCTGTTGGAGCACTTGTTCTTGCAGAGGACCTGGGTCTGATTCCCAGCACTCCTGTGGTGGCTCAGAACTCTCCCTTACAACCATCTGTCACAGGGTAGTCCTGGC
This sequence comes from Pachyuromys duprasi, assembly GCA_028658305.1. Classification (NCBI taxonomy): domain Eukaryota; kingdom Metazoa; phylum Chordata; class Mammalia; order Rodentia; family Muridae; genus Pachyuromys; species Pachyuromys duprasi. The sequence goes on along the minus strand of CM053746.1, from coordinate 30,401,901 downwards.
ACTGACTTCTACAAGCACCAGGCATGCATGTGTTACACAGACATACACAAAGGAAAAAAAATCATATACATAAAATAAACCTTTAAAAAGTAAAAAACAGAACAAAACAAAAAACACACAAACAAAGACACAACAAAACTAACAGGGGTCAGGGGCTGATGAAGCTGGGTGTGGTCCAGTGCCAACAAAAGCTATAGGTTAGTGACAAGCACTGGTCATGGGGGACCTCCTAGGTCCTTGGCAAACCAGAACACTAGTTACTATAACTGCAGGAAGACAAACATAAATGACAGTGACCTTGTGGGAAAAGAAAGAGAACAAGTGTGTATTGTATTAAAAATATTTAAAAGATCTACCAAAGTTGTCATAAAGTAGCTTTAAAAATTACTGTGTCTTTTGTTGCTGTTTAAGTCTCCTGCTACATAGTGGCTGCATGCTGCATGTTTTCATAAAACAATGCAACAGCTTGTCATGAATAGGATTACTGGGAATTCCCCTTGCACATAAGTAGAGAAAGATGATTAAGAAGAAATGAACACGAGTGCATCAGGTCTCTTAGTTTTCTCCTCATAGCTCAAGCATGGTGGTTAGCCCTAGCCCCTGCCTTTGCGCCCCCATCCTGAGAGCTGGAGGCTGAGAAGTCTCCTTCAGGAAGCTGCCTCAGCACAGGAAGATGGGTGTGCCCTGAGCAGGCAGGCAGATAATTACCTAATGCTGACACTCGGACGGGAATAATGCCGCTAACCAGCTCACTTCCTAACAGGCCTATCGGTGGCAATCTATTGCTTTGTCTTATGAAAACCTGCTGCCTGTTCCTAGGCAACCCGATCAACGGAAATTTCAGGTTTATACAATTTTCATTTAGGGAACAGAAAGGTTAACTAACTGTAATAGGAGTATTTTAAACAAACCCACCTACTTGCTCTCCCTAGCACTGAGCGGGGCTGGCAGCTCAGCTGAATTCTGCTGTCTTTGATCGTGGCGTTTTGGCAGCACCCACCACAGGAGCTCTGTCAACCACCTGCCCTGTCACAGTGAGTGCACTCCAAGGCCAGAGGCCATGGCATGCGAACTCTCTCGGGCTCAGCCTGTCCTGGGTGTTTGAGTGATAGGAGAGGCACTGGACGCAGCAGGGAGCCTGGTCTGGCCAGCAGTGAGAGCTTCTGGAAAGACTTCTCAGGACATCTCCAGATGAGAGGGCTTCGTGCACAGTCTGTCCCCACTCCCCGGCCCTGGAGAGTCAGGCTGATTAATTCCGGGATGTGGAAGAAGTCAAGAGCCAGGATGTGGGGCACCCACTGATAAACAAGGTGAGCCTCTGCTCTGAGAATTTCCATTCTGTTTGTCTTGCTCATCAAGGATGTGGGCATGTGCTCTCTGAACATCAAACTACCTTGAGTCAGTTTTTTCTTCCCACAAGACAGGGTGTTTTTATGTAGCCCTGGCTGTCTAAAACTCGCTCTACAGACCAGTCTGGCCTCCAACTCACAGAGATCTGCCTGCTTCTGCCTCCTACGTGCTGAGATTGAAGGCATGTGCCACCACCACCTGGCCACCTTGAGTCACTCTGAGGCTTGTCACTTCTCCATTTCTAGAGCCCACATGCTGCTCCTATACCAGTGGCAAGCCAGAGAGTTTGACCCAGGGCCTAGAGGAAAAACCAGAACTAAACAGGAAAACCCAATCTACCTCCTTGGTTCTGGTCTTCGACTCAGGTCATCAACACATGAATTGTGTTCCAGACATCAGTAACCAGGCACCAAAATGCCTCCAAACATGGTGGCTTTGTGCAACCACTGATTATCTTCCTTGGGGCTTGAGTTGATGGGGTGTGGTCGGTTCCATCTCTCATGGAGCTGTGGTCAGATGATGGCTGGAGAAGCAGCACCCCCAGTTCAGCCCCTAGCCCTTTCCCATCAGCTTTTGGCTACAACCACTTGTTTAAGAGAAGTCTACTCTCTTAAGTGGAAGGAAGCAGGCCAGTCTGTGTGGCTTTGTACTTGAAAGAGGCCTCAGAGAGAGGCCACTTGTGACTGACACCTCATTCTGGGAGTAGGCCTCTGCTTCCAACCCCCACAGACAGCAAAGCTATGATACGACCCACAGTCGGGGCTGAAAATGTGCCTTGAAATTTCATTCTTTAAATATGCCGTTCAACTCAACAAATGGGCCTTGGAGGACAGGCAAGTCTTTCATGTATTCCCAGGATCGTGGCTTCCAAACGAGGCCCTGGCAGAAGACTCTTTACCCCTGGGATAATTGAGGCAGCAGCATGTTCCCGCAGACGACATGTCAAAGGCCTACTGTGACTTCGTGGGGTCAGTACATGTTTAGGAAGCTTGTTTGGGCTGGGGGGGGGGCGAGACTTCTTCTCACTGTTGTCCAGTGCCATTGCTTCCTCCCCTCTTCCCTGGGCCCCTTCTGGTGGTGCTGCTGCTGCTGGGTACCAACGCCAGGACCTTATGCATGGCAGGCAGACGCTCTTCCCCTGAGCTATATCCTAGCCCTATTATCAGTAGCTTGTTGCTATTCAGAGAGAGAATTTCAAAGTTATAGAAAAGTTGCAAAGACAGCCCCAAAGAACAGCTGGTCCAGCACTGCTCACTGTCAGCCTTCTACGCCTCAGCATCTGCACACACTCCACGTCTGTTTCTGGAGGGGTATGATGGGTTTGTGTTTCCCAGGGAGCATACCAAGGGCTGGACTTGGTGCTTGGGCCTTCCACCCGTGGCCCCGGGATCCCCAGCATTCCAAGAAAGGAAAAGCCGAAAAACTTCTTGTCTGAGGCTAAGTTGCAAACTTGGTGATTTATAAGTTCTATAAACATGGGGGCAGGGTTTTTTTTTTTTTTTTAATGTAACCAGAACACTTACCAGTTTCAACAGGGACACGGTACTTTAATCTGGCTTTCATAATTGTTTTGTCAGAAGACTCAATTTACGACAATTCGTCAATCTACTATTAAAAAGGGTCGTGCCTTGCTGTGCTGTCTATGTATCCAGGTTGTCCTTGTCCTGTCTCAGCTTCTTGAGGAGCAGAGAGTACAAGCATGTGCTACTGTCTCTTGCATGTACTGTGCTTCAGAATGAGCATGTCAAGAGTTCTGCTTTGGGAAAGGCACTGTTTCTAAGGGGAGGGCTTCCTGCTCCTGTCCAAACAACCTGAAGTCCGTTCAACCCCTGGGCCTCTGTCGGAGAGGACCAGAGAGTCTGAGAAGGAAGCCAGTCTCTGAAACGATCCAGTCGGCATGCAGTCCCAGGACCAGATGGAAAGCCAAGAGCTGTACCTGTGGCCTGATGGACCACCCTCAACAAGGCGGGCTTCTGTCTGGCCTGAAGGGGCCAGTGTGTACAAACAGATCATGTTAGGAACTGCTCCCTTCTCACGGAAGCCAGAGGCCTGTTTCAAAGGATAAAATTCCCCAGTGCGCAGACACTGACCTTGACTGTCTGGCTGGTAGGAAGGGGAGGGAAACAGAGCACTCCAGGAGGCTGGCCTGTAGCTTTTTATGGTGGTGCCTGCCTTTGTATAAAGATTCCTGACAGACCCAAGAGGCCTAGCTGGGTGGCCCAGGACCAGCTTGGCCTTCTTCTTAATTAACTGGCCATTCCTCCCTATTGGTTTTAGAGGGTTCCGGGTGAACTCTAGTCATCTGATGCCCCAAGCCAAATGCTTTGCTGGTATCCAGAAAGGAAGAGGAGGGAACACTGTATAGATCCAGGGTCTTCCTAGAATCTGGCAGCCACACAAATGTTTCCACAGGGCCGGGGTGGATGGGCCCCTCCACACACCCTTTTCTTCTTCCCCACACAACCATTGCCATTCAATGCAAACTCCTTCTTCCTAGCCACTACCCTTCTGCCCTCTCTTGCCACCAGAGGCCTTTCTGAGGACCCTATGGACAGCAAGCGCCTTAGTGGGGCTCTCGTAAGTTCAGATTCAACACCCAGAGAAGATCTGGTGGCCCAATACCACAGAAACCATCTGCACATGGCATCTCATGTGTGCTGACTACAAAGAGGCTCTTGCAGACACGGCACCCTCGTGACAAGTATAGTAAAGGAGCAACGAACATGTCAAGCAGAAGAGGTAAAGGCAGCCAGCTGGCAGAAACATGCTGGACATAAGTGACCTGGACCCACGGGTAGAAATCTTTGGATTGGGTTCAATTTGCTGGGTAGTCACACCACTGTGTGAGCGCATGCATTGGTGTGCATGATGCTTAAGATAGTCCCACGGATCATATAATAAACATATAAGATAGCTAGCTATTCAGCAGAGTGTGTGCCACATGGAACCCTCAAACCATGCCCCTTATTCTCAATCACTTTATTGTACGTGGGCTTCATTTACTTGGTGAAACAGCTTAATTGGCCTCTTCTCTGATAAAAGAAACTGAGGACTGGAGAAAACAAAACAAAACAAAACAAAACAAAAACAAACAAACCAACCCAAACCCCACCATTTCAGCCAGGATCCGGTCCCAGGGCTTCCAACTTCAAACCCCAGCTCCTTCCTCTGGGTCCTACCCTCTCAGGCCCTCCTTAGCCCTCTGGGGCCCAATCTGATGCTATTTCTTCCACAAAATTGTTCCCAGCTCTAGCTTCCAGAATTAATTTCCTCACCACTTACAGAATTAATTTCATCCACTGTTTCCTCTGCTTCGTGTTTTTTTTTTTTTTTTATTAAAACCGGTGACGACAAAGTGAAGTAGGTCATAAACCAGTAATATAAAGCACCAGTGCGAGGCAGTGTGACATGTGGACATGAGAGAGAAACACTGGGTGGGGGGGGCGGGCGGGGTGTGACTCTCCTTTTGGGGGTGCTCAGAGTCTGGGCAGAAGGTCAAGTCTTCGATGCTGCTTGAGACACGCCCACTAACAACTGCATTCCAGGGCAGGCTGGGCCTCAGCTCTGATTCAGCTCTACCTTTGGGCTCTGGGGCTGAGCACGGCTAGATTCTCCATACTTGGACCTCTCACCTGCAAGGCATGTGACAACAGCATGTGCCCCACTGGGACCTACAAAGCCCTTGCCCTGGGGAGGACTGTACCACTCGGCGCAGAGCAGGAAAACTCCTGAGGACTGTAAAGCCAGTCCATTCCCCTGTGCAAGCAGCTGCCCCGCCCACCTGCAGGGCGCAGCCCCGCAGCCCCACAGCCCTGTTCCTGACAGACCCTTCTCCCCCCCCCCCCTCCAGCCAGGTAGTCCCAGCTCCCCGCATTCATCATCAAGGTGTGCTAGGGGAGCTGGCAGGCTGTACTATTTGAGGAAATAGCTGACGGCGGTAGCACCAGCTGTTCTTCCCCCTCCCCCGCTTATCGGGCACCTGCAAGGGCATTTCAAAGTGAAGGGAAAGCTTGGCCCCCGGCAGGTGTCCAAATATGGGTGTAGGACGGAGCGGGTGTCTACCCGGGCCCAGAGCTGGCCTCTCTCCTTTTTCCTTTTTTAAATTATTATCATTTATTGCAATTTATTCAATTTGTATCCTGGCTGTGGCCCCCTCCCTCATCTCCTTCCAATCCCAACCTCCTCCCTCTTCTCCCCCTATGCCCCTGCCCTAGTCCACTGATAGGGGAGGTCCATCTCCCCTTCTCTCTGACCCTAGCCTATCACGTCTCATCAGGACTGGTTGCATTGTCTTCCTCTGTGGACTGACAAGGCTGCACCCACCAGGGGGAGGTGATCAGACAGCGTGCCACTGAGTTCATGTCAGAGTTCCTACTCCCCTTACTAGGGACCTCACTTGGAGACTGAGTCTATGGGTTACATCTGAGCTGGGGTCCTCTCCATGCATTCATTGTCCTTGGTTAGGGTAGCATTCTCTTCAGGGTCCCCAGGGCTCAGTTTTTATGGCTCTGTTGGTGTCCTTTTGGAGCTCCTGTCCCTTCCAGGTCTTTCTATCTCCTCCTTCTTTCATAAGATTCCCTGCACTCTGGCTCAGCCGCTAAAGGCTAGGCTCACAACCCAAAATATAAGAGCCGGCTTCTCTTAACCATGCAATAGAGACGACAGGAAAGAAGCCGCTTCAGCAGCAGCCTGAAGCTCCTTGGATATTGGGTGAAGCGGCTGCCAGAAGAGGCCAAGGAAAGGACCCAGAGACAAAAGTCTCAAGGCCTAGAGAAGACACAGGAGGGCTTCTCCCAGCGGCTCCTGTGTGGTTCCCTTGCCAGAGCTGCTGGGGGCCATGCCAGCTGAGCAGGTGTGGAAAACTAGAGGTTCAGCACCTCTTCCTCATTCTCTCTTCTTCCACTGACCTGACCAGAGGACCAATGAAGGGCAAGCGGGAAGGCTGGGAGGCTCTGACAGGGAAGCTACCTCCCTGCAGGCTAAATTACTTCTGCCTAAAGAGCAGCGCATATTTCCCCGCACACCACCCCCACTCTCCCCCTCCACTTCTCCCAAGGCTTCCCCAACACACAAATTGTTCGGCTCCCATTAGCGGAGCCAGCACACAAACGGGCGTGTGCACACATGCGTGTGTGATGCGTAGGGCTCGGGATCTCTCCCTCTCCCACGTAAACATGGGATTCATTTATTAAATGCCTCTCTGCCATTTCCTTTTTTGCCTTCATCCTTGCTTGTTTAATATTGCATTTGACATTCTCATTTTATAAATGGCAACAGAAGCAGAATGGATGGGCTAAAATTAGCTTACGAGTGAGAATGATGCTACAAATAGGATCGTGAGCACAGAGGCCCAGTTAATTCCACCCACCCACCCTCACAGTTTTGGGCTGGTTCCCGACCGAGCTTTCAGTCTTTGGAGATGAGGATGGTGCCTGAAGGAGGAGATAAGAGCCTGTGTCACCAGGCATTCTGCCAGAAGCAAGGTACAGATGCTGACCCTGGCCTCAGGGCGGTTCCAGGGCCAACTTGGCCCAGCACTGTGGTCCTGATTTGGAGAGGCCAACTCAACTCTCTCACTGCCCTGCTATGCCTTGCTTCTCAGTGTTCTGCTCTAAGGCTTGTTCCCCCCAAGTATGCTCTGAGCTGAAGAGAATAATAGGCTGCGTATCACAGCAAGCTTTGGTCCTGGAAGTGAGCTCTCTGGAACCTAGTCAAAGAACGATTCAGCCAAAGGGTCTCATTCAGCTTTACTGGAGCCTAGAGAACCCTGCGTCATGGGGCTAGAAAGATGGTTTAATGCTCTCTGTCAGAGGATCTGAGATTTGTTCCCAGCGCCCACACCACAAGACTCCCAGTGGTCTGCAACTCCAGCTTCAGGGACCCAAATGCCCTCTTCTGGCTTCTGTGGGCAACTGCACTTATGTGCACACACAAAATATATTAATAATAATAATAATAATAACGAAGAAGGAGGAGGAGGAGAAGAAGAAGAAGCATATCACAGGACCTGCTGCTTGTTCTAGAGACTGTATACCTCTCCTCTCCTGGGTGCCACCTCCCAGGCACCGGAAGTACCTACCTCCCATGGGGACTCAGGAACCAGTCCTGCCTGGTCCTGCAGCTGTCTCCCCAGAAGATCTCCTATTTGCTCAAGCAATATGACTCTGGGAATGATGAGAATGATGATAGAAAGGCCGATCCCTATGGGAGGGCAGGGTACAGCGTGGCTCTGTTCCAAACTCTGCATAACCCTTTGTCTCAGTGCTCTCTGTAGTTGTTATCTCCATGTCCTTTTCTTAAGAAAGGGGACAAGCCAGAAGCTAACTTTCCCTAGGTCATGAAGCTGGTAGACAGCAGAGTACCAGACTGTGGGATGCTCAGCAAGAGGGCGGGGCCGGTCAGTGGTGCCATCTGGCAAGGAGGCATGAGGGCTGGACAGCACTGCCCTCTGACCTTTGCTTCATTCTCCCCCTGCTCATGGTTGGGTGCTCTCCTATGAATGAAGGCTCTCCTACCCTCAAGCCCCACTGTCTGTTGGGGACACCCTCTCTTCTCTGCTTAACAAAGCACTATTCTATTGTAAGCCTGGTTGAGCATTCAGCTAAAACCCTTTCCTCGGGGCCCTGGAGGCAAGCATCACCCATGCTGGCCTTGTTCTGAGCTAGTTTAGGCCTCAGTTGCAGATGATGATGGTCAGTAGGCCAAATCCAGCTGGCTGCATCCTGTTTTTGTAAATTAGGTTTTATTTGAACACAGCCACGCCCACTCATTTGCATACTGTCTGGGGCTGTGTTTGGCTACAATGGTGGTGTTGAATAGCTGTGACAGAGACCATATGGTCCTTCAAGCCTCAAATATTTACTATCTGGCCCTTTACAGAAAGCTTGGCCCCTGGCTTGGGCCAAAGGGAGGTCACTTACTGTCACCTGCTGTCACAGTGTTTCCAGGAGAGATGGATTCCTGCCAGCCTTTCAGATTGTAAATGTGACCACAAGAGTAGGTCTCTGGGACCAGGAACAGAACCAAGGCTTCACCTGAGCTGGAGGGGCGAGGCAGGTGCAGGTTGAGAGTGGAGGAATCACACGATAACCAGTGGTGGGCCCGGACTTCCGTCTCAGATTCCAAAGCTCTCGGTGTCTCTAAATGACCCAGCAGGTGCTGACATGGTCACAGGAGGGCATGGTTAGGTGTGTCTCATAGCGTGGTCAGAGCAGAAAGGAAAGGAGCTTCTGAAAAGTCAGAGCTTCTTCGGAAAGGAGACCTGGAGTTCTGGGAGTTTCCAGGATTAGGCGATCTTTTTCCTGATGAGACAGGGACTGGCAGGTGATGCTGAGGGCACTAGCCTGGCAAGAAGATGTGTGCCAAGCCCTGTCAGGTGTCCTGTCCCAGCTCTGCATTCCCACACGTTTCCCCTCTGTCACTGGGTGGTACTGCAGCCACAGCAGTAGCCATCATTAGTGGGCATCCTCCACTGGGGCTTCCCTCAAGTCTTTAATGTGTGCACAAACCACTGCCTGAGTCCTGGGCTGAGCCAGGAGGGCCACGGACTCAGCATTCCTCACCTCTTCCCGGAGGGGGCCCTCTCTGGGACCACCTGCTGGCCACAGAGGGTGGCTATTGCTAGGCTTCTTTTCATTCCAAGACAGGGGCTATAAGCCTTGTCTTGCTTAGCAAATTTCTGTAAGTGCAAATGCCTTAGAGGAGTAAGAAAAGAGCTCTAAACTCTAATCACTAGACAGAAACTCAGGCCTGTCTCTCTTTCCTAACCCCTCCTCCTACTTCCTTACTGTGGTACTGGTTTGGTGGCTTAAAGTGCCTGGTGCTGAGCCTGACATTCTAAGTTCGATCCCTGGGACCCACTTGAAAGCAAGAACTGACTCCGTCCAGTTGTCCTCTGACCTCCACACGTGCATCATGGCACCCTTGCACCTACACATGCACTGACAGGTAAGTGATACCCCCCCAAATCAAAAAAGGTTAAAACAGAACAATAACAAAAACAACAAATAAATCAAAACAAAAGGAAACAAATTTCAGCTCTCCCCCTTGTGACTGCCTGTTACACAAGTCCCTCCTTCCCACTGAGCTCCTGTGGTCCCCTTGGAAAACTGGCAGTCCTCAGCATGCTGCGTGAAAGGCCGGTGGGCGGCGGCCTGTCTGTGTCTGTACAGTACCAGCATGGTGCCTTGGAAACACCAATTCCCCATAAATGAGGTAGAGGAGAAGGCTCTACCCTGGCACCCTCCACACTACATCCTCCATTCTAGCCCAATCAGGTACCAATGTCTGTCTCCCCGGTATCGCTTTGGGATGGGGGCTGAGCCAGAAGCTGGCTATGTGTCAAGTCTCACCTCCCTCCCTCTGGCTGCCTGGCACATCAGGAGGCTGCTTGCTGGCTGGGCTCTGGTGACTGACTAATCAAGCAAGTAGCCCTGCTGTTATGGGGCTGCTTCAATCAGGGGCATGGCGCCATGGGAGGTGTTATTAGCTGCGCCCGCCCTGGGGCTTGCAGAGTGGCCGGAGAGAAGGATCACGGGGGCTGCTAGGCACCTCTGCGTTTGTTCTGCTTGGGGCTGAGTCTCAGCTCCTGTGCGCTGTGTCTTGAGCTTGAGTGGTGTCAGCTCTCTACCATGCCCCAAGGATCAAGTAGAAGGGGCCTGCACTGATGGCTGCCCAGGATCCCCCTAAGCCCAAACTCGGTCCTCTTCTCTAATTGGGAATCTGGCCTTCAAATTACGAGATCAAGAAACTACATGGGCTGTGGGGAAAAGGAGGCTCAATGGCCATGGGAAGCTGTAAAAGCCAACAGGACCATCATCACAATCCTTTTTGGTCTAAGAGGAAGGCCAGCATCATGGGGCTCAACCATGGGCAGAGAGTACAGCTTTCTGATCCTGAATTCTGGGACTGCCACTTGCTGACCATGCGGCCTTGAACTCGAGTTGCTTCGTCTCTGCCTTGCCTATCTGTAAAATGGAGGGGGGAATGGTTTGCTTTTGTTTACACTAGAAAGGGTGTGACCGTCAAATTAGGCAAGATGCACCAAAGGCAAGTGGCTAGCAACTAAAATGTATGTATTCTAAAATGTTAGCTGCTGTATCCTGTAACAGGAAGTGTAAAGTGTAAAGTTCCTGCCCAAACTCCTTTCCCAACCCCACCTTGGGGCAAATACTGTGTGAAGCCCTTTGCTCAGGACAGCACAGCCAGCCTTCAACCACCCAGGGAAGTGGCAGTCTCAGCTCTGTTTGCTGGGGTTCAGTGACCTACTTCTGCCCCCAACTCCCCAGAACCTCTGGTTCCTCCCCTGGGTAAGTCCAGGCTAAAACCTTCCACCGATACCTCAAAGACTGGGATCTGAACTATTCTGTCCCCACAGGTTCCCCTTCTCTGTTCACTTTCGATTCTGCTTATCGCCTACAGAACAAGCACAGACCCAGATTAAAGGAAAATAGGAATTTTAAACTAGAGGCACCCCAAGGTCACGAAGTCAGTTCCACCCACATGAAGAATGGTGCAGATACATGGGAGAAGCCTAGGGAACGAACGGATGCCGACATCTCTGGCTCCTGGACAGCCACAAGTTCTCCTTCATTCAACATGTTCTTATCTCACTCCACTGGTTATCTGGGGGCTCACCCTCCTACCCCAAGCTCAGACAGGAGTCTACACCACTCACTGAGCAGCCAGGAAGCTCAAGACCTATGCTCCTTCTCTATGGGAAACCCTGGGACCAATCCTGGGCTTTGTTTTCCCCACCCAGACAGAGGACCATAAGGCCTTTCCCATCTTGTATCACGGGCCTATTTCAAAGGGAGTCATTTCTTGCCTGCACTGTGACCTTCCCCATGAACTGATGGAATCCTGGAAGGCACTCGCCTGCACCCTACGCTGCCCCTTCCACTTCCTGGCGCCCAGTAACCTTTCTCGGAGCTTGGCAACAAGCTCTAGAGAGGCTGAACAAGGCATCTGTGGGCAGCAACGAAAGGTGGGGAGGGAGGTGCCAACTGGAAGGCAACAGGGCTAAAGGACGAAGTCCACAAAGGAACCTTCCGCTCTTTTCCACCCATCTCCTCCTTCCCCCTTTAATGCCCGTGCAGATGCCTCCAAACACACTATGCAAAGAAAAGACTGTTTTCATTTCACATGCATATGATGGCTAGGAACAATATGAACAATATTATTTTAGTGCCCTGGGAAAAAATTAGCAAGTCAAATATTGAATCAAGCCTGCAGCACCACATGCTAAGCAGACTGCTTTGATCTTATCCACACTAAAAGCTCTATTATTGCATCTAAAGTTGGTGAACACATATCAGACCAATATACAATGCCTATCTGAACGCATGTTTCAGAAGCAAGGAATGTTTTGACAAAAGGAAGAAAATACCAAAGTCACAGCTGCGATCGAAGCCCAAATTTGCCCACCTGCCCTCTTCTCTGGAGGGCAGGAGGGGCTGGAGGTTTTGCTGGCCAACCAAAATTTTTGTGCTCTTGGGGACCTGCACATGCATCCAGAAATACCTGCTGAGCTCTCATTTTTTTTTTTTTCCTTTTTCTGGAACCAACAAAGAAAGGATTTGTCACCCCCTACTCATCTTAGAATTGTGTGAGATGAGAGAAAAAGCAGGCAGATACCACACAGGGCGTGGCACCCTCTGGTGGCCACTTCTGTGGGCAGTCTCCCTGGCTCTACAGAATTCCAGGAGTGGAACCCCGCCCTCCTCCTGAGGCTTACTCCACCAGGAAGAGCAGCTGTGGGAACGGAAGGAGGAGGCAGCGGGCGGATTATGAGGGGAGAAAGATAAAACAGTTCGGCAAATCTTCTATTTAAGATCTGCTCCTCAAGGGTCCTCCATCAAAAGCAGGGCTGGAGAATGGGTATGGTGGTCCATATACCTTCAAACCTGGCAGAGGCAACAGTATCTCTTTGAGTTTGAGGCCAATCTAGTCTACATAGTGAGTTCTAGGCAGTGAGACCCTGTCTCAAAAAACACAACAAAAAACCATGAAATTAGGGCCTGCAAACTCCAGTCTGTGAACCATATCCAGCATGCCATGCCCTTTGCCTGGTTAAAATGAGAGAGCTGAGTGTAGGGCAAAATGTGGAGTGCTTTGCCCGCCTGTTGGAGTCTGTGTTGGAGGAAAGAATAGAGGGTACCATGATCCCGTTGCATGAAATTCACATATGTATGGCCTATGGACACTCACACTACAATACAGAGTGGTTGCAATGATCATATAAATAGTTCCAAAAAGTGGTAATTTTTATGTAGGGTAGCCCGAATACTTACTATTTGGCTTTTTAATTTTTATTAATTCATTTTGGCTTTGTATGTGTAGGGTTGGTAACATGCATGCGTGTTTGTGTATAGGCACGCACATGTGTGCATACCAGAAGGCTATCTCTGGTTTCTTCCTCAGACCCCTTTCCCCTAAACTCTGCTGGGATTATAAGAGCACTCAACCATACCCAGTGTTTTTTAAAGAACTTCTGAAGCTCAAACTTGGGTTCTCACGCTTGCCAACAAGTACTTCAGTCTGAGCTATCTCCTCAGCCTGCTTCTGACTTTGGTTGAGACAGGGTTTCTCTGTGTAGCCCTGGCTGTCCTGGAACTCACTCTGTAGACCAGGCTGGCCTCAAACCCAGAGATTCACCTGCCTCTGCCTCCCTGAGTGCTGGGATTAAAGGTGTGCATCCTCGTGCCTGGAGTATTTTTAGCTTTTTGAGGTAGGGCTTCCCTATGTATTCCTGGCTGGCCTAGAATTCATTCTTTAATGTTACAATAATACCTCCTGCCTCAACCTCCTAAACACAGTGTTGGTAGTACTGAACAACATCATGACTTCCAACAGGCCCTTCATTAAAATTGTTCATTGGCTTTTGTTTCTTGCAACTGCTCCCACTGATAGGGCTGAACTCTGCCTAGACCTCAACCCCCTCTCCCTGACCACTGGATGCATGACACAGACACTGTGGCCACTCAATCCCACTGTCCCCCAGTGGACAATCCCTCCAGACTTACCATTTTATTATTGATTTCATGGAAATGGATTTCACAGACTTTCTCCACAACGTCTTCATTCTCAAAAGTGACAAAGCCGAACCCTGAAGGGAGGAGAAACACAGAGAAGGAATGAGTTTGTTTCCTGCAGGGTAGCCTGCAGTCAGGACAGGATCCAGATAAGTGGTGGTGGGGGGCGGGTGGTAATGGGGTACGCTGTGGTCTGTGATTCCAATTTATACCCAGCACCCTTCTGACAGTGAGGAGATAGTCAGGATTCCACCCACATGCAGCAGGCACCGTGTGGCTTACATCTGCCCCGAAGCAAACAAGAAATTTACTTGTCTGTTATTTACAAGGGTCGGGGCCTGCTGGCTCTGTGTGGAGGCGGGCTTGTGGGCTACAGAGAGCCTCTTGGATCACTGCGGGGCCGCAGCGGCCCTTTCTGTCAGCTTCGATGGCTAGCCCTCAGGTCGGCCCCCACATGGAGGCGGTTACTGGTCCTTTTCTTCCTGAATGACTTCCTCTAATACCTCATCAGGACATCCTGAGGCCTGGAAGGAACTATTAAAAGTTGCAGGCCTCTGTTCTGTGCGGGTATCCCTTTGCTACCGCCGCTTCAAACACGCTGTGGATTTGGGGCAGTTTAAGACTGTCTGATGCCTGCTGTCAGCCCGTCAGCTATCCACTGTATTTACTCGGCTGGAGACCGGCTTTACTAGACGAGCCGCACTAAAGAATTTTGGCAGGCGACTGCGGCTCAGCATCCTGCGTGCCTCTCTCCACCCTCCTGCCCCTTCCTTTCTTCTCTCTCCACCCCCAACAGCGTTCCATTGCGAGTCCCCATCTGTGACCCTAACTCGGTAAGCACTGGGGTACCACACAGGCCCACACATGGTGGGTTTACCACCTTGCACTGAGCATGGCTGCTGTGTGGGCACTAATGGGACCTGGGCAGAAATGGAGAGGCACTGGGGAGTCAGGGGCTTGGTTACAGTCTTGCCTGGGTATCACCTGGAGACCTGCCTCTGTTCTCCGGACTTCACACTTTGCACCGGGAAGTAAAGGTAGTACAAACAGACCCCAGATCAGTACTCCCAGAGCTCTGCTACTCCCTGCTATGTGTGTGTGTGTTTCTTTGGGAGCTGCAGTTGGTCATTAGGATGAAATCCTTCAGAGTAGGACCAGTGCCCTTATAGAAAGGTAGGATGGCTTGCTTTTATCCCTCTCTCCTGCCCAGTCAGGCTATGTTAGGTGTCTTTCTGCAAGCTTGAAAAGGGTCTCTTACTAGGACCAACCATGCTGGCACCCGACTCTGACTTCTTGCTTCCAGAATTGTAAGTGACTTGTTGTTTACAAGGTATGACATCTTCTGACAGCAGCCCCAAATAAGACACTCTTTTCCCTAAAGATGTGAGCGGGCTGAATGCAAAGCACGGGAAGGCAAAATACGACAGGCTGCTCCTGCAATAGGATTATCAGTGCTTCCTAACAACAGATAAGAGACGGATGTAGCCTCTTCCGGTTTCTGTGTCTGTTTTGGGATTTCACCACCCAAGGTAGAGACAGAATCTCTCACGTCCCTTCTGGTTCATAAAGGCACCTCTGCTACTATTTTCCAAGGACAACCAGGGACACAGAGCTGACACACAGAACTTTTACATCACAGTTCCCACAGCAGGTTCTAGAAGATTCTTTAGGAAAATGAAGGTCATGCCCTGCTCTCAAACAACCTCCAGTCAGAGAGAGAACCAGGGCTACCTCACAAATGTAGACATGATCTCCAGGCTGGACCACTGGTTATCATGTACCAAATCTTGAACTGATGTTCCCAGCTGGCACACACATCCTAGTCCATTATCCGCACCTGAACCAGGTGTGTGATGGACTCTAAAGAGGACACAATCGCCTGTGAAGGGGCTCAAACTGGGAAGTCTTCCCAGCATCGTGGGGTAAAAGCTGGATCCTCAGTAACGTAAGCTAGAAGCAGACACCACACATGAACTAAATTGATGCTTAACCAGAGCCCCTCTCACCAGGCTCATACTTCCCAAGTGGTGTCCCTAGAGAGAACCTAACAGAGCTTTCTGGGTCCTCTGTGGGTGTCTCCTTTTCCTTAGCCCTTTGGCCACTGCAAAGCTGAGGACAACCATATCCAGCAGAAGTGTCCCAGCATCCTTCTAAATTTGGGCTCTCAAGTGTTTGATTCTTGCCTTCTTTAAACCCCTGTCATTTTTCCGGAAACACTGGCTCACCGCCCTCTTTCAGGGTTGGGGGAAGCCTTCAGACTATTAAGTCAAGTTTCCCATGAGCCCCATCCTGTAGCACAAGCACAGACCTCAAGAGTTAATCCTCTTTTTGCTGTTCACTAGTCTAAGAACTCAGATTCTACCAGACTCTACAAGAAGAAATGAAGGCCCAAAGGCCTTCCCAAGGCTTACCAGAGTGGGCAAGTGCAGGAAGAACACAGAAAGGAGAGGCCAGTACTGACTTTAAGCCACGCATGTTCTGGACTACTATAGCACTGGGACCTTGTTTTTCAGTGGGTCCCTGGAATGAAATAGCACCTCTAAAACACTACGTGCAGAGAGAATGATGGGATGGGTTTATTCTGTGCTTCAGGGTCTGAGCACTTCACTACTCCACTCAAATCAATGCTTTGCTCTCGACTGATCTGGCCCTTCCTTTCACACTAACTGTCCCCCTGCATGGCTGGTAAGGAAGCCAACAGGATCTTTTCTCTCTCTCTCCCTAGAATTGAGCCAAGGACCCCTCAGAGACCGCCTCTTGCCAGGGCAGACCTTGCCCCTACCTCATGTCACTTGCTTCCAGCCTATGGGTCACATCTGGGCCCACCTTGGTACACCTTGCAAATAAAGCATGTCCAAGTGAGCTAGGGTTTTTGTTGTTTTGTTTTACCTCATTGCTAATTAGAAAGACTGTAGAGCCTTGAAAAGTTACCCTCCAAATATATACCTACACCCCACACCCTGGGAAAAAAAAGTGGTTTTGCAAGGGTGGTTAAGGATCCCAGATTTAGGGAACGCTCCTAGTAGAACAGCTGGTCTTCTCATAAAAGGTCGGAGATGGAGAGAGATAGAGAAGAGGCCATGGGAGGGCAAAGGCAGGCGCGGTAAGTGATATAGCCTCAACCAACCACCACGAGAAACTGTCATCTACACCTGGGAGGGGAGTGCAGCCACACAGCGAGAGAACCGCCTGCTGCTGTTTTCAGCCTCTAAGCTCATGCTCTTTTGTCACCGGACACTCGTACAGCGAGGGATGGGCTTCTGCTGTCACCTCCTGCAGCCAGGTTGCCACCTTGCCAGTCACAGTGCTTTGCACAGGAGGCTTGAGATTGTGCACGAATGAGCAAAACCCATGCAAGCTCTTGGGAAAGCAAGTGACATACCAGGAGGTGGAGGACAGCCAAAGATTTGGAGGGCCCTAGTAGCTCAGCGTATTCACACTTGACAACAGAACAGAGGCGGGGTGGAGCCTTGCCACGCGAGCTGCACCTGTAGCTACTTAACTCCTTGGTCCACCAAGGAAGTCACTGCTGCAACTCCAGGTTGTTATTACTGAGACCTGTGTCGGATCGCCAAGCGGAGACAGGAAGAAGGATTAAAACGCAGGTGACTATAAAGGAGCCAGCGGACTCTTGGCATAATTTTGGATTCTGACTCTAAGCTTTCCTTGATGGTCCCTCTTTCCTAACCTCTCAGGACTCAAAATGGCCATGATTTTTCTGGGTCTGAAGAGAGGGCCCGGTCATTAAGAGTGCTGGCTGCTCTTCCAGAGGATCTGGGTTCAATTCCCAGCACCCACAGGACAGCTCGCAGTCATTTGTAACCCCAGCTCCAGGAGACCTGAAGCTCTTTTCCACACTTTGTGAGCACTGCACACAAGTGGCATATCAAACATTTGTAATGCATAAAATAAAAATAAACAAATCCTTAAAAAAAAAGGTTTTATGGCTAAAGGAAGACAGGCTGG
Source organism: Pachyuromys duprasi (assembly GCA_028658305.1). Lineage (NCBI taxonomy): Eukaryota > Metazoa > Chordata > Mammalia > Rodentia > Muridae > Pachyuromys > Pachyuromys duprasi. Next base: position 30,384,553 of record CM053746.1, on the reverse strand, counting down.
ATTTGAAGCCTCTAACACCCTGGATATATCACAATTCAGTGGTGTCAAGGCTCATTTGCAGCACTTTAAGCATCCATATCTCTTCAACATCCTTGTCTGTTTGGCCTGAATAGAGAAAACAAACTTGATTATGTCTAAAATATTTATTTATTCCATTTGGGGAAGCAAAGAAGCAATGAAACACTTAATTATCAATAAGTGTTATTCCTCAACATATAATCATTTTTATCTCACAGGTGCATTATCATTTCCAATGAATTAGTAACTCACTGGGAACAGCTTCCTCCTCCCCAAGTAAATTAAACAGACAAGTGAAGGACAGAAATAATGGGATTAGGAATTTGAGAGGGATGAGTGGGGAGTGGGGAAACCCCCTTTGAGCATTACAGTTTTCTTTTTTGAAGTAAAAAAAAAAATCATGGTGGTAAATTATATACAACGCGAAGCTTCTCATCTGAAGCATTTTTAAGGTGCACAGTCCAGCGGTATGAAGGACACAGCTGTGAAGCCACTGACACGCCATACACCTATGGAACCTGTTCATCAGCCCAAACTTAGGCTGATCCCCACTAAACGGCAGCCCTTCCCAGCCCTGGAAACCTCCGCTTTCTTCTGTGTATGCCAGTGGCTCTCAACCTTCCTAATGCCGCAACCCTTTAATACAGTTCCCCAAGTTGTGGTGACCCCCAACCATAATCATTTTGTTGCTACATCACAGCTGTAATTTTGTTACTGTTGTGAACCACCATGTCTGACCCCTGTCATGCTCCACAGGTTGGGAACCACTGGGCTACACACAGATGCATTCCAGAGATCCTGGTAAGCACTCCCATGTAGTACCTGCCCTTTTGTCTCTGCTTAGTGCAAAGACTTTCAGAACAACCTGCTGGCTGAACAGCCTCCACAGAGCCTCGGGAGGGCTGGGAGGCAGGAAGGAAAGAACAGTCACCCTTTGTTTTCCCAAAGGAAAACCAGAAACGGTATCTCATGAAGGCCCAACGGACTGAGGCACACAGATCGATAGGAGAAACATATTTATCCTCATTCAAAGGCGCAGGCCAAAGGGCTGGGGTGATTGCTCGGGTTGTAAAGTGAGTTTGGTTGTCCAGATCTCATAAAACCTGGGCTTGGAATAGCACACTGGTGTGCTAAGGGGCCAGAGACAGGTAGCCAGTCACTGTAGCTAGTGAGGAGCCACATTCACTGAGAGATCGTAGATAGATAGTTAGACAGACAGGCAAGGTGGAGAGAGAAAGAACAGAATGTCAACCCCTGGCCTCCTCCCAATAACAACAGCAGCGGTAACTGCAAAGGGGGCAAAGCAACGAGAGAAAGAACAAAATGTCAACCCCTGGCCTCCTCCCAATAACAACAGCAGCGGTAACTGCAAAGGGGGCAAAGCAACGAACTTGGCCCCACTCCACCCGGACCCTGAGCGGAGTGCCTCTTCGCCTTTCTCTCAAACGAGAAGAATGGTTTTGCGAGTTGGTCTTCCACCAGGGCATGGTTTCTGACCGGTTTTGAGTCCCCAGGAGCCTGTAATCCACCATGGCCCTGTGAGGGAGGCCTTGGGAACAATCCTGCTCTGTCTCAACTCCCTTGGTGCTGAGGGAAGCAACGCCCGCCTCCTGCCTAGGTGTTTAAACTTAACCCAGCCACCACTAATAACAGAGAAGAACGAGGAGCTGGATCTCGCATGACAACTGCAGAACGTCGCCTGCCCACCATCTCTGAAAGCCTTAAGTGCACCCTACACTTCCAAGGGGCTCCAGGGGCCCGCAGAACTAGGACAAAGAAGGTGGCAAGAAGGTTCACCCCAGACAAAGGGCTTTCAGAATGGGCGTAAGTAGGATAGCAGGGGGCAGACTGCATTTATTGAAACTGGAGCGTTCTCTTGAATGAAGCTATTATTGGAAACTAACAAGTAAAGCTCCACTTAAGAGAGAAGCATTTAACAGTCAAACCTTTTCTCCCTCTTTTGTTCAAACGAGCAAAACTGAATATTCATCGGAATAATACAGGGCTGTGAAAGGCAGAGGAAGAGAATGGAAATATGAAAACATGATACCTCAAAATTAAAATGACCCATTCTAAACACAGTCACCAAAGCACTTATAGAGTATGGGGTGGGTGGGAGACATTAGGGTGGAGATGGGAACAGCCTTCACATAGCCTCAAAATAGGTTTCTTCTCTCATGCTAGAGGCCAACAGTCACTAAGAGGCAATCATGAATGGGCTGCCCACAGAAACCGACAAAAGGCAAGACTTAATGCCTATGGCTATGGAGAAAAAAAAACAGGAGGAAGCAGCCCCCTCCCCCAGGCTGTCTAATTAATTGTGTTTCAGGAAAAATTTAAGGTATACATATGCAAGAATATTCAGAATTTATGCAACCCCCCCCCCCCAGGGACAGGGGAGTTGGGGGCGGGGGAGTGCCAATCTCTGAGGGTTGCCTCTAAGCACGATCATGAAATCTCTTAGGGTAGGGTGAGAATTTTTCCGATTGAAAGAAAAGCTTCCCATACCTGCTTCCCCAGGCAACCTGGTGGGTGGTAGGAGAGGCTCCGCAGTCGCTGTGCTCAGCTGCTCTGCACAGTTCCCGGTCAGCCTTCTCAACCCACCCCACACCTTCCTTGGGTCGATGGTCAAAGATGAATTTTGGTGGGTGTCTAGCTCAGAGAGGACTCCTATGCCCACATGGCCCAGGGACACCTTCTATGCCCCAGGCGGAATGCTACATGAGTTTCTGTGTCTTGTGGTTCCCTAAGAAAAAGGCCTGAGGGGAAAAGCACAAACAACAGCTCAGCAGGGCTGGGAGGAACTCCGTGTGCCCTGGGTTTGCTGGGGAAGAACTTCAGAAGACTGGTTGGTTCTGGGGGATGGGGACGATGAGCTGCTGTCCCAAACGAAACAATGTGTTTCTGGTTATTGACTGTCATACAGGGTGCTTGCTTACTGAGCGATACCCTTAAGGAAATTCAACCTGAGAAGGCCATCAGGATGTCCTGGGCATTAGGTACTATGCAGTGGTTAAGCTGACATTGGATTGGTCTGTTTTCACCCTCAGAGGCTAACACATACATCGTTAGAGCAGTAAAGTCATTTCCCACCAGTCACGGATAGGACTCCTTACAGCTCATGCTTGGCATCAAGGTCAGTCTGCAGACTATATAATAATCTTGGGGCTGGGGATATGGCTAAGTGCTTCTTAGTATGTTCAAGGTCTTTGGGAGCAGTGAAGCTTCAGTCCCCTTAGTTCACCAAGGGAACTTTCATATGGGAAAATAACACCAGCATCTCCTGCCAACCCTGCAGTGAGTACAGGGTGAGGGGCTTTGACTTCCTCCAGACTACCAACCACAGACCTTCCCGAAGTGAGGCTGGGTTCCTGTGGAGAGCTGCTTATGGGATGCCTGGTCCACAATGAATCGGCTGTCCTGGGAGACATACAAGAATGCACTCACTTCTCCGGCTTAACTACAAACAAAGAACAGGGCAGGCACCCTGGCCCACACTGGGCCTAGGACTGGGCCTCCGGGCTCAATGAAGCGGCTCAGAATAAAGACTTGCGGTCCAGGGGTCCGTCAGTGGTAGAGGCTGGCATCATCCCCACTCCAAATCCCTAAGGTCTCCAACCAGGCTTGTGATGGATTGGAGAGGCCTGCAGACAGCTTCTCTCTCTTCTTTATGTCCCTCTTCCTCCCTGGTGTGTCCCCTTCAGGGTGGTGTCACGGTGTCTCCAATGTGGCATCCTTCACGCACCTGCTTCCTCATTTACACCAGTAGCTGGCAGCTGGTTGCTGTAGACTATAATAAAATGCCTTTCCCCCAAAATGAAGGAATGTGACCAGACATGCCAGACATCATGATATTAAAGCCGTGTCAATTAATTTCTTCCCCTGCTTGATAAACGATCCCCATTCCATCTCTTAATAACGAGGAGAGAAACAAGAAAAGTTGACACTTAGTTTAATTTATTTTCTCAACTTGCCTGGTCATATTTCTTTCTGCTTTGCAGAGCCGGCCGGGACTGTGGGGAATTACAAGTGGCTGGTGCACGGGCAAGGTGTGAGCCGACTCGGCCTCCCTTATTCCCTCGCACCACTTAATCAGGAAGGGAGACACCTGCGTCTCTGCAGCCACCTCTGGGGGGCTGAGGGTGGGGATGGGAAGCAGACAGTGGAAACAGCACTGCCAGATTCTCCATCTAGCTCCACGGAACCGCACAAGGCTGAGTCCCCAAAACTGACATTGAGCTGCGTGGCTGGTGTTTGCCAGAAGCAAGCCAGTTTCTCGGCTGGAAAGGGGCTTTCCTTCCCTCTCAAAGTCCTTCCTTTCAACATCTGACCTTGAAATGTGAAGAGAGACCTTCACAAGTCAGGTGGCGACTGTGAGATGCAAGGATACTGGCGAGGTTTTAGTTATAAGTTAGCTTTTTCATTACAGCAGCTCTAACCCAAGAGTGGACAGATAGCCCTAGTCCAAGAACTCCGCAGAGGATGGGCACACACTCTGTCCCTAAACCCATGTTCTGGTGGTCCTGCCTCAGTCTCCTCTGGGGAAGAAGCTCTTAAAAAGTACCCCCGGCCCCCAAACAACACACCTCCGATCTGGGCTGTTGTGGTTACGGCTTGGCCACAAGCTGTATGTTTAGCCAGGTCTCTGAAATTCAGATGGCCACACACACCTGACCCTGCTCTGTTTCCTAACTCAAGCCAAACCAAGCGGAGATCATTTTATTTAAAAGAATGTAGAACTTTCCATCGAAAAGAGAAAAGGTTCAGGATTCTACCTCCCAGAGCCTGGATTCCAGGAAATGAAGGGTATGTGGATGTGTGTGTAGGTGTGCACACTTGTGACATGTGTGCATATGATTGGGGGTGAGGGGGAGGTCAGAGGTTGATGCTGACTGTCTTTCCTTGATTGCCCTCTCTCTTTATTTCTGAGAAGAGTCTCCCGGTGAATATGAAGCTTATCAATTTGGCCAGGCTGGCTGGCCAGTGAGCGTCCGTGAGCTCTGTCATCCCACCCCCGGCCAGGGTTACACGCAAGCATCCTTATCCCCAGTGTTTTATGTGAGTTTTCAGGGCTCTGAATTCTGCCCTTGTGCTTCTGCATTGGAGACCTTACTGAGAGCCGTCTTCCTACCCTGTGTGTGTGTGTGTGTGTGTGTGTGTTGTGTGTCCATGGGCGAGGTGGGGCATGAGCCTGTGTGTTCATACATTGGAAGGCAGAGTCAGCTGTCTCTCTCCTCTCGTGAGCAGTCATCTGCCTTGTTGCCATGAGGCAGGGTTTCTCTCTGGACTAAAAGCTCCTGGTTCCTCTAGGCTGTCTGGAGGGCCATCAGGACCCCCCTACCAACACCGCCATCCCCACCCAGTGCATGCAGGTAAGCCTGGGTTCAAATTCAGGTCCTCATGCAAAGCAAGGGCCCGTTAACCCAGCAAGCCACCCTCCAGCTCGCTAGCTCATGGGAAGGGGCTTCTGATTTACACACAGGTCAGGAGATCAGGGGACAGCAAAGCTGCTGCTTCCCAAATTGCAAACAGGTTCCCAGGATGTACAAACTTGTAATCTCAGGCTGCTGAGGGAGAAGGAAACCAAGTCTAAGATCTGCCTGCCCTAATTCGGGAGTTCAAGGTCTGCCTGGTTAACTTGGTGAGACCATCTCAAAATAAATCTTACAGATTAGTTCTGGGCAGTACTGTAAAACAAACAAACAAACAAAAGAAACCCTTGCATACCAATGTGTGAAGGGCAGATCTTGCTTCCATTCCTATGGATACCTTGGCTTACTAAACCCAGTAGTTAAGTTCTAATTCAAAACTGGCATGGGGCAGTAGGAGAAACATGTTTTTCTTTTTAAGCTGGTGGGGGCATCCACTTGGGCCTATGAAATTAATTACACAAGTGCACAGAGCTGTACACTGTTAAGAGTAAAGACAGAGAAATTGGGGGGCAGGGGAGGGTAGAAAAGAGATAGAAAAGAGGCAGAAGGAGACGGGAGAGACCTCCAGCCAGCCCCAAATCGCTTTTTTTTCCAAGAGGGCTCTGTCATGAATACTGATGGCATGATCTGAAAGTGCCCGAGGCTGCAGGGAAGGGTGCCTCATCCCAGACTCTCGTTAAACGAGAGGGAAAAGGCACCTGCGGTCCAGGCAGACAACCCCAACCTCATTTAATTCTGAGTGCGCTCCATAGCAGCGACTCTGTGAATGACACTTGTCAGGGCAGCAGATTAGCTCACAAACCTATTTTTTTGTGCGTGGTGTTCCATCTTGGTGGGGAAAATAGTCAGCTCTTGGCGAGGGAGACACATATCACTGCTGTTAAGTGCCAATATAAACTCTGGGACGCAGTGGTAAATTCACCAAATTAAATCGCCCGACAACTGGCTCCGATCAGGACCCGGGTGGAAGGTGCCAGGGCAGCAGCGTGCGCGCGCCCAGCAGGGCAGAGGAGGCTGTGGCAAGGACAGGAGGACACGCTGCCTCAGCTCGGAGCCTGCTAAGAGAACTGCAGTGCCTGGGGAGGGTCCACACGGCAGGAGCTGGGCCTTTCAGGCTTCTCAGCCTCAGGGTTTCCTGAGTATAGATGAAGGGGCGGGGGTGGGGGAGCTGCTGGAAGCCTTTACAGGAGATGTCTGAGCTGGCAACAATATCCACACCACCAAGGAGTGGGCTTTACATCGGTTGCCTTTGCAGAGTCATCCTCCAGCCTCCTCCAGACATTGAGAAACTTGGGTAAGGGGGTTTGGGTCTACTTAGTGCCCATCAGTGAGGTGGGAAGAATCTCAAAATTTGGAGCATGGCAACTGTAAGAGCCATCTTTGCCAGTGTTACTCCAGGCAAGTTATTTAACCACTCTGACTCTCAGCAACTTCTGGAAAAGAGAAATAACAGGAAGATGGCTTACAGCGCTGTACTTATGAGGGGCTAGGCACCTCCCGACAGCAACCAAACCAGACTTGTTTCAGCCTCTACCCTTAATGTGCTGGGCAGTGGTGGCACAGGCCTTTAATCCCTGGACTGGGGAGGCAGAGCCAGGCAGATCTCTGAGTTTGTGGCCAGCCTGGCCTACAAAGCAAACTCCAGGACAACCAGGGCTACACAGAGAACTCACCCCCTAACACGCACACACACACACACACACACCAAAAGGCCCTAATGTGTGTGCATTTAAAAAAAAACAAAACACCACCCACTAATCTCTGAGTGTCAAACCCAGCACTGGCCAAACTAGGTAAAGTCATGCTGGCCCAGCTGCCATTTTTCCCTCTCCTCCGTATTCCACCTCGGCATGCCAATTCCTCTTCTGACCTGTCCCTGGGAACAGTACTGACCACAGATCAGGCTCCAAACTTCAGAAAAACCTGCTGCTTGGAAGCAGCTTTACAAGCCCTCCCACAAATTCTCTGAACTTTACAATGAGGCGTGGCTTTAGCTGTCAGCACCAACTGACAGCTCTGGCAATCACCCCTGCCCATTCGCCACTTCCATCGGCACCCCCGGGCCTTTGCTGTTAAAGAGTCCGTGGCCAGGTGGCTAGACTACCTTGCTGATTTACCACAGGGTGGGTCTCGGCTATTTTATTTTGCTGGCTGTTAAGGAGCTGTTCTTGACATCTGGAAGCCAGATCTCACCCAGAAGCTGAGCCCAGCAGCCCAGCTGGGATAACAGCTCTGCTACTCCCAAGCTCTAGACAAGGCTTGGGGTAGGGCTGCAGGGCAAGGGGTGGGGGTGGGGGGAGGGAGTTGCAAATGCAGAGTCTCAGGCCCCACCCTGGACCTACTGAACTTGAATCTGCAAGCTCCCCAGGTGATTTTATGCAAATCAAAATCGAAGAGGCACTGGTCTGGAAGAGTGACTCTCTCGGCAGTGACTCCCACATCAGAAGCACTTAGGAAATAAATTTGAAAATGAGGCTGAGGTCCAGGTCCCATCTTCCAAACTGAGGAAGGTCTGGGGTAGCACCCCAGTGTCTGTGTGCATGACTGAGGCGTGCAGTGAGGGTGAAGAAACCAAACGTGTCATTTCTATTCTTCTGAAAACAGCTTAGACTTCACCGATGCTTGTTTGTTTCTTTTTTAAATGAAGGTCTCACTAGGTTGTGCAGGATGGCCTCAAGCTGCTGGGCTCAAGCAATCCTCCTGCCTCAACCTCTCATGAAACTGGGGTCACTGGTGTGGTTCGCCACCAGGTCCAGGCTCACAGATATTTAACATATGGGTGGAATGGTCCTGGATGGAGAGACATTTAAGCAGTTTATGAACTGGTGAAGGGAGGCAGAGCAGAGAGACGGTTCAGCAGGTAAGGGGTTCCTGACCCCAGCCGCAACTGATGATCTGAGTTCAACCTCTGGGACCCACACAGTAGAGGAAGAGAACTGACAGAGTTGCCCTCTGATTTCCTCACCTGAGCCATGGCACGCGCACACTAACATACATAAACAAACAAATACATAGATAGATAAACAAACAAATAAATAAGTGCAGCAGTATAAATACACCAATGCAGAGAAAGTGGGAAAGCTGTGACGAGACTGAGGCCCCCACTGGTCAATACAGCAAGCACAGCTGGTACCTTGGGCCGTTCATTTGCGTGTGACAGAAGAGGACATTGAGATGATGGGATTGGCTTCAGGTCATCGCCTGCACCACCACCCCAGTACATAAAAAATAACCGCAACGGGGCAGTTGAGCCTTCCACCATTGACCTTAGCACCCACCTCTCTAGCTGCACCACACCCCCAAACTGTGCTCTGATGAGCTGGGGCAAGCCAGCGGCCCAATGAGCTCAAAAGACCTCTCAGGACCAGTGTTGGGGAAATGCTGCCGCTTGTTACATGATTCTGTTGTGAGGAATGACGGAACCGGGTCATCTACCGACACTCTGAACACTTCGAAGACTCAGAAACAGAGCTGGAAAGACTCATTTAAAAAGAGAGCGATATTTCAGTGGATTTTGAACCCGTTTGTTAAAAATATAAAAATGCAACACTTGATTAGTTTGCATGAAGAACTGATTGACATCGGGGAAGATGGAAATTTACAAGCTGAGTCTCAACAGAATCCTTTGCATAATTGGAGGATGGGATTGGCAAATTAGTACCATGATTTCGTTAGCACGGTGAACGTGCTCTTCCTACTGGGGTCTGCGTGCCTTGTGAGATGTGTTTTCGTCAGTTACACTGGCAGAGAACCCAGTATCATGAGAAACGAGACAGGCCATGCCTGTAGCTGGGTCACAAAGGGTTAAAGCAAAGAAAAATTCAAAAAACAATCAAAGGAAAAAAAAAACAGCCCAGGACATTCCATCTTTAGTTTCACTGAAAACATGACTTTAATTATTAATAAATGAAAATCTAATTGTGGCTTGTTGCAAATGTATCCTATTAAATTTCTACTTTGGTAGGACTAATACTATATGAGACAAAATTAACATGTGGCACCTGCATATTATATATATATATGGAAAATAAGATAGATGAAAGATGCATGCTCTTTAAAAATAAGATTTGTTTTTATTTCATGTGCATGAATGCTTGCCTGCAAGTATGTGTATATACCACGTGTGTGTGTGGTGCCTGAGGAGGCCAGAAGAGAATAACAGATTCCATGGAACTGGGGTTATAGGTAGGTTGAGTTGCTGTGACCAAGGAGAAGCCTTTAGATGAAAGACTCAAGGAGCCCAGAATCTGTCCATCCCAGAATTCCTGGCCCCTCTGAGCTAAGGATTACCTCCTGAACATTGACAGCAACAGTACCTGCACCCTGGTCTGCAATAAATTCTTCACAGCATTGTATCTTCATTAAAATTTTATTCTATTAGCATTCTGAATCCAAACCACTAAGTACATAATTGCTAAAACATGTGTTAAGCGCTGACTTACGAAATGCCGACTTTATCATATTGTTAATTAACAGAAAGTAGGATTAATACATTCACAGATCATTAGAAGCATTCAGTTCAATTTCACCAGCTCTTCAGTGTGGTGGGGCTGGCTGTCAGTGGACCACCCCGAGACTTTAGAGCAAGGGCAGAACTGTTCTCCGGGCCTGACCTTTGGCCCTTCTGTGAATCCTGAGAATGCCAAGAGGAAAGCTGAGGCAGAGACTCAAGGTTTATTTTTACTAAAGGAAATGTTTCTAAGACCTGGTTCCAAAGGCTCACAGAGAAGGAAGGGGGTGGTCGGAAGAGAGAGTGCATCGCCTTAAGGAAGGACAATGAGGTGCTGTGGACTGGAAGAGCTTGAATCTCAGATCTGAGAATGTGCTAGGAATCTGGAAGTGCTGTGCACTGGCTGTGTGATTTGGGGCAAGCCATTAACCTCCCTAACCCTGCTTCCCCACCTGTGAAATAGGAATCAAAATGCTGCCCTCACAGGGCTGGCAAGAGGATTAAATGATAACGTGAGCTCCTGTTATCATGCTCGAGAGAGGCTGTTGTTCCTTTAGAAGGATTCGGTACCTGACTTTGCTTGGAAGAAGTGGCCGACAGCTGAGTCTGGGAAATACCTCGGCTAGGAGCTATAGTTTAATCGGTAGAGTGCTTGCCTAACAGTACAAAGCCTGGGATTTGACTTCCCAGCACCACATAGAAGTGGGTGTGGGGTGGGTATGGTGGTACACGCCTTTAATCCCAGCACTGCAGAGGCAGAGGCAGGTGGATCTCTGTAAGCTTGAGGCCAGGCCGGTCTACGCAGCACTACATTCCACTTCAGCCAGGGGAACAGAGGGAAACCTTGATTCCAAACAGTGTGGGAATGCTAGCACTCAGGAGGCAGAGGCCATTCTCCAGCTACATAAGTTAAGGCCAGTCTGAACAAGGGGTTCTGTCTTAAAAACAAAAACAAACCAACAATCAAAACCCCACCATAATAAACCTCCTTAGCCCTGGCTGCATTGGTGCCGGCTCTCGAGCTGAGGTTCCAAAGCTGAGTGCTACTGTCTCCAAGAGAAACCTGTCGCTAGACTCCTAGGCCTCCGCCTACCCTGTCCTGGGAATTACGGAGGTGTCCAGGCGTGAAATGGACTAAATGTCATCTCTGTCCCTAGCTGTCCAGACTGTTTTAACTTGACCCAGTGGTATCGCTCAAGCCTCTCCCTTCTTAAGAACAAAGCACTCATCCTGGCTGGATGAGCAAAGGAAGCCACGGCCGAAAAAACCGTGGCAGGCTGGGGCGGAAGGAAGGGGCCAGGCATGAAGGTCAGGCCCCACCTGGGGTTTCTGGAAGTTGGACACCAAGACAAATACTGAAATAGGAACTTGGGTCAGGAGTCTTGGTGAAGCTCTGGGTCAGTCTGCCAGGAAAACACTCACAGGCGCTTCCTTCCCTGAGGACAGTAAAGGCAGGGACAGTGATAGCACAAATTAAAGGCACTGGTAAAGCCAGGGAGCTGTGAACACAGACCAGCTTCTGCGAGGCCCAAGGGGAAAGACAGGGAAGACACCTGGCTGCAGGCCTTCTGCAATGTGGGGTTTCGTAGTTAAGATTCATTTATTTTCATTTTTGGGGAATATAGGTGTGTTTTTTCCTGCACGTTTTCTCTGTATAGCAGGTGTATACAGTGCCCTAGAGGCCAGAAGAGGATGTTGGAACTCCTGGGACTTGAGTTACAAATGGCTGCAAGCTGGGAATCGAACCTGGGTCCTCTGGAAGAGCATCCAGTGCTCTAACCATTGAGCTACCTCTCGAGCCCTGCATGTGTGTTCTTACTTGTGGTCTGTGACTGGCAAGAGTGCCCTCTCCCACTCTTGGCCCCATGCTGGGAACTGAACACGCCAAGCAAGTGCTCTACAGCTATGCCCCAGCCCAAGAGCCAGCTCCTCATTTGTAGGAAAAGTTCTAAGGCGCAGTAGCCTGGGTTTTGTGTTCAAAAGAGACATTATAGTCTGAATTTGAAACGGTTGCCGAAGGCTTTGACTTGAGCGCTTGGTCCACAGCTTGAGGCACTGTTTCGAATGAGCCTTTCTCGGCTAAGGCTTGGTTGGTGGGAGCAGGTTACCAGGGGTGGGCCCCTCTGAGGGTTACCTGCCCCTAGCTCCAGCCACCTCTGTCATCGTGATTCTGTCCACTGTCCTGTGAGCAAGTCCCTCCCACCATCACATACAGAGCGAGACTCTCACCACATCTTCCCCAGGACCGCCAACTGAAACCCTTTGAAGCTGTGAGTTAAAATAACTCTTGCCCTGCTTACATCATTTCTGCCAGGAATCCCGTCACAGTGAGGAGGGAAGCTGACACAGCAGGGCTAAAAATCCCAGTCTCACTAACCAGTAGCCTCTTGTCCACGAGAGGGAGGGTTCATCTACAGCATTATACCACTATAGAAGGCTTCCCTGTGCTGGCACACACAGGGCTTGACATGGTTCCCAGCCCTCTACAGACACTGCCGCTTTCATCCCTCTCTGGTTTTCTCTTTCCCTGATACACTGCTGCCCTGAGGAAATTATTTCATCATTTGGCCCAGTGGGAGGAGAGGTCCAGAAAACAGCTGCCTTCCCCACGGAGTGACTTGCAGTTCTCAAGATTGGGATAACACCTTCTTCTCTGACCAAATGGGAACCAAAAGGCTGGTCTCCGAATTTCTTGATGTCTGGCATGGCACTGCCCTGGACGAGTGAGGGAAACTGCCAAAGCCTCCAGCGGGATGCCAGGAACACCTGGGGCCTTCCCCCAGGAGCCACCCCCTCCTCCCATCTTCCATGGGAGCCAGCTTGTTCCAGTGTCCTCAGAGATGTCAGTCAGAGGGCAACAGGGTTTTCCCTGACTTGAAAAACCACAGCCTACAAGCTAAGCCACGGTGTGGACACTGGCCTGCCTGGCCTCAGAGGCCAGTAACTTCAATTTATTTGTGTCTGGGGCCTTAAGGAACCTCAGCTGTCATCCTTTCCTTAGTTTATTACCAAATTTCTAAAATATTACATTCTTTATTATATCCAAATTCACTTTATTGCACTTGACAATACAGATAATCACATACCATATGCTCTAATGTTTTCAAACCAATGCATGTTGACAGCAGTTTTTATTCATGATGCATAATTCCATCCCGAGCGCACAATGAGGCATCTGAGTACCCAGCCTGGTGGTAAGACTTACGCCTAATAACAGATTAACAACATGAGAGTTTCCCAGACACTGTCCCCTCCCTTGTCATTCTCTAGTTACAAAGGGGACGATATACCTAAGCTGAAGGGATGGGTTTATGTGAGGAGAGGAAGAAAGGCAGAGAGGAAAAGGCGGCAGCCACTACCCACCCACCATTCCCAGAGGGTTTCTAATGATTTGTTATTGTTCCACGCTTATGAAACTTGATATTAAAAAGAGGACTTGGTCTGGTGCCAAGCAGCCAGGCAACTAAACACAGCAGCCCACGCAGCACGCTGCCGGTCCCTGAGAATGCACAGCGCAATATGCCCAAAGCTCTCATTAGGGGTCTATCTTGTTTTGACTCTTGTCTTACTACAAGCAAATATTCGTCACTCCTCTACCTTGGTGAGACCCTCCCTCCCTCAACCCCTGGGCATCCCTTCTGTTCCCAATTAGCCCCGAGCTTTCTGGCAAAATGAACACAGCTGAAGATGGCGACCGGCCCCCGCATCCCAGCACGTCTCCTACAGAGAGCCCAGGCTGAGCCAACTCCGAAGGCCCGGTGCTGTGAGTGGTCGGAGCGCAGAGTGGATAACGCAGCAGTGATCCTCCAGCTTTGCAGAGGTGCCCTGAACAAACAATGCCATTTCACGCGTCCCCTTACTAAGCGCTTTCATTTGCTTCGGAGAAGCACTCAAACAACTGTAAACCCATTAGGTCATGTCAAACGAGGTGAGAAAGAACTCGTTGGCTGTCACCAGGGAAGAATCAGCTCAGATTTATAGATTGGCAAAGCTTTAATATATAGAGAGATTCATCTCTTCCCCCCTCCCCCTGACGGACGAGGGGACCCAGGGTGGGGCTGGAGGTGGTTGCGAACAGCAGCCCACAGTCCAGCAGCAGACAGATTGGGGTTGGGCAATCAATCTCCCAGATAATGGGATTTCTGGACAAGGGGAGGGATACTGCAAGGGAAGCCAGGGTTTCACTTTGCCCAGCACGTGGCTGTTTTTCTGAAGTTCAGCGAGGCAGGGGGCTGAAAGGCGGAAAGGAAAGCACCAGCAGCCTCCGGAGGACCCAGGGACCTGCTGGGGACAGAAGCTGTACAGGACCAAGATGAAGCTGGTGCTGGAGGATGCAGAGACTCAGTGATTGTAAAGGAGGGAGAGGCTTCCCACCCTATGTACCCTGTGATTCTGAGCAGTGTTAAGTTGTAACCCTTTCTTTCATGAGGAAAACCCAACTTTCCTTCTGGGCTTACACTCTCTTAGACACGTGTTCTCTAAACATCTCCAGCAGGCAGGGACTCCCATACCACAGGATTTTGGAATATTTTTGCTATGTTCTTATCTCGCTTGTCTGTCACATATCAGACATGGCAATAAATACCTGGTAACTAAGCCAGTATCTACTAGACAGATCAGAACTTAAAGATGTAATTTCATTAAAAAAATAAAAATAAAAAATATCCGCTTGAAACACTGAGGTGGTTGGGGCCAGGCTGAGCTTTCCTAACACAGGACCTACCTTGACTCTGTAAGGCTGTTCTTGGTCCCATCCTCCCTCTCCCCACCTCAGCCCTCTTCTCATCTGCACACTACTAAGAAAGGGATGAGATCCTCACCACTCTTCAAGGGTTTGCTGAAGAGCTGCCTGTTTTGAGGCATTAGTAGATCCTTTATCCTGAGGCTCAATCTTGGTCACCTTACTCACGGTCACCTGGAGTCAAAGCGGCAGGCTCCATGACCCCCTCCTGGGGTGGTCTTCAAGATCCGACGTTGCTGACTCTCTTCTTCTCTAGTCTGCTGTGGCTTTTATTCAACATGTCTTTGGTAATGGCTGTCCTGGTCACCAGTCTGACCAGTGGTTTGCTGTGTCACTGTCTCCCTTAACCTGGATTTTACAGAACGGAGTATGGCATTCTACGTGGGGCCTGAGCAATACCGAGTAGCAGATACTAACTGGATGTCACCTTACACAGTCCCTGTGGTTCTTTTGGCAGATTCATCACCCTGATGCCCAAAGAAAAGGGATTCCGTGGAAACTCAGGGCATCCTGTGAACCATCACTGCATTCTCGCTCTACCCAACAGTCTGTCTCTGTCCTTTACAATATTAACATTGGCTGTAACCCGATTATAAAAACAATGCTCATTCCGGCCTTAGGAAAGACGGAACATGCTTATTCCCATAATAAACATTAATTGGACATCTATGAGATGGAAGGAACTTGTCTGAGTTATCAGGTTACAATGGAGAAGATCCAGTCCCTGACCCCCAAAACAGAAAGACAACCTACACAAGATGAGCTCCAGGTCTGGCTCGCCCCCCCCCCCCCACAACCCCCGGTTCAGCCTCCAGCAGGCAGATCCCTAGTCCGTCTCTGGTCCTAGTCTGAACTGGGCTTTCTTTTCAGAGGCCAAGTCAGTTATGAGCAAAAGACACCCAGGAACAGAATGTCTTGGAGTTTCTGTCACTTTGATACAATATTCAAACAAAAGCAACGTGGGAAGGACAGGGTTTATTTCAGCTTACAGCTTGCAGGCCATCACCTAAGAAGCCAGGGCAGGAACTGATGCAGAAGCCATGAAGGGGTGCTGCTTGCCAGTTTGCATTCTTATACACCCCAGAACCACCTGCTACAATGGGCTGAGCCCTCCCACATCTATCAATCTTTAATTAATACATAAAATAAAAAAAGGTTATCACAGGCTTTCTAACAAGACAGTGGGGGGGGGGTGGTATTTTCTCAATTAAGGTTCCCGCTTCCCAAATGACTTTAGTTTTTTTGTCAAGTCTACATACAACTAGCTAACACAGACCAAACATGAAGCTAAGAAAACGGAGGCCCAGGCTGCTTCCTTGGCTCACAATGACTTTCCTCAACTCCCACCCTGAGTCTGAAGGGTAGAATCTGTTTAGCTGAAGACATACAGATGAATAAGGGTAAACGAATCAACCTGGAACAAAAAGAGAAGGAAGTAAGTCTGCTCTGGGACCCTGGGCCCTGGCATACAGAGCCATTTCCTCTCTCTGGAAAGCCCACTGCAAAGGCTGTATTAAGCATTCACGTCTCCCTGGGCGCCAGCAGCTGGTAAGGGCTCTGTGGTGATTGAAAGTTGAGATTGGGCAAGTGTGGCTGGCAGCTCCAACTCAACACCAGGCACAGCCAAGTCAAATTTGGTTTTGTCGCTTTTACCAACAAGACAAGAGTATTTCGGCCTTTAAGGCCACGGTGCCACGTAAACCACAAATCGGTCAAAGCCTGGGCAGGAGGTCTGAAGGGCAGACCTTTTTTGGTAGTTGTTTTAAAACAAAACAAAACAAACAAACAACACAGCATCTCTATCCCTGAACCCTGAGGACACAAGCTACCTTGAAATATGAACATCACAAGCTTTGATGTACTTGAAGACAAAACAAAGGAGGTAGCTCCTTCCCTGCCTTGCCCGTTACTGCTGTCACCCAAAAATTGTGCCCTATGTGTAACACAGTCTTTTCCAGGTGACGGCCTTCCATGAGGCTGAGGATGGTATACAGAACAGAAGAGCATCCCTGGGTTTGTGCAAGCCTGGCTAGCCTCTTTGCCCAGTGCCCATCCCTCTGAAGGATGGGGTTCCAAACTTCCAAGGGTCTGTGCTATAGACTTGAGCCCCCCCCCCACACACACAGCATCGTTTCCTGCAAACCAGAGGTCTAACAGACATACTTAATTTCATTTCATTGGCTTGCAAAGGGACATAACCAAACTATGACAGCAAAGAGGCTAGCAGTGGCCGAGGCTTCAGCAAAGGCTGGGGGAACACGAGGAGTTAAGTAATGCCTTGATCATTCATGTTCCCCAGTGAAACAGCAGCATGGCTGGGCTGAGATAGAAGGACCAGTGCTGTAGCTGGGGGGAAGAGGTGGCAGGGGCTGCAGATGGATTTCTGAAGCTACCCACTAGGGAGAGGCGAGAGCGCCCTCCTCACAGAGTCTCCTCCAGGGTCAGACTCTTCGACTTTCCCATCGTCATGAGCAGCACATGCCGCCATTCACTCTGCAAGGAGCTGCACTCCAGCCTTACATACTCATGATTGCTAACCCTTCCAGCTTGCCCTTGAGGTAGGCAATGTTACTTCATTTGGACAAATGAGGAGTAGGAATACTTAGCAAAGTAAAGCCACTAGCCCTGAGGCCTCTCTCCATAACTGAGTGGCTGAACTGGGATGCAAGCCTGGCTTTGTCTGTGACAGCACGTGTTTTCCTCTCCATTAGCCTTTGGAAGGGCAACCGGAAAACTTAGCATCACCACAGCCCTGCACAACCTGTCACACAATGGAGGTCAAGTAATCCAAGGGCTATCCCTGTTGGTAAGTGTCAGGCCTAAGATGCTCAAAGGGTCTACAGCAGTAGTCACAACCCATGGGGGCCGGGATGAATGACCCATTCCACAGGGGTCCCTAAAGACCACTGGAAAACACAGATACTTTACAGTTCCTAAATGGAAGCAAAACTATAGCTATGAAGTAATAACAAAATAATTTTATGGTTGAGGGTCACCACAATATGAGGAACTATATTAATGGGTCACCAGTGGTAGGAAGGTTGAGAACCGCTGCTCTAGAGTGTCCGAGTGCATGCATGTATAATCTCTAACCTCACACTCCTGGGCTGTCCCACCCTGAGGAATTCTCAGGACCTTCACGGGGTCAACAGGGTTAAAATCATGGGCAGAGATTTCAGTTTGCATGGTTCACAGCTGAATTCACTGTTCCTAGGACTTGCACTCAATAAAAAAATTGTCAAATGCATGAATGAATCTGAAAAATGGGAATCCCAGTGATATCCTCCCTATGTGTCTTATTAATAACACAATGTAGTAAGTCATCTTGCACAAAGCGCCATGCAGCAGAAGGGATCAATACTCAGAAATTGTTGGTTATCAATACCATTATGACTTATTGTAATAGCATTATTGCTTCACAAGGTCACCATAAAGAACAGCACATTTGTAAAGTATAAAAGCAAACTATCTTTACACTATCCAGGAACAAATTCTTAAAAAAAGGGGGGTGGGGGACAGACAGACAGCTGTCTCCAGGAACACAGTGAAGCTGAGCAGAGGTGCTCAGGGAGGCTGGCCTCATCTATCCGCTGGAAGCACACAGGGATCATGTGGTTGCTCTGGCCAGGATCACTGTGCCCATGGGGGACTCTCAGGCTGAAATGCTAGGCATGTCCACACTTGCAAGGCAAAGCCAGTGAGAATGCCTCTAACCACTGCACAGCCACTCAGTGCCTAACAGAACAACCTTTGTCATCCTGCTCAGCGTAGTTAAAAACACAGTTGACAACAGAAACCTAAATCCAGATTCCTCTAAATCAGGATGGCAGAACAGGTGCTGCCCGATTGTGGCGCCATGGTGATATATGGACACGATACCTGGGTTCCACAAGCTGGCAGACAGGCTGGGAATGGGACAGGAAAGGCTTTCTTTGCTGGAGGCTTCAGGGCCCCTCCCTCAAGAGCTCGCCTCCTTAGCTTCCTTAGCTTCAAATCAATACTGGCTTAGCACCTGAGGTTGAATCAGCCATGCCTCAAGGTGACAGAATGAACAGAGATTAGCAAGCATGGAATAACTAATTCCGGGCAGCTTTCTTTAAGGACAAGGGTTAGTTCCTCGGGAGCCAGTACTCTGAGGCCCTACAAAAACATCAGTGAGAAGCAGCTTAGGTCTGGGGGGTGGGGTTCTACAAATTCCTCTTCTTCTGGAGGCTTCTTTCTATGTCAGGTGTTTGCTCTTTCCCAGCCTGCCGGTGCCAAACACCATCTTGCTTAGGCAAACTCACCATTTCTGGAGCAGGGTGAGGCTCAAAATAATTCTCACAGTCAGACTTACTAGGACCTAAATAGCTTTGCTGATTAAATCTCTGGATCCTCATCCGAACCTATGACATTCCTCCTAGGTGGTGTCAAGTCTTTCTTTCACTGGTTCCCAGCAAGCTCTGGCCTGAGGAGCGGATCTGAGCACACGGCTGCTAGGGTCACCCGTCTTTGCCCGCCTACCCCCATATCTACTCATTGCATTTGCCGATGAGCTTTTCAGATAACGAAGGCAGAGAGAAAAGATCATTTGTCCCTGAGAAGCACCCTCCTCTGGGTCCTAAAGAATAAGAGCAGTTGTGGGTGTTTGGAAGGAGAGGGCTTGTGTCCCTCCTGATCTTGGGGGCTGAGGGGCCCCCAGGCAGCTGTAGCGTGAGTATGGATTTCCCATCTGGCATAAGCTGCCCACCTGCCTAGCTGGACGCCGAGAGCGAAAGAACTGACTACTGTCTGGATTTGCTCTTGACGTGTCATTATTATAATTACTGTTATTATTCTACCACAGTCTTTTCAAAAACCATTCCCATAGGTTATTTCACTGTCCCTTGACAATCATCCAATGAGGGACTTCAGAAGGGATTATTAGCCCTGTGTCAGGCCAAAAGGAAACAGAGGGACAGAGTGGAAGGCCCCTGACCTTGACCACAGAGTGAATCAAATGACAAGGATGAGAGGAGGAGCCCCAGGTCACTAGATCTCCAGTACCCAGGGGTCAAAGCGGCCATGCCACCTACCGGACAAAGGCCTGGGGGTGGGGCGAGGTGCTCAGCATCCGATCCCTTTGCTTTGAAGCTCTGCACTGGACCCAATCCATCCATGAGGCAACCAAATACCGAGAGTCAAGGTTTTGCTCTGCACCTCACCGTGGCACAGCCATTGTCCACAGCAGGTGACACACTCGAAGCCACCACCTTAAACCATGGGTTTTGCTTAAATCTGCAGGTGGGGAAGCAACCGAAGGCTGATCTACTTATTCCTCAGTAATCTTTTTGGGTTGGAAGCCCTGGGAAGAAGGGGACCCCACCAACTCTCAGGCACATTGACTCCAGATCAGTTTGGCAGAACCCCTCTCCCTAGTGGTCATCTAGCAGGCGCAGCTTAGAGGCGTGGCTCATGTACAGCACACATCCTTCTGCTGACCTCCAAACTCAGATCACACCCACAGGAAACAGGGACTTTCTGAAGTCTCCCCTTTGTAACAAGTAGCTTTGTAACAAGTAGTTTAGATGGGCATTCTGGCCTTCTCACGGCAATAAACGGCAATAAATTTCCAGGCCAGCGAAATCTGTGAGTGAGGACAAAAAGGGGGATAGGGCAGAAGCATGACTGGGTCTCTAGAACTAGCCTCAGTCACCATGGTTCCCGGCAAAGCTTTCGAAAACTAAATTGATTACGATGCGGACGTGAACCCACCCCATAACTCCTCCACCAGAGAAGCCCCTGGTCACAGCTTAGAAAATTTCTCTGCTTAAAAAAAAAATGCATTCTGCTCTGAGCTGTCACTCTCAGACCAGGATGTATCACAGACACCAGGGAAGAGGGATTTCAAAAGACACCCAGGACACCCTCAGAGAGTGACTTGATGTGTGAGGCTGGGCCTGGAATTGATGGGCTTTAAGAGTCCCTCAGGTGATTCTAATTCTAATGTGATTCACAGTGTGTATAAATTTTATAGCTTCTTTCACGCAATATTATGTCATCACCATTTCACATGTCATTTAAAAACTCTCTGTAAACATCGTTTTAATGGATGTGTAATAATCCATCATATGAACGCCCTGTAATTTCCTTTCAGTTTGCTTTTGTAAGTGTTCTTTCTCCTGAGCGCTCTCTCACTGGGCTCCTATGCAGACTCAAGGTCTTTGTCTATCTTATGCAGGCCTGTTTCCCAAGCCTTTCCTGACTCCTCTGGTCAGTCTGGCTCACGGTGCAGGCGCTCTGGGGTGAAGGATGACTCTTGTACTGCTGTTTCAGGACCTGTTTGGTTCCCTGGACTTACTGATTGAGGAACCAGATACTTCTGCTGGGAGGGTCCCTGCGGTTCCATTCACCCAGAATGAAGGGCTGCGGAGGGAGACGGGCCCTGTATTATTTTATTTAAGCTCCTTGCTTGGAGATTCTCCTGCAATTCCCAGGAAGTTCACTGGTTATGGACACTCATCTACCTAAAAGGCAATTCTGAGTCTTCTTCTGGATCAGAAATTAGGTCATCCTACTGTAACAGCTCCTTCCCCTCCTGCTTCTTCTAAGCATCGTGCGCATGTGTGTATAAACATCCGTGTGTATGTGCATGTGGGTATATGTGCCCATATATGTGTGTGCATGTGGAGGTCAGTGTCTTCCTTAATCACTTCTCCACCTCATTTTTCAACATGGGGTCTTTCACCAAACTCAGGGCTCACTAAAACAGCCTTGCTGCTTGTCGAGCGAGTTCCTGGAATGTGCCTGTCTCTCCAGTGTTGGGACCACAGGCATAAACTACATGCTCAGCTAGTTACAGGTGCTCGAGATCCAAACTCCAGTGGTTTTCAGACTGAGCCCTCTTTTAGCCTCTCTCTTCTAAGTGTCTAAAACAAACAAACAAATAACAACAACAACAAAACTCTATAGTATCTCCAGATATTGGGGGTTTCACAGTGCAGGCTTTTAAGGTGTGTTGTTTTAGAACCTCAAGTTCAGTTCTAGAAGTTCAAATCTGGTGAGCCAGGTCTTGCACAGGGAGGAGGGGTCCTCTGGGTTGTGTTCTCCAAAGGAAGCCCAATTTTCAGACCAGCAAAACAACCACCCAAGGCTCAGGCTGGCCAGAGATGCCCTTTCTCCGTCTTCTCTCCAGATGTTCTAAGAAGGAGCAAACACCTGGAGAGCAGACTGCAACTCACTTCCAACTTGTGCTACTTTGCTTGTCATCAGGGAACTATTGTGTAAGGCCTTCCACTTCCCATCTGGGAACATCTGGCCAGCCCATGACCAGAAGCCCATGACCAGTTTTTAGCCAATGTGCTTGCCAGCCAAAGCCAAGCTCAGCCCCCCGAATCTGGTCTTCCCTCCGATAATCCACCACCTCACCTCCTTCACCTCCCCAACCCAGTTCTGTGGCGCATTACTGCCAAACAGATGTTTCACCTGATCCACGATCTCCCAGGCACAGGGCCAAAAGGAAAAAAGGGGCAGCGGCGGCGGGAACAGGGGTGGGGCGGGGAGTTTAAAAGAGGCTGCAGCATATGAAGGTCTTCCTACGCCTGGGACGGCTCTGTGGCGGCCCCTCACCCCGACGCCTCTTCTTGCAAGCCGGGTCCAGGTGTGCTCATTTCTACCTCTTGACCCTTTTCTCTCACCAATAAACACCATCACAGCTCCCTAGCCTCCCAGAGGTCCGCCTTGGTGTGAAACTTGCCATTCCCGTTTCCCCACGATAGCTCCAGCGCAGGCACCTTCCTCCTCTTGGGAAGAGGAGAGATTGGAAGCTGCAGTTAGGTGTCAACTGTTAGGAGCTGGGCCATGAAAAGCCACTAAGAGAGTTCTGGAGTTAGAGTGATCCAATTACTTCCTCCTGAAAGGGCATGTGGGGAGTGTGTGGTGGGGGATAGCCTGCCTTCTATAGAATCTCGAGTCACTAGAGGCTCGGCAGTCTTTGCTATTCACTGGAGGGAGATTTGGGGGCTGGCAAGGGGTCAGCCACTGGATTACACAAGAGATACCCTTGGGGGACTTCTCCAGAGCCCAAACTTTGTCACTGTTATGTATCTTTGTACAGTGCAACAGATCATTTCCAACACATGTTTAAGTGTGTAAGGAACTAGAAAACAGGACTACGCAATGGCTTTAACACACTCAGCTTTTCCTCTTGACATCTATCCATCAGGCATCTATCTCTAGAGGTAGAAGGCCCACGTTCTCCTTCCCAGAGGCTGGTGGGTTCCATCCTGCTGCATTCTTGTACCAGCTCCCACCCATAACGGACCTTTCAGCTGTCCGCCGGGTGCAGATGTGATGACAGAACCGAGCTTCCGGAGCCAAACTGAGGTCCCAACCTCAGAGGTACCACTCCTGGGAAGTTACGGACTCTGGATATGCACCGTGCCTTCAGCCATAAGACAGGGGCACTGATATGCCTTTGTGGGGTTAACTGCAGGGATTCAGGAAGGGGATTTAAAGCAATGTGATGTGTTGATCAAGATGCTCCAGGGACTTCTCTATCCCCCTTCCCATAACTTGTTACTACTAGACAGACCACACTCAGGGCCAAGCTGCTGAAGGACAGACTCATCTTGCCCTTCTTCAGAGACAAGTAAACAGATCACCTCTCAGGAAGGCAACGGCTCCATCCATTAGGAAAACGGCTAACCTCCCTGCGGCTCAGCAAGCCTCAGGAGGAGCCTTGCCATTCCATCACCTCTGGGCACACCCCTGTTGCATGAGGCAAACAAGCCTCGCTCAAGAGAGGGGACTGGCAGTCACTGGTTAACTGCCAGTTAAGGCAGCTGCACTTTACAGTAACCCAGCATGGACAATATTATGAATGACACTCGCAAGCTGCCAGCCTGGGGACTCATTACTGTCAAGGTACAACATGGCGGCCTGCCAAGCCCCCGGCTTTCCCACTCGCTATGCCAGAACATCCACACACAATTTAATTGCATTATAATTTCAAAAGTGCTTTTCAAACTGGAAAAAGGCATTCACTGATTAACCATCGAAGAGCAAAATTGTTTATGAAATTGAATACAAAAAGCTACAGAAATGTAATTGGGTCGTTCTAGCACCTAATTTTCAAGCCATTTTGCCCACTTATTTAATCACGAGATACAAAAGGAGCTACTGAATTGACTTCATACTAATTAGATTACTCCCTGCGATACTCTGGGCTTATATTCCAACTGTTTGATAGCAGTGTTTTAAACAGAAACGAAAATGCCGCAGCGGCATGACTGCGGGACTGAATGGATTGTTTGGAAAAGACCCTTCCGTCCATTGACACGAACGAGCATTTGCCCCCTACACCTCGTATGCTCCCGGTGCCGTGACAGCATCCTTGGAGAGACATCACCCCTCTTGCGTATCGATCAGAACAGCCCTCGGGTCCTTCCCTGGAAAGATGGGTCTGAGCATGCCTCTTCTATTAAACACTGTCGTCTCCCCGGCAGGCGCTGCTGCTGTGGAGACAGGCAGAGAAAGCCACACTCCTAATTGGCTCTACAAGGCCCTTGGTGCGCCTCTGAACACTTTTTTCCTTTCATTGTTTCATAAAGCAGCTGCCGGCCACAACCGGATGAGGGGCAGCCTCGCTGGCAAGCCCGGTTCTGCCGGGTTCTCTCTCCTCATTTAGGCCCTGGGCAACGCGAGCTGAGCTGAATTCCCTTCCCCTCGGTGCTGGGGGAAAATAAGGCTGTTTTCAAAGCAAAGCTGGGCTGCATCCTGTGCCCTGAAATGATACTTCAGCCTGGTCACAGGGAGACACAATACACATCTGGCCACAGTGCCCATAGACACCTACATCTAACTCAGGGAACAAACGGACTGTGTTATAGGGTCTACAGACATTTTTCTTTTGATAGGTGTTTCAGCCTTTCATAGCTTTTTTTTTGTGGCTCATTTTAAATTTTATTAGGAGAAACATAATTGATTATATAATCAAATGTAAAATGTACATTATCAAGATATCTCAGCACTTCACAGGCCATTAATCAAGATATCTGGGGCCGTGCCAAGAGGAATTAACTTACACGGAGCCTCAAGTATGCACTACACTGCTGTGTTTGTTTCCATGTCTAAGTGGGGTTTTTGGTCCTGAGAATGGAGCTTATCCTTCAAGGACTAAAGGGGAGCTTTCATCCCAAGGTCCTCTGGGCCACTTCTCAGTTTCTCCAAGCCAGGAAAAACCCAAAAGGCTATTCTACCTTGAACCCTATCTGCAATGCTCTATCTTCATGCTGCCCCCAAGTTCTCGAGTCTGTGACGACACCTTTAGGGATCTGCCCAAGTGTCTGAGCAAGAAGTGCAGGCAACTGAAAGGAGGGTTGGTTTTCTTTTTTCTTTTTCTTTTTCTTTTTCCACTTCTATTCTCTCATCATAAATTGCTACTCTCCCTGGGAAAGTAAACAGATGTTATTTTAGAGGCGACGGGGGTGTCTCATGACTACAGCCAATTTTCACCAAACCCAGGGAGTCTGGAAAAGAGGAGAATAGCAAGAGGGGGCCATCTGTGTGGAATGCCACCCCTCCCCTGCTCGGGGGAAATACGTAGATACAGTTTTCACTGCCCTGAGAAGCTCCTCGGGGGTGGGGGGGACCCCACTCACCTGCTCCCAGAGCGAGGCTGTGGGGAGGGGGCTAAAACAGAGTGTGGCCTTAATTCGGAGAGGAATAAACAGTCCCAACACATCTCAAGTTGGGATTGGATAGATGGAACAAAGGAAGGGTGATGATTTACATAGAAGCAGGGTGGCTTCAGGCAGGTGTCACCTGTCCAGTGGTCCATCCAAGCGGAGTATGGAAAAGGAAGACTCTGGGTACCAAAGGAGTCTTTGGAGGAGCGAGAGGGCAGTGTAAACTTGGGAGGCCTCCAGAAGCCTGGTGCCCAGAGGGAAAAGAAGTGACATGACATGGCTCAAGAGCCAAGGGTGAACAGGTGGTGCTGCTGAGGCAGTCTGGAGAAGCCTTTAGCGTCTGCTTATCCTATAGATAACGGAAAGTGCATCTCTTATCCCTTCTCCCTACAGAAGCACCCAGGCCATGTGGGCGCAGGGGACCATCCGAAAGCTCCTGGGATGTAAAGCGAGATGGCACAGCCCAATACCAGGTATCCTGGCTCAGACTCAAGCCACCATGGATACACACTCATGCAAATCTTAGCTAAGAACCAGCCCTTGAGTCTCAAGGTCCTCACCTATCAGAGAGAAATTCTGTGAGGATTAAATAAGGCTCACATTAAATGTGCATAAGGCACTTCAGACAGCACCTGGCACTGTGGGGTTCTCCCATCAACACTTGTTGTTAATGAAATTGCTGAAACAAGACACACACACAGGGAGGTAACTAACCACCCAGGGCATCATGACTGGCACCAAGAGGCATCTGTTCGGGGGACACAAGGCTGTGTGAGTGTAGACAAGAGAGTAGGCAGGGTCCATGATAGCGCACACTGTGCAAGGATGGGTGTCATCACACACCGAACAAATGAGCGCATTTAGCCTCACTCACATGTTCACGGAGACTCCCACTCTCCACATAAGGACCACACTTCAAATACCACTCCTGGGCGTATACCCAAAAGACGCTCCACAAAGACACTTGCTCAACTATGTTCACAGCAGCTTTATTCCAGAAACGGGAAAAAAACGTAAATGTCCCTCAACCAAAGAACGGATAAAGAAACTGTGGTACTTTCCCCAATTGAATCAGCTGTTAAAAACAGTGGTATCATGATATTTGCAGGCAAATGGACGGAACTAGAAAAAGATCATCCTGAGTGAGGTAACCCAGACCCAGAAAGACACACATGGTACGTACTCACTTGTAAGTGGATGTTAACTGTAGAGGAATGGATAATTGTGCTATACAACCCACAGACCCAGAGAGGTTAAGTAACAAGGAAAGCTCAAGGTGGGCTGGCTACATAGATCTCCCCGAGAAGAGGAAATGTAATAGATACTGTGGGGGACTGGAGGTGGGTGGGGACAGGAATGGGAGGAATCAGGTTGGCCGGGGGAGGGGGGGGTGGAGGGAGAGAGTACTGGGCAAGACAAGTGGTTTCTCAATAAGACAGCTCCATAAGGGAACACCACCTTCAGAATCTCCTGGCACTCCACACAGACTCTGGACATCTGTGAAATGGATGTCAGGCTGGACGGAGGGACACACACCTGGGGATTCTGTCCTTGCCACCTTCCTGAACTTCAGTGCTTACTGGGGGTTTCCAGGACCCCTTGATGACCCATGCAGGCCCAGCAACCCTAGCTCTTCCCTAGCAGGAAGGACCCACGCACCCAGAGATGCCCCAGTTAATGGAAAAGAGTCTGAGGTCACAAAAGCAAGGGACTGCAAGGCAAGGCCTTCACCAAGCAATTAGCAGTAGGAATCATGAGGTACCTAGTCCCACCCAAGGTGACCTTTGGGGTTCTCCAGGGCCACTGCCTCCCAAAAAATGTTAGCTCAAACCCAGCCATCTGTGCTCTGCAGTGGCAAGAGGTCCACAAGCGCAGGGCATGCCCCTTGCACAGGTGGCAAGGACCAGTGGTAGGACCCAGTGGACCCGGGAGCCTTTGTGTTTCGAGAAAACAGTAAAGCTGCACAGTGAGCCATGGATGGAGGGGCCGCTCAGGAAGGTGCCGCTTTGCTGCCGTGCTCAGGAAATGTGACACGCATCAGGGGAGACACCAGGCCCCTTCTGGCTCAGGTGGGCTGTTCAGTGGGGTGTGTAACAGGCCAGACCATGAGATCTTTGCTGGATTCCTTAAAGACTGCATCCTCTGGAAGGGTATCAGGAGGATGGAAAACATTGACCCTGCACTCAGGGGACGGTGCTCATTTGCACACAAAGTGGGCATGGGGTGTGTGTATGTGTGTGTGTGTGTCCTGTACCTGTGAGAGAGATAGAGAGACAGAGAGATGGAGGGAGGGAAGGGCAAACAGACTCTAATTACCAGTGGCCACTATAGGTATACTAAAATCAGGAAGATCATAGACCACACCAGGGAGGACAGGTGCTCATCTGAAATGGCTGAGTTCTGGCTTGACACACTCTATGTAAAAGCAGAAAGTGCAACAGGAGGGAAGTAGGCTTCAGGGTTCTACGCTGAACTCAACTCACCTCTTAATTCCATGCTGGCTTTCCTGGGAACCTTGGGCAAGTGCCCTATCTGCTGTCGTTTTTTTGTTCCATCTGTAAAAGGGGACTTTCCCTTCCTGCTGCCAGAAGATTTCATACAGGCTCTTGAGAATTGTCATCGACATTCTTAACTCAGTTGGGGACTGGCGAATCAGATGAGCTCATTGGTGTAATAGTGGCAAGTATGTTACTGGAGTAGCCAACCATTTCCTGATTGGATTTGATACCTCCTCCAAAGGGGGAAATTCGTGCCTGGCACTATAAACCCAGCCACAGGTACTATAAACCTACTTTTGTTATTTTGCTAAATGGCACATCACAGTTTGTCAAATTGCCTTCTAACTATGTTTACGTCCACAGACGAATGCTCCCACCAGCTTTTGTCAGAGAAGTGTCTTTTTTTTTTTTGCAGTGATCAGTAGTGACTTCAGAGACTCAGAACTGGTCTAGGTACAGAGAATAAATGACTGTCGACTGCCTGGCCACAAGCAGGACATCTGTAACACTCTCTCTCTAAGGGTTTGGAGACCACTAAAGAAGAAGCGGCAGAGAGAGGGTGAGGGCCGGAAAACGTAGGGGAAGTGGTGTGGCATGCTGACTTCCAGGAATGCCACTGCTTTTGTGCTCTTAAACCTAAGACAGCTGTGGCTACCTGCACAAGATCTGCAAAAGCCTGGGCAAGCCAATCAACACCTGACACGGAAGAGAGATGCAGCTCAGGAGAGCTACAAGTGGAGGCGGCTGGCTAATAGCTGGAAGAGGGAGGGGAAGAGCCGGTATGGGAGGGGTACAAGGGAGGACAACCAGATGAGTATGATCAAAATACATTATACACATGTGTGAAAATATCATAATGAAACCTATTCTGTGTAATTAGCAGATGCTAATAAAACATTAAAAAACAGGGGGCTTGCCCTCGTAGGGTTGGGGGAGAGACGCCCAACTGAATGAAAGCTCCCTAAGGGACAGAACCTTCCATAGAAGAAGCAGGAGGAACGGTGACCACACACAAGGCTGTAGGGTCTGCAGCCACTGGGTTTGAGTCTGCACACAATTCACAAACAAGGCGTACTTGTCCCTTATGTGGCTGAGTGTTTGACCTGTCGCTGCCAGCCCAGCTAGAGAGCCAGCAGTGACTCGCATGCTTTGATGGTGGCGAAGTAAGAACACAAGTATTTCTCCCCAACAGCATCTTCATAAAAGACGCCTCTCCTTTACTCTCCCAAGAGATGGCCAACATGTGCAGCAAGGGGTGCGTTCTACTGGAGAGCTGGCTCACCATCATCCAACACTGACAGCGTTGCTTGAAGAAGGCTCTGTCATGCAGCTCTGTATGTCCGCAGCTGGAGAGAGCCAGCTTCCAAACCGGGAATCATTCCCTAACGATCTGGGATGTCCAGTTCCTGGCATATAGCACTGCTTACTGAATGTACCTGATGGATGGACTGGCAGATGGATGGATGGGTGAGTGGATGAATGGAGGTATGGATAAAAATGACAGCTGCTGTCACCAGGCATGCCTATCCATCAGGCTCTTCATATATGCTCCCATTTAATCTGTGGCAGCTATCATCTAAAGATATATTCTTATCCCCATTTTACAGATAAGGACGCACCAAGACTTAGAAAGGCAAAGGGAGCACATATATATGTGGAAAGAGCTAGAATTTGAACACAGCCTTAGCGGGCTCCAGAGCTACAAATTCAAATGATGAGTGAGCCAGCTCTCTCTCGGTGTGAAGGTCCTGCACTTCAAACAAATCTTACTTCCTGACCTATACGGCTCTAATGAGAAATGTTGCCAGACCCCTATCTGGATAAAGGGATGGTAGCATTGCCACCACTTCTCAGAGTGCCAGGCTGTGTGCGTGTGTGTGCCTGACTTTTCGTCCTCCCCCTGGGTTTCCTACCTTTTGACCTCCAGCCCGCGCATCCTCACAAGCACGGCCTCCTACCCAGCCAGGGTTCAGAGCTGAGAGAAGTGTCCAGGCAAACCGTTCTTTCCGCTGTATGTTTGTGGCTCGGGTGAAAGGTCAGGAATGGGCAGAGGTGGGAGAGCCTCTGGCCCACAGGGGCCAGCACGGGTCATGGGAAATGTCTCAGTGCAAACTGCACAGAAATGGATAAGCCAGGGCGGGGGGCGCGCAGCTAGACTGGACTGTAGGGGTTTCTGTGGCATGGGGGCAGGGCTGTCTATGATTCTGAGGAGGATATGCCGCCCACGGCAGGTGGATGACAGCATCAAGCTCTCCATCCACCACCTCAGCAGTGTCCAGGCGGCATGTCCCCACCTTAGGGCTCTGGTTTCATTGCTTCAGTTGGTTTCTTCTAGGCCATGGGGTCACTGCACCACCATGGAATAGCAGGCAATAAAAGAAAAAGAGGTTTCCATGCCTGACTCCCTAGATGTGCAATCCAGCTTGCATAGAGAATTCTCACGGAGCAACTGACCTCACTGCTATTGCCTTTTCCATCAGCTAGGGAAGTCATGTGTCAATCCAGCAAGGCAGCAGCTCTCACCTGGCCTGGGTGGACTGATGGGTTCCTGTCTTCCCATTCAACTTCTACAGAAACAAGATAGGGAATTGGGTACCAAAGACAACTCACAAGGCAGAGCTGTACCTTCTATCATTTTTAACTGAGACCTAGGTTAGGCAAAACTATAGTAACTAGTCTTGTAAACCCTCTTTCCCCAACTCCCTCACTCCAGGGACACAGGGCCTGACAGCAGGGCCCAAAAGGGAACCAACAATCTTTATTTATAGCTCCACATTGCTAACTGTGTTTTTACAGAGACAGTTCTTGGGCCATTTATAGAGTGCTTGTCTTCCCTTGGAAGGCCATGTGGTGCCCAGAAATGGCCGTGCTGACTAGGTGTAATTATAGAGGCAGTGAATATGCCGAGCATAGCCATGAGGATTTCTCTGTGTCATCTTAGCATGTCCTTTTCGTCATTTAAGTATTTTGTCAGTTCCCCATACCAGCAGAAGGCAAGCCCCATCGCCAGCACTCATGGAACGCAGGAGGGTACTCTGATAGGATGCCCACTGCTATGCCCTGTCCTTCCTGACAAAATGCACCCTGGAAAAGAGCGTGTGGGGGCAGGGGGCAGCAGGGGCGGGGGGTGCAGCGGGGTAAGAGAGTTGCTGTTGGGAGTACCGGTGACTGGGGAGCTAGCTCAGGAATGCCGATTACCTGCTGACTTAGCAAGCACCTAGAAGAAATGTCAGTGTCCAGGAAAACTGTACTGATGTTTTACAACGTTAACTTTAACCAAAGTGTGGTTGTTTCTCCTTAATCTACACATGCTGGCCATCGGGGTCTTGGCTATCCTGTGAGACACCCTGAGAGTCCTGTGCTTCCCCCAGCCATGGAGGGTGGCTGGAGGGGATGGGGAAGACAAGCCACAGAGCCTTGTGTTAAGAGTTGACAGACAGCCCAGGGCTGTGGGGACAGTGGGGGCTTCGGTGCACACCCTGCCTGGCAGAAGTCTGTGTGGAGCAGAAAGTGATTCACAAGTGAGCTGGGTGGTGCTGACAGTTGAGAATTCACCCCCCCACCAAGTGAGTGAGAGAGAGAGAGAGAGAGAGAGAGAGAGAGAGAGAGAGAGAGAGAGAGAGAGAGAGAAGCTTGACCTCACCATGAAAAAGCCTGTTTGCTTTCTGTGTTGTTGAATTTTTGTTTGTTTTTTTATCCCTAGGTTCTGGTCTCAAAAGACACAACCCAAATTAATGTAGTTGTCAACTCTCGTTTTCTTCCTGGAGGGAGCATATGCAGAAAGCATAAGCTCCCCTTCCCCCCACCCACAGCCTCACCTGCCAGCCTGGCCCTGTTGAGAAGGAGGAAGTCTTCCCAGCACCATAGGCACAAATGATCTCATCTCTGCATTCCCAGAAAGATGATGTACAGACGTTCTGTCTATTTACTTCTCTGTTTCTTCACTCCTCAGGCAGAGGTGAGGTGCGCTTCTGTAGAGCACGCTCCATATCCCAAGGGTGCCCTCAACTCCACTCACCACGGGGGCCTAGATAAGTCACTCCATTTCTAGTTCTCTTCTAGCCATCTGGGAAACAGGAAAACCACTCACTTGCCAAGGTGGCCATGACAGTATGCACCCCAAAACACCATATAAGGGCCGACCCTGCACACACATGAATCAGAGAGGAGACACATAGAAATGAACTCATTTTTTCTCATGAGAATTGCAAACTATGGAAACTAGACAGCACCAGAACCTTGGGGTTGGTCAAGCTTCTCCAACATATGAGTAAAGGGGCTGGGCCTTGCGGTACATCCCTCCAATACCAGCTATATCATAGTCAGAGGCAGTGAAGGGTGAGTTTGAGGCTAGTCTGGACATCTGAGAGAGACCCCATGAAACTTAGAAAAAAGTTGGTAATGAAGCACAGTGGTAGAACAGTGCGTGGCGTGTGCAAGACCTTAGCTTTCATTCCCTAGGGAAGAAGGAAGGGAGATTGAGAAGGGGGTAAACCACATCTCTGAAGGAAATGGTATGAGTGCATTTCTCAGTGCCACAGGCCTCTGCATAGTTTTTATCCTACTAAGGAAATGACTGAAGTGCGCTTGATGGTCAACAAACCATGGCCACTTGGTCAACTTGGGAAATCAACCCCTCAGAGGCCATGTGCTCTTTCTTCCTGAGTCCAGTGACCAGTAGACATTGTGTGACACAGTCACACAATGCCCTCAGTTCCCTCCTATTGGCAAGACAGAGCTTGGTGCAGCCATGTTCCACCTCACAGCACCAAGTCCCTCAACTGTCCACCTCAAAAAAGATGTATTCTTGCATTTCTAACTGATGTCTCAAGGAAATAATTAGATGTCACTACTTTCAACATTACATTAGAACTTCCCTGCAGATTCTAGAGGAAGGGGAAATGAGTTACGACGGGCAAACCAGGCTAAATACAGTTCGTAATTGAAAAAGTGGCCAAGGAAATCAGGAGGGGAAAAGCAAGCAAGCCAGACCTAAGCGGATTATCAATCATTTCCTTTTAGGGCAAGCTCCGCTGCAACTTAATCAATTGCTATTGCTTCTCAAATTCAATGAGAAAACTGATACTGTGGGAAGAAGGGAAAGAAGCCGATAAACAATGCTTACCATCACATTCTTGATGACTACTAGAGAATAAGCCCACTCAGTTCTAGTCCAATTCTAAGTTTATCAACATGAAAGAAATTCACAAGCAACAAAACTCAGACAATGGGTTAGCATGAGCACTGAGGTCAAAGTACTTCTCCAGGTAGTCCTGAGACACGGTCTGTAGCAGTATTGACACAACATGATAGGTCTGAGGTTGGGCAACCGGCCCTGGCTATAGGGGATGGGTAGTCCAGGTGGGGTTCAAGAAGGTGGCTGTGTGACCTTGAGATCTCCAAAGGCTGAGGACATCTGTTGTCATAGCAACCCAACTGGTCTGAATTTTTTACTCATCCAGTTAGTAAGTAATTATCAAGCACCTATTCCATCCCAAGTGCTGGGATGGAAAGACAGAACATGACTCCTGCCCTTTAGGTTTTACAGTAACCAGGGGGTTCAGAGTGAACAAAAGATGACAGGGATGCCTGGCGGGGGCAGCAAGAGGAAGGGGCACACACCCTCGGGCTTTTAGGAATTGGCCCACGGACAGGGAGGAAAAGAGTCAATGTTGAGAGATAGCTTAGTATTCAAGGGGCTACAGGTAGGTGAGGAGGCAGCAGGTACACTAGTCCTGGTCAGCAGCATCCTGGAGGCTAGGCTAGGGGTCCCCGGACACAACAGGATCCGACAGATAGCTCTGAGAAAAAGGGGGAAGGCCTAGAGGCAGGCTTGAGGGAAGGGTGACCTCTGCAGCTGCAGGTTCCATCATGGGGCAGATGAGAGATGCTACAGGGTGAATTCTCAGGTGTGGCTGAGCAGCCTAGCACTCTTCACCCAGCAGGTAGGTGGGGGCTGGGAGGCTCGGGCTAGCAAGCTCACCTCCACTGGGTGGGTGGGGAGCCCTGCTCCTCGATCACTGTGCACAGAACTTTAAAGCATACATTGAAGTCTAAACCGTCTGTGTTCAGATACAGCAGAGGGAAACAGCAAGAAGACAATGACAATGACATAGGCAGCAGGGACAAGATAGATGGGAGTCCACACAAATAGGGGGCAAGAGCCCAAGCTTTGGCCACCACAGACACACCTGGGTTCAAATCCCGGTTCCGGTAGCCACTTGAAAGTCCCTTTAACCTCTTCATTCCTCCACCTGGGAAACAGGCAACATCTCTATGCTGAGATGTAGGTCAGCACGTAGGTGATGTGAGGCAGGACAAGTAACATGCTCAGTTTGCCTCCCACACAGGGGGGCCTGTTTTCCATTTTGGATGGAAGTCAGGTACAGAACAGTCTCTCGTACTTTTCAACACCAAGAAGGTGGTAAGTGGTGTCCCCCCCACCAACCTGTAGATGGCTTGGTGAGGAGGGTTGGGGGGGGATATAGCTCAGGACGCACGGCTCTGGCCTCGTGAGAGCGAGCAGCAGCAGATGCTGTTCGCTGTACTTGAAGGAGGGTGACTTTGCAAGCAACAAGAAGGCTCTCCAGCAATGCCCTGTAAAACTATAAATTTACTTTGAGAGCACCAAGTCTAATTACCTCGCCAAGACTCTTTGCATTTTTAAGAACTGTTCTCCCCTCCCTCCTTAAACTCTTCATCATAAGGACCCTTGTTAGCAATACTTGGTGTAGGTCTTGTTTCGCCTGTTGCCGTGGCAACAAAGCAGTGTTTACCAGCCCTTCCAGGCTGGTACATCTTTATTAGCACCCGATCCCATGAGGAGCAGGAAGCAGTGCTGAGGTTTAAAGAGCATTAATCCCTTTAAGCTTTGCAAACCTCTCTAGTTAGGGAGAGCCCAGAAAGGGGGGAAATTGAGGTCTCTGCCATTTGCAGGGCCCTCCTAGAATCGTTAAGCCTATATGAAGCACCAGATTGGAAGAAGAAAAAAAACTTATCTCTCTGGAGCTTCACTTTCAATTTCTTCTTCTCTTGAAAGAAACAAACTTGTGGGCTGCCTTTGCTTCATAAGGAAAGTTTCCAATCCGTTCATCACAGAAGGGCCGATGCCGGCTCTTTCCTTACGGCCTCTGGCTACACTGCTCTCTCCAGATAAATGTAACTTTCAAAAGCAGTTATCTCTGGCCAGGCAGAAGGACAGCCCCAAAGGCTGCGCTGGGCTGGGCTGCCCGTGTACCCTCCTCTCTGGCTTCCTCTGAGGAGAAGGAACAGATGATTGAAAGCAAAGATAAATTTTAGGGGTTTGGGGAGGAGGGAGAGATGGGGGAGAGAGAGAGAGCAAGAGATAGAGAGAAGACACAGAGAGGGAGAGATAGAGAGACACAGAGAGAGAGAGAGAGATCTAACTTCAGAAAAAAGCTTAAGGCATTCCACCCATCACTTTAACCTCTGCCTGTCTTGGAAGGTTTTTCAAAGTCAGCACAGGGCCACAGTGGAAGTGGAGGGAGGAAACGGGTTCCCATTCCCCCTCCCACCAAATCTCATTCATCTTTCATTGCA
Source organism: Pachyuromys duprasi (assembly GCA_028658305.1). NCBI lineage: Eukaryota > Metazoa > Chordata > Mammalia > Rodentia > Muridae > Pachyuromys > Pachyuromys duprasi. The sequence continues at coordinate 30,349,208 of CM053746.1, read as the reverse complement.
GAAAATCAAAAGGCAGCTAGGGATCCAGGAAGACCTGTGGCTGAAGTTTGAAAAATTATGCAAGTGAAAGCCGATACCCTAACGTCTGTTTCAGCTTCCCAAACCGCTTTCAAAGGGGCAGTTTTGAGCTAGCAGAGTCCCGGTGTCCTCCGAGGTCCTCCGAGCCCTCAGTCCAGTTCAATCGCAACTGCTTGACTGAAGAGCGCAGCCATTAGAAGCTTGGCCTTGTGTGGAGGAGGTAGGAGGTGGAGAATGAACTGACTCAGGGCAAAAGGCCTCATTTGCAACCAGGATTTCTGATCCTCCTTTGCAATATACTAGGTACCTTCTATTATTTCCAATGGGTCCGACTGTCTAAGATGGGAAGCAGCTTTTGGGAATAGAATTTAGGGAAGCCCCTCAGTCAAGACCCTTCAGACAAAGGCCCAACAGTTCAGATGAGCAACTCCTGGTGTCTGACTTGTCATTTCAGGTCCAGGCTAGAGTTGGTCTGGGTACAGTAAGGCATCGAGGCAGTCTGGATAAGGGTATAAACTCAGCTCCCAGGACCTTCTTAGAATGGACTTAGGAATTACAGGCTACTGAACATGACTCTGAACTTAATTAAGCAGCGGCAACTCCCTCATGAGCCATGTGGGTTATTCTGTGTCACAGACACTAAAAACCTCAAGCTCGTGTGGCTCAGCAAAGGTGGAACTATGTGCAGTAACATGCTGAAGGTCATATGCCTGGGTCCTCTGGAGCTAGGTCGTACAACAGGCCTCTTTGTTGTAACATGAGAAAGCTGTGAGACTCAGGGTAGCAAGAGGTGCTGGAACCAGCACTTCTGCAAGGGGAGGCAAGCTGTTGGCCTGACTGATAGGGGTGAGGTGGGAATGGGCGGAGACAGCTCCGGCCAGATCTGCTTTTTCTCCTGGAGCACACGTGTGTCCTGGCCCCTAGCCGGAGGCACCACCGTTTACAGCCTCACTTCTGCAGCCTGTAAACCTTTCCACCTCCAGGGCCCGGTGGAAGTCCCTTACACCATCAGACATCTCGTTAGTAACTTCAAGCTTTGTTCCTGGAAGCTATGTGTGAAGCACCAGTGGGGTGAAGAGAGGAAGGTAAAAACGCCATCACGTGCAGGAATACCTGGTGGATGCATCAACAATCACAACACCAAGCATCAACCAGCATTGCTGATGTCTACTCGTCTACTCAACTGTGGCCTCCCCTTAGGCTACTACAATCTGCCCTTTGTACCCACCTACGAACTCTCTATAACCCCTTCCTTCCTTGCAAACTCAAGCCATATACCTGAGTCTGCAGACTACCAACTTCTCCCATCAGTATGCAGCCTGGTAGAAAGGTGAGCCCCTGCTGATTTTCTCAGCTTATACTTTTTGGTTTGATGGGAAAAGGCTACCTGAGCTAGGTAAGTGGTACATGGCTATAATCCCTGCATTTAGGAGGCTAAGTCAAGAGGTCTGACCTAAGTTCAAAAGCCAGCCTGGCTACACATCGAGATCCTGTGTGTGTGTGTAGTGTGTGTGTGTGTGTAGTGTGTGTGTGTGTGTGTAGTGTGTGTGTGTAGTGTGTGGTGTAAGGGACAGAGAAACAGAGAGAGGTAGAGACAGCAGAGAAAGAGACAAAGAGTTGGAAGGTGGAGGAGGAAAAAGGAGAGAATGTAATGCCTGCTATTTGGAAGACTGCGGCAAGAAGATCACAAGTTCAAGGCCCGCCTGGGCAACTTAACGAGACCCTATCTCAAAATAAAATCATGGAGAAGGGCTAAGGGTATGGCTCAGTGGTAGTGTTTAATCCCTAGTACAATAAAAGGAAAGGAAGGGAAGAAAGGAGGAAAGCAGAAAGGGCAGAAATAAAAGAGAAGAGAGATTTATTTGACAGGAGGCAGAGAGTGCGCACATGGGCACCAACTTTGCAAACTGCAGCCCCGTTCTGAGCTCTCTAGCAAGAAGGATGCTGCCCTGAGTGGCTCCTCCTGCCTGAGTGGAAAATTTCCACCACTGGCCATCTAGGCTTCAGACTCAGACAAAGACAAGGGGCTAGAGGGAGGGCGGGAAGAAAGAGCAGAGAGTTCATTTGGCTTTTGGCCCTCGTTGATTCTGTGCTTATAATTACTTCTGGAAAAAGGCAAAAAGAGGCACATGCTAAAAAGAAAAAAAAGGATTAAAGAAAGAAAACAAGACTTCACTTTCTTCCCCAGTAATCCCAAACCACTTCAAACACAGCTGCTTAAGACCACATGAAAGCACAAGTATGTGGGTGGTGGGTGTTCCCTGAAGGCCCACTGTGGACCTGGTTTTCCCACACCAAGGACACCTGGTCCTGAAGGTGGCTGGGACTTTATCTCCCTAGGCTATTGATATGTCCTCTGTCAGTCAGTGTCTCTTGCTTCCAGCCAGGCACCTAATCCCTCTTGGAGCTTCCTCCTGAGGTTCCACCTCTACTCCCAGGGCTTACAAGATGCTTCTGCCTGGGGCATCTGCTCTCAGCGCTGGTGTGATGTCCAGCTGGCTTGGCAGAGATGTGGTTGTCACCTGAGGCTGGTGGTGGCCTGCCCTGCCAGAGGTGACCCTGGCCAGTGAGGAAGATGCTGGTGTCAAGGTTTCAAATAATAGGAAGCCAATGCCTGAACCTCCCTCAGTTAGAATCCCCGCCTGCTTCACGTCCACCTTTACATTGCTTCCTCCAATTTGGAGGACCTTTTTTGTCAGGGGCCTTCCCCCAAGCACACATGCAAAAGTCCATCAACCGGGTCCGGGAGTTACCTTCCAGCAGGATTGCTCAGCTCATATCTAGTCTCTACCTCACCATACTGGTTGTCTGACCTTGGCTCAGTGACTAAATCTCTCTGAGTATCAATCATCTGCTGGAAAATCAGAATGGCAGACTGTCAATGTTAATTTCAGAATGTACTCGGTCTTGCCTTTCTTTCCCTCTCCTGTAAGTAAAGGCACATCATTTTATAGCTGAGGACATGGAGGGAAAGAGGAAAGGAGGGCCAGACGTCACCATAATGAAGAACAGGACCCCTTCTTCATCCACACAACCAAGCGCTAAGCTGCTTGCACGGTGGTGGGTGCCTCACGAGACAACCCATTTGTTGCAAGCAGAGGCCAGCTTCTTTTCCCAGGCCATAAACACCTCCAGGGTAGGAAGCAGGCACATATAACAAGTCTCAGGCGGAGCCATGGACAATTAGGCACTTAATATCTGCTCTGCACCAGCTCTGTCTTTGACAAAGTCCAAGGCGGGGTTGGGGGAGAGCCTCTGTGTGGGCAGACCACTTCCAGGGCTGCAGGGGATTATCTGCTGAGAAGACCAAACAGCATTTTAGTGGGAGATGATTTCCTCTTTTAGCGGCCATAGGAAGCAGGAGAAATGAGCACACATGGATGCTTTCATGTCAACATGCTGCTCATTAGAGTGTCTTTCTTCCCTGGGGTTACGCAGAAGAATCTTATGGAAGGTCGGATGGCCACGGGACCCAGGAAACAGAGGCCACGGCTTCCTGCCGAAGTGTAGTCTGACAGCATTCCTCTCCTTCCCACCCCCCTCGTGCTCCCCTCAACTTATTGGGCCCTGGTGTTTACAGCTCACTACACCACAAATCTTTATTTCCCGTCACCCACTGGCCCAAGCTGTCCCCACTCCCTGCTTCTCCCAGACAAGTTAATAAGACGGAAGGCTCCCCAGAGGCCTGGAGCCGGCCAGCATTATCACTTGGAAGCGAGGCAGAAATCCTGACACATCGGAAATGACTTCAAGCCTATTAATTACCCTTTCTTCTTTGGCAGATCTTTTGAAAGAAAGCTTGACAAATTGAAAGGAAGGCTAGTCCGGCCTCTCCGCCCCAATTAAGGCCCCCACTCCCACCCCAAGAAACACACATCTGATTTCTGCTCTCTCTGAAAACAAAAACAAAAATAAAAACCACCAATTTTTCACACTGGGGCCCACCCCAGGTCTCCCTTCTGCGATCCACACGAGCCCCTCTTTACAGTGAAGAACCTTGAAGCAGCAGAGCCTCAGGGGACGGAAGAGTGCTGTGGGCCAGGGCTTTGGTTTCCCTAGAACCTTCCCTGCCCACAGAGCCCTCTGATTCCTCGGGGGAGGATGAAACCAAGCACAGTAATGGGTCTGTAGCCACGAGCCTTGGACTTCTCTTCCCTGAGCCCGCAGTAACACTTCTGGGCACTGGATGCGACACCTTCCATCAAACCCCCAGGACAAGCCACAACAGACACAGACAGGGAGCTCTGGGTGCTGGAAAAAGTGAAGGAACCAAGTGGGCACCACAGGTCCCTGTTCTATTGTTTTCTACACTGACTGACGACTCTATTCCAAGTTTGCCTGAGACGGTCCCTTGCTGAGGAAAAACCAAGTGGCTTATTTTAATTCTCCAGAGACTTCTGGCATAGCCACCTATTGAACACTACCACATGGAATCCATGAGCACTTCAAACAGAAAATCTGTTCCACCTACCAAATAACACCATCCCCTCAGTGGCCAGGAGTCCGCAGTCTGAGTCATAAGCCCCAATGCAGTCTACTGGAATGTTTGGTCTTGCCTTTAAACATAGGTTCCAGCCTCTCTGGCTCTCCACTGCAGCCCAAGGCCTCAACAGAGCTCTGCAATGCTGGCCAACGATCCTCCCTACAACCCATTATGTACCTGGTCCTCCCTCTTCAGTCCTAGGGCCCTTGGAGGTACTGACAGCTGAGCTGTGTGCCCAGCCTGGTGTGCCCCCTATACATGATCTAGCCTGTCCAATTCTCCGCTCACATGCACTTGTCCCATCTCGGCCCCTGGCTTTCTCCCCGTGCTATCCAGTGTGCTAAGTCCTTGCCCAGTCACTTCTTTGGGATGCCTTTCCCTTGATTCCCTGCTTCCCAACTCAAATGCTCCTCCTTCAAGGAGGCCACTCCCAAGCACCTACCTGAGTGCAGCTCAGCCCTCACCATTACCTGGAGGCATTGTCTCCTTAGCACCTGGTGGTACCAGAAATGTTTTATAATGTTTTCTTTTTATTTTGCTGACAGTGGAGACTGAACCAGGGCTTTGCACATGTGGGACAAGTAAGCGCTCTTAACACTGAGTTATACCACCAAGCCTGGAATTATGGGATGCACATCCCTTTCCCCCAGAGGACAGGCGTTCCCAGCAGGCTAGGATTTGGTTTACCTTGCTCCGAATAGTACTGCTGGACACTACCACAGTGCCTGGAACACTGAGAGAGCGTCTGGTGGTCCCAAACTGAGTGGCTGTCTGTAATACAAAGTCAAGGTCCGCAAGCACAGGATGGGCCGCTACAGGTGGGTCTGGGGCACCACTCTGTCCCAGGCTGCACGCTGTCAGCCGGGGAAGCCAAGGAGAGTGCTTAGACGGGCGAAGACACACAGGGAAAACCGGCAACAGCAACGTCAGGCTAGACCCATCACATCCCCGACAACCCTGGAGAACCCTTGACCACCGTCCCACACAGCCATTAGAGAGCAAGCTGGCCTTGTACCCCAGGCCTGGTTTTGACAAAGGCAAGGGCCACCCACTGGCGCTCTGTTTTCACGGTACATAGTCACCCATATCTCATTTTAAACTCTAACAAAATCTTTAAGCCATTACCTCGGAAATCATCATTAAATCATTTGTTCTTTTTTTATTAGCATCCCAGTAATTAAAGAGAATCATATTTCAGAAATCTTCAGCTGTACTTATCAAAACCCACCCTCCAACCAATCAATTAGTATTACAATAACCACGGTCCCTTGTTGTCGCCGCTATTAGCATTTTGATTGAATGTCTGCTGCAAAGTGACTGGTAACAGAAGATTGTGCTTGGAAAGTAGCGTTTCTTTATTCGTCACCACTGAACCTTGTCTGGTTGTCTCTAGTCTCCACGCAAAGAGAGACAAGACGGTTCCCAAAAGCAGTCATTTTGGTCATGGATTATATTTTCATGAGGTGTTTGATAAACTAGCTTTCACTGCTCTGGAATTGCCAGCTCCACGCAGGGGCCTCCCAGTGTGGCCTGGGGCACCCAGAAGCTGAACCTCAGCTGTCACACACTGATGGGATGATGAGGGTCCCTTCTGCTGCCTCCCTGTTCCCTACTCTCATCCTCTGGGACTGTAAATACCAGGTCATCACAAATTGTCCCTTCAGGAGACTCAGATCTAATAATGTCTGTGCCAGAGCAGGCGGTGGCCACCGTGACTGCCTTGGAAGACCATCATATGGACCCGCTTCTTCCAGCAGGCGCTTGGAAACCTGCCATTCTAACATTCAGACTCAAGTCCTCCAGTCCTCATAATAATAAAGCGCCAGTCAGTATAGAGATGGGTTAACAAGGTCTGTTATGGGGAGATGATGGCTGTCTTCAAGTCACGGGAATTAAGAGTTCATTAAATCACTCTATTAAAACGTAAACGGCCCGCTCCGTCAGATGGCTCTACGTACAGATGCCCCACACCCCATCATGGATGCCCTCTATGGATACATAAAGATCACTCGGCACACTGTGCAGCCAAAGCAACTTTCTAACCTTTCCATCTCCCTCTAGTCTGCTAACATAGCACTACAGAAGACACTGCTTTGAACAGGGTAGAGCAGAGAAGTAGGGATGATGGGCGCTAGAAAAGACACATGTTCCAAATGATAAATATGGCAGCTGTCAAAATGCTATGCAGTTGCCAATGTCTCTGTCCATCCATTCATCTATCTGTCCATGCACGCCCCATTCACCTATCCATCCTTTCCATCCACCCACCTCCCCCGACACATCCACCCACCCATCCATCCACTTACCCATTCATCTACCTACCCCCTGCCCACTCATCCATTCATCCATTCACCCAGCCACCCATCCATCTGCCTACTCATTCATCCACCCACCCATCTATCCACTTCATCCAGTTCCCATCCACAGCAAAGTATTTGCACAATCTTCATCTTCAGTGTGGATGACCTTGGCCCAAAGAACCTCTTAATATTCCAATCTCTCACTGTCCAGTCCCTGGGACAATATGCAACTATAAGAATACTTCACCGAATTTCTTGAAAGGCCTCCACAATCCAGGGGAGAAAAGGGAAAATAAAAAAGTGCTATTAGCTTCCCGTGAAAGTCTTTTCCTTTCTCTCAGCCCGGTCTCCTTTTCCTCTTCCCCCCAGATCCCGTCTCTACCTTGGCTGGCAGCCAAGACTTTATAATAGTGTCAGGTAGCAATTTCATTTTTAAAATGCTCTTATCAAGGATTTAAGGTGAAAGATAAGAGCAGCACAGTAAATCTTCATAAAGGAGTGTAGTGTGAGGTGTAGTATTTTACAAATCAAAACAGTTAACAAAATGAAAAGGCAAAGACAGGGAAACAAAGTGAGCCTAAGCAGGGGCTGAGAAGGGGAGAGGCGGGGCAACGTTAAACAGAAAGATCATCTTTCAGATTCCCAAGCTCTCTTTGGTAATGGCCTGGGCATATTTGCTAAGGATGGCAGGAGCAGCCCAATTTCCATTTTAAAATAGGATGTTTTTAGACAGCATATATATTGTCAAACCATTATACACACTTAACTGGGGGCTCTCATTGGAGTCATCTGACCTACAGCATGTGTTGCTACCATCACCGCTTCATTATTTATCAGCTCAATTTCTTCGCGGAATGACTAATAACACCGCCACAGCTGCTCTCCTTTTCCTGCCCCAGCTGCTACCGCCCTGGCAGAAGCGAGAGTCGCTAGCTACCTGCCATGCCTCACGACCCCCTTTGCTAAAGAACCTTTAGCGAAAAAGAAAATTCAGCAGGAGGGCTGAACCCAGGAGATGCTTGTAGATGGAGCTACACTGTGAAAGCTAGTACCTGGGAAGGTTAGCCATGCCCCTAATGACCAGGCATGAGAATCTAGGGGAATCTCAGTTCCACAGTCAAGGAACCATAAATTTAAAAGGGACTGGTTGGTTCATGCCTATAAACTATTTCAGCACTAGGGAAACTGAGGCAAAAGATCAAGTTCAAGGCAAGCCTGAGCTACATGAGAGACTGCCTTAAAACAAACAAATAAACAAATATATAAAGGAATGAAGGCAGGGCATGGCACTGCACACCGTTAATCCCAGCACTTGGGAGGCAGACGCAGGTAGATCGCTATAAACTGGAGGCTAGCCTGGTCTATACAGTGAGATCCTGTCTCAACACAACACAAAACAAAATATATAAAAGAGGTGAGGAGGCAGCTCATTTAGTAAAGTGCTGGCCTTGCAAACTCAAGGACATAATTTTGATCCCTAAACCCCATGTATAACAAGCCAGGCATGGTGGCCTAAGCTTGTATTCCCAGTACTGGGGAGGTAGAGCCAGGAGAATTCCTGGGGCTGGCTGGTCAGCCAACCTAGCCTATTTGATAAGTCTAAGGCCATCTTTAAGAAACGAAAACAGAGCCAGGCGTGGTAGTGCACAGCTTTAATCTCAGCAATCAGGAGGTAGAAGCAGGTGGATCTCTGTGAGTTCAAGGTCAGCCTGGTCTACAAAGTGAGTCTAGGACAACCAAGGCTACACAGAGAAACTGTCTAAAAAAAAAAATCAATAAATGAATGAATGAAAAAGAAAAGAAAATAGAAAGGAAGGAGGATAAAAGGTTGATATGAGGCACAATGCAATGCTTGAGGCTATTCTCTGACCTACACATAGACCTGCAATTTTGTATGTACATTCTCTCTCTCTCTCTCTTTCACACACACACACACACACACACACACACACACACACACACACACACACACACGGCTGAGCTGTAGCCCCAAAGAGGCAACAGAGCTTCGAAATCTTGGGAAACAATAAAATCGTGACGGCGGAGCTTATCCTAGTGCTTTCCAGGTGCTTGCCAATCTCCTTGAGCCCTACCTGCAAATTCACAATAAATAAAAACATGCAATTAGATGATATCCTATTTGCCAGCGAACAATTCAATTGTCCATTAAAACCCGCAGCTCTAAAAATAGAGTAAAATATAAATTATTAGGAATTGTGGGTACACGTGTTTCTGTTGTAAAACAGATTAGTGTGGAGGGCAAAATACAAAGCCGCTTTTGTAAACCTTACTCCCCCTCCCCCCGCCTTTTTGAGAGGTAAGACAGAACCGGGGAGGAAGCAAATGAAACCATAATTTTAGGCTATATATATATACATATATTTTTATTGTCAGTCAGAAAAATTGCCAGGTGTTTCCAGCATCGTTTATACATAAACATACTAGCTGAATCAGGAAATCTCTTTCCAGGGCAAATGAATCAACTTAATTAAAAGGAGCGTCAGATGCCAAGACCACAGAGAGATCTTGTGGCTACGAGGGCACAACTTTCTACCTGGCCTAGGACAGACACAGATGTGCAGAACCATTCTGAGTTATGCACAGACCTCTGGCAAAAGGACAACTTCCGTTGGGCCCACCAGGTAGATGTGCAGGTTGCAAGACCTGAGTTGTGTTTATGGGTGTGTACATGTGGATGCTCATGCAGGCCATGGATCAAGGACTGGCGTCTTCCTTGGTCACTTTTACTGTTTGAGACAAGGTCTCATGCTGTAGCTGGGGTACAAGGATTTGGCTAGGCTGGCTGGCCAATAAGCTCCAGGGACCTCCCTGTCTGCCTCCCTAGAACTGGACGGAAGATACCAGGCCAGATCCGTACTCAGCTTCTTACAAGGATGGTTTGCTCTCTGGTCCTCTTGCTATAGTGACAAGCCCTTCATCCATGGACCTACTTCCCCCACCCTCTATTTTTAATTTAGCAACGCATGAGACTTCTGCGTGCTCCAGGCTGTCCTTGAATTCATTAGGGAGCTGAGGGTGACCTAGAAGTTCTGATACCCATGCCTCTACCTTCCCAATGCTGGGCACGAGCGGCTGTGCCCCATATGTGGTACTGGGGATCGAACCCAGGGATTTGTGCCATGTTAGGAAAGCAACTAAATTACATCCCTAGCCCTAGGGCAGAGTTTTTGCTTGTTTGTTTGGTTGGTTGGTTGGTTTTTGGTCTTATTCTGTTTTGCTTTATTTTAATCAAACCAATACTTCCGGGCTTTTTTTTTTTTTTTCACAAACCACTTGTAAGCAGGAGCCCTACAAAGATGCCCAGAGCACACCTGGTGCTATTCTAGCAATCAAGAACTTTCACTAGTTTGTTGCTGTCCTCACATACTGGAGCACCCTCCACTACCCCCCCCCCCAAAAAGGGACCAGGACTGCAGGGTCCAGACACAGTCCAGGGCCCTGAATCTGCTTTGATGAGTTCTAAAGCTTTAAGAGTCCTCGGTGAGCAAGTGAGCCAAGAAGGAGTTCCCAGCCCAGAATGCTAGCGTCAGCTGAGGTAGCGGTGAAGCGACACCAGGCTCCCAGCCTTTAGGCTCGCTTCACTGACTGACTGACCCTAGGGTGGTACCCAGGCGCTTGGTGAGGCTTACCACCTCCCCTAAGGTTGAAATCCCTGATCTAGCTGAAACCTCTGGCTTAGTAACCACCACTCATCATGCCCAGTGTCTTGTCATCAGATTTGGCCTAACTCAGCTCAGCTGGTATCTTCATAACCAACCCATGTCCAGACATCAAAGCTGGCCCTGGGGTTAAGCAGCTCTTGGGTTATCTGTGAAATATGAGTTGCAAAATACGAGGGCTTGAGAGAAGAGATGGCCTCTGAGGAAGGTCACACAACGGCACGGAAACACATCCATGTCCCTTGGGCAGTGTTGCTGATGGGGACCCCAGGCCTACTGCAGTTCCGCCTCCCACTCAGTGGACACACAGCAGCTGGGTGGAAGGCAGGAAGGAGCCCAGGCTGGTGACAGACACCGAACAGGGGTGTGCTTTTACTTCTATGTCTATTCTGGGCCTGAATGGATGATGTCACCTCCAGCGGCACTGGGAAGTGGGGCCATGAATCATCCATGAACCAGCCCAGCCCTCTGAGATAATAAATTGATGTCAGCACTACGCATGTCCGCTGCAGAGCAAGTGCAGGACTGGCTTTGCCTAGGGTGCCAAGACACAGCTAGAGGAGGAGGGGCTTTCAATTACCTCCTGGTACCGAGTGGAGGGAGAAATTTCACATTTGGAAGGAGTGCCCAAAGGCTCTCAAAACTTTTAAATCCTGGTGCTTGTTTTTGTACACTGCTAGGCTTGCCAGACACACCTACGGACTAACAGAAGCCCATCCATGCCAGGCAGGGTGCCATCACCCATCCCTGCTGTGCCCACCAGCCCCTATACAAGCAGAGATCTCTAGGTATCGCCGTTCTGACCCTCTGCTGCATCGATGCTGTTTAAAAACCTCACTCCAGGACTGGATCTAGCAAACACTCCTACCTGAAAGGGTTCCCGGCACAACGTAAGCAAATCGAGAAGTCTTGATGGCAACCCTTGAAATACACAGTTACTTTGCTGGTCCCACCTCAGCCCCCACGGTGAAAAAGCGATATGCTGAAATGCCAAGGTAGCCTGTCATATATACCAGCTCCCCTGGTTCTTAACAGTAACCCCCCCTCTTTGCTTTAATTTCCTGAATAGCCAAGTAGACAGAACAGGGTCCCCCGGAAGCCCCCCACTCTTGGTTGCATTGTTAAGAGTTGGGGACCCTGACAGCTCCTAATTGTGCAAGTGATTCCTTGGCTTCTAAAGAAACGACGGAGCCCTGGGTGCCACTAAACTTAAAATTTAAACCCAGATGTTTCTTCAAGTGTTTTTCCATATACAAGGTAAGTGAAACAACAAAACAACAGAAACCTTTAACATTCCAATGTTAACGTGGGGGTTTCGGTTAAAACTATATTAGGACTGGAGACTGCGCTGACATAAAATGTCTCTTTTCCTAATTCCTTCCTTCTTTAAAAATTATTAATATAATTAATTTTAATATAATTCTATCATGTTAATATAATGTATTGTATTAATATTACATAGTGATATAATATATAAATATAACATAAGCAGAATATTTTAATTAGTAATGATCAAACTAAAAATACTGAATGCTATAATAAAATTGTTTGGTTCATCTCTCCCTCCCTTCCTTTGTACAGAACTTCATATAGCCCAGGCCTGCCTCAAACTGACTAGATAGCTAAGGATAACCTCGGATTCCTGATTTTCCTGGCTCGAAACCTCCTCCAGTACTAGTGTTACAGGCATACGGTGCTGAGGATAGACCCATGTGCTAGGCAAGCCCTCCACATTCACAGATACAGCCCACTCCCCTCTTCTCTAATTTCTCTGGCACACAATCTGGTTGGGAGAGCCGGGTGTGGGGTAGAGCACGCCTTTAATCCCAGCACTCCGAGAGGCAGAGGCAGGTAGATCTCTGTTGAGTTTGAGGTCAGCCTGGTCTGCAGGGTGAGTTTCAGGACAGTCAGGGCTACACAGAGAAATCCTGTCTCAAACAAAACAAAACAAAACCTCCAAACAAACAACAACAGCAAAATTTGGTTGGGAAAGGGCATGGACAAGAGTGCTCAGAGGAAAAGAATTACTAGAGGCCCCTAGGACAGCCGGCCACTAGCAAGCAGGGGACACATCAGAATAGCACTGCTTTGCTTTCTGTGTTATCTTCACAGTGTTTCTGAAACAGCACCACAGTTGGTCCTATTGGGTAGAGGGTATGGTGCTGAAAGTAACCGTTTATTCTTTACCGGTTCTGGAAGTTAGAAGTAGGACATCAAGGGCTGTGCTCTGAGGGAAGGTGTGCTCTTTGTGACCTTGGCTTGCAGCTGCATGGTTCCCGCTGTTGCCTTGGAGTGACAGAGACCATTCCTCATATGTCTTCTTTATGTCCCTTCTTACAGGGATACTGATCATACTGGACCAGCCTACTCCAGTACTCAATTACATTTTCAAAGGCTCAGATCTACTTCCAAATATGATTGTTCTGTGAATTGGATAGAAATTCAGTGTACCCTTTTGGGGAACCTGTCTCATTCCACCACTTCTTCCACTGTAGAAAACTCCACAGTCCATGTCACTGTTAGACAGCAAGCCACAGCCTCTGAACAGTGGCCCTAACAGAATTCTTCTAATAATAAAATAACTGTAATTGAGCCGGAGAGATATTCCAATAAAGAACACTTGCTGTTCTGGAAGAAGATCCAAATTTGGTTTTCAGCATCCACATTTGGTGGCATGGATTGCCAGTAACCAACATCCTCTTCAGGCTTTTGCAGGCAACTAAACTCATGTGCACATATACCTACACATAGATGCACATAGACACAGACACATGTACACACACACACACTCACGTGCCTCTCACCATTTAACAGTGGAATGAGTGTGAAGCTAACATTTGCAAGTGGTCTCTTGAGTATCAAATGCTTGACATGGATGCTTCAAGTCTACGAGTTAGCATCTACAACCCTTTTAACGGATGAGAAAACAGAGGCTTGGCTCGAAAAAGGTCAACAACACATCTGCTGTCAACTGATAACTACAAATTTGAACCTTGCAGTGTGACGCCTACAAAGGGCTCACCCCTTTTTTACACTAGCCTGGTCACATCCCCGGTGTCATTAACTGGGTATTTCCTGAAATCTGCAGCAATAAACAAGGAGAACACAGGGGATGAGCCTCTACCTGAGGACTTTACTAGGTCTTCATGTTAACTAACCTTTTGGAGGAAGCGGTGGGTCTAGGTTTCCCCTTTACTTACAAAGCACTGGCACTCTGGGATGGAGGGCCTCGCTGTTCTGGCCTCTCCTCTGGTCCTGGATGGTATGAAGCAGGCAGGCCTCTTTTCAGACCAGAGCCAGGCCAGCCATTCTAATAATAACCTGCTGTCTGGGAAGAGCAGCAGCTACTAAGACAATCCCCTCCACCCAGCCCTGTTTGTGGAACAGCCGAGACAGAGGCAGCTCAGGGTAGAGGAGATGATCAAGCCTGGTTGGAGCAGAGTGTCTTGGAGCGGCTAAGGCAAAAGCCAGCATCCCTCATCCCACTGAGTTTGTACATGCCATGTACAAGCCGCATAATCGTAACCAAAGCCCCAAACACATACGCAGACATCAGGGACAGGTAGAAGAGGAAGTGCTGAGTGGGGTGAAGTTTCCTTTCTCTGTTGAAAATTCTTTCTCATGTTGATAGCTACACTAGGGGTAGAGCTTAAAAGCAAATGTCTGACTGGGTAATGTATGTACATCATACACAAATGCAAAAGGTAAAGGAGAAAACAATTAGAAAGTGTCCCTCTGCACGTCAACTAATCCCGTTTCCCTGAAGCAGAACGAGTGCTCCCGGACATACAACTGCATCCGTCAGAACATGTATATGCATGCAGGAAGCAAGTGAGGTTCTTTTATTGCAGTCAAAAGGTGCACGCCTCAGGCTAACCCAGTATCATAAGGAATCTGTGTCACAGAGCGGTTAAGTAACTCACCCAAGACCACACAGCCATTATGCCTTTCCAGTTATATGGCTCTAGGGCCAGGTGCTTATCTTAACTGCTATGGCATTCCAGGAAAGGTCTACACTCATGCAATACACGTTGTGTGCAAAGGAAAGACATATTGAACACTAGGGTCCCCTAATTCAAATACAGATCTTTTGTAAAGGAAACCCTGCTCTTGAGGGGAGGAAAGTAAAGGCTACTGGGCACTGCCCACTTGCCGTGGGCGCTCGACACACTGAGCCAGGAACTCTGGGAGCAGGTTACTGCCTGCAGGAGCAAGCCCCAGCAGGGCTCAAAGCTTGATTGCCTCGCTGGGAGCCGCAGAGCTGACCCTAAGCTTGGGCTGCTTACAGGATCTGTATTCACAGTGGCACAGACGGGTCAGCAGCCCCGGCATTCCTGGCCCTCGAATATCCAACAGCAGCTTAGACCCAGGGCTGCACAGTCAGGGGTGGCGGTGGGAGGTGAGGGTGGGAGCCTCTGAGTTCACAGCAGAGGAACTTCCCCTGGCCTTCTGTGACCCTTGGCTCAGTAGCCCTCCATGGCCTCCAGGGGTGCCAAGTTGGAAGGCAATTTTAATCAAGTCACCAACCCTAGGGCTCCACTCTCTCAGGGCCTCTGCATTCTGCCCTCCCTTAGCTCTTCACAGCCTCAGCCTCTGTGGGAACAGGACCCAACAAAAGACTCATTCTGACTCTCTACAAAAACCCACTTCTGGGTCAATGAAGTGCTGACCCCACGCCCACTCCTTCTCTGCTTCCTCCTGGCCCCAGCCAGGGCAGGCAGAAAGGTCTATTAGCTCATCGCCCTGTCGGTACCAGGGCTTTTGTGCCCGGGAAAGAACTTGATGATTTTTGCCTTGGGCAAAAGAAAACACAGCTCCCCCAGGAAGCTGACTGCCCCTGACTCTGCAGGTTCCACTGGTCCTGGACCCCCACCCCACCCCACCCCACCAGGTCTCCCTCATTGCCCTATTGGTAGGGAGTGGACAGTTCTGTCCTCCTGTCTGCAAAGCAAAGCAGGTGAGCAGAAACCAAGCAACTGTGTTGATTAATATCTCAAGAGACAGCGCCGGAATGGGTGCTTCCGGAATTGAGTTACCTCAGGGAAGGGAAAAACGAAAAAAAAGAAAGAGAGAGAGAGAAAGAAAAAAAAATCCAGTATGCTCCTTGCTTTCCTGTCAGAAATAAAATTAAGGCCTTGGATCGATGTTGCCAGGGCTGGGGACATCTACCAGAATCTTTAATGGCTTCTTCTACATGTTCAAATTCACATTCCCTTTCAACCCTGCCCTTTTAATTGGTTATTTGCAAGGTCATGTTTGCACCAATTTCTCGGGAAGGCTAATGGTGTTTATTTAATGAGAAAATAAAATGTGCAGACAGCTCTGAGACCAGTATTCAATGAGGGAGCTCGGTAGGGGGTTGTGGCTCCTTGCTCCGCCCCTCCTTCACCCTCACTGCTGCAAGGGTGTGGGCCTGAGGGTTAAATATCTGTTCAGGGTGCAGAGGCTCATGGGTCACCTACAGGGTGGGGACAGCTACTCCCCCAGAGTCCCTCAGGGTTGGGCCATCCTCAGCTGGGAGCACAGAACTTTGGGTTCTGAGACTCTAGCAGAGAGGGAAGTTGGGTTCACTTACTGCTTCTCTTGACCTTAAAAGATTCTTTCTCATTGTAACTAGAGTATGCCCAAGTTCAAGCTTGCATATAACTCCTTTAACAGAGTAGCTTTAAGTACCCAAAGCCATCATTAGCCAACAGAGGCTCACATTAGCCATACCTGGCTCCCAAAGATAATCTTTTATACAAGTTAGACCATGAGGGACACTTGGGGACACTGAAATCCTACGCCATTCTAGTCACTGTTTCCTAGAGTCCTGGTTTGGAAATATCTTCCTTGAACCCACACTGACGATGGATGAAAGAGTCGCACACTAAGGAGGAGAACAGGGTATCTGTGTTACCCCATCAGGACCCCGTACTTGCTAATAACAGCCAACTGGCAAATTTGGGGACTGTATCACACTACAGCCTAGAATGAAATCTCTGTTAGGGTCAGGCCCTTGGCTGCAGGTGCCTGTGACAGGCAACTGCCTGTATTCTGACTGCAGGATTAGTGTCAATACCAATAATGACCAGCCACTACTTTACAGGTTGTCAATAAACCTGTTAATGCATCTCAGACTTTGAACAGAAATTGAGAGATGGGGTGATGTAGGCCAAAGGGACCACTCAGTGGGTAAAGGCGAGTGCCACTCATGCCTGACTACCTGAGCTCTGTCCCAGGATCCCAAGAAAAGGTGGAAGGAGAGATCTGACGCCACCAAGTTTTCACACTGTGGCACATACCACCACATGCATCTCTCCCTCTCTCTCTCACTCACACACACACACACACAGAGTAATAAATCAAAAAAATTTAAAAAGAGGTAGGAAAATACTGCAGCCATAATTCTGGAAGGGCCAACAGGCAGGTCTTGCTCTAGACCCCACAGGTGGGCACTAGAAAAACACCCTGTCATGTTATAATAAATGTCATAGGCAGCTGAGACATTACTCATTCTTATCATGTTTTCAGCCCCCACTCAACAGCCCTTCTTCTGGACTTGGACTCTTTGCCAAATGCCCTTCTTAAAGACCAGGTCACAGGTAGAGCTTGTGAAGCCAAGTTTGTCCCTCCCAGCCGGTGAATAAAGTCAATTCTAGGATCCCATAAGGCCATTTTACTTAGCATTGCACACTAATGAAGTGATGCTTTTATTTTTCTTTATTACGCAATGGGGTGGGTGTGTATGTATGTAGCCCCGGCTAGCCTTGAATACACACTCCTTCTGTTTCAGTGTCATGAGTACTAGGGTTCATTATTATGGGCTTAAAAAAAAGATTAATATCATTTATGTCTGTGAACCTCTTTTTACATGCCTGTTTTTTTGACAGATAGGTATCAATAAACAAATAATTACAGTACCATTCTTAATCATCTTTATAAAGTCTATATAAAAGAGTCAATCTGGGCTTGAGAGGTCAATTTCAAAAGTGAGTATCTGGCAGGTATTCAAGACATTAAGCACTACATTTTTTTTTCTTCCAGGAGAAAAGCATTATCTTCTATCACAGCTTCAGTTACATTTTACTGGCATCATTTTAATAAATAAACTGCCTACACAAATTACAGAGACCTTAAACCTGGGCCAACTGCTTTTGGGATGGAGACTGAGCAAGCTTTGAGAGAAGAGCCAAGGTCCGAGTCCAAGGCCTTGAGGTGAGCTTGCTGAAAGCTGTTGCCTCTGGATAGATCTGCCCACCCTGTGCCTCTACAGTTTTGATAAGGTATATAGCCCAGGGAAAGGACCTCTCTGTTCCAAGGACCTGATAGTGGCTGGTGCCAAGGAAGTGCCCTTTTGGTGGGGCCATGGCTGTTTGGAGCTGTTGTTTCTCTCCAAAGTCATTAGCATTACACTTAGTAAATGACTGCTAGCTGTTGGGAAAAAACCATCCGTCACTCTAATCTCTATTTTGCTCTCAGTGAATCCTGTTCTTTTGCCTCTGGCAATGTTCCGCTGCAAACAGGCCTGCTGGGTAATGGCAGCTACAAGGATCACCAGGGCCAGAAACTTTTCCCTTTCTAGCCAATCTTCCTGGCTTCACAGACACCCCATTCATTTCCCACAAGTGCCCCCAACTGTCCAGCTCTTCCCCTGGAGGGTCCCAGGAGTTCAGAGTTCAGGAGCCCTAGGTCTGAGGTCACAGGAAGAGTCAGCTAAAGTTTCCCTGGAATGACCCTCATGATGGGGCTCTCTTCCCTTGGAGAGAGGTGAGTGCAGACAGAATGGACTTCTGCAGCCCATGTGCCTACATCCCACACCCTCTAGGGGGCTGAGCTGTGGAAACAGCAGAAAGAGAGCTGAGCTATCCTTCCCTCCCTCCCACCAGCAAAGGATCAAATTGGAAGGACACCTTCTGCCACCTTCCTTCTTCTCTCTCAGGTGCCTGCTCCGAGCCCCACCCTGGGATCAATACCTAATGCTGAGTTCAAGATCTTATCTGCCATTTGCAAGGATAAAGCACCAAACTCGCCCCAGATGATTAAACCCTTTGATGATCTGCCCAGTATTTTCCAGGCTACCTCTAACAAGCTTTAGAGAGCAAATGAATCGACTCTGAGAAAATTGGAAAGGCATCATTCTCTCCCCTCCCCAGGGACATGGTTCTTCTCACAGGAGACCACGAGATTAAAAAAAAAAAAAAAAAAAAGAACGGGCAGGCTCCCCAGCTTCTACCGGTAGCTCCCCCAAACTTCAAGTGACTTAGTTTCTCCATCTGAAAGTGAGGAGCAGCACAGACAACAAAAGGGGGTGGGGCTCAGGGAGACCAAAATTCGAGGAAGCAGTCTAGACCCTCACAGATGTTCCTGTCTGCCGAACTGCCTGGTACCAAGCCTAGAGAGCGGCCGTAAGCTTTGTCTCCAGGTCACACAGGCTGAGCTGATGCCTCAGTTCTGCTTGCACTTGGGTGCACCCCTGGCATTCCAGTTCACCTATGGCTGTTTGCCTGTGCAGGCTCCAACGCTTGCAGAGTGCTGGCCGCTTCTACCGAGATGGTGACCATAACCTGTTTGGACAGCCATGACTCGCTGATAGAAGTCGGGGTGGGTGCTGAGACAGGATGCCCAGCCCCCCTCCCGCCACTGGAAACAAAAAACAGTCTATATCCTGCCTCCCAGGCTGCTGGGAGTACCCCAAAATGTACTACAAAATGTACTCCCAAATTTCCTCAGCAGAAGAAGACCCAGATCACACCAGCTACCTGGATGGAATACATCCATGAATGGCTTTTGTGGGTGCAGAGATGACCCTTCATCTTACCTGGGGCTGGGATGGACCCCCTCACTTCTGGTGTTATCAGAAGTTAGGTTTTCCCTCTAGCCACCCCCAGTCAAGGACTCTTCCTAATAAGTCTCCTATAGGCTAACCCCTAGCAGAGTAGCTTCCCAGAGGTCCCACGTACAGTAACTATTCACTTCCTACCCTCAGTTGTTTTTTAAAGGAATTCATCTTGGATATGCTATGTTTACAAAGCTAAAGGTCAGACACACTTAGGTCCTTTGGCTCCTAAATCTCCTTCCTATATATATTTTTTTTAATTTTAAGATTTATGTATTTATTTTATGTAGGATGAGTGCTCTATCTGCATGTATACCCACATGCCAGAAGAAGGCATCAGATCCCAGTATAGATGGTTATGAGCCTCCATGCGGTTGCTGGGAATTGAGCACAGGCTCTCTGGAAGAGCAGACAGCACTCTTAGCCACTAGGCCATCTCTCCAGCCCCACTGCCCACATTCCTAAAGACAGAAACTGCAATGGTCAGTTGCTTGGCAGGTGGGAAGAGAACCCTCAGGTACCTCTGTCTCCCCCCCCCCCCAGGGATGTCCCTGAAGTTAGAAAAAGACCAGCTTTATCTAGGGGTAACATGAGAGCACCCCACACTGCATCGCTCCACTAGGAGGCAGAATCTGAACTCTTGTCCCTGGGATTCTCTCCTATGGCACTAGCGATACCAGGCTGGTACCCCACTAGACAAGTCAACTGCCACTCAGATAGAACTCAGGATGATCTTTTCTCCATAGGGCTCACAGGCTAGCAAGGATAGGCAGTGGCATCCAGAGAGTAGAATAGTAAACTAACTTGACCTCTGCCTCCCAATAGTGAGAATGGCCTGAGTGAGCCCACGCTATGAGCCCCAGAAAGCCAAGTCTATGCCCTCTGCTGTCGCTCCTGACATGTGTTCCTGGGGCCAGGGACCAAGCACAGCCTAAGCTATCCCAAAGGGCTGGGTGAGGGAGGAGCCTGAGGTATGCAATTGTGCTGTGGCAATCCCTGGGCTCATGGCCAGGTCAGGCTCTTTAAGATAAGACCTGGAGGCAGTGTGGAGAGAGAGGAGCCCTTACCCTCTCCTTCTGCGGCCCTTTCCCCTCCACAAGATAAGAGAGACAGGAAGCTGAGGACTCGGAGGTGAGATGACAGTGCCAGATTTGCTTTCCCGGGCTTATCGCCCGATCCGAGGCATGTTTCGCCACGCCTGGGCTGCGGGAATGGTACTGGCAGACAGGACTTATACTTCTGCCCTGATTTTAAAGTTTTTCTCACATTCCTAAATGCTCTGTCTGTAGACGCTACCCCATCCCCCACCACCGTGCTAGCACTCAGCCTGCAAGAGAACCTTCTGGGCTATTCTGACGTTGGAAAATGTGTGTGGGCAAGAGTTCCTAGCTGCACAAAAAGTACAGTGGAGAGGACGAAGCAGCAGACAGGACTGTGACGCTACACCTCTAAGCCAGCTCCATGAGTGTGCAGCCTGTGCACTCCTGTGTGGCCCCCGGCCAAAGGATCCCACCTCACTGCAATGCTCTGCCTTGAGACTCATAATCAGACCTGTTCCCATTCAGAGCCTCTACAAGCCACAGAGCTTACCCTGCATCTGCTACCGGGGTCTTAACCTCTGGCAGAAGAGCTGGATGGTGAACCCACTAGGCTCTGTCCTCTCTCCTGTTCCCAGTGCCCACCAGATATCTGGACCAGCAAAGATGTCCTCAAGTCTCTGAGACCTTCTCCCATCTCCCAACAATGCTCACACACCACCAGTCACGGAAGGAACACAGCACCACCTCTGCATGCTGCGCTATGTGGCCTTTGAAAAACAAATGCAGCGCGCCCTGGTCCTCACAAGTAAGGGGGAATGTTCCCTGACACATCCTCTGAGGCTGAATCTCACCTCTGCCAGTGCCCAGTCAGATGACACAAGTTGTTGGCCCTCTCGGGGCCCACAGAGGACAAACTTGTCCTTGCCATTCTGTCAGTGCTGAGGCAATAAACGCTGTAGGAGGCCCAAGGCCTGGCACTGAGAACTCCCACTGATAATTCATAAAAGAAAGCCATGGGCTGAAGAGATAGCTCCGTAGGTAAAACACTTAGTATGCCAAGTATGAAGACTGAGCAGTTCAGATCCTCATCATCCTCATAAAAGCTGGGTGGGTGTGGTGGTCTGTCGGTGAGCTGACTTGGGAGGGGAAGAAAGGAGATCCCCCAAGGCAAGCTGGCTAGATCGCTAGCTGAGTCAGTGAGAAGGCCTGCCTCAAAAAATAAAATGAAGAGTGATCAAGGACAGCATCTGACATTAACCTCCAGCTTCTCTACCTGTCCCACACATGTAACATTTGTGTGCATGCATACACTTGGAGAGGAAGAGTAGGAGAGGGAGAGAGAGTGTGTGTACTGGGAAAATAGCTCATGCTGCAGCCCATGGACTTGATCCCAAACCCTGGCATAAATAAGAAAAGGACACAGTCACCATGACAGAGCTCAGAATCCTCCTGAGACTGTGAGTTCTGCCATTGACTGCTGGAAACCTCATTTAGACAGGATCACTCACCCAGAAAAACCTGTTCCCATCTGGGCACACGAAGCAAGAGGAGAGTCTGAAATCAGTAGCCTTGGGCTAGAAGCTTCTCAGTTACCACTTTTGAGACTTGGCATCTCAAGCCACAAAATAGTATCAATAATAATGGTGAGAGCTAACGCTAATAATGCACGATTATTCTTGGCCCTACACTTGCCATATGCCACTGTTAAAGTGGGTGCCTGTTCCTGATTGGGGTTTTCTGTCAACTTGACACAAGTTACAGTCATGTAAGAAGAGGAACCTCAGTTGGGAAGTGCCTCCATGTAGGCAAGTCTGTGGGGACATTTTCTTGGTTAACAATTGATGTGGAAGGAGCCAGCATCCCTAGGCAGGTGGGATAAAAAAGCAGTCTACGCAAACCATGAGCGAGAAGCCAGTGATCAGCGTCCCTCCACGGTCTCAGCTTCAGTTCCTGTCTCGGCTTCCTTTGATGATAGACTGATGTGGAAGCGGAGGTTGAAAAAAACCCCTTCTCCTCCAAGTCGCTTTTGGACATGGTGTTTCATGACAGGACTAAAAACCCGAAGATACTACTATTGTTATTTTCACTTTATAAACGAACAAGCGGAAGAGGCTGTGGAGGACAATGCTGATGAGGACAGAAAATAATCACAAACTGTACAGCATGGGCACACCTTCCTCCCTGTACCTTTCCAGCTTTGTCCCCAGGGTAGTGGAGGCGGGAAGAACATCTATGTATTTTTGTTTTTCTTTCTTGCCTTCTCTCTTCATCCGCTACCGTGCCCTGGTCCAGCCAATGCTCAACTTCCTATCTTGAGAATGCTGCTGAGAGCTGGGTTGCCAGCAATAAATAGTTGGGCAGGATGTGCGGGTTTCTCCCCAGGCCCCCTTCATTCCTTCCTCCCTTTCACTCTGCTGCTTCCCCAGACTGGAAAGAGGTACAGTCAGTCAGCCCTGGGTAACTGCTTCTAATCACAGGTGACAGCAGGAACATAAACAACAGCAGAAACATCTAAATGCAATAGATGTGGCAAGGAAACAGCTCTGCGGGTTCACTCAGGGCTCCTTCCCTGGAGAACAGCCCACACCCTTTCCTGCCACTCTTCTTCAGAAGCACTGCTCATTAATACCCCGTCAATGGGAACCCCAGAAATGTGGGACTTCCAGAGCACAAAAGAATAGAGCACTAAGTCATAACTTCCTCTGACTTTTACCTCAAGGAGGATGTTCCAGATTCCAACCCCATTTTCCCATTGGAAGCAATGGTTCTAACATGCTCTGCTAGCAGGGGTTACGAAGAGTACTCTTTGACAAACCTGTTCAACATTAGGGATATGTTCCCAAGCAAAGCTCAGATATCGTGCAAGTCATTTCAAAGCTTTGTGGACCCCAGATTGAGTGAGACCAATTCTCTATGACATGGAAGAACAAGTACAGATGTCCCCTAAGCACTGTGAAGCTCTCAGGACATTTCCAAATCTGCAACCGCAGTAATCAGGGAACAGAAGCAGGCAAGTTTTCCCCACCTCCTCCAGCTCATTCTGCAGGTTGACAGTCTGCTCTGTAAGCCACCTCCTTCGACGAAAAATGGAGAAGCCAACTGAGTAATTACTATGAATAATTTCCACGGGGGTCACTGAGGACTGAGGTTGGCAAGGGCTAAGAGAGCCAGGAGGAGAAAGGTAAGGTGACCGAGTGTGCTTGTGCTGGGCATAGCTGCTCAGTTTAGTGGCAGTTCACTAGCCAAGATGGTTCTCACTGTATATCTGGATTCCTGCTATGGTGGCCTTCTGTTGTTAATATACACTCATGTCTACTTGCTGGGTTCTGCGCCTTCCTGGTAGCTTTTGTCAATGAGCTGGGAGGTAGAAAGTGCTAACACCCGGGAGAAGATGAAGGGGCAGCTTTCTTGCATGGGGGCCATCTTACCTCTGTGCCTGTTGGTGGTCTTGTCAAACATCAGCATCGCATCCTCCACCTGAAAGCAAGCACAAAACAACAGCTGCTTCAGGACTTTTCGTGGAACACACAGAACATTACGAACATAGCCCGTGTGGGGGTGAGCGAGCTAGTTTCCACTACTAAAGTAATAGCTGTTCAAATAAGAAAAAACTTGTAAAAAGGAGAAAAGAAACAAAAACCTTCTGTGGCACCTGTACTCACATGACAAACAAATACACTTCCCCCTGCATGTAATTAAAAACAACTGAAAAAAATCCATGCCTCTTTTAGAATTATATCATATTGTACTATTTGGGGAATGTTACTGTCTTTCTTGGTGTACAAAAGACCACTAAAGTGCAGCAAGTACTATACCCAGATCACTACACTGTGACAGCTGGACAGCCTTCCGAAGAGCAAGAGGCCACAGTTTACTTCCCTTCTGATGTCTATTTAGCTTGTTCAGCCATAGACAACAGACTTCACGCAGTATCAATATCTTCACTCACATGTGCTCCTTAAAACGTATCAGTTAAAGTCCTAATTCCTAGTACTGTATAGGTGACTGGGTCTTTTAATTTTTAAAAATATTTTAAAGTTTTATTTATGTGTACACACGTGTCTGTGTTCGGGTATAACGTGTGTGTGTGTGGCTGTGGCTGTGGAAACCCAAAGAGGGGGTTGGATCATCGGGCACTGCCGATACAGGTGGTTTTGAGTTGCCCGACGTGGGTGCTGGAAACCTAACTTGGATCCTCTGTGAAAGCAGTAAGTACTCTTAACCTCTGGGCGATCTCTCTGCCCAAACCCGGTCTTTAAAGCAGCAACAAAATTAAAATAACATCATTAGGGTGGGCCTTGATCCTATAATGTGAATGGTGTCCTCAAATGAAGACATGAGGTCAAAGACACACAAACACACACACACACACACAGGGCTGAGGAGCCACAGGCCAACAAGGCTTCAGAGGGAACTGACCCCCACCATGGCTCAGACTTGGACTGCTGGCTTCCGGGATAAACAGTTATGAGAAAAAAATCTATTTTGGTTGTTGAAATTCTCCAGCCTGTGGTGCTTTGTTACGGCAGCCCTCGCATACTGGTGGTGGTGGCTGGGGCTCTTTCAAGGCATTCAAGAAGCACCCAGCCCTCTTATTTGCAGACCTTCACCCCAGAGAAAACCTGTTTTGCCAGGGTGAATCAACTGCTGCCCTCTCCATGCCCTTTGCACTCAACACTAGTAGCAGAAATACAACCCAACCCATGCAGCTGAGGACCCAGTGCTTAAAGCGGTCTGGGTGTTCGCATGTAGCTGCAAAGATCTCGGCACTCACTTATGCTCAAGGGCACACAGGGAGCCTTTTGGTGGGTGGGGGGAGGTGGAAAGGGCGAGGAAGGTACTCAGCTAAGCCACCTGAGGAGAAATCATAGGCTATTCATTTCTCACTCCTCCTGGGTGAAACAGTGGAGTGAGGTTTGAAACGGTGCCTCTGGAAAAATGGAATCTATTCTTCTAGATGCTATCGCGCACTGTGTACGACAGTGGAGAGAGCAAAGTCCAGGCAAGAATGGAAGAGGTAGACAAACCAGTCTGGAAGAGATCTGCCTTACTTCAAACTCCCTTCAGGAGGCAGGGGACCCCCCCCCCCGGTTGCTAAGCAACCCAGACTGAACAAACAGGCTCCTGGGGCCTTCCCCTTCTGGTGTCCCTACTCATACAAATCATTTGCTGTGGGGTGGGTAGCCTTACAGGGAGCCGGCCCCCCTTTCTCCTAGGCACCAGCTGGCAGGAGAGGTAATGCTAGTTTGAGATCACTTGAACAGTGCCTCCTTCCCTGGGTCGCTCCTGCTCCCCATGCCTTGGCGGGCTTCAAGAGTCCCCCAGGCACCTGCTGAGGCCATACGCCTCGCACACGCCACCCAAGCAAACCACCGTAAGATCAACTGGTGTGTTTGTACACAGAGCAGTCACACCCCGGCATATGGCATCTCAGACTGAGACCCTGGGATGCCAGAGAATTCAGATGCCTGGAGCGTGGGTGTAGGTTGGGGGTAAGGCCTACTGAGGGTGCAGGTAAATGCGACATCTGCTTCTTTGCACCCATCTCCACATTTTCTGAGACATTTGCCAAATTCTGATTTTGAACTGAAAATGCCTAACAGCAAAGAAAACAGCCTCCCTTCTGTGCTGGCCATGTTTTGGTACTGAAATTCAGATCCCCGTAGGAAATAAATATTTTGAATAAAAAAAATTTTTTTTTTTCCCAAAACCGTCTTTCAGCAGTGTGTAATTGGCTCCCTGCTTCTCCTGGCTAAGTTTGCCTGCTTTCTTCTATAGCCTCCACATTCCTCCACCCTGGTGCACATGGGAGAAGATGTGTGTGTGTGTGTGTTTGGGGGGCAAGTATTGTTATAGAGCATATAGGGCTCTTTCCCCGGCAGTCCAGCTGTACAATGGGACTTTCGACGACCTCCTAAATAGGTAAGAGTGTCAGGGTACAAGAAAAATTCTACTAACGCTTTGCAAAATAAAACATCTAAGAAGTAGCTGGAGGAAAAAGGGAAAGTGGGGATGGGAGGGGGATCAATATGGATAAGCCCCAGTGCTGGGGGGTTGGGGGGCTTTTCAGTGGTTGCAAAACACTTATTAATTCAGAGAAGCCATCAATGCGATGGAAATCTGGCAGAACAGCAAGAGCTGAAACCAGGAGAACTTGAATACACAAAGGCTGAATAGAATGAAAACCTCGGCCTCACATACGGGCCTGTTTCTCACGGTTCTTGGAGAATCAAACAGAAGCGGCTTGTGCAAGTCTCCGTCAACAAGAAATGAGGGGTACAGTCGAGGTGACTGGTGTCAGTGTCAG
The DNA here is from genome assembly GCA_028658305.1 of Pachyuromys duprasi. Lineage (NCBI taxonomy): Eukaryota > Metazoa > Chordata > Mammalia > Rodentia > Muridae > Pachyuromys > Pachyuromys duprasi. Next base: position 30,322,562 of record CM053746.1, on the reverse strand, counting down.
AGCCTCTCTGTCTCACAGGAGCTCCTGCACAGAGGCACACACCCGAAGCTGATATGAAGGAATTGGCTGTGCAGTCATGGGCCTCCCAGAAGGGTTAGGTGCGGGGTTAGGGAGCTACAAGTTGCTGTTTTTCTGACCTCAGGAAGAAAACATCACTGACCCTGTAAAATGCCCCTTGAGGGACATAGCCTGGACCTTATAATCAACACTTATGTGGGCAATGTCTTTTCATGTTACCACACAGATTTCCTTGTACCAGAGGTGGCAACCTGCAGGCCTACCTAATCTTTTAAATCCCCCGAGGCAGAGAGGGGAGAAGAGTAGGTGTTTTAACCTTAGGTAGTTTGTTCCATGCCCTGGCATTAGTCTAGTCTATTCTGAAGAAAAGTTTATTCCAACCATGAGAAGTTTCTAGTACTGACCCAAGGAAGGTTCACACGGAGCCCCATCTTCCCCGAGTGGCCTCTTTAGGAACGGAAAAGCAAGGTCATGGAACTTTTAGATTAAACAGTTGGGAAGGGGCCACTCTCTGACCTGAGCCTGGAATGTCTAGCATGTGTGTTTCTGGCTATGGAAGGTTCTAGTAAATCTCCCTCATCAAGGTCTGCATACCAGTGGGAGGGGAACAGCACTGACCGTCTCTGGGACCATTACACATATCAGATTTGCCCAGAGGCAGTTGGCCCACTGACCTTTTGGGGCACCCCAGGATTTGTGTACCCATTTTAAGTCTCAGATCCTGCAGGTACTCCTACTGGCCTGTGGCCTCTTTCCCTGCCCTACCGCAAACAGTGAGACCCCAGAACAGACAGACACTGGCCAGAGGTTGCTTTGTCCTCTAAAGATGATTCACATCCATCCCACACGGTGACGATTCCCGAGAGAACCTGCTGGGTATAGCGGCAGTCTCTGTTCTCTTGGCCACTGATCATCTAACATCCTCAAGAGTTGATAATGAAACCAATAGTAAAGAACATGACAAAGAGAAAGGTTTCTTAATGTCAATTAAGATGTCCCTGGACCAAAACAGTACAATTCTAGTGTCTGCCTGCACGACGCAAACTTTCCTTGTGTCACATAAACCAAGATTGGCAATCTTGACTTTAAAATCTAGCTAGTGGCAACATAATTTGCTTGTACACAGCCTGCATGTATCAGGCACTTTCTATTTGCAAAGCATTAGCCTAAATACAAACAGGAGGCAGGTCCCAGAGCTCTGTTGGACAGGTTGCAATAATAACCATCACACAGTAATTTTTGTAGTTTCTCTCTCCCAAAGAGAAGAAATCTATTTTCCCATCCTTTTTAATTGGACATGGCCAATAAAATGAGCTGGAGATGTCTGTTTGGAGTCTGGCCTGAAGCAACTCAGCATGCTTCCACTTGCTCTCTCTTGGACCTTGGCCATCACCACGAAAGGGGCATGCCTGGGCTGGCCTGATGAAGGATGGGGCATGAGACACAGGTGGTGCAAGACAGCTTAGCCCATTTTCCTCAACTGAGACCCAGTTGAGACCAGTTAAGATCAGCAAAGTGTTCCCAGTGTGCCCCAGACAGCAGCTACTGCTTCCAACTGAGGTTCTAAGTTTATTACACAGCATCTCTGAGGCAGGGGATAATTCATACTTGACCCCTATTCCTAACATAAGTAAATTAACTCGAAAAGAACACCTTGCATTCAGAAGATGCACTTTTAAATTGCACCGAAGAGCAAACAAAGGCAGGAGGGAAAATGCTGAATGAGGGTCAAATATTAAACCACCAGGTTCCACAAGGAAAAGGGAACCTTCCAGGTGGACACAGGTAGGACTCCTGCTTCTAAGTTTCATCCCAGCAGCAAGGGTAAAGACCCAGGTATCCTAGAAAGGCCAAGAGAAGAGGGCAACATGTTTCTCAGCAAATGAGCACCATGAAGACGCAGCAATAATTACCACTCAGAGCCAGTGGGGGGAAGCCTTGCTAACACTGACTTCTTTAACAAATGAGCTCGCCCTCGCTCAAAGGCTTCAGAGAGTTACTACGAGCCAGACAGTTTTACTGGGTGATTCTGAAGTGGTCAGATGGTGTTGACTGTATCCAAAGTCCAGACTTTACTTGTCCCAGCTCAGGGTGGCTGAACAAGGAGCCTTTAAGGTCACAATGCAGAAATGCCTGTGCAAGGGAAAGTCACAATTTTCTTTGTCCACTTAGCTGAGCTCAGTCCCCTGGACTGCTGCTCTGCCAGAACGTGGCAGAATCGCTTCCCCGATGCAGAGCAGGTGAGAGAAGGCAATCTGTTTGGAGGACACAGAAAACGTGGTCCCAGGAGAGGGCTAAAGATAAAAGAGCTGCTGGTATTGACTCAGCAGGAGCCAGGAGCAAGTGATCAAGACAGGCAGTGCTGCTCAGAGGGCCCAGAGTCTCACTCTAGCTTCACAGTGTCTCCGGGAGTTCAAGGCACCTCCTTCTCTGTCCCTTGGTAGCATCCGAGAACAGAGGGAAATTGTACGAGATGGCCTCTAAGATCCAAGGCTAAGGATTCTACAGAGGATGCCAAGCACAGGCTGCAGAATACGCTGGGAAAGTGGGGGAACAGTCAGAGGCTATAACATCTGGGACCATCAAACTCCCCACTGAAAACTGTTTCCCTTTGAAAACTGTTCTGTGAGGCTGTTCCAAAGCTTTACTGCGGTCAACACATACCCTAAGAAGCTTCCTACTCCTCCTGGGACACCGGCACCCACACCCACACATCATACCTATTGAGAACAAAGCAGGAAACCATACTTCAAATGGTCCTTAAACCATCTGGCCAGATTCAAGGAGGGAAAAGAGGGACTCTTCCCCCAGAACAAATGCCTTTAGATTTCTCTTCCTGCTCCCACACGGATGCTTCAAGAGTTAGTTTAAATCAACACCCGCAAATGCAGGACTGGCGATATGTTAGTGCATGGAGCTTAGAGGCCTTCTTATGCTTTGTACATTCAAGGCACTTAGGCTTTTGATGTGGCGAGACCACCCAGGAAATGGTGCCAGAGCCTGCGTTGTGTCAGGTGTGGGTCACTGCTACTTCAACTGCTGTGTCTAAAGCGGCTCCTGCCATAATCCTAAGGCAACCATGTCGTCTTCTGAGGCTGAACTCAGTATATAGAGGGGGCGGGGGTGGTGGTGGCTGTGTTAACTACCGACAGAAAGAACGGGCAGAAGAGAGAGCGGCCTGGAAAATCCCCCATTAAATTCATGCTGCAGTCTGCATCGGTGGTTTCAGCCTTGACCACTCCCAGCAACACCAGAAGTACTATTGACAACACCTATCTACTCACAGCAGATGTGTCAAAAATAAGCCAGCTGGTATTAGTGGGCCTTGGGGAAGGTAGGATACTCGATGTAAGGGACACCACTCACCCCATTTCTTGTCGTGATCTTAGTCTAAGAAAACCACGATTCTGTTCTGAAGTAGTCACAGAGAACAACAACTGAACCGAGAACTCTGCATTTTTGAGACAGGTCCTCACATGCAGCCGAGGCTAGGTTTGAACTCTTATGTCGCCCAGGATAACCATGAACTCCTGGTCCTTCTACCTTCTAAGTGCTGGTATTATAGGTCTCTGGTACAATTCCTAGTTTATTAGGTACTGGAGATGAAGACCAGGGCCTCCTGCAGAGTAGGCAAACACTCCTAACAGGTGACTTAACATTCCTAGCCCCGAACCCAGGACTTTTAAGACAACCTAACAAATCCCCTGCTTTCTCGACTGAATATTTCTACAGTGTTACAGCCTTGGTCTTCATATCACATGAGAAACAGATTGTTATCAATGCTCTAAGCAGTGTCTGTCCCACTGTGCATCACAGGGCTGGCCTGGTCCTCAGCCCCATCTACGTTCCCACCTCCCCAGCTGCAGACCAGAGAACTCTCTCGACACTTCGCTGTGCATTCACCCCTGGAAGGTTCCGGCAACGAAGGTGCTCTCAGGGCGTCTGCTCTGGCCACTGCTGCCAGACGCTGCCCATTTCACTGCAGAAGTCCAACACTCCAGTTTACATACACCAGCCCCCAGAACTTGCTCATTTTTATTCACTCATGCGTCCTTTGAAAAGCAGGAAGATAGACCGATTGGTTTCTTCTACATTATTTTTCTGAAATGTGGTAAAAATACAAGTAATATGGAATTTGCTATTTTAGCCACGTCTTCAGCATTCGGTGAGCAGGCACTCCGTGCATTTCCTGGACTCTTCAGTAAAGGCTCTCAAGACTTTTGGCCAGCCTATCCCACCCTCACAAGCAGGACCGTCCGTGTTCTATCAGTCCCATTTGTCTTACTTTTGTGTTTTTTAACCCTTGTGGGACCATCTACTTTCCCATGTCACTAATGTAAAACCAGACCCCGAAGTTCATCTGATAGGAGTTAGAAATATTACAAAGGGACAGTGTTCCGGGGTGGGAGGGGGCAGAGGGTATGCATACCTTCCTACAGCCAGGCCTCCTGCTCAGCTGGTCCAGATGGAAACTCTGCTTAGGAAATACTCCCCCACCCACTCCCACCCAATAACGATGAATACTGTTTACTACAGCTTAAAGGGAAAGCTGCAGAGCTTTCTGAGTTCTTGCGGCAGCACTGCGGTGGACCCATTTTTAGGTGAGGAAATCAGAGCTGCCCAGGCATATCACACCCAAGGAACAGTGCAGTCAGGATTTACAACTGGATGAGTCCCTTCAGCTCCCCTGTGTCCCTCCACTGTGTTTCCTTATCTTAAGTCCCCGGAGGTAGTTCTACTGTTTTCTGGATGAACCATCAAATGCTACCTCCTCTCCGAAGGTGATTACATAACTTTAAAGGAGGTGGGTGGGAAGTGGTGGCGGTTGGGGGCAACCGAGAGCTGAAGGAATAGGAGGGCATAGGGGTTTCTTTCTTTGACATGAGCAAATTCTAAAAGCTGATCACTGGTCACAGTGCAAGAGCTGGATCTGGACAGGAGCCCTGAGTCCAGGGCTCAGCCTGTGAGAGTCTACAGGGTACAGTGAGTACTAAGACTGTATACGATGCCCCCATCCTCTGGCTGGCAGCATGATGGCCGGGGGACCCTGGCTGAGAACACACTCATCCTAAGTGAAGCTGGCCCAATTCATTGCCCGCCCGAGCGATCCTCTTGCTGCACCGTGAACATGAATACACACACATACCCACTGAAAAGTGGGTCACACCAAAGAACAGCCACTAACAGGATCAGCGTGCCCTTGGGGGAGCAGGCGCAGGACGGACCATCTTGAAAGAGCAGGGACAGCAAGAGTCTGCCCTCTCAGGCTATGGCTGGGGTTACAGCTCCCTGTCAGCTGTATAGATAAAGGCCTGGTCCCCACGGAGGGGGTACAAGGCAATCTCTGGGGAGATATGAATCGGGGCATGGAGAAGAGGTGAAGGAAGGGAGGTGGTGGGAGACAGGCCGGGCCTGAGCTGCTGGAGGAGAAGCAGTTGGATCCAGCAGGCTGACAGCTGTCACACGGAAATGGCATCTGGCCTAACGGCCTCTCGTGTGACGTTCCTTCGAGTGGCGGCTGCTGTGCTCTGGTAATCCAGTACCCGTTTTCAGGGCTGGCTGCTGAGTGTGTGCGTGCACGCATGCATGCAAGTGGGCTCTGGGGGAGGGGAGTGGCAGGCAGGCTACTGAATGCGCCTTTCTCCCTGTCTCCAACCTCTCCCATCAGGCCTCACCTACCGTGAAAAAGGCCCAAACCTGCCAGCTCCAGAGGAGAGGGGCCCATCGTTAGGGGAGTGTTGATGTGCCGTAACAGTCTCTTGCATTCCCATTAAACAAATACTAAACTGCTAATTGCCAAAATGGATCTGCACGACTCTGACCGAACAGGGGAAGGGTTTATAATTACCAAGTGTGAAAATGCACAGCCTGTAAATAAGAACCTCATCTGTCCTAATACGGGCTGATATTGATGGGCATGAAATAAACATCAGGACCAAATGGAAAAATCATCCACATCTCCTGTGGCCAATGCAATCTCGGACGGTGACAAGCGTGGCTGCAGCCATCCGCTCACTCAGGGAAGGGAGGAGGGGGAGGAGCGGCATTTTGCAGGCTTGAGAAGCCCAGGTTCCAATCTCCAGTTCTAGTCCCTCGGGCCGTGTGCCACTTCTTTCCGCCTGCAGAACCGGGAGGGAGGCCACACGGCTGACGGTGGGACGAGGGCCCGCCGGCACCAGACTTCCGTGTGCACAAGCCTCCCTCTACTCTGTTCTTTAAGGGACAAGAGTGGGGCAGATGGGGAAACAGGGGAGATGACAGCTTAGCCAAGATGGCCAGAATCATTTATTCACGTAACTAGGAAGCAAAGGAGAGAACTGCCATGGGCTCTGAGTCAAACCCGGCACCCTCCCAGCTTTGCTATTCTGATAAGTGCAGCCAGATCTTGGGAGATGAAAGGAATCTGTATTACTTCAGAACCGTCAGCTTAGGAGTCACAACGGAGGTTTACCCAGGGGCCACCGTTCCACGCCCGGTGCACTAACCCCTTCTCTTGGAACATCTGCATCCTTCTTGGCTCTAAAGAGTCAGAGCACCTCTCTCCCCAACCTCCCTGGGATGAGCTGCTAGGTCTGACCTCAGCAGTGGAAGCACTTAGATGCCTGAAATAGAAACGTGCTCTGCTCCACAGCCCAGTTTTGGCAGGAGGCAGAATTCTGTGAACTGTGTGGCACCACGTACCTGAGTGAGTGTTCCAAGCATTGCGCATCCCCCAAGTCCTCTCTGGGTCTTGATGGAATTGGCCTCAGCTTCCTGTCCCTTGGGATACCTAATAGCCAATCTCCCTGGCACCTGGCCCCAAAGTCACCATCCCAGTGTCCTGGGTCAAAGACCCCCCGCACCCCGTGGGTTACTCAGGTTTAATGCTGACCCCGAACCTTGTCCAAAATCAGCCAAATGAAGGAAATGATGAGTGATTTTTATTTTAAAGACATTCTATGTAATCCCTTTAAAATTCCCCCAAACATCTCCAAATAACGGCTAATAGAATGTTGCTGGGAACAAACTTCAAGTGCTGCTAAGGTTAAGGTTCGGTTGCTTGGTGACTTCCTGTTTAGAGAAGATCATAACTTCTCTAAGGTAGACAGAAGGGGCACAGGAGTCCAACCCTCCCCTCACTTTCTAGAGGAACCACAGCACCCAGTGGTTTCTGTGGCTGTAGGCAGTGACAGAGTGAAAGGCCTTACAAGTCCAAGGTTCAAATCCTATTCTACCACCCCTATCCTTGGGAAGGCTCCACAGGGTGAAAAGAGAACAATGATCATTGTTTATCTTCTCCTCTGCCTCGAGAAGTAGAAATTATTGACGTAGTATCCAGGAAAGCATTTGGCCAGTGGTCTGTTATTGCCATTAAGCATCCTAGCAGCAATGCACACGGATGTTCACAAATACCTGTTAGGTAAGGGATGTGTCATGGACTTTGTATTGATCGCCACACAGTCTGATCTAGTGAAATCAGTATGGAGGAGTGAAGTTTAACTACACAAGCCTGCTTGACTTTATGAACTATGCTGCAAGGATGTAAATACACTGTATTTTAGAAGCGCAGAGGGAAACAATGGTGGAGCATCCTACAATGGAATTCTCAGTATGAAAAGAAATACACGAGCCACAATACATAACTTGCATGGATCTCTTGGAGGAAATTATACTGATGAAAAAAATAACAGTATCAAAGGCTATATGATTCTATTCCTGTAACACTCAGAATGACAAAGCTAATATAATGGAGAACAGCTCAGATCTACGTTAGTGGGGTCAGGGGTGGGACATGATATGTATAAGAAACAAAGTGTTTTTTTTTTTTTTGTGGACTCAGCAGGGCAGTGATGAGTATGATGGTGGTCATTAGAATAATCACAAACATTTTCTTTTCTTGCCTTTTTTTGTTTTTTGAGATAGGATTGTAGGAAGATGGGTGAAGGGCATACAAGAACACTGTGTGTGTGTATACACACACACACACACACACACGCACGCACGCACACACGCAATATAATATATACTGTGGTACCTTATCTACCAAATAAATTGAACTTGTACAGCAGAGTATTATCAATAATGGTCACAATGGAGGCTTTCAGTGAAATGGAGTTGGGTGACCTGGCCTAAACTATGTATACATCTGTGACCTTTAATTGGCCCTTATAGGTTTCAAGTGAGGTATCCAAGATGCCCAGTAAGTTTCTTTTGAAGTGACAAAGTCAAATTAAGGACCCCTCATTCCCTCTGTGGCTCCCTTAGGGTGGAAATTTCTAGACTCCTCATTAGGTCCAAACCATGACTCTGGTCTTGTTAAGTGAGTATCGTCAGAATGACTGTTTTTCCTACTTCCCAAGCCACACGATTCCCTAAAGGGAAAAGAAGGGCGAGGAAAAGCCCACAGCCAGCATCTCACCCTAAAGAACAGCAACAAAGTACCAACTCCGGCTGCTTCAGGACCCAACAGGCAGCTTTTCCTTTCATTTATTTCTACATCAACACTCCACGGATAAAGAACGTTCTCATTTCAGGAGCTGTCAATTTGCTTTAGTGCTGAGTTTTTCATCTGTTTTCGGTAAGAAGGAATTACAAAGCAGGCAAATGAAATAACGCAGAGCAATCTAACATATTTCAGCAACTCAAATTGGGACCAGGGAAGAAGGAAATTAAACAAGGATGACAGGTCACCGGGCACACCTGTGTGAGGCCTACCGGCTCCCCGCCACCCACGCCCCGCAACTCTGAACCTGCCAACTACGCTATCCTCCTCGCCCCAACCCTTCAGATCATGTACATGTGCTGTACAACCTATATGGTATATTGTTTTCTGAAGCAGAAAAATCTTGTAACTGTGGGTGAACTGTCAGCTGCTGTTCCTTTAAGTGGCCTGTGAAAGATTGCAGGGGCCGGAAGTCCGTCCCTATACATTTACCTCTCTTCCTCGGAAATCAACGGAGACACATGCTTCCTGCAAGCCAGGCCATGTGAGAAATGCTCACTGCATCAAACCTGAGGGGCCGACGACAGGAGAACTTAAAACAAGCCGAAGAGGACCTTCTGCTCTTGGTCTCCTCTTGGGGATGGCTATGCCTCTTAAAGACTTCTGGCAAATTCAGCTCAATTTTTGCTTTTAATTAAATTGTTGCTCCGTTGTTTAGAGCTGTATTTTTTTCCCCCTTAGCTACAGAGCTGAAGATGAGCTAAGAAAATGTTAGGGACTACAGGGCCAAGATGCTCTGCCGGCCCCCTGAGCACCACAGGTGAGGGCGGAAGGTATGTGACAGCCTCGGGGATCAGGTTCCTTCGAGCCATTGAAGTAGAGTAGGCCCCCCTGTCCTCCAATCACCATTCACTGAAGATCAAGTGGCAGATGTGACATCCCGAGACTGTGGAACTGACTCCGGCAGAATGCTCCTGTGTGCCAGGTTGGCTGGCCCACTTCTGGGGCCGGCACTGACTCCACAGGACCGCACGAAGGGTTCTGTCCTTCCCTGGACAGAGTGACGGCTAGCCTCCAATGGCTCAAGACTGATCGGTCCCCCGAGGGGCTGGTCACCACACAAAAATGGAGTCCTAGAGCAGAAGCACCCTGGCTTCAGGGCCTGGGACCCATCCCCCACCTCTGGGAGGGAGAGCAGTGGTGGCCTGAGGGACAGTAATTGCCTGCTTGGAATCCCGAGCAGTGTACTGGAGTGCTGCAGTTCTGGTGACATGGTCTACACCACAGACTTTACTTTTTAGTATGCATGTATGTGTGTATACATGTTCACAGGGCTGTATGGAGTTAGGACTATTAGTGTGTTGGGTGCATGTGTGTGAAGGCCTGAGGTCAAGGTTGGGATACCTTCTTCCATGGCTCTCCACTTCATCTTCGGAGCCAAGGTCGCTCACTGAACCTGGAGCTCACCGATTCAGCTAGGCCGCCCAGCCAACCAGTTTCTGAGATCTGCCTGTCTCTGCAATCCCAAAACCCCAGCACCAGAGTTACACACATGTGCTGCCATGTCTATCCTTTATAAGGATGCTGGGTGATCTGAACTCAGCTTCCTCTTGCTTGCACGGCAGGTGTTCTATCGACGAGCCATCCTGCCAGTTTCCGTAGGCCTGTTTCTAAAGGTATTTGCTGAAAACACGGACCTGTCCCAGCCTGCTCCAGCAGCCTTCAGCACTTTATGTGGCTTTTTAAACTATAAAGGGGAGTAGGGCGGACACAGCACTATTTATGAGCCATACCAAAGGAACCAGGATAATTTTCTTTAAATTATTCGGGCAAGAAAAAAAATGGGTGTTCAAGGAGAGGAGCCCCTACTCCCAACACCCACCCCATGCCATGACAGAGAAGGTCCCAGGTGCCCCCTCTCCCACGGCTGTCTACAGAGCAGTGTGGGAAATCCAACTACAGAAGGGGTTAAAGCCCCAGGGGACTGCAACTGAGGAAAACAGAAAAGCCTCACGGGGCAGAGCCAAGTTAAGAATGAGGAACACACCGCTTTCGCCTCCCTTGCCTAAAACTGAAAAAGCAAGCTGAAACAAAAGTTGAAACCAAAGGACTAACTTGATGGCAGCAGAAGGAAATGCTGGGACAGGAGGACATTTCAAAAACGATGCAGGCCTTAGCGGTGGGAAACGGTTAGGAAAAGTAAAAGAACTCTTAGGAAGGGGCTCCCACACTGGGACATACAAACTTGCTGCTGGGGGTTTCTGGGATTGGCAATGGCGTGGGGCTGGAGTTAAGGAAGGACAAAAGCACCCCTAACAGGTATTGTGCCTCTGTGACTCCACATTTGTTTCTCTGTGGGCCAAGCAATGTGGACAAATGAATGAATGCCCTTTAGAACTCGCCTGGCACTTCCATTCCGCTCAAGAGAAAAAGTATTTAAGACAAATGTTCTCCACACGACTGAAATTTCCCCCCTCGCTCTCTTATGTTTAGTTATGTATTAGGATGCTTCAGTGAGGCTATTTTCAGACTTCCACGAGAAACAGTAATACTTAGCACTTCCCATTCATCTCCCAAGCAGTTTTCAAATGTCAGTTCATTAATTCCCCTGTACCTTCTAGGAGCGGTGCTGTGCCCCATCACTCAGACCAAAAAGACAGAGGTGGTGCTGCTGAAGACCCCTTTTCCAAGGCTGATCTAAATCAGGGGTGCTCTCAACCAGGCCCCAAAACCATTTTCATTATAGTGATACTCTTCTCGGGACTGGAGTGCTGTGTCTAAAGGGATGGGTCTCAGCAACGGCCCTGTGGCCACTAGTCACTGTGGGAGTTACCAGAATACTGAGGACACAGCTCCCCAGCACCTCACAGATGAGCACCCAGGAGTGTCCACCCTATGGCTGTTCTCAGCAGGCGCCCGGCAGCTCTGGGGTCCTGCCAATCCATCAGCACCATCTGGTGTGCTGGGGGCTGTCCTCTGCTGCCCACACGTCTAAGAACTATACCATTACTTTCTGGGACAAACCACAAGCTTGGAAGAGGCCTTCTTGAGAGAGATATATGGTATGGGGACGTTCTTCAGTGGTAGGGCCCATGTCTAGAATGCAGGAAGCCCTGGCAAGCAGGAATGCCTGCATGCCTGTAATTCCAGCACTGGAGAAGTAGAGTCAGGAAGACCAGAAGTTCAAGATCGTCTTTGAATGCATAGTCTGTTCCATGAAGCCTGGGCCCCATGAGACTCTACTGAAAGAAAAAAGACAAAACAAAAAGATTGACAGAGGTGTATGGTGGCACACAAGTGAGACAGGAGCGTCATGAGTTCAAGACCAGCCTGCGCTACAAAACAAGATTCTGTCTGAAAAATAAATTAATAAAATTTAAAACATAAAAAAAAAAGAGTGGGACGTGTGCTCTCTTGTGTGGTTTCTCTTCTTTTTCTATAAGAAAAAACCTCCACACGCCTTTGCAGCCAGCACCAAACCTTTCAGTCCATGGGGAACGCCCAGAGCCAATGCAGCACTCAAGCGGATTCTTTTCATTCACCGATCAACAATGAGAATGGAAGATTCCTGTCACTGGAGTCAATCCTGGGCCAAATAGGTTGCCTTTCCCTGGAGCAGGACATCAACTTTCAGGGCCCTGAACTCTGGGTTGCCTGCGCCCAGCTGGCAGCAGATGTAGGGGTGGTCAGTGTGTGGCCATCTGAATCGCTGCCCAGCCCAAAGGGAAGGAAATGGGACAGGGTGGCTGTCCCTTGTCCTGGCACCTAACACAGGCCTTGCTAACCCGTAGCAGCTGTTCTGCTAAGCCACGCCGACCCTGACATTTCATCTGATGTCAGCTGGCTTGGCCCCATGTCTAAGGTATAGTTAAGACCCATGCAATGCAACCTCCATCTAGGTGAATAAGAAACGCGTTGAGATTAGACAGCAAATGCCTATTGTCCCTTTCAAGGGCATCACTGTGGAAGGCCCTGGCTTTACTTAAGAAGACTGGAATGGAGTGAGGGAGGTTTTAGGGGTGTGTGTGGGTTCCCCTCTTAGTTTGTTCTCAAGCCATGCAAGATAACTAGTGTTATTATTTTCGAATCCCATTATGTTTAAATCCAAAAACCAGCATACCTCGACCTTGGCCACAAGCTATCTGGAGCTAAGGTTGGTGTTGTTTTCCAAAACTCAATGGCCACTTTCAAAGGCCAAAGATTTATCACCACAAGGGGACTCAGAAGAAAATGCCAGAGTCTGACTCTGAGTCCTCAGCGAGCCCTGTGAACTCACACAAAGCAAATCAAGACTCTGTGGAATGAGTATATAAGGACTCCAGCTTTGAAGAGGACACATCACATTTATAGGAAAAAAGCCCTGGCCTTAAAGCTTCTAGACATCATGGAGGTTGAAAAAGGGACATAGACTTGTACCACACATACATATAGAAGAGGCAGAGAAATGCAACCAAAAATCTCAAGAAATCAATACAGAAGACTCTTAAATATGAGGACCTCCCAGATCCCCATCTATGTAATCAGCTAAGCACAGTGGTACTCACCTGTTCCCCAGGGCTGAGGGGCAGAGCTAGGAGGAGCCCATGGGCTTTGCTGTCTAAGTGAAATAGTGAGCTCTAGGTTCAGTGAGAGACCCTGTCTCAAAAATGAAGTTGGAGAGGGACCCAGGAAGACATTTTTTCTCTCTTCCCCTCACCCCCAACAGGGTATAAAGCCCTGGCTGGTCAGGAACTTGCTATGTAGACCAGGATGGTCTTGAACTCACAGAGATCCTCCTCCAGGGTACTGGGATTAAAAGTGTGCAACACATACTTGGCCACAAAAGAATATTAAAGATGAAATAAACGGAAGAATTAAGAAAGAATTCTTCCTAGCCTAATACTAAGAAAAGGCTTACCATCTCATTGGACAACAGAGCTATCACCTCAAAATGATTTCTGAATCTAGGCTGGATCTGAATTTAAACTTATCCCTCAAGTATCCTCTGGCACACGTTTACACACACACACACACGCACGCACGCACACGCACACCCTTCTTCAACAGGCATAAAAAGCAACTCCCATCTTTGCTTAAGCACATCCAGATGTAGATATCTCAACATCTCTGGAAAGACAACAAGGCAGACCTCCTTTGATTGCACATCCTTTTCCAAAGGACAGGCTTCTCCTTGTTCCCTATACAATCAGGGAAGACCTCACATCACAAAATGGCTGCTTGGGGGACATGCCTGGGGAACATGGAATCAGTGGCAAACCAAAGAACAGACCCACAGGCTGAAGGAAAAGTACTGTTTATCCATTCCCGAGACATCTGGAACGAGAAAGAGGCCACAAGCTGTCTTTATCATATGCCTGTGCATACAAATACACAACGGAAAATTACAGGTCCCTCTCATCTACCAAATGAGCCATAATAACCCCACAGGTTTCCCTGGGTCCTTAAGACACTCCTCTTGGAACATTTATCATGACAGAAAAGCACAAGACTGATGAAAGGCAAAGAGAGGAGGCACCTTTCCCAGGGAGGCAGCTCTGATCAGGGCTAATTGCCCCATCGGGGTCCTGTCTGGCTCAACCCAGGTGAGGATGTCTTAAAAGGAAATGTGCCACCTCTGTGGGCCCTGGAGATAGGGAAGACGCGTCCACTGTCTTTTGTAAATGCCTGCTGGGTAAGTGTGCAGATAAGACCGGTATTACATTATGATGCTTCTTCATGCATGAAAGTCTATTTTTAAAGAGAGTCTGCGGGAGGGTGGCTGCTGGAAAGGGGGGCCCGGCCAGAGGCCAGGAGGTAGAAAGGAAGGCTGCTGTAGTTAGAAAGGTCTCCACCACTGAATAAAACTGTGCCTTCCCTGAAGAGGAAAACTCATTAAAGTTCTTCCTCAGTACGCACGGAGCACAGGCGTTCGGAGAAGCTGCTCTTTCACTCATCGACACCAGTTCTTGAATGGATATGTGACGGTCCCCAAATTGCCATAGCCCTGACTTTAGACAATGTAGCTCGTCTTGCAAAGCAGTGTACAAAAATCATCTGTCTGCTTACTGTATACCTGCACAGGCTGTTCGCCCAATGGCTGGTAGCCATCTTGGCAATCATTTCATGGTGCTTCGCTGCATACACTCAAAGATCCCTTATGACCTCATGCTGACCACAGAGCACAAGGGCACCGACAATTCACATACGCCAACAGAAGGTCATAAAGCACCACTTTTAAGTTCAAAGGTGGAAGTCCTTGATTTAATAATGAATGGAAGAAAATGTGTGCTGAGGTAGTGGAGAGGTATACTGAGAGTCTACCTGTAAAAACTGGGAACCACGAACAGGATTCATGCCACTTTTGCTGTCCCATCTCAAACTGCAAAAGCTAAGACTACAGCGCCTGGTAAGCACTTTGTAGATGGAATAGACCTGGACATCGTGTGTGTGTGTGTGTTGGGTGTGGGTCCATCTTTAGTTTAGTTTTGTTTTTTTAAGTTATTCTCTCACGCATTACATCCCGACCACAGTTTCCCCTCCCCCCACGCCTCCCAGTTAGCTTCAGTTTTGTATTGGGGGTCTTAGGGTGTATTCCTCAAGTACTACGGGGACTAGCGTATTCCTTTCTTTGCTCAGTCTCCTCCCTGACCCTTCCCTCACTGTCTCTGCACTTCTCTTTCAGGAAGTACTGACTGCTATTTACTCTTTCTTTCAGGGAGAAACAGAAAGGGGACATGAAGAAATCCATGAGATTCCTGGGCCTGGCCAGGATGGTTGGGTGCTTGGCCTTAGGCACAGGCGAGGGAGGAAGAGAATGGGGGTGAGATGTGGGAGAGAAGGGGTCAGTACAGGGAAGAAGCAAACTCGGAAGGCAGCACACTCCGGCATCGGCTACCCTTGAAAGTCAAAAAGGGAAAGGAGAAACTGAAGTCTGAGGAATCCAGGAAGTTACAGTTCCTGCCATGGAAGGAAAGACTTTGAATTAAAACCCTTCTGGCCTCAGCAGCTCACTGAACAGAAACTGTATCTCCTATCTACTCACCCTTGCCCTAGACCAAAGGATCAATGGCACTTTCTGACTGACAGACAGAAAAGCAGTCCAGACCCGGAGAACTGGCTCAAGGGTAAAGTGCTTGTCCCCAGCACTCACCTAAATACCAGGGGGGCACAGGAGCCCAGCCATAATCTCAATACTCAGGAGGCAGGAACAGCCAATCCCTACAAGATGCCTGGTGACAGTAGCTGAGTCAGCCAGCTCTGAGTTCAAGTGAGAGATCCCATGGCAACAGAGCAAGCAAGGAAAATACCTGACTGTCAACCTCTGGTCCACACACGCATGTGTGATGCATGCATGCAATCACTTGTTCGCTCACTCACTCCACATGTAAATATTCGGCCAATAGCCAAAAAAAAAAAAACCCCACACAAAAACAAAAACACCAAACCAAACCAACAACAAAACAAAGAGCTCTGGAGACTAACCACTCCCACAAACTCTAAAGGATCCTCCTGATATGCACAGTGATCTTGGAATAGTTGAAACCTGTGCTTTCGCTCTATCACGCAGGGGGCTTGCAAACAGCTTTAGTTTTTAATGCATGCATTACATATACATAGCAGAAACTGCTGATGAGCAGGAGAGAATACCAGTTGATGTTTTTTAAATAGATTTTTGTTTTCACTTTCCACGCCTTTTCTTAGCTCCGTGTGAGAGACAGAGATAACATCTTTAATTTTTAGAAGGTACCAGGCAGGGGATAAAATGGTAAGGGACATTTATTAATTTGCAACTCTCTGTACCTCAATTATTGAGACTTCATCCCCAGGAACGCATTGTTCCTGCACAGCTGAACACGAAGGAATTCCCAGTCAGCCCTCTTTGGTTCCTTGGACTCCTATCAGTCTCTAAGCCACCCCTGAACTGTGATTTATATGACAGCTTGGGAAAAGCCAATTGGGGACAATCAATGAACAGACAGAGACAGGCCTGGTGAACGTGCATGAATTAAAAGCAAAACTCCATTGTGATAGGAACAAGATTCTAATCACTACACCTAATTACAAAGAGGAGTAAATCACGGGGAAAAAATTAAGTGTCTCTTACAGAACAAACAAAGCAATTAGTCATAAACAGAAGCCCAGGGTCTGGTGAACAGGCTGGAACCCAGACCCAAGCCCAGCTGTGCATCTGTCCCCAAAGCCACAGCGGCATCATGGAGGTGGATGGCACCTGAGTACAGAACTGTGCTAAGGGAGGATGGGTGACAGGCCTCTTCAGAACCTCCTAACCATCGAATCCCACCATGAGGTTGGTGATGGAACCCAAACCTTCCTGGATGGCAAAGCAGCTTTACTGACTTTATATGATCGCCAACTCGGGTCAACACCCCATGGTTGTTAATGAGACAGTAATAAAAACAGTAAATTCTTATTATGCTGGACACATGATCTGGTTCAAATATCACATTAGGCCCTCGAGGGAGGCACCATTATTAGCAGCATTTATAAACAAGGAGGGTCAGGGCCTCAAGGCAGAGTATCTTCTTAGCTCCAATCACCCTGTTCACAGGGGGGCAGAGTCTGGATTTCAACCCAGCAGTGGGCCTCTGAGCCCTTCTAAAATGGGAAAGGTAATGCCTACACCTGACCAAAATATTGTGAGGAACTAGGTGCTGAGGGCGAAAGGCTTGGCGTACACTGGATATCCCATAAATGCCTCTTTCTCCTACGCTCTCTCCCTGTGTCTTCCTCCTAGGGGCCTACGGGAGAATACCAAAGCCACAGGGACCTCCGGGTGCCTGTACTCTGCATCCGTCCACAGTCCCGATGGACAAGACCCTCCTAGAAAGGGGCTGGGTAATTTAAACATGCGCTGTAAGGCCTCTAGCTTGTATAATCTCTATGGTATGTCCTAAGATTCGGAGACCCGCAGGGGTGGGGGCAGCAGCACGTCTGCTTACACTATGTCACCTGAGCAGAAAGAGCAACGAACCTCCTAAAGGAACGCAGCAAGGCGATGGCTGTGGGGCGTAGCGGTAGTTTCCAAAGACTATGTGACTAGAGTTTCCAGAACAAAAGCTGTTCTACGCCGGCTCTTTTTCAAAGACCAATCAGTGTACACGTGATTTCGGGGTGGGAGGGGGCGTGCTTTATAAGCGGTCTCATTCTTCACTTGTGCCTTCAAAGGACCATCCTTTGAATGTATATAGCATGTTTTCCAGACATCACAAGAGAGAGATCTTGGGAAAGATGAGTCTTAGCACCACTCTGGGTCCCTAGGGGCTAAGCTACCTTTTGAGAGCTGAGTGGAGTCTGTTTTGGGGCCATGCATAGTAGAGAAGATGACTTCTGATTCACACTGATGGGACTTTTTCCTTCAACCATAAACTACATTGAAAAAAAAAAAAAGGATTCCTGGCTGAATGCTGTGCAGCTGCACACATGAAAGACCATTTGCTTTGGACAAGTCTGGCCCAGGCGCTCAGATCCCTACAGCAAACTCTGAGGCTGCCATCTCTGGCCTGGCTGCTCCTTCCAACTAAAACCTCCAGGGGCCAACTCGGTGGTCAAAAGCTCTTGTCTCCAGGGTCACAGAGAATGGACTTCACATGTGGCATGTCAGAACCCCACAGTGATCTCACACAAGCGCTAGAACAAGGTACATAACTCTCTGCACGCCCAGCCAGAGCCATGTTCTTTAGACGGGAATGAAATGAGATGGTTTCAATAAAACAGACACACATGGGAACAGGCCCAATGGTATCTTTTCTAGAACCACTTGTCCCCAAAGGTTACCTGCCTTGATTTCCCTTTCAGGCAACCTGGAGGGGGTCTGTAGCCAAAGGTCGGGGTTCAGATGCCCTTCAGTAAGTGAGGGACCCCTGGGAAAGTTCCTCATGTCTCTGGCTTTCTCTTGTCTATACAATGATGACAATGCTTCCTTTGTGTATCTTAAGGTGGCCACATGGCTGCCTTGTATTTCCCACAGTCGGCCCTCACCTTCCCCATGCCAACACGTTCTCTACAATGTGACCTTGAGGTACCCCCAAGCCAGAGACAAGGTGTAGGCATCCCCCATTCCAGGAGAGTCTGGGACTCGTGTATACAACTTTTAAGTCTACACTTAAAAAAAAAAGAAGAAGGTATTTCTTTCTGCCTTATCTGCTGAAACACCATATAGAAACCCTAACTGTTGTATAAGGCCTATGACTGCCCCAAGGCTGCCATGAAAGATGGAGGCTCAAACCACACACCAACAGACCACTAAGAGAAGTCCTAACATTTTACTTTTAGCTGCAGCTTGACTATGACCTCATGAGATGCTCCTGGTAAGGACCACCTACACAGATTCCTGCTCCAGAGAAGCTACCATTTGATGATATGCTGCAAGCCCATAGGCTTTCAGATAACTGAAATACCACGTTCAGAAAAATGTGCTGTACACTGATGGTTAAATACAAAGGGCTACAAATGCTATAATAAGCTGAAGGATTATTTCTTCAAGTCTACCCTTGATTTTGTCTCTAGAATGGGATGCATGCTAGAGATAGGGTAGACAAGTATATATGTATGTATGTGTATATATATATATATATTTATATTATGTTTAGACTCTGAAAAAATACAATAATCAAATGAATTTTACCAATATGCAAAATGCACTCCCATCTCAGACAGGATATCTCCTTGTATAGCTCTAACTGTCCTGTAACTCACTATGTAGACCAAAGGAAAGGCCTCGAATTCACAAAAATCTGCCTGCCTCTGCTAGAATTAAAGGTATGTTCTCCATGCCTGATGCAAAACGACATCTTAATTCACTGGGGCTAAACTCCAAGCCTCACATATGCTAAGCAAATGCTTTACCACCAAACAACAACTTCAGCTCTGTTGATGTCCTATAGAAACTAATCCAGGGCTGGAGAGAGAGCCCTGCTGCCCTTGCAGAGAGCCCTAGTTCAGTTCCCAGCGCTCACACTGGGCAGCTCGAAACTCTCTGTAACTTCAACTCCAGGGGATCTGACACTCTTCAAACCTTTGCAGACCCTGTACTCTCTCTCTCTCACACACAAACCCACACAAACAGACATGTGTCACTAAAAAGTAACAGAGCTTGGAAACCAAAATTCCACGAGCTGATTAAAAACTGACTTGTGGAGCCAGCCAGATGATTCCGTACTTAAAAGGTGCTCGCCAGGCAAGCCTAGTGACCGGGGTTCAAATCCCGGAGCTGACGTAGGGGTGGAAGGAGAGCACTGACTCCAGGGACTTGTCCCCTGACCTCCACCTGCACACTGGAGCTTTCCACCCAACGTGGATGCCCTGCTCCAGACCAGGACACCCCAAATTCCTCTCTCTGTGGGAAAGAGGACACACTGCAGGGAGGAGTTAGAACCTACCCACCAAGTCAGGCCCTTCCGCCTCCCACCCTGGTGCCAGAGCGAGGGGACATTGTCCAGCAGCCATCAACCTCGCAGGCCTGGCGTGGCCGCGGGCCGCGCGGTGAAAAGCACAGCTTTCACATCCTTATCCCTGCAGTTCCTGGGAGCAAATTGAGATCGCAAGGCCGTCAGCAGCCTGGGCGCTCACCATCTTGACAGACACTTAGCTATTCATTTAAAAACAAGTGAGAGAACAAGCGTCAGCTGTATTTTTTAATTACTCCTGGATAGAGCTGGGACTGCCCTGGCATAATTGGGGTACTGAGATTTTTTTTTTTTTACCCTCCCTTTGAAAGCCTTGTTGCAGCAAGAAAAATACTGTTTATTCTAATTAAAACCAACCCTTCTTTTAAATCATCTCAGCAATGGAAAGGCAAAGGCTGACATTTACCTTGTAGTGGGCAGCAGGAATGACTGTGGTGGGACCAGCTCTGCCGTGAGCATGTCCCTGGGCATAACTCTCTTTCTTCAGCTATCAGTGCTCTCATCTATGAAGCGGGGAACGTGAAGAGAATTCCATGTGCTCTCTCTGCCTCTAATGTAATTTGAGGCCACTGCTCCCACGTTCTGTACTGTGCCCCGTGGACTAGCTCTCTGGTATGCAGAGTGCTTTCAGAACACCGGGTGTCTGGGTGTCCAAAGCCAGCCTCTAGCTGTCGCTAGCCCTGGCAGTGAGGACAGCATGGAGGCTCCCAGCCACTCACGAATCCGGTGGCCTTGACACAGCCCCCAGGCAGCCCTGAAGGCAGGACTCAGGAGTTGGGCTGAGGAATTTTCACTGGGGGGAAGGGAGTAAGAGGCATTATCCCTGGCTAGCCATTGAGAAGGTCTCAGAAAAAACTCAGGGCTAGGTGAAAAGTATAGCCTTGGAACACAGAGTCCAGTCTGAAATTCTGTCTTCTTGGTTTCTTGGGCCCATGATCCTGAGCAAGAGACTCTGCCTCAAAGGCTTCCCATCCTCACTGCAGGACCACAGGAGGAAGGCATGCAAAGTCTATTTCTGGGCAAGGGTCGTTCCCATCCCTGGCTTTCTTTTTCCTTTCTTTTTTAGTTTGGGTTTTTAGGAGTTGGGGTCTCATTAGGAGTTGGCTGGTCTGGAACTCATTATGCAGGCCAAGCTGCTCTGGGAACTTTCAGTCCTCCTACCTCAGCCTGGTGAGGGCTGGGTTTGTAGACATGAGCCACAGTGACCCTTTCCTTTAAAGGTGGGACAATTTGAAAAGCTTTTCAAAAGCCCCAATGTGATAGCTGCTTAGAAGATAAATTTGACAGGAAAAGGAAAGAAAGAAGGAAGAAAGGAAGAGAGGGAGAGAGGGAGGGACAAGACACATTAAAAAGGGCCCAAAGGAAACACTTTGACCATGTTTCTTAGACTTAAGAGTCACAATGGAAGCCGGGTGAGGTGGTGCATGCCTGTAATCTCAGCACTCTGGGAGAATAAGAGGCATGCAAACCTCTATGAGTTCGAGGCCAGCCTGGTTTACAAAGTGAATCCAGGATAGCCAGGGCTACACAGAGAAACCCTGCCTTGAAAAAAAAAACCAACCAAACAAAAATAGTTAGGATGGAAACTAAAATCAGCCACCAACAAAATAAATTGGAACTGTGAGCCTGGAAGACAGATGGGGTACCCCCCACCCCCACCCCATTCAGGTTTGGGCTATACTGCTCACACTCAAGTCTGCAAGAGGCAGGTGTCTGCCCAGTGCGCCTGACTCCTAGGCTGTCATGCCTGGTCTTCCTGGAGCAGCTGGAGAAGCGGTTCACCTGAGTGCTTCCATTTGCAGACACCTGGGCTAGCTACAGCCGGGCTCTGTGACCAAACGGCTGACAGAGCACATTAGCTCGCCTCCTCCGCTTGTCAGAACATTTAAGTTCTGGAAGGTGGCGGCCATGGCGCGGGGCAGAGAAAATGCAGTTGTCACATCAGCCTATTCATCGGCCTCGTGGAAGGTGTGACAAGCTGGGGGGGGGGGGAGGCAGGGACCCTAAGTGGAGGGAGAGGAGAGCTGGGCTGCTGGTGGGACATGGTCTCAGTAAAAACAAACAAACAAACAAAAAAACACCCAGCAAGAATGCTGCAACCCTGAAGGCAGCAAATAGCCACTGGCTCTGCTCTCTGGAGCAGGCAGCTTGCAAGGCGGTCATGGGGTGGTCCTGGTCGTGGGGGTGGGGGGTGGCGGGCAGCCTGGGTATCCAGCAGGTGACAGACAGGCCAGGCCCTCCCGAACCTCCACTCTGCTCCAGTAACTACCTGTATTATGCTAAAATGACACAAACGACAATAATTAAGCCCAGATCTCTGTGGATCATTCGCTGTGATAATTCCACCTTTGTAATTCAGCAGCAGATAAACCCCTTTTGTTCTGCCTTATAACACAGATTCTAGTATCATTCAAGTATATTAACTGTAGCCTATTACTGTCACAAAAAATGCTCCCTGAGCCATAGCAAAAGACTCCCCAGACAAAACTTTATGTCATGTTAATCCAAGCTTTAATAACTATGAGGATATATAACTGTATTCTAATTGTGCTCTGCGTTCCTGCATACAAAAACAGAAGATATCAAAAATGACAGCCACAGATCTCTTCAAATAAAGAAAAAGCATTAATTCCCCACTCTGGGTGTTGGGATGCAAGGGTGATGGGATCCAAGTTTCCACGAGGAAAAAGAGAGTTGGGCTCCTGAGAATAGGGAGAGTCTGGGGGCCAGTGTGGGACTGAGGAGCTGGGGCTACCAAAGCTGAAGGCTAAACCGTGAAAGACAGGGAAGCGGGCAAGGAGACTTGGGTGGGGAGACTGTGACAGCAATGATGTCAGACGCTGAAGGGGAAAGAGTCAAGTGGAGACAGCTGTGAGGAGAGGCTAGGACGCTAATTCAGTGTGTCATTCCCACATGCAGTCTGAAGAGAGCCGTCAGACCCAGCCCAAACGTGCATCTGGTGAGGGACATTCCTCCTCAGCTCTCTCCAGACCCAACCTGGCTGGGCGAAGAAAAGCTGCAATCCCAAGACTCACCCTGACCACGTGATGTGAAACTGCAACCTCCAGGCTCACTGTGACCAACTGTGACCCCGAGAAGCTCTCCCTGATGGGCCACATGGCTCCCCAGTTCTGTACCTGGCTCCGCTTCTGTCCCTTTTTAAATGGCTCTCATCCGTTTCCTAACGGGCCGTCATTTCGGTTTTTATTTGATCCTGTTTATTGTATGTCTCCCTCCACTAGAATTTAGCTCTCTTAAAATGGCCAGGATTTGTTTCCGTTCTGCTCACTCATTTGTCCCTGGTGCCCCAGTAGGGTGCCTAGCATACAGCAGGGGCTAAAAGGTTGCTAAATGACAAAGTGGCTCTGTCATGGTATGGCTGTGTGGCTGAGGACAAGTTTCTTCAGCTCGCCAGGCCTCAGTCTTTTCACACTGAGAAGAAAAAAGGCAAACGCCTACCTCCCAGTGTTGAGAGGAGAAAACTGAAAGAGTAGATGCCGAAGGATGTGAAAGGGGCTGGTACAAGAGTGGGTGCTCAAAGCAGCTGAGAGGCTGCAGACAACAAAAACACCCAGGATGGCTACGGTGAAGGAGTCACTGCTCAGACTGAAGATAGAACACACCCAACCACGGTTCTCAACACTTGGACAACATTCCCATCTAGAACCTCCACCCGCCTCCCCCTCCCCCCGGGGTCCACAGTCTCCATTAGGTACTTTGTAGGGTATTGCTCTATATGGAGACTTCCACATTCGAGCCCAGACGTGCCAGCTTTACTTACGGAATATGACAAACCTCTGGCCTCAGAGTTGCCGTCTCTATAAAACCGGGACGCTGGATATTAACAAGTCGCTCTTATTGCAGGAGGTGCACGCTACAGCAAAACGAATCTACCCTGACGAGAATTATTACTTTCTGTTATGAGGGCACTGTGAACCTTCCTTTCATCTGTGAAGGGTATCACCATAACCCTCGCTGCCTTTATTGCACAGGGTGGTCATGAAGACGAAAGCGCTGGTGACTTCAGGCTTGTTGCCCATCAGGGGGTGACTAGGGCTGGACCCTCAGAGGCCAAGAACACTCTGGTAGATTCATGGGCATGGGCCCAAGTGTAAGGTCTCAGGCAAGGACCAAGTTTTTTAATTATTTTTTTTAAAGATGTATTGATTTTTTTAATGTATGTCTGCATGTGCACCTGCACGCCTGAAGAGGGCAGCAGATCTCATCACAGATGGTTGTGAGCCAGCATTTGGTTGCTGGGAATTGAACTCAGGACTTCTGGAAGAGCAACCAGTGCTCTTAACGTGTAAGCCATCTCTCCAGCCCAAAGGGGCAATTTTAAAGGAGATGAAAACTTTCCAACTTCACATGCTTCACTTTCATGTCACCTGCAAAGGGCGTGAAAACACTCCAGAGGGCAGAACAGTTTGGAAAGCTGAAGAGGTTCTGGCAATGACATCATGCAAGAGGGAAAACCATATCCTTTCCCTGCCAGAGCTTCGGTCAGTTCCAGACCATGGTCTTGGATCCTGAATGACTGTTCTGGTTGCAAGGACTCAGAAAGTAAGGAAAGAAGAGTCTTGACATGTTCTGCTGGCGCACATCTGCCCAGACCTCTGCAGGCCAAGTCCTGTCCATTGGCAAGCACTCCTCAAAGAGCTCTCTATATCGGCCTCTTTATTGATATTTTCTTTGCATTTAACTAGCAAAGCATTACAGAATCAGGGGTGGCAAGTGAGGCCAGGGGATTCATTCATCTTTTCCTTTTTTTTCCCCCCCTGACAGATCAACTATGTGAATAGGTCGTATCAACCGTATAACCATACTGCATCATGAGACAAACCAGAAATGCCCAGAATAACGCAATTATTCCTGTACCTTCCTGACAGGTGCAAATTACAACCCCCTTCTCCTCCCCAAGTTCCTGACACTCAGTGCAGGCGGAGGAGGAGAAGCCAGTGGCTCACCAGGCCTCCAAGGTACCAGCTGGTATTTGAAGACCTCTGGCTGGCACTTAGAATCTGGGGGTCACCGCTGGTAGAAGGGTCTGTCCACCCCCCTCACCCCCCCCCCCCAGTAAATGAGAATGGAGCTCCTCTTGATGCCAAAAGATTCTACAGTGAGGTTCTCACCCTTCTGCCCTGGCTTATCTCATAACTGATTTTTTTTTCTCCCTAAACTGGAAAAATGATGAGAAATGGAGGATGAACAAAAATATTCCAGGAAGAGATGAAGAGCCTGGTGAATCCGCCCATCCACAGGTGGAGCTGGGATACAGTACGCACATAAAGCATCAGCCAGCCGCTGCAAGCCTAGCAGTATCTATTCGAATGATTTCTCTTCATGCCGGCCTGACACTGGCTGCCAAACCCTTAGGTATCTATTTGAAGACCCTGAGTATTGATCAGGTCAAGTACTATGAGGTTTTCACTTCTTGATTTCTTGACCTTAAAGGGCCCAGGAGGGGTCACCCTAAACCACAAAACACTATCATGAAGATGACCTTGGGAGGGAAGACACGGAGAAATTTACACCGCTGTGACTTCCCCTTGTCTATCACCTCCAGAGCTCACGCAGAATTTCTCTGACATTCCTCACTAGCTTTCCAGGGGGATTAGAGATCCTGACAGTGGGATGGAGACTCCCTCCACTAGAGAAATGCTGTGGAGAATTACAAATGAAGGATTTAAGCAACTCAGAACATTATACATCATTACCATCGTTCCCCCCCCCCCATCTGTGCTAATATGAGCAAACCTGGGTTAAAAGCAGGAGAGAGAAAGAAGGAAGAAAAACCTTTAATCATGACTGATTTAGGTGGTATCAAGAGCAAATTATAACACTAACACAGCACTCCAGGAGTGAAACGTTTTAAAAGAGAAAACCGGTGACTTTCAGAGCATGGCTTTTCCTTCTGGCCAGCACTGTGGCTCATCACAGAGGGAAGGTACCGAGGCAAAGCTGTCAGGCCAGAGATGCTGAACAGGGCCCAGGAGGGACCTGGCTTCATATGCCTGCCACCAGAGGCGTAGCAAAAACAATCATCACTACCATTATCCCAGCACTGGCTTGTCTTCGGTGGCTCCCAAGCTGGAAGGGAGAACTAGCAGCTGTTTGTCTCTTCCTCCGCACATACCCATCTTTCATGATAGCATAGGCCCCAAAAGAATGCCATCTGACCCTTGCTCCTCCCAGGGAGGGACACCCCCCCCCCATTCAAAGGGCTGAGATCCTCTGGCTACTGGAGTCTGTATTAAGACTAGTGTCAACAATAATATACAATATGCTCTGGGATCACCCACAAACCCTGGCCCCCAGGCTAACTGTTTCTGCGCTCCAAGTATTCTCCTGGCTGCTTGCCACCACCTCAGCTGCACTCAAAGCTGCCTGTGAGACAGTGCTGTACAGAAGCGCTGTACTGTAGTAGCTATGGAGAGAGCACATCCTGGAACCTCACGGTACCCGCATCCATCACTGCATGCCTGCATGTAGTGTGCATGTACTGCATGTACCCCAAGAAGCCTTGAGTAGAGAAAGAAAACAGAAGAGGGAGGTTAAGGCCCCTACGTGGAAGGAGCACACGGTAGGAATGCTCTGAAGGCCCCAGAAGCCCTTCTTCCTAATGCCAGGCAACTACAAGCCATGAACAAGACAGCCCACAAGGGGCAGTGTGGTACCTCTCATCTACCCGCCTCCTACTCCAGGAAGTCTGGCCAGGTGCTCTGAGGATATTGCCAACGTGCACATTGGCTCCAAAGAGTCTGAGCCCTTCTAAGTGACCGGCTCCAAGTACTAAGCTGCTGCCTCTGGCTAAAGGAAGAAAAAAAAATAGTGCAGGTGGTGGTGGAGACAAGAGAATGCACCCCACACACAGGCTACCCCCACAAGGCAAGTCAGTCACTCAGAACAAGCTGAAAGACTGAACTTGAGAAATGGGGGCAAATCGAAACATTTGACCAAAGCTCTTTGGGGGATGTGCCCTACTTTTGTCTCACAGAAACAAAACACCAGGGCTCCTCTCCAAGATCATGGCCATCCTGGGCTGAGACATCTTGAAACCCGAGCCCGCGGAGTTCTATTCCAAATTACCATCCCTCAGGCCAGCACTGTCTCTCTGCCTTGGAGAGAACCAGGACACAGGAGCGAGCCCAACCTACCCCAACTACTGCTCTCCAACTTTTCACCCCTGCAAAGGCCACCCCACACTTCCTGGATGAGACAGGGTGTCTGTCAAAGGCCTCCAAGCTCTCCAGGCTATAATAAAAGGATGTCTACAGGATTCCTACCAAAGGGGACCTAAGAGACTGAAAAATACAATACCTGCCAAGAATAAAGCCTTTTGGCCTGATGGCTGCCCTAAGAGACCTGGCAAACTTCCTGAGGTGTCAACAATGGTCCTAAGTACACTGAGCTTAGGGGAGGAGAGAGAGATCCCTAGTGCCAGGAAGTCTGCTGCTGGATATTCTAAACAGGCAAGAGAAAGGACTAGGAGTTACTGAGCACCAGGTGGTTTCAACACATTTCTTCTAAATCTTCACCACGACAGTCCCACCATCGGCTGGGACAGTCCCTACCTGAAGCTGTTTCTGTTCATTTCCTGGTGCTAGTGATGGCATCTGTAAGACCTCAGACATGCTAGGTAATCACTCCGCCACGGAGCTACACCCTCAGCGGTTATAAGGGAAAAAGAGTTTGCCCAAGGGTCTCCAAGGTTTTCCATCTTCCTACCCAATTTGCTCTTGGTCTGCCCCAGAGGCGGATGCTGAGGGTATCACCATTTGAATTTGAAGTCAACACAACTTACTCCTGAGCTTCCATCAGCTAGACATTCCAATCGCTCCTGCTGTCTGCACCTGCTCACCCAGTTCCTCTTCCTTCCCCAAACATCAATGCCCATCTGTCCACTACCCTCAAGAGATGCTTGAACAGTCACTTGCTGCTTTTCTTTTCCAAGTCCTGTTTCTTACAAAGGCTTCGCCAATTACAGAATGGGGATATCACAGAGGAAAAGCCAACTCCACCCCAGGCCCTGCCTCCACTGCCCCATGTCTTCTCCCATCCCATGCTCATAAAAGTAAACACGATTAGTTTGGGTGGTACTAAGACAGGCAGGACTACATGGCAGTTGTGTTGCCAATATCTGACACTGTTCCTGGCACACAGTGGGCTCTTCGGGATACTGTTGGGGTGGGGTGGGGGTGGGGGCTTCATGCACTAGGGAAGAGGTAAGGTGAATGGTTTTAAGAGATGGAAAAAGAGGAACCAATGCTGGCTGTGCCCTTTGAGGTTCATATATCATGGAAGTTCTGGGAGAGCCTCTGGGTGGTACCAGCTGGCCTCACTGGGCCCGGGCCAGGAGTTTCTCTGGCCAATTTGCAATTTCAAAGTTCATGCTTGGAAGTCCAGAGGCATTTGGCTCAAGTTCGAGGCAGCTTCTTCCCTACTGGGTAGACCTACTCTCCTCTGTCCCATCTCCCTCTCTTCCTCAACACACCTGTTCCCCGTAGTCTCAGCCCTCCTCACTTCCCTGCCCGACTCATTTCTCCAAGTGCCTCATTCTCTCTTGAGAAGTTCCATCAGACCCCCAGAGACGGCATCCAAACCCTCTTTTGATAGAAGAGTGCTATCCAGACCCCAGAAGCCATGCAGCCTGCCCAAGGCCACTCAGCCAGTAGAGCTGGGACCAGAAACCAAGGCTCTTAATGACCCTTAATGGCTTTGATGACATATAACGGAGCACAAAGCTAATAGAGGGATGGCCTCAGGCCTGGCCAGCTCCTGCCAGTGCTTGTTCCAAGAAGCTCCCTCAGGAAGGGCGTATGGAGCCCTGGGCCAGTACAACGGGTTCCCTCTTGCCATGTTTTCATGCTGCCAACCTCACTGTACCACCATTTTGCAGGATCTGACCACAGGTCTAAAGCGTATTCGCCTCTGAAAAGCACAAGGCACACATACTGTGTATACACACAGAGAGACACAGACACAGACACACACACACACCAAAATCACATTGGTTGATGGATCAGCAAAGCTCTAGTCCACATACAAAAAAACCCCAGTGTCAGTTCATAAGCTATGACATGAAAGTAGGAAGAAAAAAAGATCTTGCCAAAGGAGAGGCAATTCCAACCCATTGCTGATTATCTTTCATTATTCAACTGAGCTTCCGCAGATGCTAAAGAAGGCGGATGTTTAGGATGTATGGAAATATCATTTCCTCCTGGGACAAGGAGGAGGGAGGTGGGGTGGCTATACAAATGAGTTTTCCCCTGGTTGTTTTCTCCAGTAATCTCAGTACCACCCTCAGGAGAATTGAGGCCTGCTCGGAGAAGAGTGTGATCACTGGGACAAATGAAGATGGCTTGGGCTGCTGCTCTGGGTGCCTTCCTTTGGGCTCTCTCCATTTATTACCACACACACACATTTGCCGGGGACCCACCATGAGCCTGGCACAGAGCTAGGGATTGGGAAGAGTGCCCATCTACTAATAACATGATAGACAAGCAAAAACAATACCAATAAGGCACTGGACCATGGGTTCAGAGGAGATAGGAAGTACTATGGGAACAGAAGGAGGGAGACACAGCTCAGTGTTGCGGGTGGGAAAGGAAGGAATGAGCCGGCAGGTTCACAGAGGTATGCTGGCATAGGGATGGGTGTGTGGAGTGTATAAGGGCAGAGAGCTCCAAGCAGAGGGCACAGCTCACTTAAAAAGACCAAGTTGATGGGGCTGGGGAGATGGCTCAGAGGTTAAGAGCACTGGCTGCTCTTCCAAAGGTCCTGAGTTCAATTCCCACCAACCACATGGCGGATCCTGACCATCTATGCTGAGATCTGGTGCCCTCTTCTGACATACAGATGTACATGCAGACAGAACATTGTATACATAAATAAACATTATATACATAATTAATGAATGCATCTTTTAAAAAAAACAAAAGACTGAGTTGACACAGTGCACAATCTGCCCTATTTGGGTGGAAAACCTAAGTGTGTGAGGAGGCAGACATGAGTGCCTATACTCAAAGACCTTCCTTAGGCTTTACTCTGGAGGCACAAGGGCCATAGGCTGGCGCTGGGCAGGAAAATGGCATCAACAGCCCAGCCTTCTGAAACCATTCCTCTGGCAGCAGATAAAAGATAAGCCAGGGGAAGCCAAGCCTGAAGGTCAAGAAAAAAGAGTTTAGCCGCTCCAAGGACAAGCAGTAGGAGAGCAAGAGCCAAAGGCAGAGTAATCAGAGGGACTACCCGTGGCCTCAAGATGCAACACAGAACGTGACAACCACAGATGTGTGGGACCAAAAAAGGGAGGCACGGAGATGCCTTCCAAGTTCCCAACCCCTGAGGCAGAGCACAAAGGCAAGGCTCTGACTGACCACAGCCTGTGTGGGGCACATAGATGGCTCCCAACAATGTGAACACAGCTCCTGGGCTGTCATCACAGCCCACCACACTCTGGCTTCACCTTGCCCTGAGCTGGTTCCACAGAGCACAGCCCTGGGCTCTCCCGGGTACCTCCTCACACTCCGGCCCTAAATCCTCTGTACTTCCCACATCTGTAACCTTAGGCCACACCCTAGGGCACCCCAGTCTTCCAATTCAGGCTCCCATCCTTACCAGAGAAGATTGGTCCTGCTCTTTTACAATCCCAAAGCCATGGGCATCTGCACAGTTCTCTCCCTGAATTACACTTTCCTGACCCTGCAGCCAAGGACATGGATGGCTCAGTGGGTCTCCGTGGCCTTTGGATAAACTGGGGGTCTTGATTGATCCACCAATGCATTGCAATAATAAAAGCCAATAAAAGCTGTCTAGACAGCAGGGATGAAGGCCCATTTCAATCTGATTCTTCTTTCTACACTCCCGAGGAGGGCCTACTAATATCCTCCATAGTGAGAGTAAAGGAGCTCACAGAACCTACCCAGAGCAAAGTCAAGACGGTTAACCACCCACAAATAAAGCCTTCCAACAAAAGGGGGTGAAACAAACCCCACATATTCTTCGCATATAATGGGAGGAAATCACTTTCAAGTTCTCTGCAAGAGAGAGATTATATAAATGCTATTTCTCTCGTGATTCCAATGACCCAAACTATTTTCGGAGTCTCATTTTGGCAGTAAGAAAGCTTTGCTTTGCTGGGCTGGGCTTTTTTGTTTTGTTTTGCCCTTCCCCATAGAAAGGAGACTCAGCTCATTTGGATTAACTGGAGTGAAAAGAAAGAGCCGTCTCTCTGCTCTAATTCCACAAGGCGAGCGGAGCCCCTTATAAATTCATTTCTGGTTCTCCGACAGTGTTTGTGAACCTGTTGATGAGAGGAATGGTACGGCCTCTATTTGCTTGGAGAAGAAGAAGGAAAAAAAAAAAAAAAGATACCCCTGCGATGTCCTCCTTCCACCAACTGAGCAGCCGAAAGCACAGCTCCCACCCACAGGGGTGTTCAAAGTCAGAGAGCAATTTGCATGAGTGGAAAACTCATTTCAGAGGCGGCAGAAGCTGCGATTCTGACTTTGTATTCTTGGAAGGTGATTGAAGGAGTGGGCCTGGCTCCAGAAACCCAAGTCCCCGACCCCAGGCTTTCCAGAGCTCACGCAGAGTGGAGCAGATCCGGAGCACTGGCGGGGAGCAGGCGCAATCACTGACCTGGTATACTGGGGCAGCTCTAGGTATAACTGGTGTACTGGTATAGATCCGACATACAGGTGGACCCAGCAGACTAATATGGATCTGGAGCACAGGAGTAGGGGGGGTAGGGGGGTAGTACCGGGCACACTGGGATGGATCTAGCACGCTGATGTAGATCTTGTACATCGGTGTCGATTTGGTACGACGGTATCTGGCATTCGGGATAGATCTGGCCTATCAGTGGGGATCTGGTGTGTTGGTGTGGGATGCGCGGTCTTAGCCTGCAAGTGAAGTGGCCTAGGAGTATAGGCGCAGGCTTGGTGGTGCTGATGACCTCCTCCGCCCTGATGTGCCAGAGGTGGAGAGCCCACGGCTGATCTGCAACTTGACGCTTAGGCTACTTCTGCTGAGCCTGAGCTCACAAAGGCAGTGACAGACATGTGCTACTACGCTGGTTTCATGCAGTGCTGCAGAACAAACCCAGAGCTTGGTACATGCTAGGCAAGCACTCTACCAACTGAGCTACACCCAATGCCTATCTCTAAGGGCTTTTTGTTTGTTTGGTTGGTTGGACTGGCTCACTTTTTTGAGACAGGGTCTCTCTGTGTAGTCCCACCTGTCCACGAACTTGCTCTGTAGACCACACTGGCCTTGAACTCACAGAGATCTACCTACCTCTGCCTCTGTATACTGGGATTAAAGGTGTGTGCCACCATGTCTGGCTCTAAGGGGTTTTTTCTCCTTTTTTTTTGAGGGGGGGGTTTGTTTTGTTTTTCAAGATAGGGTTTCTCTGTGTAACCTTAGCTTTCCTGAAACTCACTCTGTAGACCAGCCTGCCTTCGAATTTACAGCTATCCACCTCTGCCTCCCTGAGCACTAGGATCAAAGGCCTGGGCCACCACGCCCAGCCCAGCTCTAAGTTTAAATTAGTGTAATTCTGTTAGGCCTCAGTAGGGTAGGGGTGGTACCTCAAGCACTGTGTCCAGGGTACATCTTACAGCCCTGATTCCCAGCGCGGCTCCTAAACCAGCTGTCTCCATGTTGCTTGAAAAATGTTAAGAAATGTGAAAGGAGGCATTCTGGAGTGGCGTAGACTTTAAGGGAGTCAGACACGCGCTGGTGACGAGGAGCCCGTGTTGCAAAGCCTCCCAGACAGTAAATGGCAGGGCTGGGATTTAAAGCGAGGTAGCCGTCTTGGGATCCTCCAGTCAGTACTCCGCAACTCTGTGTCAAGAAACGTCTCTCTGTCTGTGCTGTTTGGAGCCTCCATTGGGAGGCTGTCTCTGCTGTACTGAAGGGTAGTCCCCTGCCTCCTCTTGCTGCTCCTCCATGTCTAACGTGCCCTTTATGTTAATGGGTCCCGTGTACACCTGTCTCTTTAAACTGCTGTTTGGGGACTGAGTGTGGAAGCCCAGAGATCTCTTGGAACACTCTTGAAAAATTCTGTAGATATTTCAGTCTCTCTTTACTGGGATGTCGGCCTCGGAGGCACTATCCCCTCTCGATTCCCCTGTTTACTTGAGATCTGAAATGTGTTTTTATTTAGCTGGCTCAGCAACCTACCTAGCACCTCCGCTCTGCATCTCTCCTGTTCCGTAACTGCCTCTTTGTAAACAGCTGGCATGGTTTCCATCCCCTGGCTAGACTCTCACACATTAAACGGGAGATGACAGTAGCTGCTCACAGTGGTCATAATAGCACTTATTATCACCGTTGTATTAAGACCCAAAGCAGAAATTAAAGGAGGCAGGTTATGGCCAAATAGAATCAATATGAAATGGTATTAGATTCGGTTATTGTTCATGTTCTTTCTGTACAAACTTTTAACATCTGATTGAAGTGGAAAATACTTCTCTCTCTCTCTCTCTCTCTCTCTCTCTCTCTCTCTCTCTCTCTCTCTCTCTCTCTCTCACACACACACACACACACACACACACAGCAGAACAGAAAATGTCTCCCTTTCAGTCAATTCCTCCATGGATGCCATGCAAAACCACTCCATCTATCAAGCTGTCAGAGTGAGTGTCTAAATTCTTAATAATCTTCCTCAGAGAAAATGCCCATATAGTCCAATACATTTAGGGGTGTGCCTGGCCCTGACTTTCCAAACTCAGGTGCGTTCAGGCAGTCTTCGGGTCCACATCATGACTCTGCTCATGAAGTGAGTGTTAAGACAAATCACACGTGAAGATCTTGGGATGTCAGAGCGGAAAGGGACAGCCCAGGTCATGCTGTCCAAATGTCTCATGCTATGGCTAAAGATGCTAGGACCACAGAGAGGTAGGGGACTTACCCGGGGTCTCCCAGTCCCCACTGTCAGGGCACTCCAGGACAAAGTCTCTCACTTCCCTCACTCCCGTCCTCTATCAGATCTAACAGTCGGCCTTGGCCACAGCACCCAAATCCCTTGCTTATAATAATTTAACAAGACTACAAATGGGTGGAGGAGGATTCAAAAGTTAAGGCTAGGAAGAGCTCAGAGAGGACATGCCAGTCAGCAGGCAGCTTCCTTTGCCCATCAAAGTAATAAATGAAGTTAGGCATTTACTGTGGCGCCCATGCCAAAGTGACTGCGGGCCCGCCATGCTTCCAACATCTCAGGAGACAGGCACGCCACTCGAGCACAATGCATTCATAATGTGTTCTTAAACAGATTGTGACTCGAACCTTGAGATGGCTGGTTCTCTTCCAAGAAACGTTAGCCACTGTGAGATATCTCTTTCTGTCCTCTCCAGTAGATCTCCTTGGAATTTGCCAGATAAAGAGGCTATTTATCAAGTGGCCAGCTGAAGGTTGTATGTAATGCATTATCTGCCTTCCTCCAGGATTTGTGCCTCTGTGTTCAGCCCCTATTGGGCTGTTGGACAGGCTGGCTTCCATCTTGAGGTGTCATAGCAACGTGAAATCAACAAGGAACAAACCGTTAAATGAATAATTTACTGATTTTATAAGAACCTGTCTTGCAATTTATAATTGTATTATCCTTCCTCCTCATGTCTTCACTCCTTTGTATAAAAGCTGCAATCATGCTGAATAACATTTGGGAATCTAATAAGCATATACAACCCTGCATTAGAGTCAAGAGATCTGGATTGATCCTGACTGCATTGAAGTTCCTTTGAGGCCAAGATCTACCACGCCGCCAGAATTTCTTTGCCTCTTCTACAAAGGGCTAAAAGTTAGGGGACTGACCTCTGATGAGCCTTATATTATCAAATAAAACAATTTCTCTTACTTGGGATGTTTGGACCCTATCATGTTAGAGTTGCATGGCTCTCTGAGAAGTACTATGTGGAAGAGATACCTTCTGCCACAATTATTCAGTTGTCACCTTAAAAACTTGGAAGGAGATCTAGTTACTAACAAAGGAGGAGAGGGAGACTGGCAAAGCAGAGTTCCAATGACAACGGTGGTATTTTAATGCTCGCCCAGTGATGACATTTTAGGGGCAAAAGCCACTCAGCTTTGACATAACAGATCTTTATGGAGAGGAGGTACATTGAAAGCAGACTTATTTGCTGACTTATTTATTTGGGTGGCATAGGTTACAAACTATTTTGCTTTTCAGTGAAATGGATACATATCTCTTGAAAAGCATTACCTGCTAACTGCTACTCTGTAATCTCCTCCAGGAAATCAACCCAAGAGAAGCAACTGCTAACCTTGAACACCCTGTCACTGAAGCCCATGTGTGTCCTTGCACACAACAATGTTTAAACAGCCTTGGGAAGAGCCGTGCAGATGTCCATAACTATCACAAACCCTTAGGAATAAACCTGCTTCTCTAGGGTGGCATGTGCTTGACCAACGAGAAGAGTGTGTGAAAATCCCGTGAGTATCCCTATCAACACCATCATCATCATATCTCCAACATCGCTGGCACCGTTATGAGGTTCAGAGTACCTTA
Organism: Pachyuromys duprasi; assembly: GCA_028658305.1. Classification (NCBI taxonomy): domain Eukaryota; kingdom Metazoa; phylum Chordata; class Mammalia; order Rodentia; family Muridae; genus Pachyuromys; species Pachyuromys duprasi. Next base: position 30,287,188 of record CM053746.1, on the reverse strand, counting down.
GTCACATTTAGGTATGAAACTAAAGTCTCCTTGATGATGAGTCACCTAGTATTCGGAACTTGCACTGTGTCACTGGGGGTATAGCTAGCTTCATAGTAACTCACAAGTTACTTGTGGAAACTTCACGGTAGCCAGACACAGTATGCTATACCGTTAATCCCAGCACCCTGGAGGCAGAGACAGTATGATCAAGGCCAGGATTGTCTACATAGCCAGTTCCAGGCCACCCAAAGCTACATAGTGAGAGCTTGTCTAAACACAACAACAACGACAAATGCAAAAGGACGCAAATAAAAACTATTGGCGGCTCAAGACTAGGACAGCTTGGCTCCGTAGGGAGAGTGTGTAGTGGCTCTGAGAACACAGGATTTTTGTGCTAAACCTTTTCCTCTGGTCTATTTATGGCACATCATCTCTGCAGCTGAGGTCTGAAGCCCAGACAAGCACAGGCAAGAGGTAGGGGTAGGTCTGGTAAATGTCCTGCTCACAGGATTCAATCTCAAGATTCTGAATCGATTATTTTATAGCTTGGGGTAAGGCAGATACTTAGATAAAAGTGATAAGAAATCTCTTCTCCAGCTTCAAACTGCTCAGTCTGTGGCTAACACCAATATGGGTCCTGTTTGCTGGCCTAAAGTCCCCAGCTCTGTGGCCATACTTGGAACACACTAATAAAAAGTATTAGCTTTCATCCCATCTTTGCTTTACTTAAGAACCCAGACGCTTAATCCTGATTCTTCTGGCATGTCCTTCCTGCTACTGTTCAAAAGGAACACTGAATTACCCATCATTAAATAGAATATGGACTGGGATTAAACTTTTAATGTAAAAATGGAGTATACAGGATAGATTGTTCAAAGTAGGAGTGAGAAAAATCAAACCTATTCTAGAATAGACAATGCTGCAAAGACCAGGGAGTCCAAGAAGAGTTGGTAAGACCGAAAGCCAGTGAAAAAAAGGGGGGTGCATAAGGGGCAGTGAGCCCAGTAAAATATTCCCACCACACCTCAGATCCCTAGTGCCAGGTGTGGAGGGAGGGTACGCTCCCTTCTCCCTAAGACTCAAAATCCTGTCCTCCAACAAACAGCTGGAGATGATAGGTCTAATCTCAGCGGACCCTTACCCATTACCATCCTCAGTTTCCCCAGCCCTCGGTGGCCAGGGTGCCCAGGTCACTCTAGCAGGCCCTAGCTCCCTCCCAACCCTATGGCACTTTCTCCTCTGACTCCTTTTCCCATCCAGCACGCACTGTTTGGCTGGCAGGGTTGGTTTTGTCGGGCTTGTTTAGCGACACATTCCTAGTGCCCTAAAGGCCAGTGGCACTCTGTAGCCATTCAGTGACTCTTTGAACAAACAAATAAATAGCAAAGAGGGCAAGGAGTCACTTTCTCAAAAGGATCACACAGTTGAGTCCTGGTTTGTTTGGCATTTAAAAAAAATTTGTATTTTAGCGACAAGAAGAGAGACTAATGCAACAAATGGGTTGACCTCCTGCCTGAGGCCGAAAATCCAGACTGCTTCACACCAAAACCTAGATAGGATCCCCAATTCCCTCCTGCCTTGAATAGTTTCTGTACTTCTCCCCAGGCAGTCTGGGACCTCACAGTGCCCTTTATCACACTGCTGGCTCAACTGAGAATTCCAAAACCCAATGACCTAAGCGCTGGCCTTGAATTTAACGGAGAGACGTCAGCAGTAATCTATCTATCTCCTTTGGTTTGGGGGCAGATGGAGTTCTTAAAATACAGGCTTCAGAAGCCTGTGGCCTTTTCTTTCTTGATTGGGGGGTGGGAGAGGAACATATTTGGCAGAGTATCTGAAAGGCTTCCAGTCCTGTAATTTGAAGCAAAACAGAAGAATTAAGTAACAAATAAAGACTTTCCACTAGACATTGCGCTTATCCTTTTGACCTGAGCGGGGGGAAAAATACCTTGAAGGATTATGCACACTAGTCAACTGTACCCAGTTTTTGTGTACTAGGCACCACCCATTCAATGTGGTACTTCTCAGAAATAACTTCTTTACCTCCTCCCCAGAGCCGAGGAGGGTTACTTTTATATTCTGTCTGCCCTGGGCCTCAGCTAGCAGGGTCACCCTCCTCCCACGTGCCTAGCTCAGCTCAGTCCTTGCTGCAAGGCTGCAAAGCCAGTGAGCACATGCCCCCGAAACTTCCCTAAGTGGGCAGGTCCTCACAGGACCAGGTTGTGAGGAGCTCTTGGGTCCCGCTTCCTAATTCTGTTCCAAGCTGCAGTCAGCATCCTTGCAGAGAGAGAAGATACAGCAGCTGTGTGTTCCCTCTACAGCCCAGGTGGCTGCAGGAAATGGCTGCTCAGGCAGACTGGACTAGGGCCATGGCAGCCTCTTGCATCAAGCCTTCGACTATTACAATAGCTACACACTCCCAACCTTCCCGCCAGGAATCTCCCAGGAGGAAAAGGCATGCTAAGTCCCCATCTATGAAGAGTGAACACTGTCTGAGAGCTCTTGGGTCTCTTGACAGTTATGCTTGCTGCCAACCTGCCTGACTTCCAACACACACACACAGAGTGAGGCCCCTCAGAAGGGTTCAGCGGGATGTGCATCTGCAGAGAGGCCTGAGCCCATTCAGAGCACCCAGGGGGCGTTACTGGAATGTGTACAGCCTCCCCAGAGCTCCGAGTGGGGTCCTGAGCTCATGCTTCCTGCAGCTGTTGATGTCACTTTGCTTGCAGGAAGGGGGAGGGGCAGCACAGGGATAAGAGGAGGAGGAGATGCCTAGGGATGGGCTTTGGTTAACTAGTCTCTGCTGTTTGATCAAGGCGTTAAAAGGAAACCAACCCACTTCGGATGAGCAGTGTCAAGCACAGGAACAGGCGGGCTCATTGGCAGTCGGCTTTGGGAGGAACTGCCAGACTCGGAATCTATTAACAGGCAGTTGTGTCAGGAGAGAGGCCTGCTTGTCAAGAGACTCCTTCTGCAGGGCCCACCTGCTGTGGTGAGCTCTCCAGAGGACACATAAACAGCTTCCTGCTCCGCCCCAAACACACACACACACAGGCACACACACACACACACACAGAGAGAGAGAGAGAGAGAGAGAGAGAGAGAGAGAGAGAGCACGAGCGAGAGCTCATGATGTAGGCCTCTGAACCAAGCAAGGACAGAGGCTAGGATTCTTCCTCATGACCTTCTGCGCCTTTTCAAAGTTAAGGCGTATGTCTGGGTTGTTTCAAGTCCTCTGTCCCCACTCAAGAGCAAAGCTCCAAACCAAAGGCCCACTAAACAAGGGACAAAGGGCTACAGAAGAGAAAGAACTCTTGTCACATCTTAAATGGGAAACAGGAAGGACAGGCAGAGAGCTAATAATGAGGCTCACAGTGGGTTTTGGATGGTCCTCAGGGAAGCCAAAGTAACTACTCCTGTGTGATCCCTGACAAGAGACTGGGCCCCTCTGAGCCCCTATTTTCCCACCTGAAAACTGGGAGCATGCCTTCCAGGAGCTACCACGGTTAAACGAGACAGACGACAAACCTGAAAAGCTTCATTTAGTTTACAGGCCCTCTGACCCCAGTCACTAAGAGGGCCTAAGAGAAGGCGAGACTCTTAAGACCTTAAAGAACCTTGGTCCCCAAATCACTGCAGGGGGAGGGGAAGGGGAGGGAGTGGAAAGGCCAACCAGGAGCTTCCACTTCTAGAACAGTGGAGTGAGCAAGAAGTAAGTTTCTGCCGTGTTAGAGACGCAGTTCTCAACCGCCCTAACGCTGCGACCCTCTAATACAGCTCATGTTGTGCTGACCCCAACCATAAAGTTATTTCTTTGCTACTTCATAACTGTAATTTTGCTGCTGGTATGAATCATAATGTAAGTATCTGTGTTTTCCAATGGTTTTAGGTGACAACTGTGAAAGTGTCTGACTCCCCCCTAAGAGGGTCTCGACCCAGAGGTTGAGAACTGATGTTAAGCACTGCCGTTGGAGGGCACAGTTACTTCACCAGCCAGTACCCCCCTAATTAGCACAGGCAACAAGGACAGTGTCTTGCTCTTGACACAAACCCTACTCTAGATCCCCTGCTCTTAACGACTACAGAGCTGCTTTAAAGCTAAAGGTTCCCAGCCGTGCGGGGGGGGGTGGGGGGGCCCACCATAGGTGAAGCCACAGTGTTCCTCTCTGTCCCACCCCACCCAGGCTCAGAGGAAGGTGACAGAAGGTGCCAAACAGCTGCAAGGCAGTGTGGAGGTAGAGGCGCCTCTGTTCCCCTTGACTTCTGCTCAGGGACCCCCAGGAAACACACAAAGCTATTAACCAGAGGGAGCTGCTGATGCAAATCAGCCTAGATAGCCCTACATGTTGTGAGTGGCAGGCACTAACCGTTTGCATGACAAACCTCCTACAAGATGCCGGCTAAACTGCCCTTTTGTGCCAATTAAAGATTCTCCAGAACACAAAGATTACACACCACTCTGCAGCGCTGACAACAATAAAGCAATTTTAAAGGCTATTCAGATCTTCAGTTCACAGCTGACACTGTCAGAGCAGGGAGACTGGCTGCCGCTTTGTTCTTTGTTGTTGTTGAGTCTTAAGGCTTAACCAAGATTTCTGCGGGGCGGGGGTGGGGGGGCCAGGCAGACAGGAGGAGTCTGACAGGAGGGGGGCCAGGCAGACAGGAGGCGTCTGAAAGCCTTCTTGGAGTGTATAAAGGAGAAAAATGAACAACCTGGCACTCCTTTTGTGTGCCTGAATGTATGTGTCCATGTAGGTGTGTGTATGTCCAAACACACATACATACACACACGAACCTTTCTCATTATCTCCTCTCTGGAGGTCCTTACTTTCCCAAAGAACCAACCCATCCTGGTGTCTCTATGGGTCCGACACACCCTGAGACATCGGGTTGTGGATAGTATGAACAGATATTTTTAGCACCAATTAACTGAAACTAGAAAACTGTAAGGGCAAAAGCCCAGGAACTTTTTGCCTCCTGCGTTTGCTTTTAAAGGCAAATTTCCAAAAGCTGTGAGGGATTTTAAAGAAAACTTAAAAAACAAAACAAAACAACAACAACAACAAAAAACAAGTTTGGGTTTTCAGAGATAAGAAACACACTCAGGTCTGCTGAAGTAAAGCGGGGGGCTTCCTTGAGGTGACTGCCCACCAGCTCTCAGGAGGAATGAGACAGAGTCCTGACGTGTGATTTGCTTGTTCCTGGAGCACCTTCAACAGGCACCAACGGTCCTTACCATTCCATTCACCCCGGAGCTGAAAATGAATGAGCATCCAGGAGTCTCCAAGCCTGTGCGCCTGTTCCTCATCATGGAGAAAAGAGCCTTGTCTGGCCTTTCTGGAATACTCCCTTAGCAACTGGGCACAGGACTCCTGTTATGACTGAGGCCCAACACCTTCTGGTATCTGTACACAATGGTCACTCAATAGGCGGCTGTCACAAGTCTGCTGAGTACATGTGGTTCCACAGATATCCAATCACCCAAGTATCAAAAATGAACAAGAGTGATGTTCCCATGCATAGGAACAGGGCATGGGATTTTAAGAGGTGGTTCTCAATCAGGGCAATTCCCTTCCCAGAAGACTCTGACTTCTGTGTGGTGTGTGCTGATGCCATCGTATCCAGTGGCCAAGGATGCTGGGAGGTACACAGCACACTGTCCGTGGCAAAGCTTTCTGTGGCCAGCTGGAAAAGCCCTCGTTTAGAGTCTGATCTGCCAGAGACGCAAGTGTTCTGCACACTCTTTGACTTTGCTGAGACATGGCAACCAGATGTGGACAATGGAGACATCTATTACCAGCCTGCACGGGGAGCAAAGGAGCTAGCCACGAAATGAATGCAACTGGCAAATTTCTTGACGCCTCAGAAAACACTGCTGTGAATCACTGCTACAGACTGAAAGGAAAGAAACGGCCCTGGGTCCTAGAGATTGGCGTACACCCCCAACTTTGCGTGAGAGCCTGTATCTCCTCCTCCTCCATGCTGAACTCTGTCCCCTGAAGCAAATTCATTCATAAAAGAAACATCTTCCCCAAAAGGAAAAGGAGGGGGCGGGGGACCAAATGGACAAACAGTCAAATCATAATAAGTCCGGGTCAACTCCTGTCAGCTGGTTGTGATCAAAACCACATTCATATTCTGTCTGCTGGGGCTAAACAGAAGGCTTAGACCATCTCAGGAATGCAAGCTCCTGGGGCTATATCCCTCACCCCCAAACTTAGCAGGGGAGGCTTCCAAGGAAACCAGGGAGAATGCATCCAGCCCTGGCCATCACTGTACTCCTGCCCGGCCAGGGGATACTCAGCCATCTTCCCTACTTCAGTAGTGAGAAGGTTGTGGAAGAAAGGCCAAAGCGTAGCTTCTGCCCATACCCTCCCCACAGAAACAATTAGAGAGCTCAGCCCATGGCTGCCAAGTTCCTCTGTCCAATTTGGTAGATATTTTAATAGAGGAGGAGAATTCCCAGAGGCCCCCCAACGGAAATGCCCCATGTCAGGGAACGTTTGTTTTCATTTCCTTTTGCCATCAATGAATTCTACTCATGGTAACAGCTTGGGGCTGGATCAGTTCCACACAGAAGCTAACCAGAAGCATTTGTTCCTTGAAATAAATCTCTCTTCAGGGAATGACTTATATATACATCTGGGGGAGGGAGTGTGTACACATACTCACACACATATGTATTATGAATCACAGACAAAACACATGCACAAATCCCCAGGCAGGCAGCCCCACGCTCCTGGGAAGGGAAGGTGATCTGCTGGTTGGCACATTTAATGAAAAGCTGCTTGGTAAGAAACCTCAGTGATGGAGCATTCCCTGGAAGTGGGCAAAAAAAATGAAGTACATGAATACGCATCTCACAGGCAGTAGTGATGTATGAAGATAAAAACAATGACCATAACAGCCTCTGTGGCCACATGGCATTTATTACGTGTATATACGTGGCCTCATTTCAGTCTTCCTCTAGATATCATTCCTACCACCATCATTCCATTTTGGAGACAAACAAAATAGGGCTCATAATTGAGGGACCCGTTCAAGGTCATAGGGCTGACAGGAGGTGGTGGCAGAATTCAGACATGGTGGCCCCAATGGCATTCTTGACCTCTAAGAAGACAGCCCCCTTCTTTCTCATCACCTCTAGTTGTGGATAGTAGACAGCCCTCTGCTCGTCTTTCAGGAGCCCAACTGCCACCCCGGCAGAAGTTGGTCCTGCAGGGCCTTCTCCCTAGAATGCACCATTAGGGGAAAACAAGTGTGTCCGCTTCTGTGCTCCTCCCATTTTGAGAAGGCCAGTCCAGGAGCAAGTTTCAGCGTGCCTGCCAGGCTTCATGGCGGCCAGTGTTCTAGTCCAAGTGGAGTGCATTTTAAAAGGCATCTCCCGTGAGATGCTAATGTCCTTTTGGTTCATTTTTGTGCAGGCCCATGACTCGAGCACCCGGCCTTTCTGAAAGCAGAGTCCACTCGTAGGTGAGAGGAAGCAGCACTTCAGTCTCGCCTGCACTCTCTCCACACTTGCGTCTGAGGACGGGAGGGCATGCCTACCCAAGAGGAGCGGGGTTCCCAGAGAGGAAAAGGCCAGGAGCTTTGAGCTTGAAGACATCTCCTATCAGATGCCTATAACTTCCTGGAAGCCTGAGCTTTAGGGCATGAGTGAACACCCTAGAGGCTTAGAGCAGAGTGAGAAGGCCAAGAGAGTATCCTGCCTGACTAGATAAGAACACTCAAGAGCAGAAGGATTGTGTGTGTGTGTGTGTGTGAGAGAGAGAGAGAGAGAGAGAGAGAGAGACACGCTGCATCATCTCCTACAGATGAGGAGTGGGAGGCACTCCTTGACTGAGTCCCTGGATCAACCCCCTTGAAGGAATACCAAAAGTACTTCTAGGCACTCAGGTCAAACAGCTCATTCCTAAGTACAGTGCCTGTGCACAAAGGCGCTTCATAAAGATTAGCTGGCTGTCTCCCTCAGTGATCCAGCTTCACAAGATCCAGACGAAGCTGTAACAACAAGGCAGAAGGTATAAACTCAAGTGCCCAGAGCCCAAACCAGTGGCATAAATGAAGTAGTGGTATAGCTGTGGCCTGGGTCATCTGCTTCTCAGACGGGCGGCTCTGTGGCCAGAACTATGATCACACAGACTCCTCATGAAGTTCTCTACCATTGCGCTAGGCAACGCTTTCAAAGCAGAAAGCAAGCTCAGGTGGGGCAGGTGATCCAAAAGCACCATCAAGAGAGGAACAGGCTGTAGCACCTACATCAGCCCCAGAGACAAGCCACCAATTCTAGACCTCACAAAGGCTCCGTCCAAGAAACACCACTACTACTTTACAGAGAAAGGCAACGAGTCACAGAGTTTCTGAGATTGCCCGGGTGGAAGCGGTGGGATCTGAACCCAGGCAAGCTGTCTCCAGCATCTCTCTCCTCCCACCTTACCTTCCCCACCCAACCAGCTACTCTGCTGACTGCCAGCACTCTGCCATCCTTCCTACATTGGGAAGATGGACTTGGAGCCTACAATACAAAGTTGGCGAGGGCACTGGACTACCCTCAAGGAACTTGGGTGTTACTGGAAAAGACAGATTACAGTAAGAAAAGACAGGTTACAGTAAGAGTGGCGCATGCCAAAATGAAGGAGTCCCAAAACAATGCAGGAGAGCCATACAGGCGGGGCTCAGCTCTGGGGCAAAGGGGGCACCTCTGGAGGAGGAAGGCCAAACAAAGGGGATACAGAGATAGAAAGCTTTAGGCAGAGGGCAGGCTATAGCATGCCATGGTTTACAGGACAGAAGCCCTATAGGCTATACAGTTCTCTGAATTTTTAAAATATTTTATTTTATATGCATTAGTGTGAAGGTGTCAGATCCCTTAGATCAGTTGTGAGCTGCCATGTGGGTGCTGGGAATTGAACCTGGGTCCTTTAGAAGAATACAGACAGTGCTCTTAACTACAGAGCCATCTCTCCAGCACCAGTTCTCTAAGTTTTATTCCAGGGCTATCAGGACTTATACTAGTCTACAAGTCAGATGTTATGTTTGTTGGGGTTTGGCCTCATGCTATGTATTCTAATGTTTAATTACTGGCCCCCAAGATCTTGTCTCTGCTCACAAGAGTACCTTCTCACATAAACCTATCCTTGTTGTGTAAACCTGCCTAAGTCATTATATCTGACTGGTTGATTAAATAGTGTATAACTGGGCAGAGCAGGATAGGGTAGACATGGCTAAGGTTACCGGGCTTTGGGGTTCAAGAGAATCATGAGGAAACAGATAGGAGGAAACCATGTGGACTGAGAGGAAAAACTCCAATAACAGTGTGAAGAGGCCCAGATGAAGAATACAAGCAAGCACCATGGGATTATGGACGGAAGGTAGCCCAAACAGGAAGGATTAAAACGGATGGCATTGGATGGGATCTGGGAGATGGATGGTGAGGTCATTGAGCCAATACAGGCGAGGTATCTGTCTGGCCCAAGATAAATAATGCATTTATAAAAGTTAACAGGTGTCTGTGTCTTATTATTTATGATAGCGAGTTAGATAATACCGCCGTGATAATCTTAGGGATAATAATAAACATTATACAGCCCAACACTCTTTTTTATTTACTATAACATATACTAATCAGGTTTTATTTGTTTTTTGTTGTCTGGTTTTTGTTTTGTCATCTTGACATAAACTGGGTCATCTTGGCAGAAGGAGCCTAAATGGAGAAGATGCCTTCATCTGACTGGCCAGTAGATAAATCTGTGTGGGCATTTTTTTTTTCATTAATGATTAATGTGGGAGGGCCTAGCCAACTGTGGGCATTCTACTACTACACTGTGGTCCTGGAAGATGTGAGGAAGGTAGCTGAAAATGAGCTTCGAGAGCAAGCTGGTGAGCAGCATTCCTCCTCGCTCTCCGCTTCGGTTACCACCTCCAGGTTCCTGCCCTGCTTGAGTTCCTGCCTTGGGTTCCCTCGGTGATGGACTTTTCCTCCTCGAGCTGCTTATGATCAGTGTTCTATCACAAAAACAAAATTCAAACTAGGCCAGGTGCGGACTTCAAAATCTCCATGAACAGACCCCAAAGGAATGCCGAGGACCACTCTGTCCTACCAACTTGAAGAAACCTTCAATTGGCTCTTCTTGTGGTCTGCTCAACTCTTCTCTGTCTCTGAGCCTGAAGTATAACAGGGCTCTGTGGGCAATAGGGTGCCCCTGGGTAAAAATCTTAACCCTTTCCCTGCTGCTGATCATGGTCACGCACACCCATCAACTAAAACCTGCTCCGCAGACAATGGGCTCAGCACCCTCGTCATCTGTGTCTAAGTGTAATGGAAAAAATTGACTGTTTGCCTGGTGCAATAGGGCATGACACTGTTTACACAGAAATAATAGCCCAACTGTGATGGGTTCTAAATCTCCATTACAGTGAAAGATTTGAAAGAGTAAAGCAGTTAGAAAAATAATTGGTTTTCTTGTTTAGTTTAAGAACCCTTTATGCTTACAGATCATAGAACTCATGTCTCCCTTCTCAGCGGCTTTAAACAGAAAGGAATCAGAGCTCAGAAACCAGGCAGGGGACCTAAACTTCTGCCTTTCTGGCAGACTCCTCAGAGGGGACAAGGTCAGGGCTGTTCTGGATTTCGGGGCATAAGAGGGTTCTTGACACCCACCAAGGCCTCCAGAGGTAGCTACCAACTTTGTGGGTTCATTTCAGCCTCCAAGACAGAAGCAAAGGGAGAGCTAGCCCCAGGCAGCCATGTTAAAGGATAAATATCGGGACGCCTGCATTCAGCCTGTCGAGGGAAGCCAGCTTTTGCTTTCAAGGATAAAGAAATCACCAGAAGGTCATTTTCAGAAACAAAACAAGAAAAAAGTCTGTGTCTCAAGGAGACACGACGAGCTATGGACCCCTCCCAGGCACCCTGACCAGTCTTGCCAGAGGGAGTCATCCTCTGCTGTGCTCCAGGGTACCAGCCTGAAGACATGGCCAAACAGACATCATCTTAGGGATCTAAGACTCTGCACACATTTCCTTGGAGCCTTCACTCTCTACCCTTGGTAAGGATAAATGTTTCCCATGCTGCACAGATGAGGAACGACTGTCCACTGCTGGTTTCTAAGGAACATCACTTCATTCAACTAACAGTACCCCTTAGGCATACACCCTCCGGAGCCACCTGAAATCACACAACAATGGCTCTAGCGTCTGATCTGTAGTTCCCCCTCCACTCTACCAACATGGAGCAATTGCTTGGCTAGGGGACCAGGGTACGAGGGAGGTGACATTTGTTTGCTGGGCCCAGGGAGGACACATCTGGTTAGCTAGCAGACGCTAGCAATAATCATCTCTGAGCCAGAGAACATCAGAGAGCATCAGTTCATAGCAGAGGGAAGGGTTAATGCAGTAGGGGCTGCAGGGTGGGAGGATGTCCCACCTGTATATTCAAGGAGGACAGGGTCTATAGTCTTCAACATGAGTATACTGGGTCATCTTACCCAGGCTTCTAGGAGCAGGTGCTTGGGTTGGGTATAGCCTGAGAGAACACATAAAAAGGAAAACAAAGTACCTACTACTCTTTTAAGGCATCTCTCTGTTCTTCCATCTACCAACCACATTTACTTTTCACTCCTATTTCCTGTTGTCTATTCTTCTTCTGTCCTCCTAGGCTCTAATCTACTTGCCTATCCATCCCCCCATTCCCCACCCCTTCCTTTCATCCACCCACTCCCTAAAAGGCCTTTATTTGTACATTTGTCCTTTCTTTCTTTCCTTTTTTTCTCTGTGGTCTTTTCTTCTACTCTTATATCCACATACTTCTTCTTTTCATTTACCAAATACTTGTGGCAGCCTCTTCATCTAGCCACAATGGCCTCTCCCTGGCCCCTCAATACTCCTGGTCCCCAAACTTCTGGGAAATGCAGAAATGCACTCACACTTGAGAGTTCTTCCCAGAGGTCAGTGCCTGCCTTCAGGAGCTGGCCTAAACTTTTCCTTCCATGCTTTCTATCTGAGTCTGAGGCCTGACCACTTCTCTTCCTTCTCAAGGTGAGCAGGGTGAGCCTGGGGGTTCAGTCCTAGCCGAGGAAGTTTCTAGAAGTAGATGTGCAACGGGGCCCACATCTAAGCCATCACTGCCTTCTGCTTACAAGGCAAAGGGGTCCCTTTGAAAGGAGCTAATAGGATGAAAAGTCACAGTAGCCAAGATTCGTTCCACTCTATTAAACTAGAGAGCAGGGACTCGGAACTCAGACGAAGGTGACAGACCTCAAGTCGGTCTGACTTAAGGCTGGCGTCTGAAACAGGACTTTCATTTGAAAGTTGGACCTAACGTTGCCGACTACAACCTTAAAAAAAAAAATCAATAAAGAAAAGAGGGGATAAGAGCATAGTGAGAAAAAAATACGGGCACTTATGAGTTCAAGACCCTGTAGGACACTCCTGAAGATTTAAAATATCGTCGGTGTGCATTTCGGGGGTGAGGGAGGGAAGATATGAAAACAGTCTCTCCCAACTTAAAACCAGAAAAAGGAGTAGCTCTCTAGTGTGCAAAACCTTTGAGGTAATACCTTAAATTATTTACCAGCTTTTTGATTATATTTTGTGGTAGGGTGGGTGGTAGTGGGTGGGGGAGGGAAGAAAGAACCAGGTAAGAAGTAGGGGAAACCTGCCGCTGACATTTTCAATATCTGCCTGGAATATTTTAAAGCCTTGTGGCTGTTTGAAATCTCAGTCTCTGGCAACAATGGCCTGCTGCCTCCCGGACTTCTTTAGGTCATATTTGCATACAAAAGAGCGGCTGCTGAGAGGCCTTTATGCTGCTCAGCCACAGCGGGCCTGGGAGAGGCCAGGTTACCAGCAAGTGGGAAGAACCCACAGAGACCCTATTAATTTTTCAGGAATTCTCAGTCCCTGGCCTTTTAAAGGCCAGTGGGGAGAAATTCCAGCTTGAAGCCTCCCCACAGTTTCTGCCACTAAATGTTGGGTCCAAATTGAGAAATGAAGAGTGACAAGGTCCCTTGCTTAATTAGGGAGGACTCCTGGTCCTGATGGCTACAAAAATATAGCGCCTTCGCCCAGTGTCGTGTGTGATGCACTAGGGAGAGACCCCCTTGTGTGCACCCAAGTCTCCCTCTGAGGTCCAATTTCGGGAAATTTATTCCAGTTGTAAGCCATTAGGCGGCAATTTTTCAAATCAACCTTATGATTCCAAAGCCATCAAAGCACTTGCTGCCTAATAGACCCTGGGAACCTTCTCCCAGGCTCAGAGCTGAGCGAATGGTCTCTAAAAGCAGTAAGGCTGCATGTTCTTCAGCCTTCTTGGGGCTTAAAGAAACAGATGCACGGCCGAGTACCACCCAGTCTCAGGCTGCTCACACACCCACAAACTTGAGAAGAGCGACAGAGTGGGGTGGAGGTCCGGGAGGCAGCCAGGGAAGGCAACCAGGCTTGGAGCAAGCAGCCCAGCCTGGCTCAGCTCAGCTCCTCCATCAGGATGCTCTGGTGGCTTAGGCGCTGTGGCCTCTCAGTAAAGAGGAGAGAGGTGAGGCCGAGCCAGAAGATAGCTATCTCACTAACCCCCATTTCCATGCCTGCCTGCCGCTTGTCCTTCACTGCACCCCAGAAGAGATCTTAAATTCCACTAGAGTAGCTAGCTGTATCATAACCATAAAAACTAACGCAGCTTCTGAGGAAACCAGGACAATAGCCCACCTCCCCACGAAGGAAAGGAGCCTGGAGAATCTATCTCTGTTTTGTTTGCTTGCTTGAGGCTTGATTTGGTGGCATTGGGGCTTGAACTCAGGGCCTTACACAGGCAAAGGCTCTACAGCTGAGTTACAAGCCCAGCCCAGGTTCTCTGCCTTTGAGACGGGTGTTTGTGGTATGTTGGCTCATGTCAGAACAAAATGCTTCCTCTGTGCCTTTGTTTGGGTTTCAGAAACAGCCACCTCATTGTACTAAGAGGAAAGGTGACAGCAACAGAACAGGCAATATCTTTATGTTCAAAACTCTTCCTGGAGGTTCCATCAAAAAGAGATAGTCAGGTAGTCTAAGACAGGGCAGAGGGGACAGGGAGCCAGCTCTGAGGATAGGGACGAAATAGAACCTGCCAGCAGGAAGCAAGGAGATACTATACAACAGGAGGTACAAGACTCTGTTGCATACGGTACTGTATGTCATGTTGGGTACAGGATCACAGGTTCTGTTGTGCCTGACAACAGAGCTGTGCTCTCATATCCATCTCATTTTCTCTCCCTCTCCCTCCCTCCCTCCCTCCTTCATCCACGCACACACGCACTCCCCTGTTTGCTGAGGATGAACCCTGGAGCCTACTAGAGTATTAAAGAATTCTATCACTACCAGTGAACCACAGTCCCAGCCAGCCAGGGACCATTTTCCACTCAGAACAAAGGACTTTCTGGCAAGATCCATCATCTATTTGCTTGTCAGGCTGAAGCAGGAGGTCCTTACAAGCTGCCCACTGGGCCCATCTCCAACAAGAAGAAAGAGAGAAACAGAGTGGCCTACCAGGAACTGTCAGGGATTCCAAAAAGTATGTATCAAGGGGCACCAGCCAGGGAAGTTACCTGTACCAGTGATAAACCATCCCTTTTTCCCTGTGTCCTTCCTCAGAGAAATCAATGTTTAGTCTCTCTGACCATGTATTCATGAGCTCTTCCAAAAGGGGCCACACTCCTTTCACCTGCTTCCACTCCTCCTGCAGCTCTGCTGTCGAGGTACACCTCCATGCCCCTTCTCTTTTCTCCCATATTTAACCCCCCTCACTGGCTCCATCCTTCAATGTGTCAACCAAGGGAACAGAGCCACCCCAAGTCTAAAAGGTATTTATTGAGTATACCCATATGTCAGTTGAACCGAACCACACACTAAACATGCGGGGACACCAGGCAAAGCTATTTTGCAAGCCCCAGCAGATGACACCCAGAGCATAACTGGTTCTAGATGGGTTGTCTACATTAGGAAACCAGGAAACGACAAAGAAATAACACCGGAGTGGGACGTCCTGTCTGGGTCGCAAGGAGGATGCCTCAACAGGACTCATGCTGAAGGCTGGATCTAGCTGGGCTTCACAAGCTTGGGAGTGGGGATTCTATCAATACATTTCGGCCATGCTCTCTGGGGTTGGGGCCAGCCAATGGGACTGTTTCCTATGAGACAGAGGACACAGACGTTACTGGATCGTGAAGGCTAGAAGCCAGGTGAAAGAATACCCTAGAAGTTCTGACTGTGGCAACCAGTCAGAGAAGAAAACAGGGTGACCGAGATAGTGGGACCACAGCCCTGGAGTGGTGCATGATGCTCAGCAAGGGGCAACCTTGGTAGGGTGGATGGTGAGCCCAGACACAGAAACTGCGAGAGGCTTGGTAGAGGTAGCTTTCTCAAAACAGCAGGAGCCTCTAACTTTACTCATAGTGGAAATTCCCCAAGAGCGAAAGTCATCTCAAAACTATTGGTGCTAATTGAAGGTTCCCACAAACCTGCCTGCCATCGCCATCACCACATCCACAAGGCTGGGAGGCCCAGCCTTACTGTTTCCAGATGGTAAACGAGCCAGGGGTCCTAGCAAAGGTCGAGAACAATCAAATCCACGAGACTGTCTGGGGCCACCAAACTATAAACAGAGAGAGAAGTGCTCAACTCCTATGGTCTAGAGTGAACTCTGAGACCTGCAGCCTATGACCTCAGGTCATCACCAGTGCCCAGTGAAGGGACAACCATAAAAGAATGCATGTTTGAAGGCATAACACCCATCCAGGGCAGCAGAGAAAAATGTAGCATCCTGGCAATTAACAGGGAAGACAGGAACCCAGAGGCCTCTGCCACATTACAGGCTTAATGGCCCATGATGCTATGGGGGCCAGCGTTCCCCTCTTGCTGAATTCCAACTTGGCTGGCTCTGCACGGCGCCTGTATGGCTTACCTCTGAGGAGGAAATGCTCTAAATGATAAGGCTCATGCAGGAGACGTCCTTGCCCTGTGCTGGGAGCTTTTTTGATCAATAAAAGGAAATTCTCTCTCAAGTATGCAGACTCACACTGGTTCCGTTTTTCCTGTCCCCGCCCTCACAGCCCTGCTTAGAAGTACACTCTGGACAGGGGACTTTTGCAAATCTCTTAGCAGAGGAATCCTTCAGCCTGGGAAAGGAAGGTGTTTGGGGCTCGTATAAACATAGCGCCCATCACTAAAGGAAGCAGGTCCGGGGTTGGCTCACAGAAAGGCATCAGCCCACTTCTGCCTGATGACAATGACCCAAATAGGAAGGTGAACCACAGAAGAGTGAGTGAGGGTGAGATGGCAACAGAGATGAAAGGCATGGGGTACAGAGTGTGAGGGAGTGAGGCAGGCGCAAAAAAGTCAGAAAGGCTAGACAAAGAGGGGAAGAAGGAAGCTGGTACAGGCTGCACTGTTTCCTTAAAACTAAAGCTGCCAAGATGCCAACCCCAGGTCCCTCAGTATGTGACCCTATTTGGAAACAGGGTTGTCACAGATGTAATTAGTTAAGCTAAAATGAGGCCAGTGTGGAGGAAGAAAGGACTCGGATCTAATGGGTCTGGGGTCCTAACAGAAAAGGCACACCAGGGCCACAAGTCCACAGGGAGGAGAAGGCCACATAAAGAAACCAGCAAAGACCTGATTGATGTATCTACAAACCCAAGAGCAGCAGTGACTGCCAGCGGCACCTGTCAACAACCAGGAAAGAAGCCTGGAACACGGTCACCCTGGGTCCTCGGTCTATAGTGCTATGTCACACACACCCCTTGGGGCTGTGATACAATGGATTTCTGTGGAACTTTCTATTACACCCATAACAAAGTCATACTGGAGAGCAAGAGAGAGAGCAAGAGAGGTGGGAAAAGGAGGCTCAAAGGAGACCTGCACAGGGCTGCCTTCTCCTTGGCTGTGGGCAGGCACAGGCTGTGCCTGGGCTCCTACTGAAGGCAGGCAGGGCAGAGACAATGCCCCTTGCACAGCACTTTCCCACCTTCCTCCCCTCAGGGACCCTCTGCCGAAGCTACCCCTCCGGAGGATTAATTTTTAATAAATCAGCACTCCGTTTTTCTGTACTTATTAAAATTTCAGACAACAAGTCATTGAACCTGTAAAGTTTGGGCTGACTAATTACTATCTAGCATCTGCCTGCGAGTGACCGGGCACCCCCAGGGAGCAGACAGAAGGCCATCTGTGTGCATAAGAAGACTGGGTGGCAACTGCCCAGTCACTCTTGAGCAGGGTGAAATGCAGGAAGTGGTCTTCCACACTGGGGGCACAGGCTCACACAGCCAAGGAGTGGGTGCCACCAATCCCATTTCAGAGGAATGGCACACAGAGATGATGGGGATAGCTCGGCCTTTGCTGGGGGTCCACAGGATCATCCAACATGCTTTCCCAGGAAGCACTCTATGAGAAGCCAATAGCCAGGATCTCAGGGTTGAGCTGTGGCCCCACCCACTGCTACCCTCATCCCCAGTCCTAAGCCTTACTTTAGCTCTTGGCACTGTATTTTGCAATTTTCCAAATTCATCTTTTGGGTCACCCTTAAGTCAGTCTGGGCTGCTTCTTCCCTCCCCCCCCTCCTCAGCACACCATCCTGCCAGAGAATATGACTTCTCCCTCCAACTCCTGCTCCAGCTTCAAAGGCCCTTTTGGTCTTCCATATGAGACCCTTGTTCTTGGCATGACGACTCCACCTTCCACATATTCTCTCACCCACCTTGGGGATCTTCAATTCTGTTTCTTCATGACACTCCCTTACTGCAAGGATCCACAGTGTGGGGACGATGTCCTAAGGTGTCAGACTACAGGTGCATAAACAAACATACAGTTGCAGTTACAAAAAGCTGTCTAATTAAGCAATTAGGGTTCCATTCTAACCCCAAAGATTGCTTGGGTTAGCTTCAATGGAAATCTGAAGCCAGGAATCAAGAGCTGAGGATCCTATATTATTCTGACATCAGAGAAACAAATGTGACAAATGATTCACATCTCCCTTCCTGTCTCCAGGCCACTCAATGCCCTTTGCTAAAATGCTTTGACCTTGGTCAACTGTCCTGTATTGCATCCTTCACTTTCTTACACCTCACTCTTTTCCCTTCTCAAAATCACTCTGCCAGGGCCCCAAGTTTAGCACAAAGGCCATCTGTTAAATGTCACAAGGACACTTGTGAGAAAGTCCCCAAACGTGCCAGTTTAACTTTTGAACCAAATACCTACCCTAACCCCGACTTTTACTCAGGAAATTTTCTTCCTACTCATTAAGCAGGAAGAAAAAACACTGAATAGCACAGACCTGCCTCCGGGAAACTTCTCTTCAGCTCTTACAATGAGGCAGGCATTCTTCTGGCTGATGTAGCTAAACAACCAGCACCGGGACTGGGCTCAAATCCTCCAATGGCAGTTAGAGGGGCTGCCATAGTTACCCGAAGCAAACAGAACAAGGCGCTTGCCAGGGGCCCCAGCAGCACCAGAACACACTAGAGTATTCTCAAATTACCCCCTGTGGCCTGCGCAGGGGGCACCCTGCGCACCAAACTTGGCCCAAAACAGGGCACATGAAGCAATTAGCCGTCCAATTACATTCTGGAGTCTACAGGGTCACTCATTACTGTTATGGGTGAAGCCACTGGGTTTTTGGCAGATGCCTCAGAAGCGGGGACAAGTTGAAAACCACATCTAGAGAGGGGTCCCCATCTGATCTAAAGGTTCTCGGCCAAAGGCCACAGATATTCCTAGATACGAGGAATGCAAGAATTCCTTATTTTACTTCCACCCTTACTGGCTAGTTCAGTGGTTCTCAACCTGTGGGTCGTGACCCCTTCAGCAAAAGTAGCTGCATTATGATTCTTAATAGTAAAAAAAGAAATACGGTTATACAGTAGCAACAACAACAAAAGAATTTAATGGTTGTGAATCATTACAACACGAGGCACACTGTATTAAAGGGTTGCAGCATTAGGAAGGTTGAAAGCCACTAGTCTAGACTGTATCAACCCGTTTCTAAAAGCCAACCAAAAATTGCACACTGACTCTGCATCTGCTTTTGACAAATCACCATATAATCACACTCTGCTAGCCACTGACAGACTACATACTATATGGCATATACACTGCGTGTACATGTGTTTTGCACATCTACATATAAACATTCAAGTCGGTCTACTTACGAAAATATATTTGAATACATGCAATATAAGGTCTGGTATATATTTCTATTAAGCCAACATCAATCTATCAAGTCAGGACTCATCTTACTCCCCAATGTTTACTGAGTAATTGGTTTTTCAAGAGGGAAACTGTTTTGAGGACCTAGGGTCTCTAAGAGAAATTTTTACTTGAGAAGCGGTGAAGATGTTAAGGACACTTGACTAGCTCCTACTGTGTACAGCCAAGGAAGATGATGTCTCAGAGCAGTAAAAGACTTTTTAGAAGCTTCTCACAGAACACTTCAAGACACATTAGTCCCACAAAACCCCCCTTAACAGAAGTTCACTGGTGAGACAAGCTCAGGTATCATTACTTCCCTCTCAACAGCTGTGGGCAGACTGAAGGCTCTGAGAAGTCCTGTATTTAAGGAGTGATTAATTTGCTAGTTGCTACATTTATCTGGCCTCGGAACTTGTACATCTAACACGTCCCAGTGTGCAGGGGAACTGTGGTCTTTGGGGAAACTGTCTAGCCCTCTCTATCGACTCAAATTCTGCCCAAAGATATGGTGAGCTCGGTAGGAATGGCCAGCGCAGCATGCGTGACCACTCAAGGCCTTGGAACAGGGGTGCTGACATACTCTTTTCCCTTTTCCATCCAGACAGTGGAATGAATGCCAGTGAAGCCCTAAGGCTACGCAGGAAAAGATGATGCCCCATTCCCAACTCCAAGAACCTTGGCCGGTTCAAGCAAATCCTCCTGCCAAAGATACTTAAATGGCTGCAAATGACCTAGAAGGCAATCATCTGCCTAAAATAAACTCCAACATGCTGCACAGCCCCAGGAGCTGCATCAACATTTTTCAGGGAAGATTTGCTGACCCAATACAGCAGGCCTGGGGCTTAGCTCTGACTGTGCTCCCGGGCACAGCCTTTGGCGGGCCCTCAATCAAGACCAAGTTTCCAAAACCAGGGGCCAGGGTGGGCACTCAGTCAGGACCAAAGTGCTATGGACCGTCTTCTCTCCATACCAATAGCTCTCTGCCAGGGACAAAAACGGCACATCTTTACCACTTAAAGGGTCTTTTAAATGCACGATGGATTATGAGCCTGGAGATGTGCTGAGTAGTCAGTCACTACCACTAGTAGGGGATGGGTGATCCAAGCTGCCCACAGATTCCTCACTTTATATGCAATGAAAGGCGCACAGTGGAAAGCTTCTCTGGGATGTTTCAATCAGTCATGCCTCTTCCTGTTTCTAGGGTTTCCTCCAATAGACCATCCATACACGGGCCTCAGCTGAGAGGGGTGTGTGACTATATGTGCAGGTGAGTGCATATATGTGTGTGCGTGTGTGTTGGGGTGAGGGAGAAGATGAGTGTGTAAGCGTGCATGCATAGGGGAGAGGCAAAGTCCAAGTTTCTCCTCGGCTATCTAACGGACTACGGCAAGCAACATGCTCAGCTAAGCTCACGATGCAGCCCTACTTCTCAAAGCACACACAGTTTACAGCTGCAGCTGTTGGGCTCTCCCTCGGCACAGCCTCTGCTGCTCTCCTTCCCTGCTGTCTCAGTCCCATCTCGCCACGACTCTCGAGAACGTGTCTGTTTGCTTTGGACTTGCTATACACAGACATTCAACCACTCAGGGGGCACAGAGGGAGCTGGGGCTTGTTTAAAAATGCTCTCTGCAACAGCTGTCATCTTTAATGTATAAGGGTCCCTCAGAACCAGGAGAGCAGTAGATAGGGCTGGGAGGCCTCCTCCACACTTTCTAGGGCTTAGAAGCACAAGCAGAAGTACAGGAAGTTGATTTTTACAAAAGCAAAAGAGGAAAAGATGCTAATGCAGGAATGATGGCTCCAAGCCCTTGTTTCAAGACTTGGGATATGAGCCAAGGGTTTCCAACAACAAACACAGCTCCCTCCAGGAGAGCTAGGAGCAGAGGAGCCTCTGCATTATTCAGGGGTGACCACAAGGCTATCTTCTGTGCAAACTGGCATAGAGAATAAGTGCTTCCTATGCCAGCTACAGTGGGGAGTTGGCTTGTTCTAAAAGCAAAGGGCATCCCAGCATGAGCCCCATAGAAAGGGCCAAGAGAGAACCAGGTCAGAGAGCATCCTCTGGGAGCAATGTGAGGGTAAGGTAGGGAGGGAAACCCAGGCATACACAGTTAGTGAGCAGCCTCAAGGTCACAACATAAGTAGGGTCCCAGAGATGGGCTGTGATCCCACATGGGGCCACAATAGCACCTACTTGCAGGGATGGAGGGCTAGATTGGCACAGTACAGTCCATGGCCAAGTTCCAGAAGCACGCACAGATGTCTGAGGACCTCAGGACGCTGGCAGCTGCCAGGGAGTTGAGGTAAACTAGAAGCATTCATGGCAGTCCTGGAGAAATGGAAGCACATGGCCTCTGCACACTGGCACCATCGTGGAGACAGAGGAAGAGGGCATCTGACAACCCACAGCCCGGGGTAAGCAAACAGTGGGGCTACTAAAGACATCCTAACCTCGTCAGTGTACCGAAGGCTCCCCTGATTCCCTTAGCACACCTAAGCATTTCATGATCCAATCAGAACTCCTAGATGAGCACTCTCTGCACTCAGCCCATAGGTGGGGAGCTCGAATTTCACTAGGGTTCACTCTATAAATGAGATCACATTCTGGGCATTTGCCTAGCCACCAGCTAGCTAACAGCACAGGGCCATGAAGTCCTTTCCACTTAATATCAGAATTTATCCAGCTTGTGGCAGTGCCTGATGAGGCAGAGGGAAACAAAAACAAAAACAAGGTTGGGATCCTGACTCTATCAACCCTTAGCCATGTGATCAGGACCAAGTCACTTAACCCCTTCAGACCTCTAACAAGGCTAATAGAAACAGTTGCTGCTACAAGGTGTGTGAGGGTTAAATGCAGAAGGGTGCCTAGCACAGGCCACATCCTCCAGCCTGCTCCGGCTGCTGCTCTCAGGCCAGCATTAAGCTTGTTTTGCCCCCATGATACTGCTGGCTGCTCCCCACAGAGTAAAGTATAGGAA
Source organism: Pachyuromys duprasi (assembly GCA_028658305.1). Classification (NCBI taxonomy): domain Eukaryota; kingdom Metazoa; phylum Chordata; class Mammalia; order Rodentia; family Muridae; genus Pachyuromys; species Pachyuromys duprasi. The sequence goes on along the minus strand of CM053746.1, from coordinate 30,265,016 downwards.
TGCGGTTCCATCCCAAATCCTTATGTGACAATCACCTCCTGGACAGCAAGTTCTAAGACGTGTCATACTACATCTTAAAAACCCAGACAGTGGCCTTACAGAGAAGCAACAAGTCTGAGTGAGAAACCCCTCAGCCAAGGCTGCTCGGGCAACTTTGTTCCATACCTGTCAGGTAGGAGCCCACTGCTCTCACGCCTGTGTCTCAGCATCCCACCCAGTCTGCATGTGGACACAGGCCTCATAGTCACTAAAGGTAAAGAACATGGCAATTTGGTTCCCAGTGCCTCAGCCCTTCAGGACATGGACCCGCCTTGGCCAGCCAGTCACCCCAACAGACCCTTATCAACAAGGGAGGAAGCTACCGAGACCCCTAGAGAAAATAAGGAGACTGCAGTCACATCACCACCCCAGTTTCCTCTTGAGTCAGGAAGGGACAGCATAAAGTGGAAGAAGAGTTTGGTGGAAGCCTGAAAACATTTCCAAGCTGATACCCCATTATGCCCTCCACAAATACAGAAAAGCACATAGATATGCATCAAAGCTCTGTATGAATATTCACTAGGAGTGGGGGTGGAAGGAAGTGCAAGCTATGCAAAGGGGCTGACACCTTTTCCATAAAGCTTTAACTTTTAAAAAGATGTATTTACCCCAGCACTCAGGAGGTAGAGGCAGGAGGATCTCTACAAAGAAAGCCCAGGACAGCCAAGGCTACAGACAGAAAGCCTATCTCGGAGAAAAAATAAAAGTATTTTTTTTTCTGTACATGAAAGTTTTGTCTGCACGTATGTATACGAAGCACGTATGTGCCTGTGCCCACAAAGGTCAAAAGAGGGCACGAGATCCCCTGAACATGGAATTACAGATGGCTGAGAGATGCCATGTGGGTGCCAGGAACCTAACCCAGGTCCTCTGCAAGAGCAGCAAGTGTTTTTAACCACTGAGCTATCGTTCAAGCACTGAGTTCCTATAGAGGATGTAGTTTGACAACTCTCTCTCTCTCTCTCTAACCGAGAAATGCCATTTCCAGTTGCCACTTAGCCACACAAGGTAATAAATCTTTTTCTTCCCTCTCCAATTTCATTTCGAAAAAAGAAAAGAAAAACCTGCTCCCTCCAATGTTGAATTTGCTGAAGGTCAAATTCTAGTGCCTATAAACTTTGATAATGTCTCTATAATTTACTATTTTTTACAGGCTCTCTAGCTTTTAATAGCAAAGGCGAGTAATTTTTCTCTGTTCATTTGCAGCATTTGAAGGGGGAAAAGTCTGTCGTGTCTGACGTGTCTGAACTAACACACTTTATTTTCCTTTCTGGTTAGTAAATGAACTAAAAATTACTTCTTGCAAATAAATGCATATGTCTATAATGGACATGTAACATATGTGCCTATGATCAAGCTTGGAGAAAAACAGAATAAAATGAAGATAAGCCAGTCAAAGTACTGTCAACAGTACCTTCCCCCATAAAAAAAAAAAAAAAGAAAATACAAAGAAACAAAAAGACACACCATATTAATGTAGTATCTATGTTTAAGAAACTTCTGGTCACCAGCATAACTCCTACCTACATCCTAACACTGATCTTTACACTCAAATATAAGCATGGATCTCGCCCCTCAAGAAACCTCTTTAGAGCAATTAAAGAACATTACAAAAAAATAGAACAATGAATAGACCAACAGGTCACAGGCAGCCAGCTCCAAGGGACACGGCTGCCGCATAACAAGGCTAGGAGATCACCACAATGTGTAAGCGCCAGAGGACCTGGAAGTCTGTTGAGAGATTGTTGTCTCCTAGAAATAGCTTCCCAAACAAGACCTGAACAATGACCACATCAACAGACATGTTAGCCCTGGGGGTGGGGATCTCACAGTGGTCCCACCCTTAAATGAAAAACTTTTAAGCAACTAATGACTGCTGGGGCGGAGGGGATTAGCCTCTCTCAGGGATGAGACCAGTCACTGGCACATACAAAGTGGCCAGCCCTGAAATCATCACCTACACACAAACCACAAAAACAGACTAAGTAGGCTGTATTTAATAAATGTGAGTGTGTGTAATAAGAACAATAAGAAAGGGGGTCATCAATGTGTGGACTGTGGAGGGATAGAGGAGGCTGGGGATGTGAAAGGGAAGGAAGGAAGTGATGAGACCATTTTGGTTTTGGTTTTGGTGTTGGTTTTCCCAGACACGGTTTCTCTGTGTAGCCTTGGATGTCCTGGACTTGCTTTGTATACCAGGCTGGCCCCACAGAGATCCACCTGCCTCTACCTCCTTGAGTGCTGATGAGATTGTATTTTAATTTAAAAGTATATTTAAAAACACACACACACAAAACACTTCTGGTCACAGGTCAAAGGTTTCTTGGGTCACCCAACAATACAAAGAAACAAACCTTAGTAACTCCAGTCTAAGTGCAGAAAAATCCCATGTCCGGGCCAGTATGTCACACCAGCTGGGCTGGTTCCTCTTCACTGTCAACTTCCCTGGGTTCAGAATCACCTAGCAGATGAGTGTTCTGAGGGACAAGGACCAGCCCTGAATGTGGGTAGCACGTGAGGATCCAGATGGAGTAGGGAGACCAGGAGGCCTTCCGAAGGACGGTGCTCATGCTACTCTCTCTGCTCCTGGTCCCAGCGTGACGTGAGGGTCTCTCTCTGTCGTGGTATAGTGACCCCTCACCCCTGTGAGAAATCTGTCCTTCCTTAGGTTGTCTCTGGCTGGCACTATCTTAGAGACAAGAAAAGCAGCACCACACCCTAGCTCAGACTCAGGACGAGGATGGAGGAGGGCTGAGGCCAGTGGAGCCAGGAGCAAGACCTACTCCATCACTGAGGTCGCCGCACCCCTAGCACTGTGGCTCTTGAACACACATGGAGCATTGCCAGCACACCTACAGACCAAAAAGTGTTGGGCGTGCTCAGAGGGGAGGGGTGGTGATGGACAGGTGCCACCACATCATCAAAGACACTGGCCTTGGAGTTCATTCTTCGTTTGGCTCTCAGCCATTAGTGTGTATGACACTAGAGAAGGGTAAGCACTGAGCACCAAGCGCACGGGTGCCTGATGCCATGCTAAGGCATGTCTGCTCACATGAGATCCCCAATACCAGGCCTCCATTCACATTGCACTGTAACCCTCACTGCTGGGCAACTGAGGTTTGAAATGTACCAGCACTAGGGGGCCAGGCTGCTGAGAAGCAAATAGTGTCGCTACAGTCCTACCTTACCCTTCCCTCTCTCGCCTGCTTGTGAGGCTTTCAGCATTAATGCAAATTTAGTCCATTAGCTAGGCGTGACCCTTGCAAGGCCCAGGAGACCAGAGGAGAGGCCCCCAAGAGAAGGGTGCCAAAGACTGCAGTTCCACTGTCTCAGAGAGAGCCGGCCTAGAACGTTGGCCATCAGCAGCCAGAGCACTGGGACCCCCTGCTTTCTGTGTCCCGTCACACTCACGGAGTAAGGTCAATGGGGAGAAAAGATCCCCACACACCTCCAGGCAGGCTCCCTGCCAAAATTCAGCTTCCTGTTCATTTTACCTCATGGGTGATTTTTAAAGCTTTTTAATTGTCCTTAATAAATTACCTACATGTGCACAATGGTTACAATAGTTACATTAATTTTTCTCAGCGCATCTAAGCTGTTTATCACAGGAGTGTTAATGGAAAAGAAAAACATGTCGGGAAGGCTCTTTCTCACACTCTCTGGGCCGGGAGTAAATTAATGCTTATGGGATTGCTTTCCCACACCACAATTAGGGACATCTTTATTTCATCCTTAGCTAATCATCTTTCCGCAAGGCCACAGGAGTGTGCCCACCTGAGAGCCCTAAGAAGGACTGCCAAGGAAGCGGACTCAAACAAGCCTGTTTCCGGTGAAGTAACTTGTAACTTTATCCTTGAGTCTCCCTTGTCTGAAATCTAAACTGACAGACTTAGGCACTCACAGCTTGGCCCAAATGCAACAGGAGAGGCACGCTGGTGATGTTTCAGATGAAAAGCTCCTCGACACGTGAGCCTGTCCACCACACAAAGCACTCAGGGCTGAAGGGGACAGCTTTCATTCCTAGAACAATGGCAGCATGGAACAGAGTTTCAAGCTCCAGTAACCCATGGGGGACTGGCCACCTGGTCCTCCAGACACCAGGGGTGTCGAAGGCGCAGCTATAAAACCTGAGACTCCCAAAGTTGTTCCACATACTTACCCACTGACTGGCTTGACTGGACAGCTGGGCCGTGTGACAGAGGGAGCAGGACACTGACACACACAACACGGGCCAAGCCATCTACAACTGGTCACCTTTTATCTGGAACCACCTTGACAGAAAGGTGTCATTAAGGGGACAGTTTAGTTAAACTACTGTGGGGCAACCTAGCCTCAGCTAGCGTGACTGTACCTATGAACAGCAGGCCTTTAAGGCCTGCCCCGACCCTTCTTCCCAAACATTGTCTTCTTGTGGCAGCAAATTATACAGCGTTCCTCCCATACACGGAAGCTTCAGCCCAAGCAAGTCCCGGAAGAGCCCCTCCTGTTTCCATCTGTTCTTTCAGACTCCCGTTCTTCCCTCCTTCAGAGCCGTGCTTTCTGCTCCTGCAGCACGTGGCTGCACCACCTCTACAGCCCAGTGGACAACTCTTTCCTTTAACAGGTGCCTAGAGGATTTCCATGAAAACTCAAGACTCTGCGGGGCCCTAAAAAGCTCACCTCCTCACCTCCAGGAGCAAGTACGATGCTACGCGCTTGAGACCGTTGACACTGACATGTAGCAGAGTCCCCAGGCAAGGGGAGACAGAGCATCACACTCTTCACCTTGCAGTAGGCCCTTCACTTCCAGCTTCCAAATCCCCTAAGGATAAATCCAAACTCTAGGCCTTTCCCTGGGTCAGCCACCGGCTCCCCGACGTTTTCTGCCCCCCCGCCCCCTCTGTTCCTGGAACTCACAAAGCTTATGCTTGCCTTGGGGACTAAACAAACTCATGTGATCAGCCCGAAAATCCCCAACCTTGAATAGTTAGCTCATTAGTTCATGCCTTAGAGCGTCGGCAGCTCTGGCCACCATGCCTAAATCACTATCCTCATGTCCCCTTCCCCTCTGACACTGTTCTTGATCAGATTGGCAGTAGTGTCTTCACATCTAAGGGTTTCTTGTATTCAGGCTGACACTCCAGTTCTAGAATGTAAGCTTCACTAGGGCCTGATGGTCTGGGCCCCGACCTCAGACAGCAGGGAACTCCTAAGCATCTGAGTCAGGAATGAATGGAAAGAATTCATTTTGTTATCAGAAGGAAGTCTGGTCGCTCTAGCACATCCCGCAGCAGAGCTCTGTGTTCTAGGCATGGCGGGTCTAACTGCAGGAAGACAAATGGAGGCCATCGCAGGGTGAAGCATTGTGGGGTTCAGGGACCTACCTCCGGGGAGCACTAGTAAACAGTCTGCCCGAATTAACAAAAACTAGTTGCATGTTAATATATACTGCCTCTTCCTCAGAAGGCTTATGAACACTGTAATTTTCTTCACTAAAACACTGTCTTACAGAACCAACTCCCCTAATTACAGGCGTTTGTATGCATTATAATCTTCATACAATTAAACCTACTAAAAAGAATAAATGGTTAAATGCCCCCTTGCCCTGTCAGTAACCCACCCCTCCCCTGACTACCAAAACACATGCAAACAACAACAACAAAACACGACAACAAAAAGGTACACAGGAAGCACAGTTGAGCTGTCAGCAGACCCAAGTCCTCGGAAATTGGAATTCAGGCTGATGGAGCTCTGTCACTACAGGGGGGCAGAGTCAACTTTCAACTTCAAAACCCCTGGCATCTGGCAGCTCTGCACCTGACTTCAATGTCACATGAAAGGCTCCCAGGTACTGAACAAAACGTCTCATTTCAGGAGCAAACATCTTCCTCACACAGTTCATCTCCAGACACACACGTGGGTCTGCTGACCCGAAGCTGGCTTTCAGGAGATCTTCTTCAAAAACTTCACAGAAAGGCATTCGTGACCAGAGGGTATTTACCAGGAAGTCTGCTGTGGCTTCTCTGGAGCCAGGCAGGTTTAGCTGATAAACCTCTCTGGGACACGGCATCCTGAAGAAAACAGCCATCATGGGATCGCCATGAACAGGCCCAGACACTGGCTACTGGTCTGAGGACCCCACCTTCCTTTGTTTTGAAGATTCAGCACTAGGGTAAAGGGAAGGGCTTCATGCCTTGTGAATGGAGAAAAGTGAGATGGGTCCTCCTGTTTCCAGGGGTCCTGGATGATGGGGACCCTGTCATCTGAACCCCTGAAAAGCTGGTGCTTGAAAAGGAGAGTGAACGGAGAGGCTTAATTACAGTCACGGAGAGGACAGCCCCATTGAGCTTTCTTTTCATTCTGAATGCCTTGAAAAGCCCTCATTCCTGTCACAGCATATTCAGTAGCAGACTACCTAGATGTGGCCTCCGGAGGCAAGCCAGACCACCAAGGCCTTCTGGTAACTAGAATCTTGTTTCCTGTTCTTCTTAAGACAAAGCTGTCCTACAAGAACCATGGTAGTGAGAGCTAAAGAGATGGTTCAGTGGTTGAAAGCATTGGCTGCTCTTCCTGAGGACCCAGATTTTCAATTCCCAGCACCGATTTAGAACTTCACAACTGCTTGTAGCTCCAATTCCAGAGAGATCTAGCACCTACACAGCCATACATGAAGGCAAAACACCCAAAGCACATATTTTAGTCTCTCAGAAGGTCTGGCTAACACGTTGCTCTGGGGCAAGAGCTTCTGAGCACCCCGCAGGCCTCAAAGCTGGACCTTGCATCCTTATCTACAGCCTGGAGAGGAAGTGATGAGGTTGGCCTCCTTAAGCTGGTAATGGTGCCCTCCAGATGTTCTCGGAACATCAGCTGTGGCTGTTGGGTAAAGGAGGCCTGCCCTCATGCCACGGAGGATGCAGCAATACTCATCCCTGAGAAGTCATGGCGCTCTCTTCTCAAGAGTTGAAAACAGAATGGAAAAAGGGGGCAAAAATCATCAAACGCTTAGGTTCTTGCATCTCTCTCTGCTCTGCCCCATGCCTCCAACTCCCGCCCCGACTAAGTGGACACCTGCTGCAACTCCTCAGGTGGCCATCAGAGGACCCAACACAAACATCTGTGGATTTGAGGGAGAAAAAAAAAAAAGACATCAGCCCACTTCTTCATAAGGGAAGACACAATGTGAGTTTTGCCCCAGGGCGAGATATTATCACTCTGGGCTCTTATCAGGGCCCTTCCAACAAGCCTGTGCAGTAGGAATGATACTTATATCTCATTTGCCTCCAAGGAAAGTGAAGTTCACAGAGGGGGCACATTTTGCCAAGGACACATGGCTATAGAGTAATTGTGTCTAGCCTGCAGCCCCCGGGGAAGCCTGAAGGTGTGGCAGGCTTGCCTTACAGAGGAGAACAAGCTAGTTTGGAAGCCCCTACTCTTCCATTGACGTCAGGCATCTTTCCTGGGCCCTGAACACTCCCTGCTGCCCAGAGGTGTCTTGTGAGCTCCCAAAGCTGGAGCATCCTATGCTTTCCCTTATAGTAGCCTCTGACCAGGACCCAGCAGCAGCAGCAGCAGAACACCATCCCTAACCCCTCTTGAGTGGCTGGAGCACAGGGTGGCAGATGAGAAGCAGCAGTTCCGGCTGTGGCCACTGCAGCCGCCAGGAAGTCTCATTAGTCAGCACCAACAGCTGCTGCCCCAGAACACACGGCCCCTACGGAGCTCTGCAAGCCTCTGCCGAACCAGGGAGTGGGTGGAGAGGAAGAAAAACAAAAAGCAAGGAGAAGCAGGACTCTGAAACCTGCAAGGGGCTCAGCATGTGCCCTCTCCTCACCTACAGCTGAGGCTGAGGCCAGAAGTAAGTCACCTAAAGCCACAAGCCCCTTCCAACCCACTCCCTCAAGCCCTGGCTATGAACTTTGATGAGCTGTCTAATGAGGGACGGAGCCCAAAGTACCTTAACCTCCATGCTTCCCATTTCTACCACGTCTGCCTAAGAGTTAGCTAGGGAGGAGAGTAAATTCTAACTCTTTTGAGACTGGCTTGAAAGGGTGTTTGTCACCGGCAGCATGCCTGTCCTCAGCCCTTGGGTTTGGATTGGGGCAGTTTCTTATAACCAGTCTCAGCTCTTCCTGTCTCACAGCATCAAACTTCCAACCCTGTCTACCAGAGATATCCCAAGGCCTCACAAATGTCAGCAGGAGATGCCATCCTATACACCTGACAGGATGTATACACTACATGGCCACAGACCAGCGACTTCATTTCCACACCACCCTGGGAGCCTTTCCAGGGCCTTTTCAACATCCCCCTCTCAGTCTTCTCCCACCTCACCTTGGACAATAGACTCCAGGGTTGTAGCTGTTTCCCAGGAGAAGAAACACATTGAACAAACCATCCATTCCTCCTGGGATGAACAGGAGGAGAGATGGCTGAACAGTCAATACAGAAGCCAACAAACGCCATACTGCTTAAGGAAAGCAAACTCCCATGCAAAATCCCCTTCAAGGATGGCTCAGAGGTTAAGAACACTGGCTGTTCTTCCAAAGGTCCTGAGTTTAATTCCCAGCAACCACATGGTGGCACACAACCATTTATAGTGAGATCTGGCACCCAATTCTGGTACGCAAGCACACATGCAGGTGGAATGATGCATAAAGAATAAATAGATAAATACTTTTTAAAAATCCCCTTCAAGCTTTTAAATTTCACAGCAGTCCCTCCTCGAGGGAGTGAACTTATTCATGCTTGAAAACCAAGAAGGTCAACATCCTTTGAGGGTTTATCAAAATTGGCTATATTGATGTCCAAGACCACAATGTGATGTGGAACCCAACCTTCATGTCCAAAGTCTGAGAGAGTGAATGTGGCGGAGGGAGAGGGGATGCGGCTCCTGGGTCCCTCCCGCAACAGCATCCTCCTCCCAAAGTGACCACAGTGAAATTACAATATTAAAAAAAAAAATCTGTGTGTACTGTATTTGCCCAAAAAGATGTTGGTAAACATCATGGCTATTACTGTTGCCTGTATACCCTGTATAGCCCGTGGCCTGGCACACTCCTGGTACTCCTCATATCCCAATTAACTTCTACAAGGTCACAGAGGCATGGAGGAAGGAAGGCTGAGGGAAAAGGGAAGAAAGCAGGCCTACCATAGAAGGGCTTGTTCTCCTGGGGGGGTCTCCTTCTCCTCAAGTAGGACAAGAGTTCAGAGATCCAAAACCCTGTAAGGCCCTATAAGGCTGAGGTCCAAATGGTGCTCTTAGTCACTGCACAAGTCCCTCTCTGTGCTGATACTTTCCTATTTATTTCTCTAAAAATCTCCCATCTCTGCAACCCAAACCAGCCTAGCTCAGGCTGCAAGATAGTGAGGGTCACAGCACCATTCAGCTCTGGACACCCTGCTTAGCTGACTCCAGGGGTGGCAAGCTGGGATGTTCAGACTCAGGCCTCTGCTCCTTGGGATCCTTAGGGCCAAAAATTAGTACCAGATTTGCCTCAGAGGGAATATACTCCCTCCTTCCCCCTGCTCAGCCATCTTGTCCCTGTGAGTCACCAGCCCAGGCAAAGGGAGTGGGTGGTTCTGAAAACCCATCGCCGTCAATGGAAACAAAACATAAAGCCTCCGTCCTCACATCCGTGGGTTACCAGCGTCACTGCCTCCTACAAAAGGCTGCTCTGCCTGAAAACATTATCTCCAGTGTGGCCGGGTGACCACTGTCACAGGGCAGCAGCAGGGGGCAGTGTTGACAGGGAAGAGATGTCACAGCCCAGTCCCTTATCCTCAGAAAAAAGACCCAAGGACAGTTCTGAGCCCTCAGACACCTGCCTTCTGGACTTCTGCTTTCTCTGAGGTGAGAAGAAACGGCCCAGGTCCTGTCCCTCTGATGTCTCTGTAGGTCTGTATTCCAGGTATCAACTCCCTAGGCACAGACAGGGCAGCGAGACATTCCTGGGAAACAACAGGCAGACCCAAGGCAAACCCAGCGGCCCACCCTTCTCACTCCAGACTACAGATGGCTGGGACACAGCCACAGGGCATAGCAGTGAGCACACACCAGCTGTGCCTCAGTTTCCAATAAGTGAGCCTGCACAGGCTGCCACTCATTTAAGACCCGGAGAACTCTGGCAAATTATAAACAGACCCACTCACTCTTCAGAAGAACAGCTCCAAGGCAAAAAGGCCTCTGCCCTTTGGTGCTGGTGTGGGTCACCCCCCCGCAACTTCCTCTTAACCTCCTTTAGCTACATGCTAGACAGAAAGCCTAGCTCTGACTCAGCCAGACTAAGTGTACCCAGGTGCGCACACACGTCAAACCTAGGGCAGGCCCTCCTATCTGATAAGGAATACCTGGCTGATGTTGAGTTCACAGACACAAGGGTCAAAGAAGTCTTTAAGCACAAGATGGCAAATACTGAACTGTGGAAGAAGAGAGGAAGCCGGGGTCGGGTCCGGCAGCGCTTGGTAGCTATAATACCAGCATCCGGGAGGAAGAGATAGGAGGATCCTTTCAAGGTCACTCTCGGGTACACGGTAAGTTGTAGGCCAGACTAGGGGCGACGTGAGACCCTGTCTCAAAATATTAAATAAGGGAATGGAGTGAGGTCCATGGTTCCTCACCCCGAACCAGCCTCAGCAGCCTGGGGCCTAGAGTGGTGACTCCTTTGTTCCTTTAGCCCTTTGTTTGCACATGGATGACTGTGATCACCCCTCTGGCTGAACCCTGCCTCCTCATCCCATTAGCTACAGCCCCAAATAACTACCGTGATTTCCACATCAAAAATAATCAACAGTGATTCAAGGTTGGAATAACCCCCCCCCCCCCGGACTTAGAGGAGACCCAACATTAAAGGTCACTCGACCCGCCCACAGAGCCTCATCAAGAAAACCTTGCTGATTTTGAAACCCACGCCCACAACTCAAATATCCCAGGCATAAGATTTTTAAAAACTCCCAGACTGCTGGAGAGAGGCGCAACTTCCTTCCTTCCCTGGGTAACTTGTAAGCAGCATTTTCGTGTCAGGGGACCCTTTACACACGTCTCCAATCCTTCATCATTTCAACTACCTTTCTCTGGTTCTCACACACTGACCCTAGACTTTTGGCTACCACAGGAGAACTTAATGACTTAACTAGGAAATGATCCTAACTAAATCCTCCAGGCTGCAAGTCCCTTCAAGCTAAAGTCCCTCTCCCGAGGCTGACAGAAAACCTTCGACATCCATCTTGTACTTGATAACGAATGTCACTTCCAGATAAGACTAGGATTGGCCCAGTTCCAGCACCCTCTTCCACTTAAAAAAAAAAAAAAAAAAATCCAGTTTCTACCGTCAGCCAAAAAGGTGCTTCTGCAATGACCCACACAGTCAGGCAATCCCACAGTTCGACTAAGAAAGGCCACAGTCCCAGGGAAGCCTAGTCTTCAGCCAGCCCCACCAGTCCAACTCAGCCTCCCATCTGGAAGATTCCGGAAACCACAACAACTGAATGCTCAGACTTTCCCAGCACAAGCTGCACCTCCACACTTCGGGAAGGTGCCCTCACCTTCAACTGAGACTCGGCGCACTCAAGGACAGATGCACAATGCAATTCCCTCTTGACTGGTGAGCTTTGTGCTTAGGGCTCTGGTTTCCCCCTGACAAGGGGGTCTTCCAGGCTATCCCCCTGTTCTTTTGACGAAAGCCCTCTCTCACTTCAGCCCACTTCCATCTTTTCTGCTCAGGGAAGATTGTATTTTTGAAGATTCCTTAGAGGGAATATTTTGTTTCCTTAACTGAACAGCGGCTTTCAAAATAGCCCTGACCTTCCTGCCCCTCCCCCTCCTCGTCACCGAGCAACAGAAATTAAATTGATTCCCGCTATCAGTGCTCTGCATCTTAGCGATTATGCCCAGCCACCAAAAACTCAGCTTTCTCTCCATGCCATGAACCAAAAGCCTGTTGCTAAATCCGACCCCACAGCTTGGGAAGGAGGGGGATGGAGGAAGAGGGGGTTCCCCCAAGGGCACAGGTAAATTTATGGTCCCCTTGTCACTGTGATCTTATCTCTGTGGCCAGCTCCTTCTGAGAAATGGTACCGTTACTGAATTCCCAGAGGGCTGCCTATGGGACCTACTGCCGTTTGGGACAGGTGGCTCAGGGGGGAACTGAAAATTTGCTGCCCTCACCACCTTCCTTTTTCTTGCCCTGCCACTAGGCAGATAGATGCCTGGCTTGTCTTAAAGAACAAGAGACTGCTTCCGGTCTCCTGGAAAGCTCATGGAAGGTAGAGACTACAGAGAGGGAGGAGAAGCCTTCCCTAGAGAGGCCCCAGCACAAGGAACACTGTTTTCCTTCTATAGCACCTAGGGCAATCTGTTATTACAAGTGGATTCATATCTGTGTGATGTTGGTCTGTCAGTTTTTCCCTACTAGATTAGGCCTTGTGAAGACCAGACCTTCCCTTCCACAGGACTGAACACTAAATGAACATTTACAGAGCCAAGCCTAGTGATACAGACCTAGAAATCCAGCTACTCAAGAGACTGAGGTAGGGCTGACTGGATAACAAAGCCAGTTCAAGGACAGCCCTGGCAAACTTGAGTCCCAGACCCCATCTCAAAAAGCAGACTGGAAAACAGATGCAGCTCAGTGGTAGATCACTCACCTAGCAAACACAAAGGCCTAGGTTCTAGCCCAATGCTATTAAAAACAAGCATTTGTTTACTGAATGAGGCGGAAAGGCCTTACTGCTGGCTACTAGAAACAGGATGTGAACTTCTTTCTGGTTGGGCCCTATCGGGAATTGTTTGATCTGCATGTAATGCAAGAACACAAAGTCCTCCTCTTCTTTCTCCTCATACCTCTGGCCAGGAAAATGGATCCCTGTCCCATGTGGACGAAAAGAAAGAGCCAAGAACAAGTGCTTTTGCCAACAATGGAAACAGCTATATGCCCACCCATGGCAAACAACTTTTCTTTCTCTCCCCAGACCTTCAAGTATGCCCCCAATTCATGCCTAGGCCACCCCACAGCCATGCTAGGATTCCCAGGAATAGCAATCTCATGTCAGCCCCTCCCAGAGCTGGAATGTGAGTTTCAGTCTACTGGCATCAAAGAGGTTGGCTCACAGAGTCATCTGTGAGAATGACAGGCAAGAAAAAGCCAAGTGCCTTCATTTATTTATTTTTGCCTCACTGTGCTCCACAGGGACTGGAAATGTCTTACAAAAATACCTACGGTATGATTAAAAAAAAAAAAAAGCTGATGAGGAAAACGAGTTAGAATGGGAAATAACATAAACTCACAAGTTGGGTTACAGCCCGAAAGTATTTATCAGCAACTGGCAAAGACACTCCTAAGACACGCCAAGCTCCACCCTGTGCTGGGGGGTGGGGGTGGGGGGATGGGCAATATTCTCCTGAGGGTCAGCAAACACTTCACCTGTCACTGGAGTCTCCCATTCCACTCTGGAGACTCATCAGCAACTTGCACACCCGGATCCAGGCTTCGAGGGCTTCTGAGGTCCTGGGTGGAGTCCATGTCAAAGGGCTGTCAGCTGGGGAGAAGCAGGTGGCTGAAGCGCCCCCACCCCAGAAGGCAAAGGCAGGTGGGGGAAGTGTCCCCTTCTAAACCCCAGCATGTCTCTGCGCCATGACACTTTGGCTCAGTACTCATCCTACCAAGTCTAAGGCTTATGGTTTGGTTTTGTTTTCCAAAAGCGCACTTTTAAAATTTGTCTTGTGTGCGCATGAGTACAAGGCTGTGAACATACATGTGCCAAAGCACGCTCGTGGGGGTAGGAGGACAATCCACAGGGTCAGTTTTTTCTAGGTTTGGTAGCAGATGCCATTCCCACCAGAGCCAGACCACTGACTTTTATGATTCACAGCTGTCACAGAGGAGTGGCTTTATTGGAATGTCCACAGCAACCCAGAGTCTTCTAAGGTTAAACTCAACCCTCCAGTTCTGCATGCTCTGGAAGTTTCCCTGCACAACCCTCGTTAGCCTGGGCTTCCCATACCCATGCTCACCTTTCTGGAACAAATCTCTCAACTTCTGCTTCCCACGCCTGCCTAGTTCTGTCCAAGCAGAGCAAGGTCCACCCTGAATCTCTCTCTCCCATCATTTACAAGCTGGGTATCATGGTTTGGTGTTTTGTTTTGGGGTTTTTTCCCCCCACACTTTGCAGAGAACCCAATACCCAGAACACAAGTACACTGGTTTTCCCGGAAATTTATGAACAGGCATTCTTCCTTCTTGTATCATCTGCTCCCAGTGCTCGTTGTAATGGCAAATATTTACTGAGTGCACATCCTGTGCCAAGCCCTCGACTGGGTCCCTTTCATGAATTTGCTCATTCATTCCTCAGCTGTGGCCCAGGAAGGGAATGCCTTTATTATTCTTCCCATCTCATGGGTCAGCATACTGAGACCCAGAGAGGGCTAGTTCCGTGTCCTGGGCTACACCACTTAGTGCACAGTGATGCCTGCCTACCTGCTTCCACAATTCATTACAAAACCTCCCTGGTTTCGACCCCCCCCAACCCATGCAAACATTCATCCCACAATCTGAATCAGCAGCATGGCAATACAGGAGATAAGCGCAGGTTTCGAGGCCCCTCCAGACCTGGGCTCCACTCTTACTCAAGCCTCTCAGCCTCTCAGACACCCAGTCTCCTGTATGCTGAGGAGAGCTAATACCCATCTTTGGTGTCTCCTCAAGCATAGCTGGGTTAACACTCAAATACAGGATGACTTCCTAGAGGCAGATTTTCCAAGGAAGGGTGAGTTCCCTCCTAGCCCTCAGGCAGTCCCATATGGAATATAAACCCGTCTCACTCAGTCCCACCTGAGGAACAATGGACCCATCATGGCGGACTTGGGAACACACCCAAGGAGCCTCCTTCAAAATAGAGTCCTCTCCCAGCTTCTCTGGCTCCTGAGGCTATGGACGAGGAAAAACAATTTCCTATAGTGGTAAATGTGCTATATTGACTTTAGGTGCAAAAGGAGCTCAGGGTAGGATGGCAGTGGATGAGAGACACACCACACAAGGACTGGTTGGGCCTCAGGCCAGGTTGCCTCCAGTGGCCCCGAGTGTCCCCAGCCCCACGGAACTCAGACTGGGTGACCTTTAAAAACACAGCCTTTGTCCTTTGTTTGCTGAGAGGCTTCTTATGGCTCTTAGAATCTTCTCTTCGCTCACACGGCTCTACATGAACTAACTGCAACCTTTCCTCGTCCCAGTTCTCACTGCTCCTGTCCTGCTTCTGCTTCTTCGATAAGCAAAGACCATCCGTCACAAGGGTTTCCAATGCCCCTCTCTCTGCTGAGAACGACTGTGCCCCAGAACCTCACAAAGCTTCTGAGGGGGCCTTCCTGTCCACCCACCCTACCACAAGAAACCCCAAACACCATCTCTTCTATCAGCAGGTTCTATTTTCTTCATGGCCAAGGTATGGCCTGGAGTTTTTATTACCTGCTGCCTCTGCATGCCTTCCCGCCAACCCTCCACTGATGTGTACGGCCCATGGAAGCAAAACAGTGACCATTATAAACCTCTGCGCTAACGCACAGCAGAGGCCAGACAACAGCCATTTAATAAAAAGCTGTGGGGAGTCGTTCATTGCACCCCCATTTGTAACGGCCTAGAGAGAAGCACTCATGAATGGAAAAACATGAAGAAAGAGTATGTGTTTATATGCGTGTACACCCCCCCCCCCAATGCTATTCATCCTTTCTATCCTGTCATTTGTGAAACATGGGTGAACCTGAACCTAGGAGATCAGATGTTTATGTTCAATGCAATATGGCAGACAACCCCGTGTGGTCACACTTGCATGTGGAATTCAAAGAATTTAAGACAGAAAAAGAACCGAGGAAAGCAACTGCTGCCAAGGGGCGGAAGACGGGATACCCAGGAAAGGAGAGAAGTGGTCAAGACCATGAGGTTTCAGCCAGAACAGGGAAGACGCCGCCACAGTGATTTTTCATCATGGTGGCCAGAGTTAACCAGTATGTCATACATTTCAAAACTGCCTACAGAAGGTATTTTAAAGCCTCTCAGTCCAAGAGTATGTGAAGTGATGGGCATGCAAATCAGCATGAATCATTCCAAAGCTTGCACATGGAACAGGACTGCACATCATGAACATACAAACATTAAACAAGGACGTGATAAAAATTATTTGTACTTATTTTCAGTGAGTGAGTGTGAGTGTGTGTATGAGTGTGTGTGCGCGCGTGCACCAGGGGATAAATCTTAGACTTCCTGGCTTGGTGGCAGGCATCTTTGCACACCTGAACCATCTCACAGGAATAAGGACAAATACAGTTTTAAAAACTAGGGTCTATCCCAAGCCAGTATACCTCTTATGAGCTAACTGCCTTTGCAAAATCTCTACTTCCAGACTTATTTTAATCTACACAAGGTAAAAGGGCAAGAGAGCAACGAGCAGGTGCATGAGGAAGCGGTGCTTTGCTGAGCGTGATCAACGCCACAGATGGGTACCCAGGACCTTCACCGTGGATGCTTGACTGGGGACAAGGGAAACGCATGCTGGCGGAGTCCATGAAGCCAGCAAGAGGTGGGACACACCGCATGTGTGCGTGTACATGTTACGTATACACACATACACAGTGGGAAGATCTCTGGCCTCAGAACTTAAGTCCTTAAGTCCCTGGCTTCAAAACTGTCTATCCCTGTGACAGGGCTTGCCTCAGCCCAGCACAACCTCACTAATTATATCGCAAAGACCCTATTTCCAAGAGAAACTGCAGTCTGATGTCCCAGGTGTACATGGACTGGGTACAGGGCACCATTTCAGCCAGACCACCACCATCTCAGCACGGTCACTGAACATGTCCAGCATACCTTTCTGCTCAGTTCCACCGTGGGTCCCAACTCCTTTCCCTAAGGAAAGGCTTTGGCAGGTATTGACCTGGGCACCCATCGTATACAAAGGACACATCGGCCTGTGCTGAGGTCAAGGAACTACAGATTTGTTGCGCCAGGAATTAGGGAAGAGGGGTCCATCCAGAGCTTGAGGAAGCTGTGTTGCAGAAGGGGAAAACACAGCTGGGGACAATGAGGTAAGCCAGAAACCATTCATCCTGGGTCGAGATGGGGTCAGCAGGCAGGAATGTGGAGAAGCGAACACCGGAGGTGCCTGGCAGATAAAATCAGGCTCCAGAAATGAATCAGAAAGGGCTGTCAGGAACACCAAGTTTCTCCCAGGCAGGAATGTGGGGCGGGAGGCCAGACAGTAGGCAATGAGGCCCATCTGAGGAGAGTGAAAGGGTGACAGACCCGTACTGTGGAAACAGAAATGCCTAGCAGTGGAGCAAGGGACGGGGAGAAGAAGGCCTGGCTACAAGCAGAAACTAGAGAGGGTGGTATAGTTGCATCCCTGAGAATGAAGGGGAACTGTCTCTGGACATAGTGGCAAGGGCAGGGCTCAGTACCTGCTTGAGCAGAAATGAGTGGCCTACCGAAGGCCTAGACATAAGGCTACTGGGAGCACCTACAAAAATGGACTGGCCACAGATCACCCTAGGAACCAGACACCCTAGGAACAAAGCTGCCTGCACGTGGAGGATGCAGGCCACACAGATCAGAAGACACCAGCTCAAGACCCATCAAGGGAACACACCAAGCGTCCCATGGCTCCTCTGGGCCTCACACAACCTCCACATCCCAGATGAGAAAACTAAGCTCCCTTGAAGGTTCAAAGTCTCCGGTTTCCGTTCACCAGAGCCACATTAAGTGCCCGGCGACTCAATAATTCAATTAAGAAAGCTCGATTCTTAACGTTTAACATTTAATGAAAGGGTTATGAAGTGCGACACAACTCACTGTGATTAATAGTTACAATTAAAGGCTGAGTGTGCTGAGGGGAGAAAGTGGGGTATAGGGGGCAGAGTGGGGCACACAGGGATCCTCTGTATGCTGTGCAGGTGAGGGGGTGCCTTCTCTTTCCTCCTTGCTCAAGCCTGGCCTGCACCAAGGGAGGACTCCAGGTTTAGAGCTAATGGAAGATCTGCCCAGGCATAGGTGGACATTGCTAGAAGGCAGGGTCTCGAATGGATGCTTGTTGCAGATGCAAAGCCAAACCTGGGGCCTCATACTCTTTCCGGCCCATCAAGTCTTTGAGGGTAGGGAAAGGGGAAAAGTGTCACACACGAGACAGGGGCTCCTGACACCTTACCCTTCTCGTGTCAACAAGGCCTACCACTACTCTGAGACTACAAGTACCTCTGGCCTCCAGATACCCTGGTGCAAGGCACATACAGAGACGGGCTACTCACTCATGCTAAAACGCACCTGCCTTTCTGCTCCTGTGACTGACTCCACCTGTTCATTCAAAGGAAGATGCTGGTACTCAAGGGACACCCTCTCTGTGACTTGTTAAATGTTTGATATTCTGACCCAGGATAGTCAAAGGTGTCCTTCTGGGATTTGTTCAACCTCAACCCGTTGGTGACAGCGCCTTCTCTAGCTTCCCATCTCCAGGTAGGAGAACCCCATTAGTTACCACTGAGGGTATCTGATGCAAAAATAATGAACACCATCCATTGAGAGACAGGGTAAGTGAGGTACAATTCTCTTCACGGTTCTTAGAGATACCCTTCTTCATGCTCCCAAAAACATAATCAGGACCCAATTCAGGAAGAAGAGGTGGGGAGGACGAAGCCAGATCTACAGAGAGTAAGGGTGTGTCTGCCTCGTCCTCTTATCCTTTAACACAACCACAGCAGCCTGGCACCTACTTCCTCCACTTTTAGAGCACGGCTCAGCCACCCTTTGATGAGGGAATGGGCTAGGTCTCCATGAGTACAGAGAACAGGGAACCATGGCAAGTGTGGGCCCTGAGAAGACAGACAGATGAAACCCACTCACAATGCTACAGGAGTCTCTTTGGAAAATGAGGGTGAACATGAGGACCAACTTAAATCCAGTGAAAGCAAAGGCATTGCTTTTAGAGTATATGTGTCACATGAAGACTTATGAGTGAGGAACCGAGCACAGACGCAGCCCCCCTGGGTTACTGGCACATCTTGGGCCACAATATGCCAGAGTCAAGTACTGTGGGAGTGTTGACTCTCAACAATGTAGATCACCTGGGAAGAGAGTTTTAAAGGATTGTCTAAATCAGGGTAATCGATGAGCATGCCTGTAAGTATCTTAGTCTTTTTTTTTTTTAATGTATACAATATTCTGCCTGCATGTACACCTGAAGGCCAGAAGAGAGCACCAGATCTCATTATAGATAGTTATGAACCACTATGCATATAGTTGCTGGGAACTGAACTCAGGAACTCTGGAGTCTAACTCTCTTAACCTCTGAGCCATCTCCCCAGCCCGGGGTCTTGATAGTCTTAATGGAGATGGGAAGACCCACCCACTGTGGGTGGCACCATTCCCTGGGCTTAGGCCCTGGAAAGTGGGCTAACGACATGCATGCATTCAATTTCTTTCTGCTCTTAAACTATGGCTGTGGTGTGACTAGTTGTCTGAAGTCCTGCTGCCTTGACTTCCCTGAAATAATGGACTGAGCCCTGGAATTGTGAGCTAATGTAACTTGCCCCTCTGAGTGCTTTTAGCACACAGCAGCAGCAGAATGAAAGCAAAACAAGTACAAAGAAGAAGCCACCACTCATGCCCACAAGAACGTGTCTACAGGAGTTTCACCAACACTCATTACTGACAGTAGAGAAGCTCAAGAGAAGAGAAAAAGACAAGCTGAGACTTGGCAGGAAAAAAAAAATTAAAAGCAACACAAATGAATTACAATCCCCATGGAGAACTGTTTGCCATTTACACCTAATTACCATGCAGCAAAAATATTGGGTGTTTACCATGAAGAGTCTACCACAGTAACATTGGGGTGCATTTTCTTTGGCGGCCACAGATTTTCCAACAAACAAGCAATGCGCTGATACTTTTATTCACGGTCGTCTGTTGTTACCCCAAGGCTCTGGACGGAGTCCCACTCTTATGAATAGTAAGACACATGATTTAAATAAGCTTTGGATAGTGCAGTCTCTGTGTGTGGGGTCCTCTACCAGGGACTTATGACTTATAGACATCTATTTTCTTTAGGACTCCAAATCCTATAACGCACATTACTGCGCCGCCCTCCTTTTACAGACAGCTTTGCTCAAGGTCACACGGCTGGAGAGTGAGATGCCCAAGGACTGCCAGCCAAACCCACCTGCCTCCAGTGTCCATGTTCATCACTAAGACTTGCGCACTGCAGGGCAAAGGAGGAACAAACGCGTCTGGAAGGGCACAAACCAAAATGCTAATCACGCCAGCTCTCCATGACACTAAGTACTTCCTTTTGCTCACATGTTTTTTTTCCCCCTAATTTTTCTTTTTAATAAACATTCTATAATGAATGTAAGTGACTTGGACCTGAGGGGTTGTGGCTTTGGTTTGTGTTTTTAAAAAAACAATAGATTCCAGTGAAGACTATCCTGGAGCAGAAGACAAATGGGGTACGGGGCGGGGGGGGGGGAAGGAGAATGAGGATATCAAAAGCTCTGGTTGGTCATTTGGGCCAGCCTTCCATGTGCAGCGGACGTCCTTGCTAGCTGGTCTCTAACAGATGGTCTTCACTTCATCACAGCCTCCCTGGATGCTGGGGGAGTGGATGAAAGCTCCAAAACATCCAGCCGAGAAAGTCAGTGGCATTAAGAATCACTTGACTGTGACTGGGTGGTCGGTACAGGCGTTGCCTTAGGAAAATGACTTTCCAAGCATCTGACGGCGTGTCATCAGCTTCTCCTCATCCTGGGAAGTCAAAATGCATGGCACTATCTTCTAAACATAAAATCTAAAGTTTTCCAAATGAGACTTCTCCTCTCAGCCCAGAAATCCTAGCACTTTTTTT
>CM053746.1:30190485-30244027 GCA_028658305.1 Pachyuromys duprasi | reverse complement strand
AAGGACAAGGACTATGGTCAATGTACTATCAATGTGTGGAGCCTTGGAGTCTTCTGAATTGGGCTCTGGATTCTAATGACAGGTGAGCTCTATGCCTGGCCTAGAGAACCCATCACAAACACATACTGACTTGCGACTTCCACTGAGGGGCAAACAGGAGACTGCCTGCAGGGTGCTGGCCATTAAAACTCATAATAAGAACCGAAGTGATTGGGCACGTTATCCTTAGCAAACAGACACTGCAATGGGGTAGAGACAAACAAAACCTTCGTAACTACTGGAACAGGATAAAGGCGACAAAACATCAAGATTTAAAATTAGAAGACCACGGTTTGAGAACCAACTTTCTGCTACCCAGAAATTTTGTGTGACCCCAGAGGACTGACAGCCACCATCCTAAATCTGAACACAGGGAACCAAAGGCTCCAACCACAGCTGTGGCCCACAACTCCCTTTAAAAAAGCACAATCGTCGAAGATGGGCCTGTGAGTTTGTACCGTGGAAAAGCCCTTTAAGTAACCCTGATATAAAGGCATGCTTAAGAACTGGTAATGTAGCCAATTTGAACATGTTGCATGAGTCTATATAATAAAGAAAGCATCAATATCTGTCTGTATTAAAGAACTGTTCCAAGTATGTATGTGGGAAAGGGGATGATCTATTTTCTGTAGGTTGTCTCAGAAGACAAAAATGAGAAACCCAACCTCAAGTGGGAAAGTGGACTCTCCTGCACCATTAACGGCCTGTCAACAATGGAATCTGATGCCTTAAAAAGTAGAGATTCCTAATAAATCAAGTTTATTAGGGATAATGAAAAAAAACAAAAAGGGCATCCCCATATGGACTTCACCCTGATTGGACTGCCCTCTGAAGAAGTCACACTAAGTAACTGTTTATTCAATGTATTAATAATTAATGACACCATGACTTAATTAACCACCACTTGCATCTGGCACTTGTACATAGTGTGCTTCCGTTAGTCTCAAGGACCACATGCTAAGGAAACGGGCTTTGCGCCCTTCTTTAGTCAGAGGTTCTGGGGCTCCACTCCCATACACCCTTTACTGCAACCAGGCCTGTTCCCCGAATCCTACTGAAGACCCCAAGCATGTTCCTGTCTGTGTTGAAGCCAGACCCACCAAAAAGAGATACTGTACTTCTGTGAATCAGAATCCTTCCTTGGGCTGTCTGCATGCAGAACCTAGTCCTGTGGGCATCTGGCACAGTTAGCTGTGCCTTCTGTTGAGAAGAGCTGGCTTCTTCTTAATCCCTTCCCCAAACGCTTCTCCAGCAAGCCATGCTTAACTAAAACCATGCCTCTATAACTGGAAAATGCCCAGCACTATTGAAAGCAAGGTTCTATGAACTTTAAGGTCTTTCTCGGGGGAAGGCTTGTATCAAATGCAGATGTAAAAGGTAACGGATGAGAAGGTCACGTGCCCTCCGCACCCCCCCCACCTGCTCAGGGAACTGAGATTGCTACACTGAAATCCACTCTTGGTATAACATCTCTGCTGTCTGGGGTTCCCACAAGGGTGGCGACATTGTCTCTGCACAATCACTTCAGGACCTGCTGTATGAAAAGCTCCTGACAGTTTCTTTATTTCATTCAATAATTGAAAAGGGGCAGAAGATCAAAAAGCATGTCTTCAATGGGGAAAAAGTTGACTCAGAACTCCCAATGCTAAAACTTTGTAAATGGAGACAAGCCAAAGAGCAGGCACTGGGTGCCTGTGGGTGCGGAAGTGCTATGCCCCATACCTCTAGGGGAACTCACAAAAACAGCAGCCTGTGGCCCCCACTAAGCTGCAAGGAGAAGATAAACCTGAACCTTTATCTTAAAAGAGCAATGCAAAATTTAAATAACAATGCCAATGCTTCTGCAAGGCCGCATGTAATTGCTAAATGTATTATATGAAGACAGGAGGAAAAGTCACCATTTGTTTTCAGCTATATCCAGGGTATCAGAAGCCTGGTAGATGGCTAGAAACAATGATCAACCCTCCCTGCCCACCCCCCCCAAAATCACAGCTAAGCACACCCACTTGAAAATATTTTATCTTGTGTCGCTTTTATTTCAAGATGACAATCTGGGACGGAAGCTCAGAGCCCATCCGGTAACAGCTCAAGGCTTCACAGACCATCAAGGACCAGAGGAGCGGTGTAAAACACATTTAAAAGTCAAGGTAAAACTGATTCCTCACTCTTCTATTACAAAAAAAAAATTCATATGGTATATTTCAGAGGAATGTAAATTTTAGAAAAATCTATGTATGAAACCCCAAAGACAAAAAGCCAGCACGGGGTGGACTCTGCCTTCTGCTGGGAGAAATGTAAATTAGTACAATCTCCCTGTGGGGCAGTTTGGCAATAAGTAGCAAATTGTAAGATGTATTATTATCTCCTTATTGTAAATGAATTGCTGGGTCAGAGTATAGCAGGCATGGGGAAGAAATGCATTCACCAGGACAGTCCTGTCAGGACTGCTTATAATTCCAAATGATAATCCTAATGATACCGGAAACCATCTAAATGCTTCTAGCTGAGGGTTTGAAGAAGTCAGCCAGGGTACGGTGAGACCACAGAAATGACAGGGGATGTGCAAAGACACCTCCGACTTACTGTTGGGTGGGAAATCTCATTTGTCATGACCCCATTTGCATGAACGTATAGGACCATGTTCATTTGTGTGCTGGCAGGCCTCGGGAAGCTACAACACCACACTGCTATGTGTTGTCTCCCGATGACGAAGACTGAGGCTACGGGTCAGCTGCTTCCTTCTGTGGCTCATTTCTGTCCAGTGTGCCTTTTCATTTCTAACACCACCATCATCACACAGTTAAAAACTCAACTCCTGTCACTCACAGAACATCCAACTCTGTGCAGTGCACTGTTCTCTCTTCACTCTGAGCCCAGAAGCTCTGCTTCTGGAAGAGTCCAGAATACTTCCATGAAACCCACCTACCACCCTGGCCCTTCCCTCTTCAGGATGCCAAGTGATAGGAGGGTTATGAAGCTCTGCCTGGGAAGGCTTGCACAAACTTGCAAACCATTACAAGTTTTTCCCTTGCATTCTGCCCAGATCTTGCTGGATAACCAAACCCACCCAAAGAAGCAGCAAGACCCCTAGCTGAAGAGGGGAGTAGGATCTCAAAATCCTGCACAGCAGATCAAGCGCCTGTACAACAATCTCCGGAGGGTCTGAAAGCCAAGCACTTCTCCTTGGTTCTCGGCTATGGTGCCACAAAAGGATGGGGAAACTTCTGCCTGGCATGTTTATCAGGTATGGGGGCCAGAGGCCACCGAGAAGGGGCAAGTCAGCTGGGCATCACCCTCTCATACCCTTTGGAGGACACACTTCTTACTCCTCTGCCTCTACCAGATGGTCAAAATGTTTCAGACACCACACAAAACTTCCACCTCTGGGGCCTACCCAGAGGTCTGGAGCTCAAGAATGCATCACTCTCAAGCAGGATGGGGGTGGGGTAGACAAGCTCAGTGGAAGTACTCAGCAGACACACAGCCCTGGGTATTCACCGTCCTAGCGCCGAAGGAAGAAGAACCCCAAACCTAAATAGTTCTAAAACTCTAAACCACCTGGAGCCTAAGAAACCTGGAGAATTGCTCTGCTTCCCAACTTCCAACAGTTTCAAATGGTCCTCAGAAGGAAGGAAGGAAGGAAGCAGTCAACCATACATTAAAACCCCCACCGTGCGCCAGGCACAGACTCCTCCTCCTAACAGTCCCAAAGCAGAATGGTTGCCCTCCATCCCAGTAAGGTAACAAATACAGAGGCTAGCTCAAGGGCACAAGGGTCACTAGGTGTTTGTCCATGGCACACACCAGTTTATGTGGACGTCAGGAGGGACAGCGCTTTTCTCTCTCTGCATTGTTTTTTTTCCTTCATACTTTGGTTTCAACCCTTTAACAGAAGGCGGCCACTAAGCAGGGTTCTTTTTCTCCCTGAATAATGAGCTCCAAGAACACCCTGGAGAGTTCAGGGTTCACACTGCCCCTGAAGGGTTTCCAAGAACTGGCCCTCCGCGACCAGCTGGAACATCACAGCGATGGCCCCTGCAGGAGATGTATGTAATAAAAATTGAATGCTGTAGCATGAACTTCATACATACTTGTCCTCTTGGTTTATTCATCAGAAATAATTATCTGTGCTTGCTTTCACAAGAGCACATATTTTATAGGGTACATTAAAATTTAATGGATTTTTAATAATATTGTAACTACTACAAGAGAAAAAGTGCAAAAGACTGCACCGCAGTCCTTGTTGCAGTCCTTTGGCTTCAGGACCGACCGCTAAGGAAGAGCTAATTTAGTGGGGAAGGGCTGGTAGCAGAGGGTTAAACGGACAGTGATGGGGTAGATGTAAAAAGCTCTATGATTTACTTCTCCCCCAGGGAAACAGGACTAACATAGGGAAATCAAGAAAGACAAGATACCCCTACATTTGTCTTGACCTCGGGCAACTGGGAGATCCTGACCAGACACAAAAGGAGCTAGCACTAGAGAACCCTAAGCCAGATAGTTCAAGCATAGGAAATCACTTGCAGGGGTAGCGTGGGGTCTCAGCCAAGAGAATGTGACTCTGGAGCCGGGAAGGATGCACAGAATGGGCAATGAGTTGATGCTGTTCCACGTTGCATAAATTTTCTCGATGAGTAGGTATGGTCAAGGTTAAAAGCATGGTTTGATTTGATGACGAAGAGTCTGTCTTTCGGAACCTGCTAAGTTTCAAGTTTCATGGTGCTTAGCCACTTCTGAAAACAGGGCTTTCTCATGAGACAATCCAGGGTTTTATTTTGCAGTGGATCGAGCAGCCTGAAGCCAAGCATGGTGGTGCAGGTCTGCGGTCCCAGCACTTAAATGATACGGGAAGGAAGGTGAGGAGTCAAGGCCAAAATTAGCTATGTAGCAAGTTAAGAGAAAAATCTGGTCTACATGAGATTCTCTCTCAAATAATAATAAATAAATGAATAGATAAGATAAAAAAAAAACAAACAAAAAACACTGCCGTATTAACTTCATCCTCTCAATGGGATACAAACTCACATATGTGAACTGCTTAGAGTATACAGAGACCACGATGAGATGATCTTCTGGTCTCTTGTGGGAGGCACCTATACAAGTGACCACAGCCTCTGGACAGGGACTCCAGATGTGTCACCAGAATGGAGAACAATAATCAATTTCTGGCCAAGAAAAGGAGCATGTGGTACCCAACCACCAGTAAGATGTCCACAGCGAGGCTGACTCATCCATTCGTAAATGCACCAAAAATAACACCTTGCCAAAATTACATTTCCTAATCTCTGAAAAGTAATATCCAAATTAGAATGGAGGGGAGGGCTTAAATGTTAAATGATGACTGTGATTTATCTCTTACTGCCACATCTTGCAGGGGCAGATTTTTCCATGACATCAGTTTGGACCACAAGCAGGATTAGCAATGACAATGACAATTGGAGAATGAGATGGATTCAGAGCTCATTAGCCTGGAATTGAGATCATCTTCTGCCTCTTGGCAGCTCCGATACTGAGCACGTACCTTCCTGCTTTGAGCCTCACTTACCTCAGCTGCGACAAGGGGCCCCAGAATACCTACCTTGAAGGGGGGACTGGTGAGAATTACGTATTTATGGATCAATACAAGCAATCAGCTAAGGACCTAGCACATAGAAGAGATGCAATTAAACATTTCTATTACCAAGCTAGAGGTGGAGTTCAGTGTTGGAGCACCTACCTAACGAATTCAAGGCCCTGGGTTCAATACCTAGCACCAGACAAGAAAAAAGAAAGAGAAAGAGAAAAACAGTTGACATTTTAAAAATGTGGTATGGGCTGTGCTGACAGCTAAATCAGTGAGGTGCTTGTTTTACAAGCAGGATGACGGGACTCTGGTCCCAGCACCCACATAAAAACTGGGTGCAGCAGCGCATGTCTACAATCCTGGCTCCTAAGGGGCAAATACA
Organism: Pachyuromys duprasi; assembly: GCA_028658305.1. NCBI lineage: Eukaryota > Metazoa > Chordata > Mammalia > Rodentia > Muridae > Pachyuromys > Pachyuromys duprasi. Next base: position 30,238,043 of record CM053746.1, on the reverse strand, counting down.
GGAGGATCTCAAGAGACCTGTGACTCCGCAGAATTAGCCAGCTCCTGGTTCAGCAAGAGATCCTGTCTCAAAAGATAAGCCAGAGATGGACAGAGGAACACCCATGGCTTTGATCTCTGGTCTCCATATGCACACATATGCAGAAGCACATACTCCAACACATACAAACGCATATGCTAGGCACACAAAGAAAACTGGGGAATATGTTCAGTGTCGACACCTGGCCTTCACACATGTGCACAGGCACATGATCAGTGACATACAAACACGAAAGAAAATGCCCAGCATTTATTACCACTACACACAATTTTGAGTGAGTTGGTGGCTCCTTTCCCTTTTTATATGTAGAGCTATAACACTGGCAAAATACTAATACAAAGTGGTATTGCTGCTTAATACTAAGCAGCGTGGGGAATAGAGCAACAAGAGTGAATAGAAAAGAGGAAGAGAGAAAGAGAGGAAAACCAATACCAGTACCAGTCTCGGAAGTTCTGCGGATCTGGACCTGTCTCTTATTGCTCCTCCAGCCTCCTCATTGTCCTGGACATGGGATCAAGCCTCCCCTATCATCCATGTCCACTCCCTACACAAGTGCACACAACCGAGATAGTAAGTCAGTGCAATGACCTCTCCATGTCAACACCAGCTTCAGTGGAGGGCACAGGACTGCCACAGGGCCATTAAGAGAGGGCATTAAAAGCGTTGATGTAGCTAAAGCACATTAACCTGTGGAGGAAGCCAGGCTATAAGCTGCGGCTCCACCGACATCATAAAACGTAAAGGGGCCTCGGTAATGGAACTGATATTACAGCCATTGATATAAATTACACCTCAGAACAGGGGAGAAGGGGGTGGGGTGTAAAAATGGAACAAGTTCAAACTTCTTTTATTGTAATAGTCTCCAGTTGAGCATAATCACCAAAGCTATAGTGTGATACGATTGCCAAAACTAGACAAACATCTGTGAGATGGATTCATCTCAGAGGGGAGGCCAACAGCTTGTTATCATTAAAGCGGCGATGCTCACTCTGCGACTGAACTGCAGGCCGCCTTGTTACTGCGCTTGCGGATGCAATTGTACCAGATGTTGGCAACCATCTTCAGAGAGACGGCGGGCACCTGCTGTTGGGGAAATTAAGATCCTCGTTTGGCCTCCCTGATTTGGGGAGTTGTGGGGCATGAGTGACCCTTGCACAGCCTCGTGATGGGCACCAATGATAAGTGACCAAGAGATGGGATCAGTTTCCCAGACAGCGTTTCCCTGTCCCACTCAGCTCCTCAGGTGAAGATCCAAGAAGGACCCAAGAAGTGATGAAGGGAAAAGTAGAGAGACTCAGAAGGGACCTAACGTGAGACGAGCAAGTGCGGTGTGTGACCAACCCCCTCGGCAGGTTGCTCCTGGTAACGGTCTCCGACACTTCAAAAGATACTAAATTTGAAACATGGCTATGGACATTAATCATCATTAAAAGCCAAACAGACAATTTTCAAACCATGTCATGCTGACTCAGATGGGGACAAAGGCTTGGAGATGGGGAAAGAGCATGGACAAGAGAGATAAATATACCCATGCCACCACAGACAAATAAAAAATCATGAGAACCTGTAATTCATTTTTCAGAGCATCCTCCAAACATCAGCCAGTAGTTATTTGACAGATATGAGTCACTCCCCAGTCAGTGGAACTGACCCAGGCCTACTTGGCTGAGGGTAAACTCAGAGAAAGGTACCAATTAAAGATGTAAACTACAGGCCCTGGGTCCTGGAGGGGCAACCTGCCTCCTGTGCTGAGGAGGCTAGTCCACAGAGTTTCAAGGACCAACAGATGGCTCCATTCTGGAGGTCTCGCAGTCTGCTGATAAGGTCAAGCCGGTGGTTTTGCAAAAATGTGCTCATCAAGCCCCTCAGTGGGTTTGGGGGTTAACTCTGAACACAGAGCGACTCTCCTTCAGAGCTGAACTTGGGTACCCTGGACTTAATACAAGGACACTAGGTGCTGACAACTGTTCTTGATGGCTGGGACCAGATGGTAAGCACAGACCCAGCCAGGATACAGGGTGACCAAAGAGATGGGGCAAGCCTACGGTGATATTCAGAAGCTTCTGTCTTGTCTTTGTACAGGGTCTTGAACAGACAGAGCCTGCTTGTCTACAAAGTGAGAAGTCCTAAATGGTCCTAGTCACAGCCAAAGAAACTAAGTGACTTGCTACAAATTCTTGAAACTTTTAATAGACACATTATCCCTTACTCAAGGTCCAAAAGTAGATTACTCTAATATTTATCCACAAAGTAAAAGGAAAGATGCCTTTTTAGCCTACAATTACAGTTGTTTGGTGTTCCTAACCAATCAGGATTCCCCAGCCCTGTTTAAAAACAGAAAGAGAAGGTGGCTCAGGAATACACACACACACACACACACACACACACACACACACACACACACACACACCCTGTCAAAGTTCCTAGCACAGTAATGACAAAGTTTTAGAGGAACATTTACCAGAGAATACAGAAATCAAGGCATCAATTTAATTTCACACTCTACCTGCCTCGGACTAATTTGTGTAAATTACATTTCATACGAAGAACCTTGGCCCACGTGACCACAATGGAGAAATAAGCAGCTTGCATCAAATCAACTTTTTCCAGGTATAAATATATAGCTCCTTCGAGTGTGTGTTTAGCTGAATTCAACTCTGGCTTTATGTAACTGTCCCCAAATGCTAGTTTCCACATTCTCATCAACCCATCAAGTCAACATCATCACCAGTTTTGGTTTTTAAAAAGCCGACATAAGGAGCACAGATGAATCCACGTGGATGCCCCCAGCCCCCCGGCACACCCCCAATGTTTATAACCAAACTATCAGCTCATAGGTGTGAGTTAGCAAGAGTCAAGAAGCTGAAGTTGCATGAAGTTTCCATTTGGGCCTGATACATTCAAGAACACAGCTGGAGAAATAGTGTGTAACCCAACGAGATTGCACCTGTGTTCACGGGTACAGTCCTCTAGCTGGTGGCTGCCACAGCCATCCAGAGCACCTGTCCCTGAACAGCAATACCTTGGACCATGCCCAAAAAGCAGCTAGGCCCCAGACCTTTGCTCCTTGCCCACTACGATGTGGTTGGCAAGGGCCAGCCACTTTCCCTCTGCTCACCCCCCCGCCCCCGCGCCCCGTCCTCATATTTGTGGCTAATCTAGAAGATTTTTCCAAACAGACTGCAAAAGTAGCCTCTACTGCTGACACTGTAAAGCTTATTATTTCAAATGAATATACCCATGGCCCCCAAATAAGCTTATAGCTGACTCTAATGATATCCGGTCATGTGAAATCATTATTTTGAGACTCAAGGTGGAGACCGGGGAAATGAGTCTATGCAGTAACATAGAGCTACAGTCCAAATGCAGCCTACTGCCTGGTTTTTGCGAATAAAACCTGGAACCCAGCCACGCACATTCATTTGCTTATTTTCTGTGGCTGTTTTGTGCTTAACAGCAGAACCGAGTGACAGAGCTGAAGACTGTATGGTCTACAAAATCTAAAGTACGTGCTATATGGCCCTTTGTGTTATATGGCCCCTTACAGGTACAGTCTGCCAAGCCTGGTCCATATGAGCAGGGTGCTCAGAAATCAAATACCAATAAGAAAAGATGTGATAATAACTAGACTACTAAATGTACCCAACACTTATACAAAAACAATGGCATTTTGTTGTTGTTGTTGTTACTTCGGGGGTAGGAGGGGCTAGAACTAATGCGTTTAATTTCAAGACTTTATACAAACTTTCTCTTATTTCAACTGTCACCTGGATGGGAAGGTGCATCTGAGGAGTCACCTCCGGCCATTTTCAGTCACCAGCAGATTCCATGTGAGAGGCAAGTAGGAAGCCATGGGACCAAACTGCAATATTCCCTATGATTCTCTTGCATTAAAGAGACAGTTCCAGTGACCAACCCTGGGGGTCAAATAATTCTGGGAGAGGTCACAGCTGATGGAGGTGGGGCATGAGGTGTCAGAGAAGAAACAACATGGCAGGAAGGGAAATGTTTTTAAAATCCTGGGCTGTTCAACAGACTCAGGCAAGGTGATGGGCAGTGTTTTGCCTTTGAGTTGCCATCTTCACCGTTCTCTGGCCAGTCACAAAGCAAGACATTAGCTCAAGCCCACACTGAATGGGCACTCAGGACTTGGATCTTTCTGAAGCAGGCAACAGACAGGGCTGTTGTATGCAGGGGTGAGTGAGACAAGTCACATCTGGCCTTCCTTCTGCCCTCCATGTACAAAAGCTTGCCAAGTACCTTTTCCCAGGTTAATGTTCAAGCTGGTGTCGAAGCAGTGAAAACCACAACCACAACTTTTCCCAGGCTTCCCTGGGAAGGAGATGGGGAAGCAGGAGTGAAGGACAGGAGGCTTGAGGGGACGGCCCAAAACAGGTTCCTCCCCTTGCCACTGCAGTTCACTCACTAGTGTTCCACTCCTGGGCTGCACGGCCCTCAAAGGCAAGGAAGCGTAAGAGGGAAGCGTGGTGCCTGACTCCCGAAACAGGCTGACTGAGTGCACAGACGAGAGACGAGGCACAACCCTTCAACCGCAGCTGATAGACACCACTCCTCCTCCAGCCTTTACCATGCTCTCCAGCACCCGAGAGCTCTGGCTACCCTCCTGAGGAACACCCCACTAAGCCAAAGGCCTCCCTAGGCACACGTCTGAGGGCTGTAGCTCTACTTAGTGGCAGCAGCAAAGAAGAATCTACCAAGCACCCTGAGAAGCAAGTACAACAGAAGCCTTCCAGGGGATGATGCCTAGTGAAGTCTATCCAAACACACCCTCATCAAGAAGGGAAGCTATGGCCAGCCAGCCATGGAAAGAAGCCCAGCTTCTGCTGGAGTGGGTGTGTTGAAATAATCAGCGGCGGAGTTGCAGCAGCAGCTCTCTGAGCGGAGGGGGAAGTGTTTTAGGGTCTTTCCGTGCCTCTTCAAAGTGGGTTGGGGGTCCCCCCTGTCAGGAGCCCTGAGGAGCCTTACAGAGCTGCCTTCAGAGAACATTTTCAAGGCACCCATCTGACTTGCTTTGAACTGGTTTTCTCAATACAAACAAACCAACAGCACCCCACCTCCCACCCCACACCTCCCACGCCTCCACGCCACAGCGACCTAGACCTGCACTTTCCTGTGTCTAGCCAAAGCCTCAGCTGCCAGGCGATGTGAGCACTTGGGGGCACCACTGAGAAGATGGTGGCTTTCCATAGAAACTTGGCATTTATCGTAGCGCAAAGCATTATCTTCTCGACAGAAGCTGACAATTTGTCCCGTTCCTCCCTCGAGAGAATCCAGCGCGATCACATTTGCTTCCCCTGCATGCTGTTTCTCCTACTACAACATTTCTTTGCCTGGAAAGAAAATATTGTGACTTCTTGCCATATTCACTTCATTAGCATAAGAGGAGAAAAAGCCAAATCCTCCCTGGGCTTCTCCCTCCCCCCCCACCAACAGTAGCTCCAGCTGGGTTAAATCTACCAGGATCTTAGAGACTGCTAGAGGTGGTGGTGGTGAGGCAGGGCACCAGAGCCGCTACAAAACTAGTACTTTAGAAACTCAAAATCCCATCTACTTGGCACAAGGAAGAGATCTGTGTACACGAAGGCAGGGCGTTTATCGGGGAGGTGAACTCAGTGGAAGTCGGGTGGTGGGTGCAACAGGGACATGAAAGGTAGCTTTGTACCTCCAAAATGGATGACCCAGCACTCAGGAGGTGAAGGCAGGAGAATCAGAAGTATAAGGTTATCCTCAACCACATACAGCTTCAAAGCCATACTGTACAACAGTATAACAAGAGACCTTACGGAAAGGGAGGAAGAGAAGGAAGAGATGGATGGAAAAGCAGAGAAGAGTCCATCACTGGATGCCTAAGTACCAGACACTGGCTAAACTTGACTGTAGTCACTCTTCTTAAAAGTTAAACCAATTTGTTTATTTTATGTGTAAGTGTATGCATGTATGTCTGTGCAATGTGTGCATGCAAGTGCCTGCAGAACCCCGAAGAAAGCAGCAGGTCCCCTGGAGCTAGAGTCGCGGGCAGCTGCGAGCTGCCGAGTGGGCGCTGGAAATCCAACCAGGGTCCTACAGAAGAGCAGCCAGTGCTTTTCAGCCCCGAGCCCTCTCTCCAGCCACAGCTCCCGTCACTCTTACAAGCAGTAACTCAGGGTTGGGGACATCTATGTTCAAGCTTAGGGGAGTCTAATTCCACAGTCCATTCGCCGTTACCCCACACCATCTAAACAAAGCCCAGGAGCCCCTTCATTCGTTCAAGGGTGTGAACAGTACATCCTCCCTTTGCCCCAGATATATTTCCCAATGACAGAGATGTTTGTGCCTGGGCTTAACGCCGTTTCCACTCCCAAGCCTGGCTGATCTGATCACCATTCGGCCAGTCTCAGAGAGAAGCCCCAAATGACATCTCGTACCCAACCCTGGAGGATGCCTAAACGCATGAGCCTGGCAAAGTCGAAGCTTCTACCGTCTCCTGAGACTCGGGAAAGGCACCTGAGAAACCCTGCCACATGAAAGACTGAGACCTTTCTTTAGACCAAAGGCAGCAAGGAAAAAAGCGGGGGATAAGACTAAAGAGACCCCAGGTTGAGGCCCCTGCCATGTCTCCCTTCTCTGGAACAGTCAGGGTGTATGCCCTCTGGAAGGGCCTTGCTGACCTGCTCACACTGCCAGATACTACCCCAGTCCTGCAAAGCTTTCTCTGTAGCTTGATACTGCTCTGCAAGGGAACAACAGGATCCCCAATGAGAAATGCCCCAGCTAAAACGGAATATACTAGCATTAAAAAAAAAAAAAAAAATCCCAGCTGGGTGTGGTTGTGCACACCTTTAATCCCAGCACAGGCAGTGGGCTCTCTGTGAGTTCAAGGCCAGCCTAGTCTACAAAGTGAGTCCAGGAGAGTCAGGGCTCTATTACATAGAGAAATCCTGTCTCGAAAACAAACAAAAATCCTATTTTCATCATTTGAAACTCCTTCTCTAATCACTGGCACGGCTCTGACCTGAGATACAGAGGTCTTGTCCATTCATTCCTTCACTACTTCCTAAGCACTGGGCTAGGCCACTCCTGATGCATCCACCAGTAAACTGCTTGGCCTCCCAGCTTGTTCATGTACAGGCTCCTGGCGGCAAAGGGCACACACTGGGCTTTCAGCTAAATAATCCAAGATGTACTCTTCCCAATATGGATTTTCTCAGCTCCTAGATACAATTTGAAATGAGCTTTATTAGGTGCTTGCTAATTTATAGTGTTTGTCCTTCTCCGTCTGTACCCCATGCTAACGGGCTACAAGGAAGCAGGAAGCATGTCTGCTTTATTTACTCATGGTACAGTGGCTCCAAGCTCGCTGTCTAGCCCTCAGAACATCCTTGGGGCCCACGGAATGACACAATGGTAAATGGTGCCCAGGGCCACAGGCATAATGCTTTCTAAGTCTAACAGGGAGACGTGGCTGCTTTCCTGCACTAAGTGTGCCCACAGCATGAAGCTTTGAAGATCTGAGACTCTGTCTTTATTGGGTTTTCTCCCTCCCAGTTTACAGAGTTTATTAACGTCTCCCCATCCCTTAATATTTGCTGTAAATTCAAAGGAAGCCAGGAAACTAAGCTTATGAGAATCGTATGTCCAGGAAAAGGAAAGAAAACTCAGTGAGGACGTGAAAAGCTCTCCCATGAGGCAGAATAAATGCAATAAACACATTAGCGGATCAATATATTCAAATGTATTTAATGATAAACATCAGCTAAGTATTCCTGGGACAATTTCCAGATGATATTCTTACCCCCCAAAAGGGCTTAACTATTCAAAAGTTAAGAATTCATCCATAGGGTCCAACTCCAGGAATTCCTCTTCAGTGCATGACAAGTCCAGTGTTCTCCATCAAAGGTAGAACAAACTGAAAGGTCTCTTTCATAGAGTTTCATGGAGTTGGCTAGACTGAACTCAGGGTATGTCTCATCAAAATGATACGTCATCTTTATGGTGTGAGGATCCAGAGTGAGCTTTTCAATTTGTGTTTGTCCCCAGGGTTGGTGAAAAAAACTGAAGAGTTAAGATCACCCAAAGAACTATGGGGTGTGTGTGTGTGTGTGTATGTGTGTACACCCTCACTGGCCAGCTTACCACTGCAAAAGACTGAAAGCAATTCTGGAGACTCAGAGGACTCAGGTCTCAGGGGTAGAAAACAACTGCAGTTGATGTTTCTGGTGTTTATTAAGCACAGATTTTGTTTTTGTGGGGATGCTGATAACTACAGAGGCCATTGCTCATTTAACCGTCATGGCCATCTTATATGTGGTATGTATACCTATTATATATGTGTATATTTTGTACCATTTAATATCCTTGTTTGCATATAAAGAAGTAGAGGCCAAGAAAAGTGTAATGACTTGCTAGTAAGTAAATGAGCTAGATTTGAATCATAAAAGTGAAAAAAAACAAAAAACAAAAAACCTTTTATGAACCAGGAAACATCCTAAGCCTGTGGGTTGGCAAGCCATAGCCTGTGGTACAACCAGGCTGTCTCCTAATAAAGTTTTATTGAGACACAGCCACAAACATTTATTTTTCATATTGCCTTTGTCTCTTAAGAGTGACACATGATCTTAAAAGACAATGTGAGGTATGAAACTAAAACTTATTATTAGAAAAACTTGACCAACCCTAGTGTTTCATTCCCAAGGTCACATAAAGCCCCTTGTAACTAGAAATGGAGGTGGACATGGCCAGGAGCTATTTTCAAACAAATAAAAAACTCCATTTTTCAACAAGAACCACACAACTTGCAGCCATCTGTGACATAATATTTATTCTATATAATAAGTTTGTTGGTGCTGCTGTTTGTTTTGTTTTTCCAGATAGGGTTTCTCTGTGTAGCAGCCCTGGCTGTTCTGGAACTCGATCTGTAGATCAGACTGGCCTTGAATGTACAGAGACCTGCCTGTCTCTGCCTCCCAAGTGCTGGGATGAAAGGTGTGCGTGACCACCATCCGGCCTCTATAACAAGTTTTACCAACAGTTAAAAAGTAATGGCTGCCAGTCCTAGGCTGTAGATCAGTTGCAGAGTAACTTCCCAGCATGCCCAAGGTCCTGGATTCCAACCCTCCAACCCCAGTACCACACAGAACCAGGTGTGGTGGTAAATTCCTAAAAGATCCCAGTGTTTGGAAGTAGAAGCAGAGGGATCAGAAGTTTAAGGTTATTAAACTTCTGACAACATAGGGAGTTTGGGCCAGCCTAGGATAAAGTCCTTGTCTAAAGACTAGTGTCGGGGTGCGTATTGGAAGACACGCCAGACAGCTGGTCAGGCACCCTTCACCATGAGCATCTAATATGAAGCAAAAACCCAGGACTTCTCATTAGAAAACTGGGGTGTGAAGAAGCTTGGGCCTTCTTCTATTTGGGTGATCTGCTCTGAACACTTCATTTACCCTCTTTCAATCTTCCCACCAACTGTAAAACAGAAGGTCACCCTGTGACATGAGGACAACTGAAATGTAAGTAAAGGGTTAGGGGCAGAGAGAGAAGGAATCGCTCAATCCGAACATGATGGCAGGCAGCTAAGCTGGGTCAGATACACTGCTAATAATTACTTTTTTTGCTATTCTTTTTTTTTGGAGGGTCTTTTTCAAAACACAGTTTCTCTGTCCTAAGAACTCGCTCTGTAGATCAGGCTGGCCTTGAACTCATGGAGATCCATGTGTCTCTGCCTGGGGTTGAAGGCATGCAGCACCAGACTGGCCTCACTTCCCCCTTTACACAAGTGAATGTTTTTATAGAAGATAAATATGGAAAAAGGTTTGTTTCCTGCCTTGGAAGGCCTGCAGTATCTCTTCTCCTTGAGGCCCTGCATGCCCTTCTGACAGACCAGAAGAAAGCTGGAAATGCAGTCAGCAAGCCTGTCTCCGGATCATTCCAAACTCTCATTTACTTTTCCTTAAGTGAAAAGCACCTTAAATTGTTTCTCTGAATGCTAACATGCCATAAGCAAGTCAGAAAATATTTACCTCTGCCTCCAATTATAAAAGGCCGTTAGCGACCTCAACAACCAAAAATCTCTCATTATAAGTAATCCACTTGCAGAAACGGCAATCTTCTACAGCAGACCACCTAAAAACCACTTCCTGTAAACAAACCACTCTACTGGGCTTTTAAATCTAATTAAATCCTCACTTTGCTCCTTAACTACAAGAAGCTCACTTTTCACTGAACTAGGGCAAATTCATTATTATTATGATTACTATTATTATTTTCAGAGGTCACAGAAATAATCCCCAAGTAGAAGCCAAGGAGAAGCACAAAAGGGCACTGAATTCCAAACTACCACTATCCTTCCTGCCTTCCCCATATCACTTTTTCATGTAACAATTTCTGCCCTGAGTTCATACAGATCTTGTGCTGACTCTCACCCCAGTTGCTAGAATAAATCATGAAGGTAAAAGGTAAACAGGTGTGAATGAGAATTCACACCGAGGAAGGAGTAAATTTGCCTAGTCACAAGATGGGGGTCATACCCATAAGTCTTCTCAGCGTAGAAAAGGCCAGGCAGTGGACTTCTCTTTCCTCCCCTTTACTCCTAGGGAAGGCTCCAGTCCTAGGGGAACAGTTACAGCTCCACACACTACCTTTACCCTTGCCCAAGGTTTGCAGGGACGGGCCCCTGCAACCAGGAATCATCCCCGGAAACAGCGTTTGGATGGTCGGCCTGCTGTGTGCCGCCTCTTTGCACTCTTCCATCTGCCTCCACCCACTCCAGCTGCAACAAGTAATCACCCGCCCTCCACAGGAGCAGACCCTCTGTCAAGATTCTTCCATCACAGAAACGTTATGGGCACAAAAACATCCCCCAAAGAAGAGAGCACCGTCGCCTAGGTGGCGGGGTATATATGTGACCTTTAAGCCAACCAGATCCCTCTTTGCCATTAACACTACACCAAAAGGGTGACACAAAAGAGAAACGGGAGCAGCAGAGACAAGCTCAATCTCCTATTTATTTTATGCAAAGTTTTCCTGGTGCTTATTAATGCCTGCTTTTCCTCCACCATTTAATCTCTGCTTCCATTTCATTCTTAGAGGACTGTGATTATTCTAATTCAGCATTTCGATGACTTCATTTCCGCTCAAGTACACCCAGGTCAACTTGGGTAGAAAAGAAAGAGGAGGAGAAGAAAAATAATCAGCTAAAAGCTATTAAATATCAGCCGTGAGCCTCGGGATTGGTTTTAAAGGCAGTGGTGAGGTTAGCAACAGTCAGAAACGCAATGCTCCTGTCTCCTCCTGTGTATTAACATCCCCTCTCCCCCTCCCCCCTCCCCGGGTCTCTTCTCTAGTGTAAATAAAGCGCAGACTGGCAGCCCACTTAGGGCTAATTCACAGATATGGGGAGTCTCAAAATACAGAGCTGTAAAACTTACAGGGCAGAAACTTGACAAACCAGGCCATTCTACATAGGACAAAGGACCGGGGGGGGGGGGAGAAGAAAAAAGGGGGAAAAAAAGAGAAACGCATACATGACCCATGTAATGGGGTGTCCTATTGATGGGACGGGGGGTGGGGCAGAATCTCCATATCAATGCTCACTCCCCAGAACAATCCAGTTAGATGTCTATGCCAAGTCTAAATGAACTGTGCTTTCTCTCCCTGAAGAACCTCCCCTTGCACCCACTGGCACAAGCCTGGGCCGTGATTTCTGGTGCATTTTCAGTTCCCACTGAAAACCATCTCGGGAGAGAAAGCTTTCCTTTCTCATGCTAACAACTCCATTGTAAGTGACCTCTTCAGAGGCCTCCAGAAGGACTCTGGGAAGGTGAGGCCCCTGGAAATACTTCATGTTCCCTCCCAACTCCACCACAGGCCTCATTAACTCCTTTGCTCCCAGGAGCTCCCTGATCCTGTCTTCTGCTAAACTGTGCTCAGGGCCCATGGTAAAGCAGCAATGTGGGAAGCCAGGTTCCTTTACCTCGAATGCAAATGAACGTGGCATTTGATTAACATAATCTCAAAGTTTTCCCAGCTTGCAACCCAGAAGGCATCGGGATATTTTTCTATTTGTATATTTTAAAACACTGTTAACACTGCAATATAATAATGTCTGATGCCTTTGCCTAACAGCTGGCTATATTTTGTACACTAAGAGGGAAATGGGAAGCCTTCCTGGAAACCTACTGTCTATTTTAGGAATTCTTGTTTGAAGCAGAAACATGAAGATTTAGGAGAAGCGAGGCTAGGAAGCCGAATCTATTCCTAACTCCACCGGACATAGCAGAAACAGACCCGGGAGGCTGAAGTGACCTTGAAAACACAAGACTTTTGAGCACCAGGAGGATTTACGGCCCAGCACAAGAACCCTGTGAACTGGTGGGGTCCGTAAGATGTGCTTCTAAAACGAGGGACTAACACAAACCGGACACAGAATGAAAACGACATGAGAACAAGGTTAGCTTCAAGTTGGGCTATCACAGGGAGGAAACGTCAGCCTAAAATTGTACCATGGCTAGCCGGTGAGGAGGGCAACGAGCCTTTCTAATCCTCCTTAGGAGTGGAAAGACAGTCTGAGGGGTTCTCCAGACGCTGAAAGAGGCCAGGCAGGTGAGTGATGAGGCCCCGCCTTCCAGCCAGCCCACCTGTGCAAACCACTTCAGAAGATGAAGGCTCCCCCTTGGGAGCATCAACAGCCACAAAGGACACACACAGATTGTTGTTTTCCAGGCTCCTTCTGAGAGAATCAAGCACCACACAGAGCTGTTTATCTGCACCACACATTTAGAAGTGATAACTCTACCCTGGGATCACAGTCCACTTTCAGGAACACAGTGACTTGCCTCTTTATTTCTCACAAATCTCTTGCTTTTCCAATTTCAAAGGCTTTGTGCCACTTTTCTTCTGGGTAAGACTCTCCTCACACTTTCTGAATCAAAAAGGCATCTGAACCAAGGCCACAAACACCGCTCTATACACCTACCTACAGCCTGGGGCTAGGAAACAACAGGCACCAGATTTACACTCTCAAAATATGCACCCCAGGACCCCCACATCAGTGGAATAAATGAGGAGATCCCGATGTGGAAAAGCCAGTTCATTCTGTTTTCCTGTAAGGTTTTCAAACACCTCTCTCTGAAGCCTTGGCTAACTTTCTCAGCCCCTCACACAGCCCAACTCCTGCACAGAGGGTGCCAAGAACATCCCCATCTCCTTCCCAGAGAGCTCCCCTTCCCTGGGACCTGAAAAGCCATAACTTCCCAGGCCTTGTCCTTCCTTGCGGTCTCTGCTCCCTACTACCCCCATGACCAGCCGGCCCAGGAAGGGGTTAAGGCCTTCATCTCAAACCACCAACTCAGGCCCTGGCCCAGAAGGGACATGGGAACCAGGGCAGCGGGTGATAAAGGCTGGATTGTAGCAGCCCACTGGATTGGAAATGACTTGTAGGCCTAATGAAACAGAACTTTGGCAGTAAAACAGAATGAAAGGAATGAGACAATAAACGGCAAGACAAAGGGTGCAGAGTCGGTTCAGCTTAGCAAAATAAGCTCACTTTGTTGTTGGGAAGAAGCCAAAGCCGATTAGGATAAACCAATGACTAAGCATAAGTCTTCCAAACTAATTACACAGCTCGCCATGTGAAGTATGACTGGAACCCTCCATGGCTCTCACTGGAGGCATCACCTAGTGGGCAGAGCTGGGCAGAGCTGGGCACGGAGCTGCCCTGGCATCTCGAGAACAGCTGAATAGTGGGAAACTTTCTGCTCCACTCTGGACAAGGCAGAAGGGCTGGGGTCTGCCTCAAACCCCGCTTTGATCCCAGATCCCTTGGGGGAGGGGGGGTCTGCTTCAAACCCACTTTGATCCCAAATCCCTTGCAAGAATGTAAGTGAGAGACTGCAACTTGAAGGAGGAGGCCCCCAAAGGGGAGTGAGAAGAGAAGGAAGAGGAAGAGGACTAGGAAGAACAGGAGGGGAGACCCATATGTAGGCAGGGCTTCCCCAGCCCAGGGCACTTTGTTAAGAGATGGGCTCTTTGGAGTGGTTCTGCTCCCGTATACCAGAGTCATCAGTCACCTGCCAGCTTTTGAAATGATCTATATACATCATTCATGTATGTATGAAATCATGAACACAGATAATGTCCACCAAAAAAAGAAAAAGAAACAAACAAACAAACAAAGGCAGTTAAATACATTACTGGAGATCAGCATTTTTGACAAATGAATAAACTGTGCTCCCTGAGCTTAAGTCTGCTGACTGCCAAAGTGAACGGCGGGATTTTTATCAATAGTGCAGAAAGCCCAGCTTGTGCCACCCATGCCCACCTAGGCTTTACCCAGCCTGGGCTGTGTGAATCTCGGACAACTTCTTTCTCATCCCTCACGTAATGGAGAGGCCACATGTCTCACTTGACATCCTTGAAAGCACATTTTAAAATGCATTAAAAAAGCTCAGCGCCAAACACATGTAACTGTAAATCAGAAACATCAACACACAGTAAAAACTATTTTAAGATTAAAATCTGAACAGCGCGAGTTTTGATCATTTAGGCCTCGCCTGGAACGGGAAGACTGAAAGTAACTTACTCAGTTTTTCTGGGTCTTACTCATAGGACGAAGATCCAAGCTTATAAATAGTGCCCTTTTCCAAATAAAGACTGCAGTCTCAAACGAAGACGCACTGGCCCTGCATCACGAAGCCCAGAAATAACTTTAATGTGGTGAAAACTGCTTTGCTTACTACATACCACGCTCACTACTGTGAGCAATGCATTCTCTTGCGAGTCTATAAATACCTTGGTTTATAATATATCTGCTTATATTTAAACACTCTCTACAGGACCCTTTTTTTTTTTAAGCTTAAAGATCAGCCTTAGGAATAATTCAGTTCAGGGGTCAATAAAACAGCTCACAGGCCAAATCTGGCTCTCCGTTTGTTTTTATAAAGTTTTATTGGAACACAACCACAGCCATCTGTTTACATGCTGACTGCAGTTGTTTTCACCCTACAATGGCAGACGCTGCAATAGGGACCAGATGGGTTACAAAGCAATTTACCAGCCTGTATAAATCTGTCAACAGCTTCCCCAGAAGAGAAACTGAGTCCAGAACCAAAGTCCGCCAAGGTGTCGCTGGGTGTCATCTCATGGTCAGGTCCAGCATGGAAGCCTTGGAATACCATCTATCTTGCCATTCTCCGTGGAAGGCGCCAGAAGCAGCTGCTTAGCAGGAAAGGACAGCTGTCTGTTTCCCGAGTCCTGCGCCGACTGTTTCAGTTCATGATCACGATTTAACATGAACAAACATCAGCATTTCTAATTTGGGGGGGAGAGGGCGGTTAAGTCTTCCGCAAGGAAGATGGGAAAAAGCAAAAAGGGTTGTGAGGCCTCCGGTTTGAGTTGTTTAAAGCTCCCTGTGTGTCACTCTGTAGCCTCTCTATTTACAGCACTGACTTAGACTCCCCTTAGCTCCGCCCCTAGCTGGCAGCCAGGCCAATGTTGACTGCTGCCTGAAATAAACAGTTGGAGTAGCTGCCACCTGAGGCAAGATGGAGAAAGATGGGACAGTAAATGATAGTGAGTAAGACATAAACTCTGACACACCCTGCATGGACGCCGCGGTGAGATGGGAGGTTCAGACACGGAAGCAAAGAAGCGGATGTACACTCTGGTTCAAACCTTCAACCTCTCTGTTCTCTTGATTCTCCCAATCAAGGAGGCCCCACAATGCCAAGCTTCTCCAGGGAAGAAGGTGCGGTTGCCCAGGTCTGGGCCACTGCCCCTGCGCATACCGAAAAGGTACCATGCCTTCCTCTCCTGCCAGCACAGGGACACCACCATCTCCCAGAGAAAAATTAAACAAGATAATGTAAGTAAATGGCTTGACCTGGCATTTGACAGTCAGTACTATGCCTTGGAGATAATAAACCTCACTAATTTGGCTACGAGACAGCCCCAAATGACCTCACATAGGCATATATGTATGAGTACGTGCTGTGTGGATGCTTCATGGAGTAGTCTGCACACCTCTAACTCCCACGACACACAGACACACACACCAGAATATACTCTAACAAAGGATAAAGTCACTTTGTCGATTTGTCCATTGCCTCCTTTGCAGGGGCTCGTTTTACTCATGGCCCCCCAAGGCCTACCAGGAACTCTCCCTACTTTGATCATTCTGGATTCAAATGAACAATACCAGAATTCTGAGAGGCAGTGAACCCTGCCCAGGGGGCCACACTCGGAACACCAGACTCCCGCAAATGACAAATAAGCTCTTCAGAAGGCAAGCGCAGATAATGTTCAGAGCATATGTATGAAACGAGCTGCTAGCCCGTGAGTAGAGAGTGTCACGGGTTTTGATACATTCAAAACCCTTCTTAGTCCTTTAATACAACTCTCTGCAAGTTCGTGCTTCTGTCGGAATCCACACACACTACTGCACAATTAGCTGGACAGCAATCCGACCCAGCAAGTGCCATGTTAGGGAGGACGGTCTCTGACTGCTGCTGAGACAAAGGGGCCACTGTTCTCAAGACGGCATTGGAAGCTGCCATGGGCATGGCCAAAGCTTGCAGAGCGTACCACTGCTGACACTCTGGGTCACCACTGTAAGTGCTCATGGGAAACAACAAGAAGAAAGGATGCAAGGAAGAGGGAGAGATGTGAGAGGAAAACAAGCGAGCGAGTGAGGTCGGGGATGAGCACAGATGTGCCGTCTGCGGCAAGTATAAGCCTGTCTAGAATACACTAACAGCTCATCTAGGCAGCGCCAACCCCCTTGACACCTGCAAATGGGCCCATGAGATTCCAAGGCAGGTTATGGCTCGAAAAATAAATCCCACCTCATGTTTGCAAACACTACCCCTGGACTCAATTCGAAGGCAGGAAGACAAAGAAGAGGGCCCACCCTCCAGAGTACTGTGCAAGAAGGACTTGTCTCATTTAATTACTTCCAATCCTTCACCCTAGGCAGGGAGGGGCCGGTGAGGGCTACTCCCCCCTAGTACCATCAGCCACTCTGGGAAAAGAGAAGCCCTGTAACTCTGGTGGTCGTCAGCACGATTAGATTTCTCCGTGAGCCACCTAGAATGAATCAGGCCCCAGATGGGAAGGAAGGCCAGGAGGACTGTAAAAAAAAAAAAGGGCTGCTTTCAAAACCCACCTGGGTGGGCAATTCGGCGCCATTTCAAAAGCACAGCTGAACTGGAAAAGGCTGACTTCTCCTTGTTGCATGGTCCCCCATCCATGCAGAAATTGATTAATACAAGAGAGAAGGGTGCAGTGGGGGGGGGGATCTTCAATTCAAAGCTAAATAAAGGTCATGGCCCTCATCTCAGGCAGTGGCTTATGGAGACACACAAATAGTGATTGAGTCATGGCTGGCTGTCCACTGCCCTGGGCAAGCAAACAAAACACAGAACCTTCAGGGCACCTCGTGGGTGGCAGTTGCCCTTGTCTTGGCCTACAGCAAACAGGACAGCCATGGTGGAAGTAAAGAATGATAAGGGCTTAGAGTGGGCACTGTGCCCTCCTGGGGGTACCTCAGAGCTCTGCCACGTCAGCCGTTTGGCAGAAAAGACACAGACCTATGCTGGAAGGAGGTCATCCCATGCCTGGGCTCCCATGACAACACCCACGATGACTCAAAGGAAGCAGGAAGCGGAGGGCCAGCTCAGCCACTCACTGCCAACCTCCTTTAGATCGACGGCTTCTGTGGGAGCTCGAGGAAGGGGAGCACAGAAAGGCCAACACGGGACAGCATGACATCTGAGGAGATTGACGCCCTCGGGAAGAACTCACCCACGGGCAGAAAGCAGCTGACAACGCCATCGCCCACGGATGTTCATCTCAAATGTCTGTCTATCCCCCACCCACCTTCTCACCCTCCGTTTCCTGACTGGGGGCTCCTAGTCCTGACAGCACACCTCAGGGCATCACTTTGCTACTGCCTCATGGGTACTCAGGTCAGAGTGATGATGGGTACAGCCAACATATTACCCAAGTCTCCTTGGGCACTCAACAGGGGAGTGTTCTGATGCCAAGGGCCCCAGGGACCCACATCTCTGAATGCCATCTTCCAGAAAGACAAGAAACAAGGCATTACCTCTCACAGCTTTCTGTGGGCGCCTGTGCCCTGTGAGTCACAACCACACATCCTTCCCTAGTCCTGGCCCCATGCGGCTGGCAAATGACAGCAAAACAGTCCTGAAAGGCCATTCTGTGTGCTCCTGCAGGCGCACAAGGCACCAAGCCAACCACAAGCAGGACTCTTTTCCACTGCAGCTCCAGGAGTTCCATGTAAAATCCTGGTTCAAGGACCGAGTTCTAGAAGATGCAGCTAGAGCAGAGGCCTCGGGGTAGCCAATCGGAGAAGCGCCCACACCACTGTCCACCCATGTGCAAGCACTTACCTTGCCAAACTGCTCGAAATACTGCTTGACATCTTCCACTACGGTGTTCGCAGACAATCCTCCGACAAATATTTTCTTTGTTCTTGTGACCATCTGTAAGAGATGACGAGAGAAGGGCACAGGTTAGCCCGGTTATCGGAAGCAGGGCTGGCTTCAACAAGGCTTCAACAAGCCTTGATCTGTATCCTTCGAGGAAGACAGTTTGGAGCCTGTGCTGGCTTCCTGGACCAGACCATTAGACAGGTAAGGATGCTGGAGTCATTCACTCCGCATTCAGCCTGCCAGCACAGACAGGAACTTCTTGACAGCAGAGGGGCCCCTAGGACCTCTGTGGCCACAGAACATGGCTTCATTAGCATAATGGGAAAAAAAATCCCAAAGCAGGCTATTTTAAAATCCAAGAGACACAAACAAGATACAGCTAGGTGCATGAAGATGATGCCCAGATTGAAACCTTGTCAATTAAGGCCACACGCCCAAGAAGATGTGGGAAGCACAAACTGCCCTTGATGGGGTTTTAAAAAACACGTAAGTTGGATGGGTAGGGAAAGGGGTTGGGGCTGGCAAGAGTTGTGGGAGGGGGTGTGAATATGACCGAAGGATGTTGCACAGAGTTCTCAAAGAACTAATAAACTGGTTTTTAAGTGAGTACCTAAGGACTAAGGATAGCTCTTGCTTCAAATGCTCAAGGCCCTGGCTCAATCCCCAGTACTTGAGGAAAAAAAAATTGCACGCAGGATTAAAAGAGGTGTTGACTTTCTATGCTTGGCCATTCTCATGCTAGCCTATGCCTGTACATGAGACGGGTTCTGACCCTGCACTCAGGGACCACCCTTCGAGCTCTGCCCTCAACTCCTTCAAAGCCCTCTGGACTGACTGCAGCTCGCCTTGATCTGCCCCACTAATCTCCAGGTTTCCACACTTCTGTGCTCACAGGTCTCTCTCCCTGGAATGCCTCCCCACTCCCAGGCCTTTCCATGGCGAGCTGCAAAGATCCTCCAAGTTTCCGTGACCTTCTTCTAACTCCAAAACGCTCCTTTGCTGTCCCAGGCAGCCTGATGCTAAGCCTTACCTCCTTTGAAGTCACCTGACACACACTAACCACTTCCTCCCTGGAATGTCCAGGCTCTGACTCTGTAAGACCTCTACAGCACCAAGAGTGAGCTAAGCAAACACAAGCTAATGCCAAAGTTCAATGAGTACAAAAATCAGCAGCGAGGGCCCACATTCTAGAATCCTACCAGCCTCAAAGGAAAGGAAGAAGGAAACCACGTCACATGGACTGCTTTAGGGCAAAGACCAAAAGTCCTATAAGGAGAATGGACAATCGAGGAGAAGACTTGAGTTTGGAATATGTGGGGTTTTTTTTTTTGTTTTTTTTTTTTTGGTGTGGGGGTTGGTGTCAAAATCCAAAACTAAAGGGCAGGTTTAGTAGTGCACAGCTCTGAGCCCCGCACTCAGGAGGCTGAAGGAGGACAGGGCTTGAGGCTATGTCAGGATTGCATAGCAAGATACTGTCCCAAAAGTTGGTGGTGGGGGGGCGGGGGTAATAGTAAAAAAAAAAAAAAAATCCAGTGGGCACCAAGTCTCACCAGTTTGACTTAAAATAGTAAACATAATGTGATCTGCGCTATTAGAGCTGGATGCAGGATACCAAACGGATGCCATACCTTCCTGGATAGCTGTCACCACTAGAACTCTGAAAATACTTGATGAGTGAATGAATGTCACATTGCACACTGCTGATGTGCTGGAGCAGGAAAGACACGAGAAATCCAGCTCTGGTGTCTCACTGCTCTTGTGACCCTACAGGGCACTCACTCTCTTGGATGTGGAGTCTCTCCTCCACTCCTCAAGGTGCTGTACCCAGGACCGCAAAGTCCCACCTGCCACCCAGGCCACCCAACCCTTGTGAGTCCCAAGACTGGATTGGCTGAGTCAGAAAGAGGCGTCCGGGCTACAGGAAGCTCAGGCTTTAGAAGGACGCTCCTGGTGGACACAGAAGCCACGTGGCCAACGGCTGATCCAAACCAGGGCACGTGATAGGCTTTCTGCATGATTCAAGAGGACCCTATCTGAACGGCTGTGCCAGCTGGCTGCTCCCTCCTGTTGCACAGAAGCACTGCTCATCTAAAACTATGGTTTACTGGTTTTCCCTTCTCCAGTGACTAAGCATGAGATCACAATGGATGTGAGGACCTTCCAGAAGAGATCCTGCCAGCATTCAGAGCGCAGAGCCCTCCTCTCTTGATGAGCTCGCTGGCTGCAACCTCTTCTTGTTCCTGACTTTCATCTCCCTTCTCACACACCGGTAAGGTCCTCTCCTTTGTAGACCAAGATCTCCTTGATGGTGAAACACTATCAAGGCCCTCCAACTAAGAGAGCTGAAGACCGATGTCAGTAAAGCACGCCTCTGAGTGTAAGGTCATCTGACAGGTACCAAACAGCGGCCATCGGGGAAAGTCCTGCCCTGGATATGGGTAGCACCATGCCAAAGGTCAAGGGCCCAATGAAATAAAAGTAGACAAAGGAAAAAGGCAACGAACCCAGGCACATTCGCTCATTCTCCTCGTTCACACTCCCCTACACTGTTTGCAGGTGGCTGTTTCCGCCATTAAATTAAACTGAAACCTCAAGCCAAATACAAATCCCCGCTCTCAGGCTGGAGAGATGGCTCAGAGGTTAAGAGCACTGGCTGCTCTTTCAAAGGACCCTGGTTCAAGTCCCAGCACCCACATGGCAGTTCACAACTGTCTGTAAATCCAGTTCCAGGAGACCTGACACCCTCACACAGGCACACTTGGAGGCAGAACACCAACATGAGTAAAATAAAATAGTAACAAATCCCCGCTCTCTCAAATTGCATAGCAATAAGCAAAGCTAACTAACACGGGGCCTCTTCGGATTTCAATCTCTTCCTATACTCACTAATGGTCAAATTCTATGAACCTAACTTCCCTAATGTATTCACTCAACAGACCCATTAAGTGCTGGGCACAGGAGTGTACACTCTAAGAGAATGTAGAATTCAATCCACTATAAAATGGAGATACAATAATTAGCTTAGCACACAAGCTCCCATGAGGCCTAAGTTAAATATCATATGCCAAAGAGTCTAGCAGGGACACTGAAGGTGACCGCTAAACAGTCACTATAATGGAACCCGGAGCCAATTACTAAATTCATCCTTCACACTTAAAATAAATGTACAGCAGAAAAACATGTTCTACACATAGCTCTTTTGAAATAATCAACTCCTTGCCGGGTGGTTGTAGCATACATCTTTAATCTCAGCACTTGGGAGGCAGAAGCAGGCAGAGTTCTGTGAGTATAAGACCAGCTGGGTCTACAGAGTGAGTTCCAGGATAACCAGAGCCACACAGAGAAACCCTGCCTTGAGGGGAAAAAAAAAAAATCAACTCCTACAATCCTATCCTAAACCTCAGTAATTTCAGAAACACTTTTTAGCATCTCCGTGTAATATATGATAATCCTATGGTTTAATTTTGGGTTCTTTTTAAAACTCCAACCAAGTAATTAAGCATCTGTAGAGAAATGTTAATACAACCTCAGACTTGCTCTAGTGGAAGCCGCAAAGCGCCTTCCTGGATAGGACCTTCCTGGAGGAAACCCTGTGGCCTCCTCACTGGTTAGAGATGGCAGACACAGAGCTGAGGCCCTACCGAGATTCCAAACATTCTTGGGAATCCAGAGGGGCCAAAAATGACCACCCTGTCTTCATCCAAACTACTGGAGCTCAGCAACTGGTTAAATGAAAAGACCTCTTCATACCGCTTCCACTGTCGCCTGGCAGCTGTGAACAAGCCAAGACAGAGCCCTAAACATGGAGACAGGCAACCAGCAGCTATAAATCCCACCTCTCCCCGAAAAGCCTTTAAAACCCTTCCCTTTTGGAAAGGATGAGAAAACCTCCAGGCACCGGACAATGCACCAAACATCTAAGTTACTAAAATATCCTCTCTAGGAGCTGGCTGCGATAAGCCATGGCTCACACTTCTCAGCAAACCCCAAAATGAAACTGGCGTCATCAGAACCTTCCAGACATGAAAAAGCCGGAGGGGAAACGTGCAACACTTGGTTAGCTGCTTTGGGAGAGAGGGCATGGCCAGGGACAGTGAACTGTACATCATGATCTCTCCCACCAGGGCCTCTGGAGCGGGTGGGCGGGCAGGCAGTGGGGTGATCTGCTTGGAGAATCTTGACACCATTACTGCCAAGTGGACTGTAGACTGCACTGTGATTTTTTTGCATTCTGGTGAGGGACACAGGACACAGACGACCTGCAATCACATATTCTTTCCTCTTTCCCTTCCATCTCCATGGCTACTGAGGAGGGCAGGAAGCAGAGAGGGCTGGGATGTTGTGCTCAGGCTCCGTGTGGAACCAAACACAAGTCTTCACATGCACATAAACACAGGAGTCCATGCGTAGAAGTAAGTGTGCACGCATGTGCTCACATGTAATAAGGCATGCTGGTGTGTGCTCAGAGTAACTCTAGTCTAACCCTTGAATCTTGGCTTCCATTTCCTCAAAACTATCCAGTCACCCTCCCAATGTTAACCTTCTTCTGACCTTGGAAAAAGCGAATAGGAAAGAGTAGGCATTGATCTCTGGCTCTAGGCTCATCTGAGAAATGAAAAATCCTTCTCACCCAGTGAACCAACCACCTGTGTCATCTTCCTACAGCCTTGACATTGGCAGTCTCCACACACGGGCTCTTGGGCCACTGCACACCAAAATGATCAGGGGCCACACTTGGCTCCCACAGTACACTGAGATGGAAAAGCCACTGAGCACTCATTCCAAAACTCCGGGTAATTAACACTTCCCTTGGTTGGGGGTTTTGGTGAAGGGCTGTAGGGAACCTTTATATTGGAGTGCTTTGTACTACGGGGGACCCCAGAGACCTTGTTCAAGAACCCTGTAAACCCCCCTCCCACTCCCCGGATTACAAGGACCACAGGTTTCCCAAGATGTCTCTCCCATTATGGTTTAGGGTGTCCCTCTGGGAAGACGTGGATAGGGTAGGGGTGTGCATGTGTGTATGTGATCTCCAGCTGTGTGCACATAGGAAATCAGGGCATGGTCAGCCTCTTAAGGCCCTGCTGTGAAGTTTTGCATCTAGACCCATAATTTAACTAAACACCAAAGCTCTCCACACACCCCTTGGCACTACAAAAGCCCCAGCATGCAAGCCAGTTCCGAAAATTGCTGTTTACACGTGGCCTTAGCCAGCTGCTAACTACAGCTGCAAAGATGCCCCGCCTTCCTGCCTCCCGCTAGAGAGCTGCTGCACTGGGTCAGGGTGGGTTTCAGTTTTGATTTTTGGATAAAGCTTAAAAATTCTTTTTTAAAATGAATGTGCTTCCATCGAAAATGGTCACTCAGGGTGAGGGCCATCTGTGGATCTTATTCTGTAGGACAGGCTTGAACTTGTGGCAATTCTCCTGCCTCAGCCTTTTCAACTGTGGGGGCCACAGGTATCAGTCATCATCCCTGGCTACTACTTACGTTTCCACAAAGGAAAATAAAGCAAATAAAACTGTGATCATGTGTGCCCATTTGTGTGTGTGTGTGAGCGCGCACATGTGCACATACATATGAATAACGCAGAGTAGGGTAATGGGAGGTTAGGGGAAAACACATTTAAGAAGACACAGAAGCAGAAAGTTAACTTTAATAGTATTGGGCCGAATATACTAGTAATCCCAAAAGAAAAAGAGAAGTCCAAGTATCTCTTAAACCCAGCAAATGCATGCAAAGGCAGGAGGTGGCGCTGGGCAGCCCTCAGTGGGTTTAGGCCCAGAGAATTCAAATCAACTCTTGTTGTTATCATGTTATCCTGGAAACGAGTTCAATGTCCCTTGGGTAGGAACTTTGGGTCCTCTGCGCCACCAAAAGCCCAGGCTCCTTTTCTCTATGCACCTGATAGCCCCCTATGATGGAGAAAGCTCGGGAAAGCATTTGGATGCCAGCATGGGATGGAATCTTAAAGACATCCTCCATCCCTAGCTGGAAAGAACAATCCAGTCTCAACAAAAAGAATCATCTCCAACTTAAAGGCAAAGTGTGTACTAAGGAGGACCCCTTACCAAGGGCCTAGACAGGCTCTCTGACCATTACCCCTAGTGATGGTGCTGAACACATCACTCACTGACTCTAAAGTCAAGGGTGGACTACATGTTGCTCCCCACATGCAGCCTATGATGGCGTTCCCTCTGCACCTGAGACTCTGACTCAGGCTTTACACTGAAAACACGTGAGTGGAGGACACAGAACACTCCCAATGCCACTACCCAGGGCTCCAAGCCCATTCCCCAAGGTGTTCCTCCAGAGGACAGGCCTTGCCACCACAATGTTGTTGGGTTCCAGGCAGGCGGTGGTGGTTTAAGACAGTGTCTTACTATGTAGCCTTGGCTAGCCTGGAACTAACTCACAGACACCTGGCTGACCCTGAACTAGGTATGTATCTGCCTCTGCCTCATGAACGCTGGCATTAGAGGCGTCTGCCACCATCACCCCCAGCGCCCCCGAGTTTTTCCCCCTTTCTTTATCACACCACACCAAAATAGCGCTCTTGTCGTCACCACCGTCAGCATCTCTAGGGTTTGGGTAGAAGACATACTGGTGGATTAAATCGGGTCCCTCCAAACTTCATGTCTACTCAGCGTGTAAAAGAAGGTCTCCGGACGTGATCAGTCAAGGCCCTTGAAGTGCCATCATCTTGGATGTGAGTGGGCTCTCAGTCCAGTGACCGGTACCCTCAATATGAAGGAAATACATGGTAAAGAAGTGGTTATGTGAAGACAGGGAAGCCAAGAATGATGCCAGCAGGTACCGTAAGACTGGAGAGGCCTCTCCAGGACCCCACCATCTTCCTTCCATCTGCCACCCTAAGATCAGACTTCTTTTTTTTTTTTCCAAACGATATACTTATTTTTATTTTATGCGCATTGGTGTTTTGCCTGCATGTATGCCTTGGTGAGGTTGTTGGATGCCCTGGAACTGGAGTTACAGACAGTTGTGAGCCACCATGTGGTTGCCAGGAATTAAACCTGGTCCTCTGGAAGAGCAGCCTGCGCTCTTAACCACTGAGCCATCTCTCCAGCCCCAACAATCAGATTTCCATACCGTGAGAGAATGCATTTCTGTTATTCAAACCACCTGTTCGTGGTCTGTGTGTTTCCACCACATCCCCCAGCCCCAGCCCCAGCCTCTCGTCCTGGGGCAAAGCTCCCCTCAGGAAAGGCCTGGGCACTAGTACCTCATCCTCATCTTTTCTGGGTAGACGTGGAACCAGATTCTGCCCGGAAGCTCTCCACCAATTATGGAAGAGTCGAGAACATCACTCCCACTTGTGTGACAATCTCAACCAGCTCTCCAAAGGATAGCAGGGCAAACTCATTGGAGCAGAAAGCCACAGATAGCATCCCTCAAAGGTGCCTGATGGGAGGGTAGTCCCTGGGATCCTGATGGGGGGATCCCAAGACTGCACGGTGAGGCAACACAAGCTCTGAGCAGGGAGGTCAAATCCCAGATAAAGCACATGAGAAAGAAGGGTCAGAGTTTGCAACTGGGCAGATAGACTGCTGCCAGACAGCAGAGAGCTGAGAAGGGTTCCTGTGCTCAAAGGAAAGGCTTTTCGGGGAGAGGGGGATGTAAAATCCCATTCCAAGCACAGAGCTCTCTGAGGGCCTGGTCTGGTCTCTGCCCCTCCCACAGGTTACTGTACAAAAGCCTAATGCAGTCCAATAAACAGGTCTCAGTCTCTCTTCCCAGATAAGGACTTTAGGCACTCAGTCTCAACAGAGAGTCAAAGCCCCTCTCTAAGTTCACAGAAGTCTCTGCCGCCTTCACTCATGTTGACTTATTGTGTTAACTTATTTTTCCCCCCAAAGGAAAGACACAAGTGGGGGACTTAGGGTACCATCAGAAACAAGTCTGCCTTTTGACTCTTCTAATTTTAAAACTAAGGTGCACACATGACAGGCGAGGCTCTGCTGCTCCTGCTGCCTCGGGGAACGGGCCGGCTCAGCTTCCCACAACTCCAGTCTCAGGTCCGAACTCAAAAGACCCTAAAGCACCCCTCCAACCAGGAACTTTCACACACGCATTGGTGGAGGCCTAAAAACAAAGCAAATGTTGGCCAACAGGTGGGTGGACAAAATGTCCAGACGACAAAATGCCATTTGGCGGGGGGGGGGGGAAACGGAGCGCTGACAGGTGCAGTACACAAGAGTCTTGAAATCCTCATGCTAAATAAAAAGAGGACACTCATTGTCGCAGGCCACGTACACGGCTCCAGGCACGAGAATCTGCAACAGGGAACTTGATAGGAGCATGAGGCAGGTGCGGGCCGGGGTGGGGTGTCAGAGGAGCCAGCAGTGCCCAAACTAGGAGTTCAGGATTTCATTCTGAAAATGATCTGAAATTGACTCTGGAGGTGGGTCAGGGGGGAGGCACACCGAACTGTGACTCTGAACATGCAATCTGCATGGGCGTTTGAATTCTGGCTCAGTAAAACTGTCTGCATTCAAGCCTGAGGGATCCCTAACCTGAGACCCTGAATGCAAACAGGTTAGGATCAACCCAAGCACCCTCCAAAGGGCTCTCTGCATACACCCCCTTCTGTTCTGTCCTCACTTCGTTCCACCTGCGTCGCTCAAGCACCCAGAAGAAAAAGTGTAAGTAACAATATTTTATGCTTCCTATTTCAGAAATTAATTTAACTTCAGGGAAAACTAATTGCAAAACAACTTCGAATGTTGCTCTCGATCCCTCCCTGTCCAGAGCTACCTGCCAGACAGCACTCGGGTTCAAGCTACAATTTGGCATTCCCTCTAAATAGCTTTAAAATTGGCAGGGATAAAAAATAGCCTTCATCTATACGGGGTTGGAATATAACTTACACACAATTATACAATATAGTCAGGTTACAAGATTACCTCTGATTAAAACAACAGTCTCTCAGTGGCAGGAAGACCTGATCTCATAATGCAACGACCAGGATGCTTCCCTGGGGCGTTTGCACACCCCACCCTAATTCCCAGAAGCCTTCTGCAAGGCCCTCTCCCAGACTCATTAAAAAAAAAATACTACTTCCTCTTACCCTTCGGGGAAAGCGGCAGCCGAGGGGTGACCTGTCCACAGATCGTATCAGAGAGTAATATCCTAGACAGTGGTATTGAATCATACTGGGCTGGGGGCCCGTAACAGAAGAGGCACGAAGATGAGTATTGCTTTGCAGAAACACAGGAAATTAAGGAGCATGATCCACACATCAAACGACGCCAAGCGAGGTAGCTGGCTGGGCCCTCATCTCTGCCACAGGCAGACAAACGACTCAGTACCCACAGACAGCTGCTCCACCAACTCCATCCTTGGGAACCTCTCCCCTTACACACACCCCGACACTGTTCCAGGGGCTGGGCTCACTGTGGAAAGAGGGATCTAAACTTTCTCCGGTGTTCCAACAATTACCAACGCACTTCTGCAATTAAAGCCCATCGTCTTAGAGCCATGGCGTTAGGCTGTGCTAAACAAGCATCCTTTACTATGGCGAACCTGCAAGGTGTGCCTGCCTGCATACAAGAGGCACCCCCAGAAGCCCAGCCGGGCAGCTGAGGCGGTTCTTTGTAAACATCTGGGAAGGGCAGGAGAAGGGAAGCCAGACCAGACGGGGACTGCCACTTCCTAATGGGCCACACTTCCTAGTGGGCTAGTGCTCACGGAGCCCTCAGCACCCACCCAAACAGAAATCCTTCTGAGTATGTTCAGCGCAGTGGCACAGATCCAGAGCGATTCTGCAGAAAGACTGAAAAAAAACGTCCCAGTCGTAAGACCAAGTTTACACTGTCTCACGTCAGTCTACCCATGCTTGCCTTTTTAGCACACCTCTGTATAGCATGTACAAGGATGCGTGAAGTTCCCTAATAGTTCCGAGCTTCGCTTTCCCCCTTCTAGCAGACGGGCTTGAGATCCTAGTCTAAGTAACCCAAGTTGAGAGCACCTGCTACAGTGAAATTATAACTGAGGATAAAAACGTGGGGAGGGACAGGGAGAAAGGGATTGACTGACTGATTGATTTTCTGCTTCCTCCAACAGTAACACTGAGGAAAACCCACCCCCTTGACTGAGCCGGTGTGTACAAACAGCCCGCTGAGCTCTCCCCCATCATCTCTCTGCTCTGGCCTCTCTAGTGTCTATTTCTAAGCTGAACAATGTCTGAAGCTCCCCTGGCTGGAAGCTGGACCACATACAGGCACCAGAATGGATGAACACACAGCCGCCGTAAACTCGGAGTATCCCTTTCCGTCTTCCAGATAACTCTTCTCCCAAACTCTACGTTGATACCACCAGGGTAGTAGATGGTTTCCACGTGGAAATTAAGTCTCAAACCGCCTCACAATCAAAAGTGAAAGCCTGTTCCTTTGCCTGTCTCTGTGGAGGGTCTCCTTGTTCTCCGCAGTGACCTTCAGGAAACACCCAGGATGGGCCAAGAAGCTGTGCTGGAAAAAGTCACATCACTTTCACACAGCAAGAATTACAGACCCTCAGATGCACAACTGTGGCAAACCATGCCCAGTAGATGCCACTGGACCCGGGGGATACAGCCTAGAAGAGGAATTCCAGGACCATCCCTCCAATAATCTGGGAGTCATCTAGAAGAACAACAACCTGGCCTGCTCCTCTTTATTGAGACACCCCATCCCCCAACCCTCCAGTTGATTTCATGAAAAGAACAAATGGCAGCCTTAACCCTTAGCCCTGATTACCGTCATTACCATATTTTAGCTGTACGTGGCAATCAGCTCCTGATGAGCATGCTCTACCTAATCCACCGCACTGAAGAGAGCCGTGCGTGATGGCATTGGTGATCCTGCCGTACAGACGCTCGGCCCTGACTGCCACCTTAGTTCCAACAGACCGTGCCCAGCCTCACCCTCAATGACTCCCCAGTCAGGGGTCTAGAGGCAGACCCCAGCATCGACAGTTCTTTACACATCCCAAAAGGCCACACTGTGCCGCCAGGGCTCTGCAAAAGGCTACTTCAGGCATCCTGAGGAGGGATAAAGGAGGTGGGGATGGACGGGCCAGGCTCTTCCCCACCTTTACCCTAACAGGACACAAAGGGAGAAAGACGAACAGATATGGGGAAGCTATCGTGAGGTGTGACCTAGGAAGCGAGGACTCACCGTCCCAGCTCAGCCTCTTCCCTAGATGTGCAGTTTGAAGTGGGCATGTGTAGGTGGGAGTGATACCTCTGGGAACCGCTGCAAGAACCACAGAAGACACGTTAAAGCACCCAGCCACAGAACATTATCCAGAGATGTGTGCTGACCCCGCAGAGTGAGAACACAGACAAGAACGTTTAAAAGAGCAACAATAACAACAACAACAAATGAACGGGCAAGGATCATTTCTGATAGCAAGCCATAGTGCTTCTCTGTTAAGACTTGTTTAAGGACCAAGTCGTATGTTAGGCTTTGTGGATACAAAGTTGATGAGAGCCTGGTTCCACTTCAAAGATGCTCACAGCCACACCAGAAGGGGCTGTGGACTTCGGAACAATGGGCTGGGCGTGGCCTGAAGCTTGAAAGTCAGCCAGGAATACCTGGGGAAGTCAGGGGGAAAGGGGCCCTCAAGGCGGAAGCCAGGGCATCTTCAGTGGCTAGCATGAGTTTCTGGTGCCTACTGAGTGCAAAGAGAAGAACTGGGCAGGTGAGACAGGAAGGCTTTTGTAGGCCAGAGAAGTAGAACCTCCACAGGGCTTAAACATACTGCTGTTAAGGAGAAAAACAGATCAGCTCAAAGGGGAGAGTTGGAAGGCCAAGTCATTTAAATGCTAGCAAGAAGGTCTGGACACCCCGTCCTGCTTCTGCCACTACACCGCTCTAGAAACATCCTAAGAGCAGGAGGGAAGGTGAGGCAAGGGTTACGTAAAGAAAGATAAGCACGCTGCACCCTTGGCTCAGCGGTCTTTGAAATGCCCGGCCTTCTGTTAGGTCATAAATTTAAACTGTCTGGGGAGAGGTGAGAAACCAACCCCTCCTGTCCCCATAGGAAGTGCGGCTGTGGTTCCTCCATCTTCTACGAGGAGGAGGAGGAGGGACAAGGGGAAACCCAAAGAAGCGTTTGCAGTTAGACGCGAAGAGTTTCAATTGTTTGTTTGTTTGTTTGTGGTAACCGCTTTACCCCTCAAAAAAAGATGCAAGGCATTTCCTAAACCCAACGAGGCTCTGATAAGATCACTGATTTGGAGACCGGAGGGGGGAGGCAAGAGCAAGCGGCAGCCCCAGCAGTCAGACCAGGGAGGTTAAGAACGTCCACCGAGGATTCATAGTCGCCTCAACAAGTGACAGAGCTCCACTTTCTTGAGACCAAAATGTGTGAAGGCACCACAAGTACCCGCAAGCTAGAATCCTTGTGCACAAGAGGCTGAAAGAGGGAAGTGAAGAGTTCTAGTTGTGTGTGTGTGTGCGCGTGTGCACAGTACACAGTCTTTAAAATAAATAATAAATAAAATAACAAGCACATAAAGCATGCTTATCACTGGGGCTTGGACCGGGACTGGAATGGCTGCCACAATTCCTTCTCATTCCCTTCCACTCCGTTTTTCTTCTTACCTCTGCCCGCTTGTCTGGAAACCAGGGTCAAACCTTCCCTGCCTGCCTCCCAGACAAAACAGAAAGCATTTGCAAAGGCAGAAAGCAGGCTCCACAACTTTCCCCCCTGGACACCCTGGACGGGTCCACCTTTGGCAGAAGCCTTGGCAACCATATGGGAGGGTTGAAGACACCACGGCATGAAGAACACAGCCACGGTCTGTAAGAGGCAATGGCCTTATCGGCTTTCACCTCCACAGCTCCTGCCCTTCCGAGGAGGAACAAATTGTTCCCCATTAGGAAGGTCATTCCTCAGAAGAGATAAAGCCGTCTGTGCCTCGGAGGTAATATTTCCCTGCTACACCAATATCCTAATACATCCGTGTTCTGCTCGTGCCAGAAACATACTTCTATAAACTCTCACATAAAAGAAAACCTGATTTTCCGGTGGGGTAAATGGAGAGCGGAAAGAAACAACCCTCCGAGCAAAAGTATTACCAATCAAATAGCGCCGGGCCGGCCAGGAATGTGACTGAACGTGCAACATCATGGATGTTTTATAGCATGAGGTCCATCCACTGGAAGAACGCTTGCACCAGAAAAACCAGAGAGAGAAGCCAGGCATGCTTCCCAATAACTGGTCTGACTGGCTGTTTACCGAGTTCAAGAGGCAATGAGGGAGTCATACCTGTCGGCCAACATGCAGGCAAATCACTCTGAACACACTGTAGAGGCCTAGGAAAACAGTCACACGGCCCGGTGTGCAGCACCTAGCGCTCTCTGAGGAGCACTTCCGAAGGAAGGGTTTGCACTTGGAGGTGAAGGCAGTTAAAAGTCACTACCTCCCAGGAGCCCTGACTTTGCTTGCTTGACAGAAGTATCTTCAACCCTTGGAATGGTAGCCAAGCCCACCTCGCACTTGGCAACTTTGCAAAAATCAAGTCCCTTTCTCAGGGAAAGAAAAGCTATCCAACCAGTTAAACCTCATTCATTGTGCACCACTCATTTATTCCCTATGCACACACATGGCATGCATGCACACACGCACCCACCCATGCTTATGAACCAGCTGTAGAAATGGGGCCCCAGTCAAATTCACCACCCAGAAATGATACCTCCAAGGACAAGACGGTGGTCAATTTATCCCCCGGAATGGAATTTTTAGGGGTTTCTATCTGATTCGCTCAACCTTGCACTGCAAGTAGAGAAAGAAAAGCAATCTGCAGATGATTCCAAGTCCCTGGACACCATTATTTGCCTCCTCTCTTGTTCTTGGGTAATCCATGCACTCCTTATTGCGAAGCTGGGCACGAGCTCTCAGGAGATAAAAGCCTTTGTTCCTAAGGAAAACAGCTGGCCAGAGCTCTGTGTAATAGCCACTGAGATGCAAGCAGAAAGGACTGTGATGGACAGGTCTCTCTACAATGAACCAGACAGACCCTTGCATAGGCTACTACTTGGCCATCTGATGAGGCATTTTGATATGTAAAAAGGCCCCCCAGTGGCACCTGATAATAGGTTAATTGTATTCACACATATATTGACAGATTCCCATCACCTATGATATCTGCTATTAATTCCTCAATACTAACGAATGGTGAGTATCATGTGGCTACAAGGCCCTAGAATCCTAAACTAAAAGGCCTGAGCCTCTTGTTCTGGAAATTTTCCCCAGAAGCCAAAGGAACACACGCCCAATGGCACAAATACGCAAAAGAAATGGAGGGAAGGGTGACGTGCTGGGTCAGAGACGAGATGCCGGAAGAGGCTTCTGAAGGCTGACCAGAAGTTCTTCAGGAAAAACAAGTCACAGACAGGCGCATAGTCACGTAAGCATGAAATACCATCAACTTGTCTCTGTCACTCTAAGTCTGACAAAGCTACAGTGGAGATGGAGTGGAAAAGAACATCTGCTGGGAGATAAAGATGGAGACGCAAGCAAGGGTGATAGCACAGGAGTCTTGTGGACTGTCACCAAGGAGACTGGACTCCATCCTGCGGGCAAAGGCTCATCAGTCATTAAGTTCCAAGCAGCTGCCTGAACCCAGATCCACAAGCCTATTTTAAGAGCCTTCTCTCGCCCTTCACAGAGGCCCTCCTTGTCTTCCTCAGCAGAATCCGCATTCTTGAAACCCAGGATACCTCTGCAGCTATGATCATCATGCGCAGCTGTTCTCCAAGCGGCAGTGGCGTCTGGGGCCCATTTCCCTTTCAGGCCCTCACACTTGTTGGCTATCCTCTTCTGGACCACAAATCTTACCCTTCACTCTCTTCCCCCAGTCCTGCCTGCTGCTGCCAAGCCTACCCACCCCCTAAAAACACACTTTCTGTCCCCAGTGGGCCCAGGACAAAGGAATGTGTTAAAGCACAGGGGTAAGGCTCTGGGAGCCGGAGGATGATCTATTCCAAGAAAGACCTAGAAACAGAGCAGTGGACTCTCCATGATCAGACTTTCCTCTTTGCAAGATTTTCCTGACAGGAGGTCTCGCTAGGCTCTAACAGTCCCTCAGTCATCAGGACTCTGGGAGCAGCTACCCAGAACGAATCTTTATTGAAAGAAGAGTAATAATTGGGCGGATTGTCCTACAGCATGACAGGAAGACAGACTTCTGCAGCTAAGCGAATCACAAGAGACCCCCAAAGCCCTTCCCCTTCCATGACTTCCAACCTCCTCCTTTCTCCAATCTACCTTGTGGTCCAGCTACTCAAAATTCCATCCCTCAGGCCTGCACTGGTGCTGAGCCCTCCCCTAGCGATACCATGCCTCCTGTTACAACTTGCCAAGACCCTGGAGCTTAAATAAGCTGACTCATGGTACTTTCACTAGACTTTCTCTGGCCCTAGTATTCCCCATACCCTCCCCCAACTTCTCATCTTTTAATATGCCCTAAGATTTACTTATTTTGCGTGTCATCCAGGGTGAGGCCAGTACCATTTCCATTCTTCACCTGTGACAACCACATTTCATTGTTCAATCCTGCACTGGACGGAAAGTTTCTTTTCTCCAAAAAAAATACCCTCTCAATGGGCAACTTGACAAGGGGACACATTGCATAAGAACATGATGCAGCTGAGAACTATGGGAACTCAGAGAGTGGTTGCTACTTGGGAGGTGGGGATTGGGGAGTTTGCGGAGATTTGGAAGAAACATCTTCAAAGTTGGAATCGTTAAAAATGGCCATCAAGGGCTGGAGAGAGAGCTCGCTGGTTAAGAGCACTAGCTGCTCTTCCAGAGGACCAGGGTTCAATTCCCAGCACCCACATGGCAGCTCCCAACTGTCTGTATGTAACTCCACATCTGGGGGATCCAACACCCTCACACCAGGTGTTTAAGATGCAGAGCCCAACTTGATTAATACCATTATGGGTGGCTCCAAAAAAGCTTGGATGCATTTCAGCAAACAGCTAGTAAGACTGGTAGGTGGGGAGTAGGGCAAAACACCAGCGCACATGAAGTAAGAATAATTTGTAAAAATGGCTATCAAGACACTGGTGTGGTGGCACATACCCGTAAATCGTAGCACTTGGGAGGCTGAGGCAGAAGCAAGGCCAGTCCAGGTTAGGAGGAGAAAGAGGGAAGACCTTCACAGAAGCCCTGGAGCCTGAAGAACCACTGTCCACATGGGAAAAGGCTCCATGCAGCCAAAATGCTAGGAAAAAGGATTGGTTTATGCTCCTGGGCACACATGAGCCTAGAGGGAAGCAGAGAGGCTGTCAGAGAGAAAACTCTCAGTTTATAGACGAGGGCTTGATAAATGCTGATACCAACAGAAATGAGTAGATGGGGGGGGGGGGAGAACCCAGGCCCTCACAAATACAGAACCCTCTGCCTTCTAAGATGTCAGTAACCAGAAGGCCACAACCTAGATTCACTTGGTGTTGTGAGGACTTGAGAACTACCCTTCCCCCAAGTGGTTCACCTGAGAGTTGTCTAAAAACCACCTTTAACCAGGGTCCGAAATCCTGATGAGCATTTCTAGGCTTCTCAGCCTGTTCCCGGTCACCCTCACTTAGAAGAGCAGGAAGATGAACACATTCTATGCCTTGGGGGAGCAGGGCTCCCAGTCAAATCAAGGCGCTTTGAAGCAAGGGCCACACGCTTTGCTCACGTTCCACAACCCTGCCTTTCGAGCCCTCCTTGGCCACCCACTGCGGGTTAAAAGCTTCTTTATGCACAACCTCAGAGCCCACTGTGGACTGATTCCAGCCACTGCTGTACCAGGGGCCTTAACCAGGCATTTAAGATTCAGGGCACAACTTGGTTAATGTCATTCTGGGTGGCTCCACAGAACTTTGGATGCATTTCAGCAAACAGCTAATAAGACCGGTGGATGGGGAGTTGGGTAAAGAGTCAATCTGGCATTTACTGGGGCTCATCCTCGGCATGCACCCCCCTCACCACCACACTGGCATGACAGCCTGCTTCCATCAATTAATCTATCTTCAGCAACCCAGAGTCAGTCAGAATGACGGCCCTCTACTCCAAGAGCCTTTTATTCAAACAAGCACATAGTTTGAATTAAAAAAAAAAAAAAAAAAGGAAAGCAAAGGAGAGATTTCTAAACCTGCCAGGCGGGGGTAGGGCGAGCACAAAATTCATCAACAACAACAAACCCTCTAGAAACCCTGAAAGGCCAGCTTGCCTCTTCCCACTCAACAATCCTGAACTGACTGAGAGGCACACATGGGCACCGAGAGGAGGTATCACAGGGTGAGGGGGGCCACACTCCTTTCCCCACAGCCTCCCATGGCCCCTTATCACCTGCCCACAGGACTGAGCAGGGCCTCTGCTTGTTTATGGACTGTGGCAAGAGGTAGAAAACCAATTCAAGAAATAACTTCCTGACAGGTTGACAGCTGACATTCTTAACTGAACACAGGATGTGCCAAGAAATTATCAGGCCTTGGTTTGCTCTCACTGATAGATGACAAAGCAAAAAAAGAGAAGGAAGAAAAGTAAAGGGGGGGGGGAGAAGAATTAACAGGAGGGGGAGGGGGTCAAAGTCAACTGTAGCCACATGTTTCATAAATCATGATTTTTATTGAATGTTTCACCACATAATAACAGCAGTCAAACTGAATAAAGACACCCTGCTGTTACATTCCAAGGGAGACTGTACCCCTCCAGATGGGCCCAGGGTGTACGGAGGAGAAAATGGAGCTTTTTGAGAAAGCAGATTCAAAGGTAGGGACAGGCAGTGGGTTCTCTCCATGGCTTATAAAACGTGGAAACCCAGAAGCCAGGTGCAGCTGGATGAAGCAAAGCAAGCTCAGGGCACAATGGATGCGTAGACACAGCAGCTACTTCCGATGGGCCTGTAGAGCACGTGTGAACAGGCAAAAACCACGACAGCCACATCTCTACAGCTGACGGTCAAATCACAGGGACAAGTCAGTAGCTCACCATGGCAATGCCCAGCATACAAATAAGCCCAGCCACTTCCTAAAGGATATGAGAAGGATACACCCAGTCCTCAGGGGAGATTGCTCTACTCTGGAACCTTCTCTCCCGGTGACCCGCACTCAAAGCCTGACCTGCCAGCATTGCTAAACCAAGCAAGAATTATAGTAATTAAGACAGATTCCCAAAATGTCTCAATCTCTGAGGCAGGACGAGGAGTGGTAAGTTTTGCGAAGCTTTATCTTCCTCCGACACTACTCATCTCACAGGTAAAGAGCAGGAAAAGAAAACGGATGTTTGGCTTCCCAAGCTGTGACGTTTTCTGAACCCACAGAAAGGCACTTACTGTCAAATATATGCAAAGCGCCTGTGGTCACCAGCAAAGTAGGCAAGCAGCACACTGCCCCACGTCCACAAAGCTTTCCACAAACACTCCCAGGACCCGACGTACTGAAGTTCACTGACCTGGCCAGAGTTCCAGACTTTCTGCCCTTTTCCCAACCAATACTAGGTTCCTGCTGAGGAGGCAGCCACTGTGAGGCAACGCAAGATGGTGCACCAATCCAAGAGAAGCTCCTCTAAGGATATACATGGAGAATTGGATGCCCTGATCCAAGTCAGAATTAAAGATTACCAGACTAATACCAGAGTTCAAGCTTGTTCATCCCTTTCCTCTCCTACCCTAACCCAAAGACTTTAAGAAAGGCACCTCTGAGTAAAGATGGCCTCCATCGCCCTGAGTCCAGGGTGCGAGGTGCTAAGGCAGAGCGGGATAACAGTCAAATATAGTCCGCCGCCGTCCCGTCTAGGCACAAGGCAGAACGTCTTGAATATGGAAAGCAGCTGAGATGCCCCATTTTCTAAAAGATTCAAACACTCTTTCCAGTTGTGCCAGCTGTTTGCTTGGACACAGAAAGCTCCTGGATGGGGCTGGGAAGAAGGCGCAGCACTGAATCCAACATCCAAGGAGAACTGAAAACCCTAGCCTCAAAAGATCACCAGCAAGTAGACCTTGCTTGAGTGTCTCCAGCTTCAGCTGTCGGCTTGTGTGGTATGCTGCGGTATTGTGTAGCATGGTGCACGGTGGTGGGGTTTTTTTGTTTTTGTTTTTATATTATGGTGCACTGTACTGTGGTATTGTGTGGCGAACAGTGTAGCATTATGTGGTGTTCTGTATGCTATGTTTTCGTGTAGTATGCGTATGTGGAATATGTGTAACATGCAGATGGTGTACCGTAAGATATGGCAGTATGGTGTGCACTATTTTGTGGTGCTGTGTGGTGCTGGGTGTCACCTCGTGCTTTGTGTGTGGTGCCTTATGTACGTGGTATTTTATAGTATTGTACTGTAGTATACCATATGTTGTGGTTGTTATCAGAAACGCTAACACACGGTCCTGTACTCACTGAGCTAAATAAATCAATAATAAATTCCTAACTGAAAAGCAGATTTAAGTAGCCAGGCTTGGCCTGGATCCAGGAGCAATGAACTGGATCAGAACCAGCTTGGCTTGACTTCGAGTTGTTCCAGGTGTTCCCGCCTGAGCAAGACACGTGATCTCTGGGAGCCTCAATTCCCTCGTCTATGAAATGGGGTAGCATTCCCCATTTCAGATATGCTGCAGTTTTTGTTGGTTGGTTGGTTTTATTTGTTTGGGGAGTTTTGTTTTTTTGGTTTGGTTTAGTTTAGATTGGTTTTTTGAAACCACAGGGTTTCTCTGTGAATGTAGCCCTGGGGCTGCTCTGGAACGAACTTTGTAGACCTGGCTGTCCTTGAACTTCAACTGCCTCTGCCTCCCAGGTGCTGGGATTAAAGGTCACCATACCCAGAGGATGTTGCAGTTTTATCCCAAGGATCTAATCACATCATATGAATGCTTTGCAAAACTGCAGAGACATGGTCACTGATCAGTCTCATGAACGTGCTGAGTAGCTCACCCAGGACCACCCCGACATGTGATTTTTCCCACCTCAGTCATCCCCTAACGGAGCCTAAGGGGGGGAAATGGACAGAAGGAACTAGCATCAATAGCCGATCACCTAAGACAGGGAACCCTTGTATCATGTAACTAAAGCATGCAGGTGAGCTCATGTTCACAGGCAGGACAGGCTGCCTCAGGCAGCTGCTCTCGGGCAGTGAGAACCACAACTAGTAAAGAGGACTTGTAGGTGTTTGCAGTAGAGGCTGGAGTCCTCCGGGTGCAGGGCCACACACTTAAGAGGAAGAGGGAAACTGAGCACAGTCCCCCATTTCTAGCTTTATCTTGCTTATTCCACGTCACTCCCATTCCTACCATGTCACTGCCATCTTAGAATCCCCAAACAACATCCATCCCGAGCAGCCTTGATGCCGTGATTCTTGCTGGGTATCCTCTATTGCTGTGATTAAATGCCATGACCAAAAGCATCATGGGGAGGAAAAGGTTTATTGTAGCTTACTGTTGGCAATCTGCTAATGGAGGGAAGTCAAGGCAGTAATCTGAATAGAGGAACTGCAACAGAAGTCACGGAAAACTGCTGCTAGCTGGCTTGCTCAGCTTCTTGGACCAGCTGTCCAGAGGTACCTCCAACCCAGGCTGTACCCTCCCATATCAACCATTCGTTAAGAAAATGCCCTACAGACTTGCCTACAGGCAATATGAGAGACATTTGCTCAACTGACTATCTTGTATCAAGATAGATGGCCTATAGCTTGTATCAAGTTGTCAGAAACAAAAACAAAACAAAACAAACCTACCAGGACCCTGGGCATGCCTTGAACTCCCTGCCTAAGTCAGTACTGAATTCCTAAGTACCTGATAATGTTTCCTCTTGCTAATCCAAGAAGCTCAGCCTAGTTAATGGCCCTGCTCCGAACCCCTTGAGCCCCCACCCGTCTCCACAGCCACTGACGAGTCTGAGTCATCTGGAACCCACATACTCCTGTATTCTGTCACTGTTTCAACACACTCAGAGATGAGAGGGCTAGAAGAACAAACTGCGCCGGAGGCAACAGTGAAGGCTACCTCACTTTCTAAGGCTTATTCTCTCCATTCCTTGCCGACAGCCAGGCATGCCCAACCTTTTGACAATGACATTGACACTTACAAAGTTCATGCTTGAGAACCTTGCAGATGAGTCAACCCTCCAGCCCCCACCACCAAATAATAATAATAATAATAACCCAAGTTTTAAAAAGTTTGTGAATTGGTGCTGGTCAACACTCACGGTTATCCTGGGCTATGTGCAGCCACATAAGGCCTCTGGGCCCACAGGTTGGACGTATGTGTGAGCACAAAAATGCTTCAGACAGTCTCTTACTGACCTACCTAACCAGAACAAGTCTGGAAGGAGGCTACTCACCTAGAGCCACCATCTCCAAAATTCTGGCCTTCTCCCAACTTTCTCTTCTTCCTTCTCCCATACACCCTGTCTTTAATGTAATCATATTGGCGGTTTGCAGTAACTTTCCTGGTCCAGCAAGGATACACTAACACAGTCAAACCTGAACTCCCGTGATGGAAAACACTAGATACTAGATACCCAGTGGCAGACAGTTCCATCAGTGCAAGAATGTTCTGGAGCACCCAGAGGTCCCACTTCGGGGGCGGGGGGAGAGGTCTGAAACCAACCTCACAGCATGCAGGGTCTTGTGTCCCAGCTGCCATCTGGCCAAAAGCTCATCCCAGATGCCAACCATTCACAAAATGAATGTTAACTGGCATCCCCTGGGAGGTCTGGGAAAACCATCTTTTGAAACTGTGGACTTTGAAAAGCAGTGTTGAGTCAACAGCCGGAACGCGCGTGTGCGCACATGCACACACAAACACACACACACACACACACACACACACGGTACTGTCTGATCTCCGAAGCTAAGCAGGCGAGGGCATGGTTAGTAATTGGTTGGGAGATACAATGTAGGTTCCTCCCAAAACATGAAGGAAACTGCTACCCAAAAAAAGTACGAGGCGGGGGGACAACACCATATTGAGGAAGTTCAAAATAGAAATCCAAGGGATTGATGGGAAACCTTTAACTGGCGCTGGACCTAGACCTGGACTGGAACTTCAGTTCACCCAGGTTTGAGCTATGTTTCTAGATACCACTTACGTTAATGGTTACAGAACTGCAACGGTGACTGCAAACCCTGCATCTTTAAACCATGCAGTACTACCACCCGATTACAAGACATTCCCCATATAACCTTATTCTCCATATTCTCTGGATGTCTACTGGGGAATGTCTCCTTTGCCAGTCTGTGTACCCAGTTTCTGTTTGGAGGGCGATTCCTTCTTTGCTAGTCTACTATGCCACAGCTGTAACACGGGCACTCAAGCCCATTTCTTAGCATTTGGTCCCTTACTCGGGTGCCGAGCTGATGTGGTAAACTGGTGCCCTTACCCAGCCTAACAGCCTCCTCCTGGCCTTTCTTGTATGCAGGATCTGAAAACTGGGGAATCACTATTCAGAATTGCCCTGCAGCTTGGTTCAGAAGGGGGAAGTGATGTATTCTGGGCTTTGCTTCCTCTGGCATCGGTGTCTGGGAAGTGTCTGATTATTTCAGGAGCAATATCCTGTATCTCTACAGAATCTATTTTTCTGGAAAGTTTGAGGCAGGGTTGTGGCAGCAATGGAGGCTTCCTGATTGAGACAGCATGGTGGCCTTGGGTCTGAACTCAGCAGCGGGGTGTCCTCCTCCTGACTCAGGACTTCCTGACGCCCGCACAGTGGTAGCTACCTGAAGACCCAGTCTGGCTGCAGGGCTGTGACCTGGTTCCTGAGTATACAGGTTTCTCTACATGTCCTGATGGTTCCAGCAGGTATCTTCCAGATCTTCAACATATCCCTTTCTGCCTTAAACTGAACAGGACCGGACTCGGCTCTCTGCAACTGAAACCAGACCAAGATACTGCCTCTGTTCTCGTTTTGAAAAACAGACCATTATCATTGCTCAAAAAAAAAAAAGACACAAGCCAGAGCCTGATATTTCAGTTTTGGTTCCCACTAGCTTCTTGACCTGGGGCAGGCACACTTGAAGG
Organism: Pachyuromys duprasi; assembly: GCA_028658305.1. Lineage (NCBI taxonomy): Eukaryota > Metazoa > Chordata > Mammalia > Rodentia > Muridae > Pachyuromys > Pachyuromys duprasi. The sequence goes on along the minus strand of CM053746.1, from coordinate 30,196,553 downwards.
CTCATTGGGTCTCTGTTTTCTCACCTATAAAAGTGAAACAGAGAAAAACAAACAAACAAATAAACGAAGCCCATGATCCCTAACTATGCCTAGCATCTGCTGACCTTAAATCCTGGGCCCTTTACTACTTATAATTCTGTTTTTGTTTTGTTTTTAAATAATCAGTTAATTAATACAACCTACATATTCAGAAAAGCTATCCTCATTCTGGAGGGAAAGTTTTGGAGTCACAACCTACAACATTCCCATCCCTGGAACTGAGTGCAGCCTGTGCAAGAAGCGGCCTGCAAAGAGAAGGACAAGCAGGCAGGGTGAAGACTCAATCGTTCCTCCGTAAACAGGTAGCAATAATGGCTTCCGTCTCGTTTATATTTATAACAACAGAGAGTACCTGTTGCTTCTCTGTGTAATGAAATAGGAAATAGGAAACAGGTGCAGTGTGCTCTTCTGTTTATCCACACCTACTGTGGGGAGGAACCTCAGGAGGATGGAAACCTACTGATAAGCTGTTGGGAGTGAATCGGGGAGTTGGGGGGAGCTATGGGGATGGGGCATGGGGCTCCCAGGGGCTCCTCACTGCAAGTTCTGATTCAGCGGAAAACTATTTCCAGCCACAAACTTGGATAAATGTTAACCAAGCAGGATACTCAGGCAGGTACGTCAGCATTCAGAAGATAAGGGAGGTCAACTCAACAAGCCAGGAGAGAATCTACCACACACACCAAAGGAGGCAGGGGAAAGCTGAAGGGATGGGAGGCAGTGGACCAGGAACGACCTTGGCCTCAGCACAAATAGCAACATTTACTATGAACAATGAGCTTCAGATTTTCTCCGGGTCACCCCCACCCCCAAACCAGTGCTGGTGATCAAACCTACAGCCTAATGTATGCCAGGCAAGTTTGCTACCTACCATTAACCTTCATTATTTGTAAAAATCCTCATTGGCTTTTTTTTAAATTAAATTATGTGCTGACTAGTGTTTGTTTTTATAAACTTTACACAATCTAGGGTCATCTGGGACTGAAGACTATTAAATCGAGAAAATGCGTCCATAGGATTGGCAATCAAATCTGTAGCACTCTTTTTTTTTTTTGATTGATGATGGAGTAGGTGGATGACATTCGCTGTGCTGGTGGTCTTGGGGTCTAGAAGGATGCAGGATGAGCAAGCAATGGGAGCAAGGCAGGAAGCAGCACCCCTCCGCGGCCTCTGCATCAGGCCCCGCCTCCAGGTTCCTGCCCTGTTTAAGTTCCTGTCCTGACTTCCCTCAGGGATGGACTCTGGTCTGCAGGGTAGGCTGAAATGAACTCTTTCCTCCCCAAGCTGCTTTTGCCCATAGTGTTTTATCAAAGCAATGGAAACCCTAACCAAGAAAAGCTAACATGGCAAATTTGTGTTGATAGTATAAAATACTGCCACTTTCTCTAGAAAGGCAATATAAATTGAAAATATATTTTTAATATATAAGCATACCTATTGTGGATATTTAGATATTTTTAAATCATATTATTTATCATGTAGCTTTAATTCACACACATACTGCATGGATACAACACACACACACACACAGCTCAAATGTTCTTAACAGCCAGTGGTGACTGAGGCAAAAGGGTTACTTCAAATTCAAAGCCAGCCTTGAATTTGAATTCCACTCCAACCAGTGTAACATAGCGATACCTGTCCCAAAAACTAATACACAAACTATCTGCAGTCTTTAACACCCTCCCCCATGTAACTTTTAGATACATACTGTAAGAGCTGGCAGATATGTTTGTAGACTGATGTGTCAGCTTTACTTGCAATACACTGTTAACAAGTTAACCATTCAGTAATGGGCTTTGACCACATCAAGTATAATCAAGTATAATCCTAAGTCACCATACCATTTAGGCAGTAAGAACTGTCTTTAAAAAAGTAGCGAATGATATACAGAAAAACTCATGATACAGTCAGGAAAGCAAATGATGTCTGACTGGGTGTGTGTGCATACACACATATACATAAATTCGTTTCTTTTTTTTTTTTTGCCTTGAAAAATAGGATGACAGAAAATGCACCAAAGCACTAAGAATGATAATGTCTAAATGGTAAACTATGGGATGAAGGGCAATTTTATTTAATACTGATGGCTTCTCAAAGTTTTCCCCAAGTTTCTGTAATTGAGAGGAGGGCAAAAGCAGTAATCAATACTCTAAATAAACAAACCTGGGAGGCTTCTCTGCTCTGTAAATGTCCACGTTGGAGTTGAGTGTTTTCTCACAGACCCAACCTGGAATGTGACCCCATCATCTGTGTGAACGGAGCAGGCACTGCGTACGCACTTGGCATGTTTGCAGGCAGGAGTAGTGCGTTAAGCTGTTTTTTAATTAATTAATTTGAGTCGTGAGCATTTGAAAGTGACTACTTTATGGAGCTGAAATTTACATTTATCTCCCGTTTTAAAGCCCATTTAGCAAATTAAGAAGAAAACCGCAACCATCAGGGAAGTTACTGAGCCCACTGATGTATCAGAGAGCAGCCCGCTCACAGGGCTCCGTGAGGAGCGACCACTTTGTAAGGACTCTGGGAAACAGCAGGCACTGCACACAGACGCCCCGTCAACAGCCCAGCTGCCTTGTGACTCTGTCCTGAGGAGTGGCTCACACCTGGACTGAGGGACTTGCCTATCTAAGCCTTGCTACAAAGCTCCATGGTGCCTTGTCACAAACTTACTCCAAGCATAGGGTCCAGAGTCATCTGCTGGGCCCACAGGCCCAGCCAGGTTAGAATCAAAACTCATGAAGCCATGCCACAGTGCTGACTTTTAACCCAGTTCATCCAAGCAGGTAAAGGAAAGTCTGCTTTAAACCCCTAAAAGAAACATGGTGGGGTCACTCAGCCATGACCCAGGTGTTCAAGGGCGGGGGTGGGGAGGGCAGAATATAGGTCCCATCTGGTGCAAACACTGCAAGCTAAATGTATTCGGAGGCCACTGGAATACTGGGATAATAAGAAAGTCCTTTCAATAGAAAAAATAAAAAATTATATATATATATATATATATGTATGTATGTATATATATGGACTCCAACTCTTCCCTGACTCTTTCCGGTGCTTCTCCACCATTTACCTGAACTTGTGAGAGTCTGCCTAACGTTTAAGATATTCTGATTTAAAATGCAAACAGCAGCACCAATACAGAAGATCATGGTGCCAAGGCAGGCCCTTGGCAGGAAAGGGCACACTAATTCCCTCTCTGCTAACCCTGGCTTTCACAACTACGTAAGCCGACAGCTTGAAATTAACTCATTCAGTTAATAATTCAGAGCCAGGGGCTGGGCAAGTTTTAATGCTTCGATGTTGGTTTACAACCAACCCAGCCCTGGCATCCTCAGGTGTTTGATTTTTAATTAGTCTATTGATTAATCAGTCTGGTTAACAATTCTTTATTTCTGGGGCCCTTTACTTTGTCTTCCAGTCTTGTTAAGAGAAGAGGGGTTACCCTGGCTCTTTCCTCCTCTGAACCCCTCCCCCCATCATGCTCTTGAGACATGGTGGATACAATATCAAGACCGGAACCCTGACTCCTGCACAGCCTGTACCTCCTTTGAGACTTTGTATGTTCATCTGATAAAATGGGATGTCACATTCTGCTCACAGGGACCTGTGCGCGCCATACAAAGAAGAGACTCACAGAACACCTGACTCACAGCACCTGACCCAGTACTGGCCGGGCTCTCGCTTCCCTTCCTTCATGGCTCAGCACTGACATCTCATCTGAGCATTGTACCATCTTTCTCTGCAAAGCCAGAAGCAGCTGAGAAGGTGCTAGTGCTGCCCCAGGGACTATCTCCCAGGGACAAACCCAAAACAAATCACTCAGCGACAGGAGAGCCCCTCTTCCTGGTGACACACACAGTGTGTTTGTTCAGTGATTCCTGGCCTGCTCTATTCCTAGGGGTTGCACAGGCACACCGAGGTCTCCCCTTTCTCAGGGTTTTACATTGCTCTGTGCCATGCAGCTGCTCAGAATCCACGCTCCCAACCTCCTCAAGCTTCCCCGAGACAGAGGAGGAAGAACTGTTAACGAGGCCAGTGATGCCTGTTGTCACCCCGACATAGCCAACACTGTGGCCATCCTCATCGGTCATGAAAAAAACGCCAGCGCCAACAGCAGGTCGCAGGACACGCTTTCTCAGCATTTCCCAAAACTTCACCAAATGACAGGGAGGCAGCCCAGTACGGAAATCCCTGGTAGTGGAAGTTCCACGTGAAGCCATTCCGGCCCTCGGAGACCGAGGAGGAAAGGACAGCACCCCAACACGTTTCCCATAGCACACCCTCCGCGCACTGTGCTAGAACGTAAGCTCCTACCCGTTCTGCAAAGCCCAGGTAAGAAAATCTCCCCTCTGCCTCGGCTCATCTAACAAAATGTGTCACTCTCAGAGCCGCGTTGGGCCTCAACTCTACTGTGACCTGTCATTTCAGCTGTCTGCATTCTCTGTGATGCTCAATGTCCTGGTGTCAGGCTGTGTGTGTATGTGTGTGTATGTGTGTGTAACGGGGGATGGGGGAGGAAGGGACAGAGGGAGAAGAGAGAGCTTGTACACGGAGGCCAAAGGACAACGTCAGGTTTCATTCTTCAAATACCATTCCACTTTTTTATTTTTTTAGAAAGAGCCCCTCAGTGGTCTGGAATTTGTCACAAGAGCCAGGCTGGCTGACCGGTGAGTGTCAGTGATCAGTCTGCTCCTATCCCCTCCTCCCTCGGAACACTGGGATTACAAGGGCATGCTCTTTTGTCTTCAATGCACTCTGGGAACTGAACCCAGGTCCTCTTACAGACATCTTACCAACTGAGCTATCTCCTCAGCCTGAGACCACCAAAAATCCATACATGTACTATATCAACATTTACTGTTTAGAAATTTAGATAGGTTGTTCTGCTTTGTTTATCAGAAATATACATATACCACCAGCTAAAAGAACAACACAGGTCACAAAGCCTCTGGAAAATTCCACTGTAGAACCCATGAAAGAATCACCAAGTCTTAGAATTATTATGGAAAAAAAGTATCTTTACAGGCCCCGTACCACGGTGTCATGGATAGCCAAGGGGACTGGACCACAACTTGAAAGCAACTCTGCTAGAAGATTCATACAGTGAAGTCGTGTGCAGGCACTGCTTGAGAGATGATGCACCCTGTATCTCTGAGCCCCGGGGGCCTGAGGTGGTAAGCTGCTTTAACTCCTCCCTCTCTGAAATCAACTCAACTCAAGACGCCCTGGAACCCTCCCGAAGCCAGTGTGACTGCCTGTCACTGGATGACTGCCCCTGCTGCTGGCACCGACTACAGAGCTGCCCAGGCCTGAGGGGGGGCCACACAGTTGGCAGAAGTGGAGGGAACCTGTGTGCCTAGGCCATGCCCTTGGAAACTGCAACCCCAACCTCGAATGAGGCGTCAGATAAAGGCACCTGGGAATGAGAGCAATGGCGCAGTGTGGGCAGCACTTCTCCCCGGTGCCCTCAGGGTTGGGATCTAGCATCTTCTGGTAGCTTCCCCTGGGGCCCTTTAACAAGCCTCCGGGGAGGGACCCCCGAGCTGCACTGTTCCTAGGCCTACAGGAACAACCTCAGGCAGCAGCAGGAAGGGCTGCTCCAGTCCAGGAAGCTATGTCCTTTCTGAAGCCCTCAGCTCTTCACGGAACCCTAAGCCAGGATGGGAGCCTCAGAGTCCACTTGAAATATCATGGGAAAACAGCCCCCAAACTACATCTGTACTCCGCCTCCATCCACCACGGCCTTCAAGTAATACCCACCACCTGCCAGTTTCTCATTTTCTCTCTTGCAACAACTTAAAATTTAAAAGAAAAAAAAACTTAATCACAATTCAGGAAAACACACCCACGCATCTTGCTCACTAAGCGTGAAGCCATCCCCTCGCTCAGCTCAGTCTCGGCCCCACTACTGAGAGTGGAGGAGACGGAAATGTCATTTTACACCAAAATGCTGCCTCCTCCTCAACCTGGGGGCCCCACCTGCCTGTGTGTTTGCAAGGCTAATTCCAGCCTCACTATTTGAATACGCT